>CM076583.1:579114049-579714049 GCA_034641835.2 Pinus albicaulis
ACACTTTCCACTATCATCATCCGCCCCCCAGTGATGTGATGGAACGCCTGGGTGCCCAAGATTCGCAGCACCGCTGCGGCCACTGCACGGGTTTCTAGCCTCTCTAGATCCCCGATCGGTATTCGAGTCCCTTTGACTTGGAGACCCGGTCGACAATGACGTTCCACAAATTCCATGATATGCCGCCCCCGCGGCAACACTGGCTGAGTGTTTCCCACCATCCCTAGTGGCGGGAGACCAGTCAGGAAGTACACGTCCTGGACCGTTAGTTCGATCCTGTGCCCCTGCACCACAAAGATCTCCTGATATGGATCCCAATAACTGATTATCCAGGCCAGTAACGGTTCCCCTGCTCTCATCAATGGGTTCTCCACAAACTTGAGAACCCCAAATCTGGCCAATACACGACGGACGCCCTGATCCACCTGGATCTCTGTCCGAAGTGTCCCCAGATCTCTCTCTCTCCAGTTGACCCGTAACTCTGCCATACCTGCACAAACACATCATTTTTGTCAGCGTTCAGATCGGGAAAACCATAACCAAACACCAAAACCCAACTTCCAGCCATAAAACAGCACCAAAACCCCCTCATCTCCCAGGTCGCAGTTTTCTGCCATTTTCTGGACCAGGTCACACTTTTTGCCCTGATACCTGCGTCCTAGGTCACACTTTTTGCCCCAAAAAGTGCGACCCGGCCGTAGAGAGGAAGGAGGAGTTGTTTCTGGGATTCTGGGCCCTAAACTGAAAATGTAATCCATCAAAATGCAAGAGAAAGGTTAGGCCTCCTACCTCCAACTGACGGATCTCGATTCCAACGGTCGGTTTGTCCGCTACGTTCGCCGCAAGATTTAGGGCCTTCTCTCCTCTCCACATTCACCACAGCAACAATAGCAAATGAATGATTTTGGAGGGCAAACTGCCTTATTAAAAGAGAACCCTTGTTTCTTCTTTCGACTGCTGCGACCACACCGTAGCCCCGTTCGACGAACCGTCAGCACCGCTGGAAAACTCTCACCGAGCTCTCAAATGGGTTTCTGTTAGTTTTTGGTGATTTGATACTTCACCCGGACACATTTTATCCAAGAAGGGTCACTTCACCGCTCCTTCAAATCGAATTTCCTCACTTACGACACTTGTACTTGGGGCACCATATTGCTCCCTTACTTGTCCATGTTCGTGTCGATTTTCGTCATGAGTTCCCATCTTGTACTCATGCTTCCTTGGTCCCCCATTGGGGCCTTTACTATGTGGTAGCACCACCGAGTCGCCCTTGTTTAGAGCATCCAAGTTGAGTCATCAGTGCATTCATGGAGTCTATACCACGTCCCTTTACACCCCATTATAGCCCTCCATCCTTCATTGCTTGGTCTCTCTCTTGTGTCGCACATTATGACCTTCAGTCTCACTGTCCCCTATCCCTTATGATCTTGTGTCAGTCACTTCCATGTCATCCATGCTCTTTATGCTCTAACAAGGGACGTCGTCCATTCGCTACTCAGTCCTTCCTATTTCCACTATCGTCATTAGTGTCATTCTGTCCGTCGCTCTACTATTTTCTCTCGTGCCTTAGATGAGGATCTCTCATTGCCTCACCTATGGCGGACCTACTTCTATCGACCTCAACACATTCATTCCAGAAGCCAAGTATAGAGGGCGGTGTACCTTGGTTCCAGCTTCCACTCTTGTTCGGTGCCTCGGATCAGGCAAGGGGATATCTCATTTCCCTTTGACTTGATTGTTTCTCCAGCTCCTTTCAGCATGATCGAGATTCATATACTTGACGGTCCAGTGATCCAGCAGCAGCTCTTGATGATTCCCGGGTGTGTGTGAGATGTCTCAACCCTCATGAGGGGGTGGCCCTGCAGGTAGCCCCCCACATGCCCGGATGACCTCTTCTTTGCAGCCTTTGATGCCACTCCAGATTTTGATGATGTTGGCCTCCACCACTTGCAGCACCTCTTCGATTTGCATGTGTCAGTCAGATTTTGTGAGCCCTTCCCCATCTACAGGGGGAATTTGGGTTGTATTTATCTCATGTACTCAGATATTATTGTACTAGTCCTGGCTGTTATCCCAGGCACAGCATGTATGTGAGATTCCTCATTATATTTTTACCTGGCTCCTGCTTATGCCAGCTGTACTCTATGGTTCGGTCCCTTGTTTACTGGACACACTATTCTTTTGTACTTTGTCTCGGCGGGCATAGGTATGCCTCCCCCGCCGCCTTCAGCACAGGTACCCTCTCATAAAAAGAGACTTGTTGCACTTGCGAGTCTCGTCTCCTCAGGGTCTAGTCCTTCAGCACACTATCTACCTCACATTTCTCTCTCTGACATCCCTTTTTGTTGTCTAGTGATTGTATTCTTACAACGTACTTCGGTCATACGATTTGCTCCTAACACTCGCACGCTGGGGGGCAATCTGTTACACCATTTTTTGGTCATCTAACCTATCATCATTAGATGGACCCAAGTACACCATGTAAGACCAATTTTACCCTAAGTAAAATTGCTTTCACTATGTAAAATAACTTAATAAAACACATTTATTAGGTTTTTTATGGTCTAAATAGGAAACCCCAAAAGGGAAATATTAAACAAACCTATATTTGTTTGATTTTCCTCATGGAATAATTAATTAAACCATAATTTAATTATTATTCCTAGTCATGTTTAACCCAAAAACAAAGAAATTAATGAGATAAACCCTTAGTTATCTTATTATTTTCTAGGAATAATTATTTAAATCTTATTTAGATAATATTCCTTGTTAAATATGACCAAATCACCAACTATTAATCAAATAAATCATTATTTATTTGATTATCTTCCAACCACTTCCTTAAAAAGATAAATAAATCATTTATTTATTTATTTTTCACTAATCAAGGGATTTGACCCAAGTCAAACACCCTTTCTCTCCAACAAATATAATAAAATATTCCATAAGGTGGATCTAGATTTGGTTAAAATTATTTTAATCATGCACCAAGATCTAGAATGACCCAATATTTTGTTATAAATAGGAGGGTTTTCCCCATCATTCTTCACCTTTTGTTGCCTATTAGATCACTCTGGATCTATACACTTGGTCTCATTTCTACCATTTGCTCCCATTGAGCTCTATTTTCTACATTGGGTTTTCTACACCTACAAGAGAGAGAAAGCTTAGATCTGAAGTGCTGAGGACTACAAAGAACCCATCCCATTGAGGAGAGCTGGATACACCTTCTTGTTTTCCTCCCAGGTGCCTTGTAATATAAAATTCTTTCAAAAAATCGTGTTCTTGTCTTGTCTGTTGGATGCATGGAGCAAACCCTTTATTTTACTGCTTAATGTCTTTCCATACATAGATCTGGTATTTTGCAGCTATTTTCTTGTCTAACTAATTGCAGATCTGAAGATATTGGCAGCCACTTTTGTTGTTAGGGCTATTAGTTATGTGTAGCTAAAGTGGTCCTTTTTCGTACACTTCGACGAAGGATTCATACTAACAACGGATGATCTATATTTTTTTGGAGGGATTGGCAGAGCCACTTCTAGGTCTAGACAGATCTATAAGACCAGCTACACTCCAGGATTCTATCAGTAGGACCAGGGATTTGCAGGATGCATTGCCTAGGACGCGGACACCTTACCCCCAGAGACAAGGTTTCTAGCCCAAGGGGAAGGATGTGAGGGTTCCTCCTCCAAAGGGGAATCCAGGGCAGGCACAGGTAGATGATGAGGCCAGGAGGGAGTTAAGGAAGAAGCGGTTGTGCTTCACTTGTCAGGAGCCATGGGCACCAGGGCATAGGTGTGCTGCTGGCAAAGCACACTTCATTGAGGTCTTCTCCAATGATAGCGGGGAAGAGGATGAGGAGGATGATAAGGAGGCAGGAGATAGTCAGATGGCCCAGGATCAGTTGCTGCCTCCACCTCTAGGGACAGGAGGTGCAGCTTTTGCACCCACAGGAGGGGCCCTTGCAGCTTTGTGAGGAGTTCCTAAGTATTTGACGCTACGCGTATGAGGGACAGTACGTGGCCAGCGAGTATCCATCTTGGTTGATAGTGGGGCAACCCACAATTTCATTGATGCACAGATGGTTGAACAAAGGGGTATACCGATCGAGAGTTTTGATGGGTTTTTCGGTCTTTGTCCCAGGAGCCCAAACGATGCAGTGTGCCCGGTATGTTCCAGAGTTAGCAGTGACGATGGGTACGTACACCGTGACTGATCACTTCTTTGTGGTCAACATACTAGATACCAATGTGGTACTGGGTGTTCAGTGGCTGATTACTCTACGGAAGGTCACCACAGATTGGGAGGCCTTCGAGATGGAGTGGGATGACAAAAAGATCAGGAAGCATGAGAAGATCCGCAGGATGCATACTTACCCACCTCAGACTATTTCGACACACCGGATGGAGGCAGACCTCCGAAAGGGAGACATAGAGTGGGTGGTTGAGTTGCAGGCATCAGAGGCAGAGACCACCGGTCGAGCAATTCATCCAAATATATAGGCCATCCTCGACAGGCATGAGGTAGTGTTTGGGGATATACCACCAGGTCGGCCACCAGATAAAGGATTTGGGCATACCATCGAGCTTGAGCAGGGTATTCAGGCGGTGATCACTACACCCTATAGGCATCCCAAAGCCTATCGGGATGATATTGAGAGGGCCATCCAGGAGTTGTTGGCTCTTGGACACATCAGACCGAGCACGAGTCCATTTGCTTCTTCTGTAGTGTTAGTGAAGAAGAAGGACAACACCTTGACGATGTGCATTGATTACAGGGCCCTGAACAAGAAGACTCTGAAGAACAGGTACCCTATACCCAGGATCCATGTGCTGATGGATGAGTTGAGAGGAGCTAAGTTCTTCTCAAATATTGATTTGAGATTTGGGTACCATCAGATTCGTGTGAGGGAACAGGACATTCCCAAGACTGCCTTCAGGTGTCATTATGGGCACTTTGAGTTTTTGGTTATGCCTTTTGGGCTGACCAATGCACCAGCTACCTTTCAATCTTGCATGAACCATATCTTCCGTAGTCATCTGAGGAAGTTTGTATTGGTTTTCTTCGATGACATACTCATATATAACAGGACATGGGAGGAGCATCTCTAGCACATAGAGGCAGTGCTACGCATCTTGGAAGAGAAACAGTTCTATGCTAAGCTCTCCAAGTACGAGTTTTGGATGACCAAGATGCTTTATTTGGGTCACATTATTGGAGTGGACGGAGTGAGGGTCCACGAGGAGAATATTAGAGCCATCAGAGATTGGCCGGAGCCGAAGAATGTGACGGAACTCTGAGGGTTCATTGGGATATGTACCTATTACAGGAAGTTCGTCAGAGGATTATCACAGCTTGCTGCACCCCTTACAGATTTGACGAAGAAGGGGGCATTCAGTTGGTCAGATATAGCGCAGTGAGCCTTTGATAGGCTCAAGGAGGTGATGAGTAGCTGCCCAGTGCTTACATTGCCAGATTTTACGCAGCCATTTGTCTTGGAGTGTGATGCGTCGGGAGAGGGGATCGTTGCAGTATTGATGTAGGGGGGACACCCTATAGCTTTTGAGAGTCGGAAGCTCCTTCCGCATGAGAGGTTGTATTCCATATATGACAAGGAGATGTTGGCCATCATGCATGCCTTGGCCAAATTTCGGCAGTATCTGGTAGGGAACAGATTCAGGGTGAGGACTAACCACAACAGCCTCAGGTTCTTTTTGGAGCAGAAGCAGCTACAGGAGAGGCAGCAGAAGTGGATCAGTAATATCCAAGCATATGAATTTGAAATTGAGTATGCCAAGGGTAAGAATAACGTGGTAGTAGATTCTCTTTCACAGAGACCAGCCACGTTATCTCTTATGAGCTTGGATACAAATTGGAGGGCTCGACTTTTAGTTGAGTACTCCAAGGACAGATTTGCATGTGAGGTGCTGGATGGTTAGGTGGCAGATGATAGGTATAGGGTGGTCGATGAGATCATCTATTACAAGAACAGGATCTTCTTGACTGTGGGATCTCAGCTTAAGAAGAAGATACTCCAGGCATCACATGATTCTCCATTGGCAGGCCATCAGGGGTTTACCAAAACCTACAAGGCCATTAGAGAGAGGTTCTCATGGAAGGGCCTCAAGGAGGACGTACTCCAGCACATCACAGAGTGCGATGTTTGTCAGAGGAACAAGGGAGAGATGAGCCATCCCACAGGACTGTTGCAGCCTCTTCCCATTCCAGAGGGGAAATGGGAGAGCATATCGATGGACTTCATCACAGGGTTGCCCATGGTGGAGGGCAAGGATTGTATCTTTTTCTTCATTGATCAACTGACAAAGTATGCGCACTTTTTCACCATATCCGTGCACTACACAGCAGCACAGGTGTCCAAGCTGTTCTTCCGAGAGGTTTTCAGGTTGAATGGTCTTCCTAAGACCATCATCAGTGACAGGGACAGCCGCTTCATGGGCGGATTTTGGCAGGAGCTTTTCCAACTGGTGGGGACGGAGTTGACACCGAGTACCAGTTACCACCCACAGATGGATGGACAGATGGAGATAGTTAACAAGTGGCTGGAGGGCTACTTGCGTAACTATGTTAGTGGGCAGCAGCAAGCATGGTTGAGATGGTTGCATTTTGGGGAGTACTGCTACAACTCGACACATCACATGTCTATTGGTATGTCACCATTTTATGCTTTGTATGGGTACCATCCTTTATCATTTGTTGATGTGATGTTCAGTGCGAGTAAGGCTCCTAGAGCCAAGATGTGGATCCAAGAGAGTCAGGACATCCTCCGAGCTCTCAAGGACAATATGGCTACAGCACAGAACCAGCAAAAGCTATACGCTGACAGAGGTTGGGTGGAGCGACAGTTTGAGGTAGGGGACTTGGTCTACCTATGCTTACAGCAATACCGACAGTCATTGCTGAAGCAGAAGGGATATGAGAAGCTCAAGCCTCACTTTTACTGGCCATATAGGGTGATACGCAGGATTGGGCAGGTTGCATATGAGTTGGAGCTGCCCCAAGGCAGCAAGATCCACAACATTTTCCATGTATCATGCTTGAAGAAGGCGCTGGGACAACAGGTGACAGTGACAGAGGAGCTACTACCTACGGATGATGAGGGGCACTTGGTGTTGCAGCCAGAGGCCATTATTGATACCAGGGAGAGGTGGTTACAGGTCCAGGAATTCTTGGTGAGATGGAAGAATCTGCCGGATGAGGATGCCACTTGGGAGAGTGAGAAGATTTTGCAAAATCCATCACTTCAGTTGCTTGAGGACAAGCAACATTTTTCCCGGGGGGGGGGGACTGTAATATTCCTAATTAGCGATAGCTAATTGGAATATTCTATTTTGTTTAGTTTGCCGTCTATAGTTTGTAAATAAATAAAACGTGAGTGAAGAGGGTCTAACTCACTTAAGTGAAATAAGACATCCACCTAGTAGCACAACGTTGTGACTTAAGTGGGAGTCAAGGGGGGCCTAACACCACGTAGAGGAGGGCCCCTATGTACACTCTAGAAGCTTCTGCAAAGATAAGGATGAGGATGTGGAGGAGAGAGAGAGAGCTATGTTGGGTTTTGGAGGGAAACCAACGTTATACAAGATGGAGGAGCCTCCTCATTTCATTCATTCTTGAGTTGATGATTTTGGAGTGATACTTTTGTCTTCTTGAGCACGCTGGCTGTTTAGCCTGTCTGCAGCACTGTTTAGTGCATTGAATGTCTCTGGTTAGAGATCTCGCCCTTAGCCCTGGGGGACTTCGAGTGCCTACTTTGGCAAGGTTGGTTTTTCAGCATTTTGTGAGTCGTTTCATTGTTTGGGTTTTTTGCGAAGCTGGATCTTAGAGAGACTATGTAGTCAATGGGAGAGAGGACATAATCCATTGTGGAGGAGCTTCGGATTGGGGTTTTTGCAGGTGATTTCACTGGGATTTTGAGTAGGGGGTCAGCCTTTGCCCCTAGGAGAATTTTGGCAGAGTTTGTGGCAGTATTTCAGCTGTTTTCATCTAGCCACTGCACAGAGCCTTGGAGGCCAGAGTAATTCACTGGGGAGGCAGTTTCTGGTGATTTCCGGGGTTGGCCATTCTTGGAATGGTTTTTGGATTTTGTCTAGATTGTTGAGGAGAGGAGGTTTGCCGATTTCCAGCTCATTCTGACAAGGGGATCAGCCCCTAATATTCATTCCATTGCAGCAGTAGCAGCTACACGGTAGTTTTCCAGCAGCTGGGATGCAGTTCATAGAGCAGCCATTTCCTGTCTTTTCTGAGAGTGTTTTCTTACTTGCTTTGGGCAAGATCACTTCTTGTACTTCATTACATTTCTCATATTAATAAAATGGCTCAGCATTTCCTCTCTATGTTTTTCTGGTTGAGTTGTCGTAGTTGCCGTTGTTGTCGTAGTTGCTGTATTATGTTTCTATTATATGTCTATTGTTGTTTTTGAGCATTCTAGTTCTATACCACTTGGTGCATTTATCCTTCACTCTTAGACAGAGTCTGGAAAGGGCCAGGTAGCCTCTAGTTCTCGTCCTCTTTTTAGAGGTGAAATATTCGGTAAATGCTCTCCCAGTCTATCTCTAGTTGGAGTTTTGCCGTGTTTTAGAGATATCCCCGAAATGGGATATTACAGATCGTCTATCTAAAAATAAATGCATATCGATTATTATTAGCTCTTAATAATAATCAGACAATAAACAACAACTTATTCTCTTGGAGCACTTTGTTTCAGTGCACAGATTTGGAAAATCAGTGGACTGAGGGAATTATGCAATTCCCAAAGGCAACTGGAGGTTCATGCATGGAGGACTCAGTTAGAACTCAAGTGGCAAAGTTATGACAGAGTTGGAAGAGTAGTTTATGGAGTTGTATTCAGTTTAACTTAGTTAGACTCAGTTGAGCTAGTTGTATCTAGTCTAACTGAATGATACACAAGTGAGAGTGGAGTGAATTAATTAGTTAATTAATTCACAAATAATAACTCATTAATCAACTAAACAATACAACAGTTAACTATAGTGCATGGTAGTTCCAGTGGAGACCCAGTGGAGAGATAGGTGAAAGGGCAAGATGGACTATCTGTTGTGACTATAGTGATGCATTGATTGCATCACACACACATTGGAGTTTCCAATGAGGATTGCACATTCAAGGCAAGGGTAATTCAAATTCATTCAGATCTATTCTTCGGCAGAGATTGCGTAGTGGAGGCAGGCTAGCAGGAGGGAAAAGATCGGTGCATGGATTTGCAAATTTTTCCTGATTAGTGTGTGACTATTGTATTGTACTGAGAGCTTGATGTACTAAGCTTTGTATGAGGATTGTTACATGATATCCATGATACATAATATATGATAGTTAGGGTTTTTAGCTTTAGGCTTTTCTGTTAAACAACTGTGTTATGTGCGATTGTTTTTATTTATGCTTCACATGTGTGTGAAATTAATTTTCCACAAAAGATTAACAGTGGAATGATTATGTATTTTGCAAGAAGTTAAATATTTTGAGATCAGGGGAATCTAGGACATATGCATGCTTAATGTATATAATTTCTCTAGGTTGTAGTGAGCTAAGCTGACCTGTAGTAACATTGTAACCATGCTCATTGTATAGAAAGTTACTTAACTTACTTATGTAAATACCATCACACTAGTTCAACAATGAAACCTATTAATTTCGCTTATTTTTTCTTTTAGGACATTAATCTCCAAACGTATATGAGGATAATATTGAATAGGGAAAAACTAAGAGGAAAGATGGAGAATATAGATATACTAACGATATATGGCCCCAAAAAACCCTCTGTTGTTGCTACAGGTATTGTTATTATGATTATAGTACTTTTTTTACTAGGATGTTAGAGTGATATAGTGAATCTGAAACATCCAGGTAACATCTGAATCTAAAACATTCATTCTATATTCCTTATTGAGACTTGAATAGAAACCACATAAGAGCACTTGGTCAAACCTAAAGCTCTGTGGAAGAGCGCAGCTTATGAAATGTAGAAGTGCAAAATTGAAGCCTTTAAATATAAAATAGATAGAATATGGTTGCAGGTCACTACTGAAATGTCGGTCCTTTCTGGGAAAGCCTTGATGGCTAGTAAGCCCAATAAGGTAGGTAGGCTGATTAGGGCCTAACCTTATTTCTTATTAATACTACTTGCTTACTATGAGAATAAAAAAAATTGCTTTATAAAAGACTCAAACTAATGGTCTAGGTGACCAGACTATATAAAGGAGGTTTCATCTTATCTAGTATAACCGAGTTGCACTATATAAAGGAGCGTGCCCTATCTGTTGATGCACGTGAAGTCATTATATATGGAGAGGGCCTATAGAAATAAAAACAATCCTTCTTGTGTTTTAGGAACCTTAGGAATTTCCCCTAATATTTCGCTATACATATATTCATGACTATCATTGGACACAGGCTTAGTAGTAGCAAAGGGAGAATTTTCTGCGAAGCTACCTTTAAACATAGTTTGAACAGTGATAGAGGGAGCCTTAGAATTTACCCCAAAGCATTTGTATTTATTATGTTAATCAGTAACATAGGTAAGCTATGTCCCGAAATCCTTTTTTGGCGATTTCCATCCTCAGCTTCAAAAGGCTGCCTGAGAAGAAAATTTGAGTGAACACATGTAACTGAGTAGATTGATAGGATTAAAATGAAACCACGTGGGTTGAGGAATTACAAGGGAATAGGTGGGATGAAATGTAATTGAATAATTTTTTTTAAGGGAGTGTAAGAGAGAGAGAGAATTGACTGTGAAACGTTGTCCATGCCTCTAAGGGTATCTAGAGCTTGCATGTGTTGAGTTTATGAGGTTTAAGCTAGCCTCCATTTTCAAGTATTCGATTGAATTGGTTGGAAGATGGCAATGGTTATATTATTTTTATGAGTGCCCATATCAGATGGTTTCAATCCTCGATTCCCTTATTTCTTGCTAATAATTCTTGTTTGATAAGAGAATAAAAAAACTGCTTTATAAAAGACTCAAACTAATGGTCCAGGTTACCAGACCATATAAAGGAGGTTTCATCTTATCTAGTATAACCGAGTTGTATAGTTGTGCTATGCTTATGAAATATTTTTGCTAGAAAAATAGATTGGGTGATTGAGATTCCTTTCCCCAGGTTTTGCAAGAACTACTCCTAAGTTTCTAAGGTTGCATATAGCGGGCTGAGTGCAAGAAAACCTAGCATTAAGCTATTACATATATAATACAGCTATTTTTATTGGAAAAAATTTAGAAACAATTTTGTACGTCGAGAAACTTCACCGGTCCAACAAAGTCATCATAGATGAGTCATGCAGTGGCTCAAACTTGGACTTCAGAAAATTACAATTAAAAAATAATTTGCCAATTCGGAGACGTAGGAACTTGGAAATTCGGAGATGTCGAGGCCGCAATGAGAAGAAGATGTTGAGCCCACAACGAGAAGACAAGCAGGAGGCCAAGGACATCACGGATTAAAAATTACCTGCAAAATAAATAAATAAACTATAAAATTAAAATAGCATAAAGGCAGAACAACAATGAAAAAAATTCACAACAAAAACAAAACAGAATTCCAACAAATTTCTCACCTGTGCTTGTGACCCTGCAATAGCAAACAACAGTAATACGACAACAAAAATAACCCCACAATGGTAATATGACAATAATAAGCCCAAAACCTATTCATGATTCAAGGGTGGTGTATTTATAAACTAAATTTCGGCCAAATTATTTTAAGAGTTCGACCGAACTAATAGTCCGACCGAACTATTAGTTCAACCGAACTTTAGTTGATGGTTTTCTCATCTTTGGCAAAAAAATTGTTTTCCCACGCCGTCAATATGCTGTCAATGTAAATGGTAGAATGAGTTCGGTCGAGCTAATTTTGAAATTTTGGCCAAACTCTAAGACAATTCGGCTGAACTTTTATAAATGTTCGGTCGAAATGTTGGGAAAATGACTTTTCCACCCCCGATTCTCACAAAAGTGTAACCCACCTTCGCAGTTTTACCCCAATACTTTTTATAGAGTAGTATCCATGTGCCAATACAAATCTACATTGTATGGATAATGGCTCTACGTGCTCCTAATGTTCGTAGTGTTAGGAATTGAGTTAGAAAGACCTTCAAGAAGCTTCAAATCTAGAGGTCCTTGAAATTTGTGATGAATATTATCCTATGAAACATTAATCTCTTATTGAATCTCAGGGAAAATATGATCTTGAAAGCGAAACATAGAAGCCTAATGTGGAACCAAGCTCTAAAGTCACCTATATCTCCTCGACCTCTTCCACCCTAACTACACCAAGCATGCTAACATGTCATGGATCCCTATGGAAGGAAAAGAAAGGCTAGACTAAGAAGTCTTAGGGATGAAAGATGGAAAAAATGCACCCTAAAAAAAATATTGTGAGCTTCTAAGAGGACTCATAGTGAGTTTGCAATATTTTTGGAATAACCCTTACCTATAGAAATATCACACAAGCATGAGAGGAAATTGAGGGAAAAGTGTCTAAGAGGAGGTATGAAATGGAAGTATATACAACTAAATTCCATGACGAATAGAGGAAACAAGGAGAAGAGTAAAAGTCTGAATGAGGGAGTATGTTTAAGAGCCTATAGGTAAAATATCACATGAAAAGTGTAGATGCATTAGAGGCACAAACAATTTTAATGGAGGATGGCATGTGAGGTGGTTAATATCATTCCCAAGGCAAGTGTGAATAAGCCTTTGATCTAGTTGACACATTAGAGACCACCATTTCCTAGAGCCAAGACCTCATTTTCACTATGTCATCGCCAATAATAGACACTCCCATTAAGGAGATGGTTATTAAAATGTTATCATTCCCATTTAAATTTAATTCACATAAAGTAACAAATTCAGGAATGTCAACTTAAAAAAAATTAAGTAACAATTCATGAATGCCAACTTTAAAATGAGGAGTATTCAATATTTTTCTCATATACTATATATACTTTAGAAAAAAAAATACAAAAATATTCCTATAGAATAAAATTAAAAATAAATAAAAAATAATGAAAATTTATTTATATATAAATATTTTTATTTCACTTTTATATTTTAACATAAATAATTCTCCATTAAATAATATTTTATGTTTAATATAAATTTATATTTTTATGATAACTTATTCTCCATAAATTTAATATAATATCTTTTTTTTTGGTTGCCTATGTTTCTTTAACACAATTTTAACTTAAAAAGGAAACTATAATTTATCTATCTATACATATATCTATATTTACAGATTTATGGTTAGTTAAAAATGATAAGGTGTTTTAAAATTTTAATATCATTTATTTTTAGAAATTTATTATATTTCTAAACCATTAAAATATTATAATATATTAAATATTTTTAGTTTTTTCAAAATATTATTTATTCCAAAATTAATAATTATAAATTTTACGAGGTTTGGGGTTTTGGATACACAATGTGTGTTCTATTAAGGAACTTCTTGATGTGAAGTTACTAGTTCAATTACCCACGTGATCGGGGTGATATTGGACATGATGAAGATGTAGTCTCACCAAGCTTACAAAAAAAAAATATAAAAATTAAATATTCATTATCAACATTTTAGTTAGAATTAGGAATTATGGAGAAAAATATTAATCAAAATCTTTCTTATCAACATTTTAGTTAGTAGATTAGAATAAAATATTATTA
Source organism: Pinus albicaulis (assembly GCA_034641835.2). Classification (NCBI taxonomy): domain Eukaryota; kingdom Viridiplantae; phylum Streptophyta; class Pinopsida; order Pinales; family Pinaceae; genus Pinus; species Pinus albicaulis. Next base: position 579,127,743 of record CM076583.1, read on the forward strand.
TTTATTTTCAGGGAAAAGATTATTATTAGTTTTAGGTTTAAAATTTAGGGGAGAGTTTAAGAGTGGGAATTAATTATGGAGGATAAAAATTGTTTAACCATACATCCAAGCTCTACCCAAACTTGCAAAATCCTAATAAAAGTATGCCACACTTAAATAGATTATTCTTCCATCCAATATTGAAGTTGAAAAATAAAGTGATAAAATATAATAATATATCAAAAAAATGTCTTTAAATAATACTTAAGAATATGATGATAATGCTGATAATTAACATCCACTAAGAACTATGTGCTCTACCATATCTTAGTAAGGAAACCTATTAATTGGAAGCCTTTAATCCAGGTGGATATTAGCGGCCACCCAACTATTACACTTGGACCCCATCATTGTTTCTTTCAAGTTTTCAGTTTCATTAATTATAGCACAATTTACTATTTTTGGCATTTTTTCGGATTGTGAACTTTCAGAGCCGTTTTGAGGCCCTAAACGACATTTTTTGGGAAAACCAGGACAACCATGGGTCGTTGACCGATGTTGGTCACTCTAAATTTTTATTCCTCGGATAGATATTTCTAACGAGGTATTGGGCATGTTAAACACAAGCATGGTAAGCACACACGAATAGGAAAGATGAGCTTGAATTGAAATAGTATTCACAGTGATACATATTTATCATACACTGGGGGTGATCATTGGATTCATGTTCCAAGGTCTCTTGGACTCCCAAATTCTCTTGAGCTTCCACACTAACCCTAGAAGGATCAGGTGTCCAATATTCCCCCCCTTAATCCTCAGGGGTATGTGTGAGTCCAAGAAGAGAGTTGTAATACAAAATGGCAGTGCTAGGTTGAATGTGCTCTGTGAAAATTAGCATAAGGAGGTAGTTTAAGGATGACCACAAACATTGTCCAAAACGCTTAGTGTAGTTCCCATAACTCTTCCAAATATGGCAAGAAGTTGAGGTCTTCTGCTAGAGCAAGTGCTTTTAATGTTTTGAAGATGGAGACCTTCAACCTGGAAAAGGGAGGTCTACAACCTACGATGGTTTAACGATGACCACCAACTTTGGAATGCTTGATGCAATTCCTGAAACTCTACCAAAACTAGAAAGAAGCTGAAGTGTTCTGCTAGAGGAAGTATCTTGAATTCTTTGAAGAGGAAGAATATCAACCTCGCATAGATGGTTTAAGTGTTATTCCTATTGCATCTCTGCATTTATGTTTATTGTTGTATTTTATTGCATTCCTACATAAGTCTAGATCAATGGTATCATAGAGGTTTATTATTTTTCTATCTTTCTTTGCATGTCCCCAACGAGGTCAGGGTATAAGGAGTTAGGGCTCGATTTGGTTGCACCTTTGGAAGATCAGCCTCACAAACCCCGACAGCCTCCCATGGCAGAAGAAAAGAAAGACGAGGGAGAAGGATATCCTATAAAAATATCGATTGAGGAGGCCCTAGATAAACAAAGAAATGTGATTATGGATCGCTTTTCCTAGATCCTTCAATGAATACCCATTGACGTCACATCTTCATCCAAAAAACACTCTAGAAGCGGAAATCCTTTTTAGGTACAAGTAAACTTTGACATTCCCATATTTGAGGGCCAAATAAATGCAGACACTGTAGATAGATGGATGAATCTATTAGAAGGATATTTATCGGTTCATGACTTTTCCAATCGGGAAAATATTAATTTTTCACTCCTCAAAGCCACCCCCCACGTCAAGGGCTGGTGGGAAACCTACTATGACCAAAATGATGACAGGGAACCCTCCCTGTTCTCGGCCGCACCCACTTGGAATTCTTTCTGATATGCCATCAAGGAACAACATTATCTCATGGGGAACTATGAGGACAAGTACATACAATTGAATACGTTGCGGCAGAAAAGTGATAAAGATGTGCATGAGCTGATGAATCTATTCCATACCTTGCGCACAAAGTTGGGTATCAAAGATTCAGAGAAACATTTGGTGCTAAAGTACCACATTTTTCTACACAGATACATTAAGGAGGAAATGGAGTTCCTAGACATCTACTCACTTGGTACAACATACTGGTATGCTACCAAGATTGAGAAGAAATTTAAATAGAAGAATCGGGACTTTGGATCTACGAATTAGAAGCAAGTAAAAGGTGCCCCTGAAATGCAGAACAAAGGACAAATCTAAGGCGAGGTGGCCCAGGAAAACCCACCAAAGGCACAAGTGAAGAAAAACACCACAAATCCAAATAAGGATACAAGAAAGTGGTGTGGTTCCATAAGAGCTCCACTTACAACACAACTGAGTGTTGGGCCAAGCAGTCACTGGTGGCTGAATTGAAGGCTTCTGAATCAGATGCATGTTCCAACTATGAGTCAGAACCCAACAAGGGGAATGAAAAATGGAAGCATATTATTGATCCAGATCCCAACGTCACTTTTTCCACCACAAGATCCAGAAGGTGGAACCCGAAGATCCAGAGGAAGGGGGGTGCCTCTTCCATTCCCTAATGTGCATGAAGCATTCCCCACTAATTTTCATTGTTGACAGTGGGAGCCAAAATAATCTCATTTCAGCAAAGGTCATGAAGCGACTGGTCCTACCGACCATAGCATACCCAAAATTGTACACCATCGGGTGGCTTCACCAAGGATGATATCTTTGCATCAGTCAGTAGTGTCGCCTTCCCTACAACATCAAGCCCTTCATGAATGAGGTATTATGTGATATTTCTCCTCTTGATGTTTGTGATGTATTATTAGGCCAACCATACTTGTAGAAGCGACATGCTATGTATGAGTCTAGGAATCATGTTGTTATTGTTACTTTGGGAAATAAGTTGTACATGATACCAGAGGCAGTACCACCTACCACCATCTCTTTGATCATTGCAAAACAATGCAATAAGCTCATTTCCAAAACCAGGAATTTTTTTTTCCTGATGATTCACCCTCAGGGAAAGAAGAAGATTATGTCCACGACCTCCAGATAGGGCTCCTCCGCACGAAAAAACAGATGGACAAGATCTTGGAGGAGTATGGGGACATCTTCATCTCACCCGCAGAGGTACCTCTGCATTGTTAGGTCAATCACTCCATCGATTTGACCCCAGGAACGTTGCTACCCAATGGAATAATATATCGACGCTCTATTATGGAGAACGAAGAAATCAAGAGGCAGATTTAGGAGCTATTGCAGAAAGGTCACATCCGACCGAGTTCATCACCTTGTGGGAGCTTGATCGTGTTGGTGGAGAAGAAGGATGGGACTTGGAGACTCCTTGTTGATTATCGGGCATTGAACAAGATAATTTTCTAGAATAGGTATACGATCTCACGGATTGATGATCTTTTGGACCAACTCAAAGGGGCTAAATATTTCAATAAGATCAACTTGAAGTCCGAGTATCACCAGGTCCCAATCGAATCCTTTGATGTGTGGAAGACTTTCTTAAAAGCCAAGGAGGGCCTTTTTGAATGGATATTCATGGATTTCAGGTTGACAAATGCTCCTACAATATTCATGAGGCTAATGAACCACCCCCAAACTGATGGCCAAATAGAGGTTGTCAATAGGATGATCGTACACATTCAGTGCATGTACAACTCGAAGCATCCACACACATGTGTTGAAAGCCTCCCCTATGTCCAACACAACTATAGTCGAGCTCTCCACAACTCAACTAGCCACAACTCCTTTCATGTGGGCTTGGGATTCCAGCCACTATATCCCATTGATGTGGCCATACCATTTTCAACTACCCAGGTAGATTTGCCTCATGTCCTGTTTGAAGTCAACAAGGGGAAAAACTTCCTTGAGCACATTCAACACATGTGCCAATAGGTCCATGAAATATTAGACAAAGCCAATGCTAAGTAAAAGCAACGACATGATCAACATCGGATGCCACACAAGTTTCATGTGGGCGAAAAAGTTTGGCTACATTTTCAAAAGGAGCACCTCACTGGGTCCCAATGCAAGCTTCACCCGCTCTGATATGGGCCATAAACCATCACGAAGGTGGTACAATAAAATGCCTTTGAGATCAGTATTACACCATTCCTTGCTCTGCACCCAGTGTTCAATGTGGAAACCCTTTGACCCTACTTTCCACCATTGCTAGACACATCCGACATTGCATAAAAACTCAAACCAAAAGAGTTAAACCCAGACTGCATGGAACAAACCAAAACTGATCGGATCATGGAAACATAGATCAAGAACACCCAAAAGAAAAAGATCCAGTTGTATTGGGTTGTAAAAGCTAGCCAACTCCTACACCAAGGCAAGTGGCTCACCAAGGACCAAGATTAGCAGAAGTTTCCTCATCTGATGGAGGAACTCAATGCAATGGGGAAAATTGCTTCCTAAGGGGGGAGGAATGGTCTAGGTGGATACTAGTGTCCACCCACCTATTCTAATTGAACCCTCCACCATTTTTCTTTCAACTTTTCAATTTACTTAATTGTAGCACAATTTACTATTTTTGGCAGTTTTTCGAGTCTTGAACTTCCAGAACTGTTTTGAGGCCCTAAACAACATTTTTTGGGAAAAAAAGGACCAACAATAATATTTGACCGATTTCGGTCACCCAAAGGTTGTATTCCTCATATATATATTTCTAACGAGGTATTGGGCACGTCAAACGAAGACTGTATTCCAAAGTTACATCACCGAGAAGTTGATGTACTAATTTTCCCAAACGAGGCCCATAGTTTTGGCGCTTCATATCCTAGGGTTAGGTTTTTGGATGTTTAGGGTTTTCCATTATTTCTCAAAAAAAATTAGGCCTTCAAGCCTCATGGTAACACAATTCAGAGGCATGTAGTCACCACATCTCTTCTCAGAGATAAGCTACCATTACCCGAGCTAGTTTATTTTCCATTCTACCTGTAAGCATTTTTAAGTATTTGATATTAATGAAATGAAGTGTTATTCCTGTTGCATCTCTGTGTTTATGCTTATTTCTGTATTTTATTGTGTTACTGCATAAGTATGAATCATTCTTTAACAATTTATGTCTATGCTTGGAAAAAAAATGAGAGAAGTGTTTCAAGATCACCAGAGTTTTGTTGACTTAAAAGGCCAGGAAGGTTGGTAGTATGGAAAATACTTTTAAAATTATATTGAATATGAGTATAAGATGGAAAATCTAAGATCATTTTTTTTCATCTTCCACCCACTTAGTGTCACAAAGGTGATGGACTCTTTATTTTTTTTGTAAGTAAAGGGCCTTTGTATTACAATAATATTACAAAAAGTATAGTCTTTGGAGTCATAGATCTTAGCATAAATTGGCCATGAACATGGGCCTAAGAGAAAGGGGACATAAAATTATAATAGATGTAGGGAGGTTTTTTCTCCTAGAGGAGAAACCAGAAATCCTTCCTGTGGTTACAATCCAACAAAATATGCAAAATCATGAGAAACATGACGATGCCACCTTAAGAGAATGGCAACAGAAAACAAGAAGCAGAAGATGTAGCCACACTATCTTGAAAGACCAATAACGACAAAATAAAGAAAAACATGAAGCCACACTATCTTAAGATAACACGTGTTCCAAATAATGCTTAGGGGGATCATCATGGACCACGAGGCATGACTTGTAGTAGTCCAGGTCATCTAGTAGAGGAAGTAGGAGGGTGGCTAGATGGAAGAGGTAGGAAATTTAGTGTTTCATTGGATGTAATTTTTGACTTGGCCACTCTTTCCACTAACTTGGATACTGAGACCAACGATGATGTGGAGAGGGGCTATGAGGCCTGATATGGGGAGCATTTGCATGCAATAGAGAAAGTGAGGAGTCATCCATCGTATCAGTCGAGGGTGAAATGGTACCTTGAATTTCCATGCCCATAAGACCAAATATTCTACGGTATGTATCATTTGCATCATGTGAGTGGAATTCCAGATCTAGTACATTTCCTTGAAGCAACACATTTGTGTCTTCTTAGTCCCAATATTTTCATCCTAGGACATTGTGTAGGACAAAGAGATGGTCACCTAAGACTCATAACTTGTGTGCTTCAACATCAACCACCATTCTTCTAAAGAGGTGGCGAATACCACAGTCAAAATTTTCATCACCATGCTCGTGGTAGGGAGGGTGGGGAGGTTGACCTCTCCCACACCCTCCTCTATTGGGCCTTCCTCTCTCTTAAACCATGGTTGTAGAGAAGTAGAATACAAAGGTATGAAGAAAAGAAAATATACCACCTTCACTCGAATGAAAAAATTGAGGTGCAAGTTCTGCTTTTGATCGTTTTAATCAGGGATGAAGAGCCACATATGGAAATTAGTAAATCCATGCTTTTAATGCACTTTAATTTATGGAGGGGGTGGAATTGGCACCACCCCATCACTCTCTTTTCGATACATGGTGGGAAGTGGGCCTGTTGCGTTGTCAAATTGCCACCCAAGGCTTATCTACTCCCTTCATTAAGCTGCATGGAGATCTGGATTGATCGAAATGCCACCCAAATCCGGGAGAGGTGATGGACTGTTTCATCGCATGGTTTTTTGGGAATTTTCCAACACCAAAAATCACTTGAAACTCATGAGAATTAGTTATTATCTTAGAGATTTTCATTTTCTTCTTAACGCTAGTTGAAACACACAAATATTTTTATTTTCGAGATTAAAGTTGATCACCTCCTTATAATATATTTCTTTCCTCTTTTCCCAATAACTCTTTATTTCCCCACAATTTTTCTTGAAATTTTGAAATAATAATATATTTTTTAATTATTCTTATTCCTCAAAATCATCTCCACCTTTATCAAAATTTATTTAGTTCTCTGCTAACTTTAGCCAAGGGGCCAAGTTGACCAAAAAATTTTACTGGCCATAACTTTCGCATACAATGTCATATTGAGGTGTCGTTTGTGTCGTTGGAAATCTTGTGACAAGCTCTTCGATTTGACCCTAGTTTCATGGAAATCCAAGAACTTCGATGTGCTTAGCCGTATTTGATCACTGAGTGTTTTTGGAGCTACATGGATTATTCCTCCCCATCGAGGAGCTTTTGGTCCTCCAAAAGGATGAACACAATCTACAATATGTTGTACTCCATTGTATGCACAACAAGTGCCTTGACATGCCATACTTCCCCCTCCTTCACCTTTTTCTTAGAGCCATATGCGATCTAGGAGGATATTGCATCAGTGAAGATCAATTTAGCCTTTAGATATTTAATTTCTCTAGTTTGTCTAAAGAGGAGTCTTCATCATTTATGGTTATGTCATGGTTAAGTGGCTTGAACTTTTATGATGTGGTGAAACCCATGTAACTAGGTTTTAAAACCTATGGTGTCAATCCTAAGCTAAGGTGAAAGTGGTGATATGTAATGCTAAGTGTTATACCTATAGTCCTAAGTCCTAGCGCATGTTGTTGTTTTAAAACTATGCCAAAACCTATGTTAAAAACCCATATAATGCACATAATCTAAGTTTCGGACTATGTTATAAACTATGCAATAAAACCATATTATAAAACATATTTTATGATGCACAATCTAACCATAGCGGAAGGAGTAAACCGTTGGGCAGAGGCAATACATGTGAACATAGTAGTTATAAAGGTGCAGTTTGAAGTTAACCGATGTGTAGATCGCAAATCAGAGACCGCAACCATCGGGGTTTTGTAAAGTTGTTACATGGAGTCAGCACACAACTACATCGACCGCCCAAAACCATAGGGAATTAACCACCAGGTGGCAGCTAATGGATATACCATAGCCTCGTCACATGCCAAACCATCCAGAGCTTCGCGGTTTGCTGACTGTTGGGGTTTATTTTTAAACCAAAGTTTATATTGGGTTTTTGTATTATATGCGCTATATTAATTTCAAACCACCATATCACCAAATGCCTTAGGTGTAAGAAGTTTATAAGACTGAGAGCTCTTTCACACCTAATTCATTCAACCACATGCTATTTTTGGCCGTCAAGAATGAACCTATAATGCATTATAAAAACCATCATTGCTCATGATGAAGGGAATAGAGTGTTTTTAAAGACTTGTTCAAAATTATGAAGGGAGAGGCAGTTTTGTTTTCAGTGTAACTTGGTCATCCGGAGGCGGAATTGGGAACCAAGATAGGCGTTGGAAATCTAGAAAAGAGAAATTTATTCTGATAGAGACCACAGGTGCCTGCGAGCACGTTCAATCTGGTGTTTTTCTGTGTAAATACTTCATTGAATCAATCCTTAATAAAATAGACGCATGTCTTGAAAGCAGACTCGGAGACGTAATCTAGTAGGGACAAACTCTATAATCAATGTTTATTGTCTTATATCTCTGTTATTTGCTGAAAATTTAGGTTTAATATGCTTCTTAATTTTAGGTTTAAGTCATAAAATAATTTTCTTTCCTTTAGTCTTCCACACTAAGCGATTGAGTTAACAATCAATTCACTGTTGGAAAATATTCAATTCTACTTCAGTATTATTTCAGATCTATTTCAGATCGTATATTTTGGTATCAGAGCAGGGTACGTTTTGTAGGATTTTTTCCAATGAATGCTAACCAGGTCCAAGTTGCGACGTGGAGAAGGAACACTTGAGGATATAGAATCAGAAGTTGGAAAGCGGAAATTCGCTCATCAATCGACAATGGGAGGAACCGATGCAGGTGAAAATGCTAAAGTGAAGGTCATGGATGAAGAACATATTCAACAAATGTTCTTGAACATGTAGCGGATGTTGGAAGAACTCTACGAAGATAATAAGGCAAGAGATGCAGCTTCTTATTCGAAGGCATCGAAGAAGGACAAGGGAAAAGCAAAAGCTGACAAACCTCCTTCTCCTCCATCATATTCTTCGTCTTCTAGTTCAAATTATAAAATAGAAAAGAAACCTCAGAAATCATCTCTTTTGAAACTTGATAAAATTTTCACTAACTATTTATGAAGTGGATTTAGATGTGATTCCATTAGACATATGTGGAGTAGTGCTAGGAAGTCCTTACTTCTATGATCGTGATGTTGTGTTTGATAGGAAAGACCATAAATATCACCTTAAGAAAGATTGGATTGAATGCATTATCAGGGCATATAAAATCAAAACACACTTGGATTTAGTTACTGCTAATCAGATGAAGAGACTAATAAGTTCAAGTAAGATGTATGTACTCATTATGTAAATTAACAACATATGGATCAACATGATTCTTTTTCAGGTTGTGAATCTCAGTTTAAACATAGTTTGGTTAAAGTGGCAGATTATTTTCAAATTCTATTTCAAGAACCAAAACATTTGCCTCCTACATGAGAAATACAACATGAGATACAATTTATTTCTAATTCCCCCCTTCCTAATGTTGAAATGTATCGCATGTCAGCTATAAAGAACAAATAAATAAAGAAACAAATCCAAGAGGTGGCTGAAAAAGGTTTCATTCGACCCAGTTCATCTCCATGTGGTTCACCCATAATTTTGGTTCCTAAGAAAGACAGGACATGGAGAATGTGTGTCGACTTTAGGGCCTTAAATAAAATCACAATCAAGAACATGTATCCTCTTCCCAAGATAGAGGATTCACTTGAGCAGTTGAAAAATGTTGTCTATTTCACTAAGTTGGATTTGCGTAGTGGGTATCATCAAATTCGAATTGCAGAAAATGACATTTGGAAAATTGCATTTAAAACTAGGCACGAACTATTTGAATGGTTAGTGATGATTTTTGGTTTGTGTAATGCTCCAAAAAATTTCATGCGGGTTATGAGTGATGTAGTCCATCCATACATTGATAAGTTTTTCATAATCTACTTAGATGATATCCTCATTTTCAATTCTAGTATGGAAGAGCATGTTAGGCATGCTAAATAGGTTTTCGAAGTGTTGCAAAGGGAAAATTTGTATCTTAAATTGTCCAAATGTGAGTTTGGGAAAACTTCATTGATTTATCTTCGTTACATTATTGGAGGTGGTCATTTAAAAATAGATCCAACTAAAATTAATGTGATTTTTAACTGGCCAATACAACAGAATGTGACTGAAGTTAGGAGTTTTCTAGGTGCAGTTCAATATTGGAGGAAATTAATTTTTCAATTTTATGTGATTTCATCACTGTTACATGCTTTAAAAGGTGCTAAAGTTTCCTTTTAGTGGGGAGTGAAACAAAAAAATCTTTTGATACACTTAAGCAGAAAATTGTCACAAAACCAATCTTAGCTTTACTAGATCTTCAACAGCCATTTGAAATTGAAATAGATGCTAGTGGTTATGCAATGGGTGTAGTTTTACTTCAAAAAGGGAAACCTATTTGTTTTCATTCAGAAACTTTTTCGAAGGCATATATAAATTATCCGACATATGATAAAGAACTGTTTGCTTTGGTTGAAAGTGTAAAGAAATGGAAACACTACTTAATGGGTAAGAAAACAATGATTCACATAGGTCATCATCCGCTTCAGTACCTACAGTCACAGACTAAGTTGCAACAATCTCGCCATTACAGATGGATGGGATTTCTTCAGTAATTTCACTTAGTAATTAAGTACAAGAAAGGAGTAACAAACAAAGTAGTTGATATGTTGTCTAGACCTTATTTGAATGCTTTAGTAGTGCTACAGAATATTTCTTTAAAACATGAAAGTTATTTAGAACAATATAGTACATATGCTAATTTCAAAGATATTTATGAATCATTAACTCATGGTACTCAAGTTGAAGAAGTCAGTTTTCTTGTTCATGACAAGTTGTTATATCATCTTAGTAAGTTGTGCATACCACAAACAGAAAGGGTGCATGTTATTCGAGAATCACATTCTTCTCGCATTTCAGGACATTTTGACGTAAGCAAGACAATGGTGCAAATTCAAAGGTATTGTTACTAGCCTCACATGTATGAAACAACTGTTAAGTACATTAAAGGATGTGTTATGTGTTCGACAAGAAAACCAAGCAATAGAAATATTGGCTTGTATATGCCACTTCCAGTTCCTTTATGACCATGGGACAACATTTCCATGGATTTTGTTGGAGGACTTCCTAATTCTAGGAGAGGGCATGATTACATGTATGTCATGGTTGATTGCTTGAGTAAGATGTGCATTCTTGTTCCATGCAAAAAGAAAGTGACTGTTGAATAGACTGTACAGATGTTCTTTCAACAGGTATGGGTTCATTTTGGGTTACCTGCTTCCATTATTTCGGATCAAGACACTCACTTTGTAGGAGAGTTTTGGTCCGCTTGGTGGGGACTCGTGGACACAAAGCTGAAGAAGAGCACAGATTTTCATCCATAGACTGATAGGAAAACATAAGTGGTGAACATGAAAGTGATACATATTCTCCGAGGTTACTGTAGCAAACATCCTAAGTTTTGGGATGAATCTTTACCTTATGTGCAACATGCTTACAATCGAGCCTTACATTCTTCGACTCAGCAATCACCATTTGAAACATGTTTTTGGTATCTAACAAAGTCAGCAATGGATTTCATGTTTGGTGAAGAAGATAAAGTGGATGGACATAACGATTCAAATAAATCAGTTAATTTCATTCAATGGATACCACAGATACATGAAGAAACAGGGGATTAGTTAGAGAAGAGTCAGGCCAAATAAAAAATGCACCATGAAAAGCATCGAGTGGATCATCATTTTTAGGTCGGTGATCAGGTATGGTTGTATATCAGTAAAGACGGGTTGAAAGGTGAAGGTAAGAAACTAAAACCCATCAGGTATGGTCCTTTCAAGATCGTGGAAAATATTGGAAAGAATTCATTCGGGTTAGATTTACCTGCTTACATGTGGATTTATTCAGTTGTAAATGTAGAAAATGTGAAGTTGTATGAACCTCCTATGATCATTGATCCAGAGGAAGATACACATATTCCTACCTTTGATGATTTGGCACCTGAGTATATGAATGAGTTGCAGGAAGATACCATCTTGGATATGAAAGTTTGTACTTCAAGGCGTGGAGGTGTTGAATATCTTCGAGTGGAACTCAAGGGCATGAATCCTAGCAAGGCGAGGTGGATGGAGATAAGAAGAGTGAGGGAGTTGTACCCTCACCTAATATCTTCTTAAATCAAACTTTTGTTGGTCCAAAATATTTTAAGTGGAGAGGATTAATCCAGGAGGATCTTGCATTAGTGAAGATCAGTTCAGTCTTCAAATCTCCAGTTTCTCTAGTTTGTCCAAAGAGGAGTCTTCATCATTTATGGTTATGTCATGGTTAAGTGGCTTGAATGTTTATGATGTGGTGAAACCTATGTAACTAGGTTGGAAAACCTATCGTGTCAATCATAAGCTAAGGTGAAAGTGGTGATATGTAATTCAAAGTGTTATACCTATAGTCCCAAGTCCTAGTGCATGGTGTTGCTTTAACATTATGACAATACCTATGTTAAAAACCCATATAGTGCACATAATCTAAGTTTTAGACTATCTTATAAACTTTGCAATAAAACCATATTATAAAACATATTCTATGGTGCACAGTGTAATCGCATCGGAAGGAGTAAACCGTCAGGCGGAGAAAATACATGTGAATGCAACAGTTATAAAGACGCATTTTGAAGTTAACTGTCGTGTAGACCGCAGAGTAGAGACCACAATCACTGGGGTTTTGTAAAGCTATCACATGGAGTCAACACACAATTACATCGATCGCCCAAAACCATCAGGACTTAATCCCCAGGTGGAAGCCGGTGGATAGACCGTAGCCCGGTCACATGCCAAACCATCCACCGCTCTGCTATCTATTGATTGTTAGGGTTTATTTTTAGACCAATGTTTATTTTGGGTTTTTGTATTATATGCGCTATATTAATTTCAAGCCACCATATCACCTAATGCCTTTGGTGTAATAATTTTATAAGACCGAGAGCTCTTTCATACCTAATCATTCAACCACATGCTATGTTTGCCCCAAGGAGATCGAGAATGAACCTGAAATGCATTATAAAAACCACCATTTCTCATGATGAAGGGAATAGAGTGTTTTTGAAGACTTGTTCAGAATTATGAAGAGAGAGGCAGTTTTGTTTTCAGTGTATCTTGGTTGTCCAAAGGTAGAATTAGGAACCAAGACAAGAGTTGGAAAGCTAGAAGAGAGAGGTTTATGTTGAAAAAGACCAGAGGTGCCTGCGAGCATGTTTAGTTTGGTTTTTTTCTGTGAAAATACCTCCTTGGATCAATCCTTAATAAAATGGATGCCCATCTTGAAAGCGGACCCGGAGACATAGTCCACCACGGACGAACTCCGTAATCAATGTTTGTTTTATTATATCTCTATTCTTTGCTGCAAATTCATATTTAATATGCTTCTTAAGTTATGGTTTAAGTCATAAAATTATTTTCTTTCCTTTAGTCTTCCACACTAAGTGATCAAGTTAACAATCAATTCACTGTTGGCAAATATTCATTTCTACTTCAGTATTATTTCAGATCTATTTCAGATCAATATGTGATGAACCGACACCTGCATCCTATGCAAACCTGTGGTACAATATTTTCAAAATACATGTTCTACAAGACCAAATATGACCCAAGAAAAACCCCATACTTGCTAAGAGTTTATAACACACTCATTGGTTAAGTTTACATCAAAATCATAACAAAAATCAATACCCTAGATATTAACAAAAAGAGGCCATAAGACATCATCGCATTGCTTTCATAAGTTATGGAAAACACATCATCACTTTTACAATCATTTCGAAACATATGATTTACAAAATTGTCGCCATGGCAAGCTAATATCTTTAATGAAACCATCTTTCACTCATCAAAGTGAATGGGTCATCATTCTGGAGTTGTCACTTGTCGAAAAGCTTCATTGATTGGTTCCTACACATGCGGCTTGTCCTTCTTGAGATGTTGCTCCATATGGAGCTCCCAACATGTGGCTCTTTGATGCCCACCTCGGTTTCAATGACTGCAAAAAATCTTCTTGCTACAGAACTGCTTAACTTTATTCCTTCCTAATGTGGAGAAGGTCTTTCACATCTCATCCTCTTTCTTACTGTCATCCTCTTCTAGCACTTGGAAACCACATGGTTATACAAGCCACAAAAAATACATGGTTTTCTATGCCATGATTTTTTATCATCATTAACAATATGCTTTTAATCAAAATGAACTTTATAATACCAAGACTTTTCATACCTTTCTTTAGCCCTCTCTATGGAATGTTCACTTTGATCTAGAAATGACCAGTAATCACGATCATTGGAGACTTGTGAGGTACTATCAACATCCTTCATTGTCTCGGATTTTTCACATGAATATTCTCCTATTTCTTCCTTTTTGACATAGCCCAATCCTGCATTTCGTGGTAATTCCACCACTTGGATGAGATTCACAATGCCTTGCCCATTAGATCCTATGATGTTGCCTTCATTCCACATATTCTTCATTAATATTGAACCAATACTTGTAGTGTGTTTTTCAAAAGCACCAAATTCATCTTCATCATGTGAAAATGAAGCTGAAGAACTACCAACATTGTTTACCTCAACTGTCGATTCTAAAGCAGGTGATTATGGCTTCACTAAGCCTTTGTTGCGCTTCAAATTTTCCAAAGCCTCTTCCGTGGCTAGTAATTGAAGCTGGAATGCTTCTCCTCCTCTGCTTTTTGTAGAAGTCTCCTCAATTCAACATTATCTGCTTGAAGGCTTTCATTGATATCTTAATTTGAATGATGAGAATAAGATGAAGAAGTACATTCACTCAAAGATGGAGATGGAGCATCACCATTTTCTCTCTCTTTCTCTTATTCCTCTTTTTCCATTTTCTCCTCATAATCTACATACATTATATCTACCATGTGTACTATCCTGTAGAAGGCCTTGTAGACATCTTTGTCATCCTTCATTTCATTTCTTGTTGCACATTCAATCTATGGTTATAATTCACACTCACAATTCACATCAACGAAAAGACCGCTCTGATACCAAATTTGACCCAGATTCTCTCAGCTACCAGAATTAACTAAGATCTTTTATTTATGTGATGTTAGCATAATTTCTTGTGAAAGAGTATAAAAAAACCACATGTACATACTTTAAAGAAGAGGAAACACAAATTAAATCATCAAATTAAAGAACACACACAACTTGATAACGAAGTTCACCCAGTGTGGGTTACGTCTTCGGGCACTCCTCAAAGTGGGGAGGCCTCTTTCATTAATTTTCAACGAAATCAAATTACATGCATGTACAAAAGGCACCTTATACCTCCACTTCTGGAGATGGTCTGAAAATACACAAATCTGCTAAAGAAATGGACTACACCATTCAATTCTTGGTGCGAAATCATGTCAAATGACCGTAAACTTGACCGCTTTCTACTTCGGTCAAAATCTAGACCCTCGAGATTCCACAAAGCTTCCTCCTCGGTGGTTGGTTGGAATTTTGTTGCTCATATGACAATCTGACTTCACCCCTGCGCTCCTTGTGAAAAAATGAGTAAAATGAGTATAAAGTCAGCCTATTTCTGAATTTTTGAATATGTGGCCCCAAGGGAATGTCCAAGATTCCTAAATATTCCATAAATATTTTGTTCTGCAGGTTGATTGAAATTAGGTTGCTCAGATGAGGAAACAGATTACACCATCACATTCCCTGCAAAAAACTGAGAAGAATGAGTATAAACTCGACATAATTTTGTCACTATGAAAATTTAGCCCCAAGGGAATATTTTAGACTCATCATGATTCCAAAAAGATTGCTCTCTGCAAGTCGATTGAATATATGGTTCTCAGATGAGCAACCTGATTACACCATTGTGTTCCCCACGAAATGATGATTAATTTGAGTATAAAATTGGCATAATTCTGACATTGTGAAAATTTGACCCTAAGGGAATCTTTTAGATTGCTCATGATTCCACAAAGATTCCTCTATGCAAGTAAACTGAAGATCTGATGCTCAGATGAGGAAACTAATTACACCATCGTGTTCCCTACGAAATTATGATTAATTTGAGTATAAATTCGACATAGTTCTGACATTGTGAAAATTTGGCTCCAAGGGAATCTTTTAACTTCTTGGGATCTTCCACTACATTAGGGTTCCTCTCATCGGTTTCCATGCCCACTTAGGGTTCCACATCTGCTTTTTGTTCTCTGCCTTTGTCCCCTTGTAGTTGAATGGAAAATATGAGTTTAAATAAAAAAAATTGGCGTTACTTTTTAAGTCTGTCTTCTGGAAAAATGGCTGACAATATTAATGTGTTGGGTCATTAGCCAATTTTATTTACTTTTTTATTTTAAAAAAATGGACAAATTTCGTTGGCCAAAATTTTGGGGTCACCGGAATAATTAAGTATGCGACAATTTCTCCAATTCCAGCTGTCGAAAACTTTCACCGCAAAGTGCCAAATTTTTGCCTTGTTAATTTCCACCAAAATTAGTAGCTCTACCAGATTTAGACAAGCTTCCCAATTTAGTTGGTTCTTTGCTAACTTTAGCTAAGGGGCCTAGTTGACCAAAACTTTGACTGGCCATAACTTTCACATATGATTTCAGATTGAGGTGTCGTTTTCGCCGTTGGAAATAATGTGACGAGCTCTTCGATTCGACCCTAGTTTCATGACAATCAAAGAAATTTGAATTTTGAGTATTTCCCGAGTCCTATTTGATTATTTAGTGTTTGTGGAGCCACCTGTAACAAAATACAAGAGAAGAAATTTTATAAAGCAATAGATTCCCCCTAGGATGTGGAGGAAATAGTGGAGCAATAGAAGGATACACAAACTATCCCATTAGAACCATATCCTATTGATGCTTCAACTGTGTTCAGAAATGACAGAGTTTGTATAGTTGATGTTTTATATCACATCAAATTTTATGTATGTTGTGGTACAACATAGTGAAACTCTCTATCTATCGCTTCCACCATGGCACAATCTCACACGGTCAAATGCCCTTAACGCATCACATCAAATCCTATGCATAAAAAGGGCTTTGTAATGTTCACGTCAAGGCTAATCAATGGATATACTTAGAACAAGTTTTAGACACAACCATTTCTACCTCAATTCACATGAGTCTGCATAACTAAAGGCATCCTCAACTCATATATCTATGAAACCAAACATAGAAGAACACATCAAAATTTTCATACACCTAATCTAATCTACAACAAATTGATCTCACATATTTTTTTGGGCCCTCCCATAACGAAGTTAGACGCGGAGCTATGCTTTCTTATAAAATATTGGAAAAACTCATATAGAGAGAACCCTTTCAATTATTATTAAATAAAAAACCATGATATAATAAACTTATATAAATGTTGTCAAATCCAACTTATTCCAAACTTGGAGATAGAGGTTGAGAGAATATCTCAACAATTTCCAACAAACCCCAACCAATTCTAAAGTAAGCATTAATTCTAACATTCCCATCCACCTAGGTTCAGTTTTAAAGGACATGTTTGGCCTATTGTGATAATGCTCAAAGAGTAGGTGACCCTTAGAATAGATTCTACTTTGGTGGGGTTGAGATGTCTTAGCTCTTGCTAAGGAATACATTATAATATATATGACTCGTAGGTTGTTAAATATACTTTTGGTATCATAGTGGTAGTTCAAATATTTAAACTTGAACCTTTTTTAAATTACTCCAAGGCCATGATTTAAAATAAAAAAGAGTTATTGAATATATTTTTGATACTATAGTAGTAATAGCAAAATTTTATTTTGGCCTTCTCCAAATTACTTTAAAAACCTAATTTAAAAAATTAAATAATTGATAATACTTAATACACCGTTTAATTAGAATTTGGTATAACTTTACTTGCATTAAGTTAGTTTGATTCTTTGAACATGATAGTAATACTTAAATCTATTCAAAATATTTTCATGCTTTAATTCTATGAAATGTATAAGTTTCAATATGAAAATAAGTGAGGAAAGATACGCTTTGAAAAACAACGCATTTTTAATCATTTAAATTCTAAAAAAATATTGTAGTGTTTGAAAAATTAATATAATTATACAGTTATGATAATTTTAATGTAATTATTAATTATGCTTATTTTTGAAATATAGTTATTATAATTTTAATGTAATCATTAATCATTAATTTTTAGATTATTAATATTCTTAAATGGATAACGAGGGATTTGATTTGTTTGGATCAATCAATGATGACAAAGACAACAGTGAGCACGCAGTGGATGAAAATTGCTCTGCCATGGAGAATATTGTGTTCACAGACTTAATGGAATGGTTTGAGTGGAAGGTGGCTAGATACAATTGCGGAGGAGCACACTCTACACAACAAGGAGCTCATGAACAACCTTCAATCTGCTTATGATAATGTCTGCAGAGTGGAGTTGATAGAGGAGAGCATGCGGTTGACTGATGTCCTCAGGTTGGAAGTGTTGGGCCTGGTAGAAGGGGTGTACAATGGGTTAAGAGGTGGATTCCTAGTAGTGTTCACACACGTAATACCCTTAGAGAGTGTCGATGACGATTGTGAGGATTTTACATACAAAATGTTTGACGAAACATTGGTTCAAGTTTTTTTTGGGGGAGAATGGATTGGCATGTGAAATGTTTGTCATAATGTTCCAATTAGACTGGGTCCTTAGGTCTATTTTGAATCCTTCAAAAAGATTCCCTGAGATGGATTTTGTGTCTCTAACCGCAATTTCCAGCCTTTTAAGGATTGTTTATGCGGATTGTGAGATAAAAAAATTCCTAATTTTCGTTAAAACTATGTTTGGAAAGCCCCTATGCTTGAAGGCCAGCGATGGGGATATAATATCATCTCTTGAAGAAAACATTCAAAATCTTACCATATTACTTGTGGGGAAACGAGGCTCCTTTTCAAAGGGAGGAAATTAAAATCGACAAATGAACTCAGAGACTATGGTATTAAGAAATATGGTTCTATTTTCCTTAGTGCATGCTTGAAAGGAGGTGCTAGAGGAGGTGGGGCATCTTTGGCTTCAAAAACACTGTCATTCAAAGATGTTCTTAAGCAAGGTTCTAGCTCACAGATGCCCAAAGAAATCTTAGGCCAAGATTTTATGCTGGAACATTCATCTCACACCCCAACCCTTGAGGTGAACGGGATTTTAACCAGAATCAAGATAGCCTATTATGAAAAGAAAGCGGCCATATGCTGGTTCAATGGCTTTTGGCCCAAATATTTTTCTCTTCGAGCTTGGGTTCATTAAAACTAGACCTAGAATTCATATTTTCTATTATTCTATAAAGGTTATTTTGTGGTAGTCTTCAAGGATCTAGAATACCAACAGAGGGTTTTCGACTAAGGGCCCTGGTTCTGGCGCTGCACAGGTCTTTTGATTTAGACATGGTTCCCAAATTTCAACCCTCTCTTCATGAAATCTATGGCTACTCTGGTATGGATAAGACTCCCAAAATTACCCCTCTAGTAGATTCAGCTAGATTTTCCTCGAGATTATTAGAAACTCAATTGGATATTTCATCAAAGTGTATAGTGAAATATTGACTAATGGGTTCATTTCATTTGTTTGCATATATCTTGAATTGGAATTAAGTAAAGGATTACCAGAAAAAATCATTCTTAAGTGGGCTAGTAATGAATACCTTCAACCTTTAGATTATGAAAACATTGCTTTTAGGTGAAAATTTGTCAGCAACCTAGGCATCTTCTGAATACATGCCCTTCATCAAAAGGGCCAGCCAACTCCTAGGAAATGAGAAAGCCCAATTGTTGTTGGAGGGACCATAAGCCAACAACAAATGTTAAGAACTCGGTAAGCCAAAAGAAGGAAGGCCCTCAATAGTAAAAGACAACCCCGGCCACCTCGGCTTCCCAAGCCCTAGTTCAGACCCCTACGGATCTACATCTTCCCTCATCAAATGAGATTATTCCGACAAAGGGCAAGGAAAACACTTTGGCAATAATTGTGCCTACAATTAATGGGAAAAAATTCATCCATGGGTCAGACTATTCAGATAGTGAAAGAAAAATGAGGATATAGTCTTATCTTCAATTATAATTGATATATATATAGGGTGGGTAGATGTTCATAGGAGAAAGGGGAAAAAATAAAAACTCATGAATAAAAATGGGGTGTGACAATATATATGATGTATATGTTATGGGTATATCTGGTTTTTAGATGTAACTTGTGTTTATGATTTAATAGATTTCAATTTATATAAAAGAAATTAATAGTTAATAATTATTACATATGTTATGGTAGAGATTTATTCTCACTATACACAAATAAAATGTTGAGATGTATTTAGAAAGTAATTTTGTTTTTTTTTCTTTGATAGTGAAATTGATTAATTACTTATGGATTTTTTAGACATGTGATATTGATAAATCATGGTATTGGCTCATAGTATTGTAAAAAAATTTATGTATATATTAAAGATCTCCATAGTTAATAATTTTGTTTATTTTTTTAATATATATATATATATATATATATAATGAAATAAGTGTTTTGATAATTTATGGAGAAAAAGGTAATATGTTAAGACATTTAGTGGTGTAAATGTCACCCATTCAAAACTCACTAACTATATTAAGTGTTGGTGTGGGGAGGAAACAGTAATATATTAATGCATTTCCTCGTGTACCTATTCAAAACTGGCCAGCTATGTTAAGGCATTTAGTGGTGTAGAGGTCACTCGTTCAAATCCTAATCCTAATGATGTGATTAATCCGAAAGATATTATTTATCTACATTATGGATCACAAAAGTCTTAGATCTAACACTCCCCAACTATATTAAGTGTTGATGTGGCCTAGACTCCAATAATTCTCAACCCAAACTTACTTACAATTATTATATATATTAAAATGATTATTATTATGATCTCTCTCCTTACAACTCTCATGCATATTCTCAACCCAGCTTGACAATTATTATGTATATCAAAATGATTATGATCTCTGGTTACAATTTTCATGCAGATCACATAAATAATATAGAAACCATCGTGGAGACTGCTTAGATAATCTAATCTGTAGAAACATGATGGCCGTGATCACATCATCGTAGCTATTTCATGGAGAGGGAGATTGGAATTTATAATATTGGTTAACATCCTTGAAATTCTACTCTTTTCGAAGACCCAAGTTATTTTCATGTACACGATCATATTGTTTTATGTAGGAATTTGGATATCAAACCCTTTTTATTTATTTAAGAGTTGTTTATAGTGTTTTTTTTTAGATTTTTGTATTTGAATTTTATTAAAATTTTGAAATGAAATCTTGATTTGTATTATTTAAGCTAACTTTTTTTTATTGTATATATGGATTTAGTATTTTGCAAAATGAAAAATCTAAAGCATTTTGATCGTGTGGGGTTATCCATCAAACTTATAATTTTAACTAATTTATATAAAATTTTAAATAAATTAAATCAGAAAAAAACACCAAAAAATATTCCAAAAAATAACACTAAAAACAATTAAATTTATTTATATCAGAAACTAATATTTACCGTACTTGAACGTACATGGATTCATGTCCTCCTGCAGTATTATTTCTGAAATCCACAACCACACCATCAAACCCGGAACTGTAAACTAGAGCTAGACGTTACCTATATACAAGATCAGTGCCAGAGTGAAGCAGGATCAGTGCAGGAATTATAAGTGCCTGAGTACAGCAGGTTCAGTGCAGCAATTATTTTGAATGTTGTGTTTATTTCAAAATGGAGCCGTGTCAGCAACCACTTTGTCGATATTATTCTATTTTTAAATCGGATTGAGGCTCTCCTTCTGTTTATTCTGATTGACATATTCCAATAAAAGATAATTGGTCTTTTTCTTGCTAAAAAAAATGGACATTCCACTGTCAAATATCATTATCCCAAATATCATTATCCCACGTAATGCACGATCAATCCAGCTTCACACAGTTTATATTTTATCTTACATTACTGCTCGAGGGATTCACATATCTAGATGTAAAGCCTCCACTTCTCCCACTTTCTTGATGATGTGTGAGTTTCTCAATAATGAATTCTACAAATTCAAAGAATAAAATGATGGGTATTTTTTTATTGTTTTAAGTGTAATCTTTCCCACGTTGAATGACTATTATTGTGAGGGTTTGCTGAATATTTCCTTATGTGACTAATTGGTTCTAATTATCGTGGTTTCCCAGTATATGACTTAATACGATGAAAATTTATTTCATTCTTATCCAAGTAATGAATTATAACTAAGGAGCGAGCTGATGAATATTTGTACGCGAAATGTTTTTAAACAGTCAACAACCTGACAATCCCGTAATTTCAATATGTGAGAGACTATTAACGAATCATTATTTTTCATAACACCTGAAAATGTTTTCATGCTGCCAGTTCCATCTTTGTGAAAATATCTACATTCAATGGCACATTCAATGTCACTAACAGCAATATATGTCACACTATGAACCAAACATTGTAATTCCTAAGAGTGAGATATTTTGAATAAAAGTGAAATGTTAATTGGAATACTTTGATTTAAAATCTTGACAGTAAGAGTGGGAACACAATGTGGGAGTATCATGTTATTGTGATATATTGATGATGCATTACCTAAAAATATATTTATGGTAAAGATATATTTTTATCAATGTGATTGATATAGGTTGTTTGGTGTTATTTTAGTAAGTTGATTGAAGTGTATAAAAGTGAAAAATGATGTCTATTGGTGTATATCTATAATATTAGTAAATCTAATTGTGATTGTTATAATTGATGACAGTGATCGACTTATTGACCATCTTTAACCATGATTAAAAGAAATAGATGAATCGATCCTAATATTAATGTTAAAAATGTTAATATTAATATTGACATTTTATTAACATCAAAATTAACATTAACATTAATATTAATATTAGCATTAACATTAATATTAATATTAACATTAACATTAATATGGTTAATATCTCAATATGAATATGAATATGTCAATATATATACTTTGTAGAGTATAATTTTATTAGTTTTAAAATTAAATTATTCTGAAAAATATATGATATATGTTTAAGTTATATAGAGTATAATTTTATTAGTTTTAAAATTAAATTATTTTGAAAATATATAATATATGTTTAAGTTATATTTAATATCATTTGGTATACTTAAATTTTGAAACAAAATTAATATTATTTCATTTAGCCAAAACCAAAGCTAAAACCTTAAGTTAGATCCAAGGAAAGTTTTGAGACATATTCCAACCTTAAATTAGATCCAAGGAAAGCTTAGGAGACTCATTCATTAGTTAGATAAAAATTTAAATTAGATCCAAGGAAAGCTTAGGAGACTCATTTCATTAGTATAAGAATGATGAAGACATTAATTTAATGGAAAAACATTAATTTCTATGGGTTTAAGTGGGTAAATAGCTCATCGAAATGATGATTCCATTTATGAGAGTTTTCTCAGTGAGACTCATTTAATTAGTGGAAGAATGATAGAAAGATTAACTTGATGTAAAGACACTATTGTATATGGGTTTAAGTGGCAAAACATTTCATTGAAATAATGACTCCATTTACGGAATATTTCTTAGCGAAGTTAGGCATTGTTTAAGTTACATGTGATAGTTAAACTAATGAGGTGTTATGGGAAGCTCAATGAATCCTCTATAAATCCAATGCATACTTTTGAACCCAAATTTTTCCTACAACTTTATTCAACTAGTCAATGAAACCAAGGATAGAGGCTCATGATCGTCATCTCGAAAAAGCCATTAAAGGAGGAGAAAACCTAATTTAATTATTGATTTAGTGAATATTCTAAAATTAGCTAGACATGATTGATGTCCATCATCCGATTTTATAATATTCCTAAAATCAACAATTGAGATAAGGATGACTCACCAATATACCTTCGAATAAGATGGGCATCATTATTTACAGAGAGGAGGAGACTTATTCCTTGGTTATTAGTTCAAATGGTTGGTAGCACAATTTTTTCTCCCAATTAGAAAAATTCATGCATAGAGAAAAATATTTCAATTATTATTACATTAACAAACCTAGATATAATACACATATATATGTTGTTAGATCCAAATTATTCCAAACATGGGGATAGAGGTTGAGAGAATATTTAAACAATATTCAACAAACCCCAACCAATTATAAATTAAGTATCGATTATAACATCCTCACTTAATGCTTATGTCACAAAGAACAATACTGAAATCATATAAAAATATTTTTGGACTCTGATCATTGTTCGGTCTTCATCAACATTTCTATCCACTTCTGAACTCTTGTAGACTACGCATCTTGTAAAATATTCATTTTGAGTTTTCATTTCATTAATTGAAGATACAATTTTTTTTTTTATCATTAATGACACATTTGTAGTGATTGACGATTTTTGTCATAATTTGAAAAATAGTCTAGATACTCAATCATTATATTGACATAATTCCATCTGTCAAAACATAGCAATCTACTATTTTTATAGCTATATAGGAAAGTATCCTTGATACTGAATGCATCAACTAGTCAATCGTACAATCTAACCTTTTTCATGTACAAAAACTCATAAACACAAAAAGATAATCAGACACTGTTATTCTTGAAGCATCGAAGCACAACATGAACCACTAGCTTATAACATATTGTAGACATGATTAAACTAGTGATGCATTCTTCTAGCACCGAAAAACATCAAGAACCATCAACTTAAATTATGTTAATTTCTTATATGATTGGTTCTTCATTATATAAGTTTACAAACAAAATACGTAAAACATACAAATTGATCCAAATGAATTGAAGAGATGCAGCCTTAAAAGAAGCTTGAACATCACAGAAAGAAGAAACATATGTTTCTTTGACTAAATACCATAATTTGAGACTAGGTATATGAATTGTAATGTAGTTCCAATGAATTATGGTGAAGCAAACATAATCCCCTTTGCAACTGCAACTAAACCAATGGTAACGTGGTGACAATTTTCCCTAAAAATATTCAAAAATACAACACAACGTTATCGAAATATTTATGAATATTGTTGGATGATTAGGTGTTGTGTAGTATATAAATTAAAAATATCAATACTAAGAGACGACATGAGAAGAAATTGGCTGAAGCAATAGAGTCCCCCGTAGGATATGAAGGAAATAATGGAGCAATAGAAGAATATGTAGATTGTCCCATTAGAATCATCTCCTACTGATGCTTCAACTGTGTCCACAAAAGTTGGAGTTCGTATAGTTGATGTTTTATATCACATCAAATTTTATGTATATTGTGGCCCAACATAGTGAAACTCTCTATCTCTCGCTTCCACCATGGCACAATCTCACAGGATCAAATACCCTTAATACGTCACATAAAATCATATGCATGCAAAGGTATTTGTAATTTTCAAGTCAATTCTAATCAATGGATATACTTAGCACAAGTTTCAGACGCGACCATTTCTACCTTACTTCCATTTCTACCTTACTTCACATAAGTCTGCACAGCTCAAGGCATCTACAACTCATAGATCTATGAAACCAAAGACAAAAGAACACATCAAAATTTGCATACACCTAATCTAATCTACAACAAATTGGTCTCACATATTTTTTTGGGCCCTCCCATAAGGAAGTTAGATGCAGAGCTACGTTCTCTAAAACCAAATTGGAAAAATTCATATAGAGAGAACTCTTTCAATTATTATTAAATAAAAAACCTAGATATAATACACTTATATAAATGTTTTCAAATCCAACTTATTCCAAACTTGGAGATAGAAGTTGAGAGAATATCTAAACAATTTCCAACAAACCCTAACCAATTCTAAAGTAAGAAATAATTCTAAAATTCCCATCCACCTAGGTTCAGTTTTAAAAGACATATTTGGCCTATTGTGATAATGGTCAAAAAGTAAATGACCTTTTGAATAGATTCTACTTTGGTGGGATTGAGATGTCTTAACTCTTGCTAAATAATAAATTATTATATATCTAACTTTTGGATTGTTAGATATACTTTTAGTATCATAGTAGTAGTTGAAAATTTTAATCTTGAGCTTTTTAAATTACTCCAACACCATAATCTAAAAAAGAAAATTATTGAATATACTTTTAATTTTAGAACTATAATAACAATAAATAAATTTAATATTAAAATTTCTAAATTACTTTAACCCCATAGTTTTAAAAATTTAAAAATTGATAATACTTAATATATCGATTAATTAGAATTTGGCATAACCCTACTTGCTTTTAGTTAGTTTGATGCTTTATGTGAACGTGATAGTAATACTTAAATATATTCAGAACATTTTCAACCTTTAATTCTTTGAAATATAGAATTTTCAATTGAAAATAAGTGTGGAAACATAGACATTGGATGAAGATGATGTTATTATTAGTTAAATTTATTCAAAATATTTTTTTTGAAATATAGAATTTTCAATTGAAAATAAGTGTTGGAAGATATACTTTGGATGAAGGTCATGTTATTATTAGTTAAATCTATTCAAAATATTTTTAACTTCTAATTCTTTCAAACATATAAATTTTGATAAACATAGTATTTGTTTGAAAAACTAGAAATTTTTAATCATTAAAATTTAACAAAAATATTGTAGTGTTTGAAAAAGTTAATATAATTAAAGATACGCATTGGATGAAGATGATGGTATTATTAGTTAAATCTATTCAAAATATTTCTTTTGAAATATAGAATTTTCAATTAAAAATAAGTGGGGAAGATATACTTTGGGTGAAGGTTATGTTATTATTAGTTAAATCTATTCAAAATATTTTTAACTTATAATTCTTTCAAATATATAAATTTTGATAAACATAGTATTTGTTTGAAAAACTAGAAATTTTTAATCATTAAAATTCAACAAAAATATTGTAGTGTTTGAAAAAGTTAATATAATTAAAGATATGCATTGGATGAAGATGATGTTATTATTAGTTAAATCTATTCAAAATATTTTTTTTGAAATATAGAATTTTCAATTGAAAATAAGTGGGGAAGATATACTTTGGGTGAAGGTCATGTTATTATTAGTTAAATCTATTCAAAATATTTTTAACTTCTAATTCTTTCAAATATATAAATTTATAAATTTTGATAAACATAGTATTTGTTTGAAAAACTAGAAATTTTTAATCATTAAAAATCTACAAAAATATTGTAGTGTTTGAAAAAGTTAATATAATTATACTGATAAATATGTTTATTTTTGAAATAGAGTTTTCATTAATAATTATTAATATTTTTAAATGGATAATATGGGATTCAATTTATTTGAGTTAATTAATGGTGGTGATGGAAACAATGAACACACGGTGGATGGAAATTGCTCTACCATGGAGAATATTGTGTTCATCGACTCAGTGGAATGGTTTGAGTGGAAGGCGGCTCGATACAATTGCAGAGGATTTCTCTTTGCGAAATGAGGAGCTCATGAATGACCTTCAATCTGCTTATGATAATGCATGTAGAGTGGAGTTAATAGAGGAGACCATGTGACTGGCCAACGTCTTCAATTTTGAAGTGTTGGGCCTACTAGAAGGGGTGTACAGTGGGTTGAGAGGTGGATTCATAATAGCTCTAGAGGCCTTCACACTCATAAGGCCCTTAGAGAGTGTCGATGAAGAGTGTGGGTTTTTTACCTACAAAATGTTTGACAAAACACTAATTCAAGTTGCTCTTGGGGGAATGGGTTGGTATGCGAAATTTTTGTCATAATGTTCCATTAGACTTGGTCTCTAGGGTTGTTTTGAATCCTTTGAAAAGCTTCATTGAGATGGATTTTGTGTCTCTAACTCCAATTTATAGCCTTTTACAGATCGTTTCTAAGGATTGTGAGATAAAAATTTTCCTAATTTTCATTAAAACTATGTCTGGAAAGTCCCTATGCTTGAAGGTCAGTGATGGGGATATGATATCATCTCTTGAAGACAACATTCAAAAGCTTACCAAATTACTTGTGGGAAAACAAGGCTCCTCTTCAAAGGGAGGAAATTAAAATCGGAAAATGAACTCAGAGACTATGGTATTGAGAATATGGTTCTATTTTCCTCAGTGCATGCTTGAAAGGAAGTTCGGGAGGAAGTGGGGCATCTTGGACATCAAAATCCCTGTCATTCAAAGATGTTCTTAAGAAAGATTCTAGGTCACATATGCCCAAGCAACTCTTAGGCCAAGATTTTATGGTGGAACATTAATATGACACCTGAACCCTTGAGGTGAATGAGATTTTTACCATAATCAACATAGCCTATTATGAAAAGAAAGCAATCATATGCTATTTCAATGGTTTCTAGCCCAAAGGTTTTGCTCTTTGAGTTAAACTAGACCCATAATTCAGATTTTCTATTTTGATCTAAAGTTTGTTTTGTACTAGTATTTAAGGATCTAGAAGATCAATACAAGATTTTTGACTAAGGGCCCCGGTTCTGGGGTTGCACATGTCTTTTTATTCAGCCATGGTTCCCAGAGTTCAACCCTCTCTTTGTGAAATCTATGGCTACTTCGAAAAGGGTAAGACTACCAAACTTACCCCTCAAATGGATTTGGCTATTTTCCTCGAGAGTATTAGAAACTCGATTGTATATTTCATCAAAGTGTATAGTGAAATATTGACTAATGGGCTCATTTCATTTGTTTGCATATATGTCTAATTGGATTTAAGTGAAGGACTACCAGACAAAATCATTCTTAAGTGTCCCAGTAATGAATACCTTTAGCCTTTAGATTATGAAAACATTGTTTTTAGGTGCATAATTGTTAGCAACTTGGGCATCTTTGGAATACATTCCCTTCCTCATAAGGGCGAATCAGCGTCGAGGAGATGAGAAAACGTAATCATGGTTGGTCGGACCAGAAGGCAACAACAAGTGTCAAGAACTCAGTGAGCCAAAAGAAGGAAGGCTCTCAACATTAGAAGATAACTCCTGCCACCTCGGCTTCCCAAGCCCTAGTTTAGATCCCTACAGATCTACGTCTTCCCTCAACAAATGAGATTATTCCTACAAAGGGCATGGAAAACACTTCAACAATATTTTTTCTTGGAATTAGTACACAGAAGTTCACCAATGGGTTAGACTATTCAGATAGTGAAAAGAATTTTTCATGCTCTATTGTGCTAATAGAGATGGAGCTCTCTCAAAAAATGAGGATATGGTCTTATCCTCAATTATAACTCATAAATCTATAGGTTGGATAGATATTGGTAGGGGAAAGGGGAAAAAAGAAAAACCTATAAATCTGGTTTTTGGATATAACTTGTGTTTATGATTTAATAGATTTCAATTTACATAAAAATAATAATTATTAATAACTATTAGATAGATGGTAGAGATTTATGGTAGCTATACACAAATAAAATGTTGAGATTTATTTAAAAAGTAGTTTTTTTCTTTTCTTTTATAATTAAATTGATTAACTAGAAAAAACCATATGAATTGACTTATAATTTTTTAGATATGTGGTATTGATAAATCATGATATTGGCTCATAATATTGTAACAAAGTTTATTTATATATTAAGAATTTCCAAAGTAAAATAGGAGTGTATTTCCATAGTTAATAATTTTCATGTTATATATATTTATATAAAAGCAAAGTGAGATATATTATAAAATAAGTGTTTTGATAATTTATAGATAATATGAAAGCAAAGTGAGATATATTATAAAATAAGTGTTTTGATAATTTATAGATAATATGTTTTGGAATTTTTTGGTGTAAAGGTCACCTTCAAATCTAGGCCAAGGCTCGAGAGATTCTCAACCCAAGCGTACAATTATACCATTATTATATAGATTAGAATGATTATGATCTTTGCTTACAACCGATGCAGATTCTCAACCCACCCTTACCGTTATTATGTATATCAAAACTAGCCATGCCATGCCATGGCTTGAGAGATTCTCAACCAAGCTTACAATTATGATGTATATTAAAATGATTATGATCTGTAGTTACAACTCATGCAGATTCTCAACCCACCGTTACAGTTATTATGTATATCAAAATGATTATGATCGCTCGTTACAATTTTCATGCAAATCACATAGACAATATAGAAACCATCATGGAGACGGCTTAGATAATCCAGTTAATAGAAATATTATGGTGATCACATCATCGTACCTATTTCATGGAGAGGAAGATTGAAATTTAAAATATTGGTTAACATACTTGAAATTCTACTCTTTTAGAAGACGAGAGTTATTTTCATGTACACGATCGATATGGTTTCATGTAGGAATTTGGATGTCAAACTCTTTTTATTTATTCATTGCAGAAGTAGTATTTACAGTACACGACCCACATGGATTCATGTCCTCCTGCACTAATATTTCTGAAATTCACACCCACAACCACACCATCAAAGCCAGAACTGAAAACTAGAACTAGAGCTAGACGTTATCTACATACAAGATAGATAGAGACACATGATTTTATTTGAGTTTTTTTTTATGGTTTGCAGTAGCCTTCAGAATCGACTGTGTTGTCACCGAATCTGACTTCTTTCTGTCCGTTATATTGCTCGTTGGAAGTTTGAGGATAACCAGCAGAGCCATCCAAGGAGGCACGGCTTTGAGGTCCATAGTAGAAGACTCCTGAACATGACAGCACTATCGCTGGCACCCCTCTCTCGTATGCTTTTCTCAAGTCATCTGCATCTGGCCTTTCTTGTCCCGGGAATGGGTGAGTGTGGAAGTCTGCCACCACCACGTAATTACTCCCCTCTGCAGTTGGCACGCCGTCTTTCTCAGGATTATTGAGCTCTATTTCCGTGCCTGCAATCACAACTTATATTATATATCAATTCGAAACTCATATTATATATCAATTAGCATTAGTCGGATAGAAAGGAAGGTAAGGAATGTCAGAACTAAGGTTTAGGAAGACGTTCTCGAGAAAAGTTCTGAGGAAGACATGGTTTCAATTTTAATGGATTCTGGTCATACTATAGTTTTTAAATAGTTTATTTTTATTTACTGGATTTTGAAGTGTTTATGAGTTAAAACTATTATAATACTGAAAGAGATTGGGTTGAAATAATCAGAAACATATAAGAGATTCATCTACAATAACATCATGAAATACGTAGAGACACACAAGAGATTCATCTAAAGCAGCATTATCAGAACGTCTGTCTAGAACGAATTAATAGACAAGTCCAGAATTTGCACCAGATTGACATGCCCAGGTCAAGTGTCAAGGACCCTACATCTATTGAATCATAAGTGTCAAGGACCCTACACCTATTGAATCATCTCAAGACTGAATATTCTGAATCTCTTCTTTTTTTTGTTATGCATACCATTGATAGCATTTAATTTTTTTATATGTTTTTATATGTTAAGATAGACAATAGCCCTCTTAAGATAGTAAGAGATAGCTCCAAACTCTTTAAGTTTTGGATGGCCTATAACTCGCTAAGATGGCCAACAGACCTTGTTTCCTACTAGACAGGTTGAGATCAACATAAAGACATACTGAATTAACCTGCATTTTGTCAGTTTGAATGAATAGCTAGATACTACTAAATTTATATAAAAGAAAAAAAAATAGCATTAGATACCACTCTATGAAGGCATACATACTTTATCCCTTTAATTTTGAACCTGTAACCTCTTAACACATATTCTTAACCATTAAATCTAGACATACATATTATATCCTTTTAGTTTTGAAACTACCAAACTATGAAGACATACATACTCTGTCCATTTAATTTTAAACATATAACTTCTTAACACATATTCTTAACTGTTAAACCCATTTAAAATGTATAATAATACTAACATATAAGTATATATAAACAAAGAAAAAGTATTAAGACTCACTCTGAGTTGCGTGGGCAGAACGTTGTGAGCTTGCGAGTTGAACGACAAGATAATTGTCGGGATTGTTGGAATCGGCGTAAACCCATCCTCCTTTCTCTTGGTATAAATCATTCCCCAAGAAGCTCTCCTTCCATGCTGGCCCCGCCGCCACTTGGAACTCCTTACTGGCCAAGATATCTGAGACGCTTGGACCGTGATTATATCCTCCTCTCCCTAAGAACCTCTCCTTCCGTGCCACACTCATACACAATAAGGCTGCAACACACAACAATGTCAGAACAAGAGCAGAAGAAAAACGAGCCATGATCATAAGATTGATATACTATGAGCATATATGAATCTGAATGTTGTGTGGAAATGAAGGGATTCACCCATGTATTTATAAGTGCCTGAGCACAGCAGGATCACTGCAGCAATTATTTTGAATGGTGTGTTTATTTCAAAATGGGAGGCCTGTCAGCAACCACTTTGCCTTATTATATTTTTAAATCGGATTGAGGCTCTCCCTTGTTTAATTTGATTGGCATATTCCACTGATCCTTCCACTCTTTTCTGTTGCACAGTGCACCTGAAGACCCCTTACGCTACTGAAAGGGTTGGTAAGGGAAACGATATTGACAAGTGGGGTAACGAAATGATCAATATCTCTATCAATACTCAGTAGAACCAATATAAAGAGAATACTGAGGTGTTCAGTGGAACGCCTACGCATAAATTATCTTTATATCTATGAATTCTTCAACGGGACCAAAATGAAGTGTGATGTTCAGTGTGGAAATTGGGATAAGAGAGGGCCAACCAAAATGAAGTTTGATGTTCAGTGTGGAAATTGGGATAAGAGAGGCCCGTAGCCTGATGCCAAAATATGTGATAAAAAATCATAACAAACCATGAGATTAATTCAATTTAATAGTCAGGTTGAGTAATTATTTTTTCCAGGATGGAAAAATGGATTGTATATGGATTAGGCATATAATGTAAAATTCTATGCGGTTTATGGGGAGTTTATATAGAAAGTTTGTAAAAATATAAAGTGAATATGAGTTGTTTTCATATTCAAATTTAGTGGCTGTATTGGATTATAATGGTAGTGATTAAATTTTTTTGTTGTGTTGGATTATAATGCTAGTGGTCAAATCTCTCATGGATGTGTTGGATTATAATGGTAGTGGTAAAAAATATAAGACCAATTCATTTGTTGATTCATTCCTAGAATATAATTTTGAAATTAATTATTTTTATTTTGAAAGAATACTAGTAAGATTGAAAATCTATTCCAAACACCAAAATCTTATAAAATCATGAGATTAATTCAAATTAATAGTGAGGTTGGGTAATTAATTTTTCCATGATGGTAAAATGGATTTTATATGGATTAAGCGTACATTGCAAAATTCTATGGGGAGCTTATTTCAAAAGCTTGTAAAAATATAAAGTGAATGTGAATGTGGCTATATCCAAAGACCGAAGTTGGTGATGGGACTTGCTTTCATATTGCTTGTATATTCTTACACTACTGGCTTATGGGTGGCATCTCCAGAACAAAATCTATTCCAAACACCAAAAAGCCAGTTTTCAAAATTTCAATTTAATTATTAATAAATTGTAATTAATATTAAAATAAATAATAATTTAAAATAAATTATAGTTTAGTCAAATTTTTAATCTAAAATGTATTATGAAATAAGTGTTTTAATATTCATCATGCATTGTTTCCTATTAATATTTATCAACAATTTATATAAATCTCATTAAAAAATCATCACATCTAAATTTAATAAAAAAATATGATTCAATTTAAATACCATAAAATTCATCACATCTAAATTTAAAAGAAAAACATGATTCAATTTAAATATGGATATTTTGTCTAGTAACTTCCTACTTAATTCAAATTCAATATTTCTAATTGTATAGACATATCTATTATAGAAAAAATAATTATTAATTTGAATTAATTTGTCTCCTTTAGCTTCTCTCATCAATTTAATTTTTTAAGGACTTTTTAATTTGTATTTTTACAAAATAAAGGTCACAATAATTAATCCAAAAGAAGGTCATGATAATTAGTCCAAAAAATAATTTATGATACTTTTTATATTACAACAATATGAAGGAAGTATCTTGATTCCAAAAATATTGGAATTGATATTCATTACAAGCTCAAATGGAAATATGCATTGAGAATGCTAAATTAAGATATGATATATCTATAAAATCTTGGAGAAAAATAGAGTGAATACAAAGAAGCAAGTCTTCCTATCAGTGAGAGCACAAATATGATTGAGTAACTAATGTATAAGAACAAGATAAACAACATGGATGACTAGAGACTCTCTAGGATCTCTTCAAACCCCATATACAACCACTAGGCTAAAAATTAGATGACATAAAGATGCCAAAACTTAGTTAAATCATTGGGAAATACTAGAAAAAGTAATTATGTAGAATACTGATAATATTAAATATATTATTATATCTAAACTTAATGAGAATCCATGGCACAATCAATAATTAGAGGATAAAAGGAAAAGTGAGATAATGCTACTAGGTGGTCAATCCTCATCTAAAAGATCAAAATTACCTCTAGGTTTTGACTAATGCTAAAAAGAAAGAAATTGCTAAAATAAGAACAAACTTTCATGAGTTGCATAGTGAAAGTAGGTACTAGAAAATTTACAAAATATGAGATCTTCCATCTTTATGGCACTAAGCTGATTTGAAAATGGAAAAAATATTCTCATAAAATATCACAAAAAATATACCAAAATTAAATCTTAATTTACAAATATTTGTCACAATACCAACCTTCCTAACCTTCTTAATCATCAAAACCAAGATAAAATTGAAACACTTCTATTAATACCTTTTGAATACATAAATACAATTTTAAAAAATCTAAACAATCCTTTTCATTTTTTAAAGTTTGATAAACCAATTATTATCTCAATAAAAATTAATCATTCTCGTCATCATCTTAATAAATTACTTAATAAAATAAAAATATATAATTAACTTATCAAATTTTTACTTTAAATTTAATATAAAATATACATTATTTTTATTTTTTTTATATTATACCATTATAACTTTATGTTATACCATTATAGTTTTATATGGGAAAATTTTACACATACATGTATTAAATTTCCATTGGACTTTCATCAATATGTAATAATGCAAACTTATAACTTTTTCAATATTTTTCATATAAATAAATATGAAGTTTTAAGTTTAATAATGCAAACTTATAACTTTTTCAATATTTTTTATATATATAAACATTAAGTTTTAAATTAAAATTTAAAAGTTGTTTTTTCCTAATTTATTTATTATAAAATTTAAAAAAATTTGATATAAATTTTACTTTATTCAAATTGATTCACGAAATAATATATAATTTTGATGAGAGTTTATTTAATTAATTAAAAAATTTAATATATTTTATTTATTTATTCAAATTGATTCCCCAAATAATATATAATTTTCTTGAGAATTTATTTAACTAATTATATAGTTGAAAATATTAAAATAATATATAATTTTCATTTTTTTTATACCTTTAATTATTATTAAATTGTTTTCTGGATTGGGGTATTAGCATTTTCAAACTTTTTTTATAGGACAAATCCAAGCTCCTTCAAGCCGCTCATGTGCGTGGGGTATGACAAGGGTCTTGACCTCAATATCAACAAGTATTATGGCTCATTTATTCACCTTAAAGTGCTCAACCAATCTAAATTTCAGGGTGGGCTTAATGGTTTTCGTTTTGGTTACCATCAATGTGGTTTCGACAACATGTAAGGAGGCACTATGGAGAATTTTCTTTGTAGAAACTTTTTCAATCCTCCCACAGTAGCCATGAATGAATAAATAAATTTACCAATGATGATATTGCTAGGAAAATGGAAGACTAAATTCCAAATCCTCATGGGCACCAAAAACTTTATTTATGTGTGGTAGAACTCTATTTTCATACCAAGACTCTATTTGGTAAGGATTTAATGGAAAAACAATAGAACAACACTAAAATAGATCTACAATTCAACATCCTTCATGCTGAAAACCACCAACTTGCTCATCATTTGGCTTGTATTGAAAACTTGCACACTAGAGGTCTAGGTTCAACCTCTTTAGGGGAATCTTATTCCCCCATTGATGCCTCTAATTCAAGTTGATGCTTCATGGTTTTTTCTATAAATTGGATACTCTTGTTTAACATCTATTGTTGTATGGTCAAAGGTTCTTCTCAGAAACCTATTGTTATTTTGTCTTTTTGGAATATTTGGGCCCTTAGGGACATCTACCATGGAATTGTATCTTGTAACAGTGAGGAGTATGCCATAAATTTTGGTCCTAAGAAACTATATTACCACTACTAGTTTGGTTTCCCCAATGGCAGACTACGATAGGAAAAACTCCAGACATACTATGTTTCTATGTGGGCACCAAAAACTTTATTTATGCATGGTAGAACTCTATTTTGATACCAAGACTCTACCTGGTAAGGATTTAATGGAAAAAAAATAGAAGAACAATAAAATATTTCTACAATTCAACATCCTTCGTGCTGAAAACCACCAACTTGCTCATCATTTGGTTTGTATTGAACACTTGCACGCTAAAGGTATAGGTTCAACCTCTTCAGGGGACTCTTATTCCCCCATTGATGGCTCTAATTCAGGTTGATACTTCATGGTTTTTTCTATCAATTGGATGCTCTTATTTAACATCTATTGTTGTATGGTGAAAGGTTCTTCTCAGAAACCTGTTGTTATTTTTTCTTTTTGGAATATTTGGACCCCTAGGGACATCTATGATGGAATTTTATCTTGTAACAATGAGGAGTATGCTATAAATTTTGGTCCTAAGAAACTATTTTACCATTGCTATTTTGGTTTCCCAGTGGCAGACTGCGATAGGAAAAACTCCAGACATACTATGTTTCTATATTAAATTGTTAGTTTACTTCAAAATTAAATTCGAATTGATATTATCTTATTTAAATTCTATATTTAAAAAGTAAATATTAAAATGGATCAATATTAATTATATTATATTAACTGGTATTTTTTTATCATTAAACTTTAATTTAATTAAAAATTAAATTTAAATATATATAGATGGGTGTATGGTGGTACTTCTAGAATTCTCCCGTAAGCCTCAAAGAAGCCCAATAGGAAGTTTGAGTGTTATCACTATGATGTTACGAGGTTGTTAGAGGAAATTTGAGCATTATAACTACGATGTTTTAGGTTGACTTAAAGAAGAGCCACTTCATAGGTTCTAATGCACAAAGAAGAGTCAATTAAAGAATTGATCCACATTGGGTTAAGTAAAGTTTTTGAACATACGCCAAAGTATCAAAGGATTAATTGAATAATTTGTTAGCTATGTTTTTTAAGTTCACCCATTTTATAATAAATGGAACAACAAAAAACCTGTATATTAATCATATCTATGCACTATCATGGTGTAGAATTAAACATTCAAGAAACACAGTATGGAGTGGGTCTAACAACATGCCACATATCTTATTTTAAAAATATGGTTTTGAAATTCCTACCATAGATATCTAGATATCTCTTTTTTTTCCTTTTCCATATTTCATAGTCTAAAACATATTAAAAGGAATGTTATAGCAAAAATTCTAAACTGACTTATTTAAATAATGTTTTAGGAGCATTAAGGAACACTAACTTCCCTAGATCATATATCTAAAATTATATAAAACCAAGGTATGGAAAATTAATCATAGGTTCATGAATATATCTTTTATGTGTCCCCCATGTTTCATGTTCTAAGAGATTTCAGAAGAAAATTTATAGAAAAAATGCCAAGCTAATTGAAGTAGAATTCAAGGGAATTCAGGAATCCTAAATTCCTCAAAGCATATATTAAAAGTTACAGGTAACTAAGTTTTTAAATGTTAACCACTGCTACATGATTATCTTCTATTTGTATTCTCAAAGTTTCATGTTATGAAACATCTCAAAAGATAAGTTATAGAAAAAAATTCCAATATGACTCATTCACCCCATATATCACATTTTTTCTTTCACTTTTAGCCTCCAAGAATCACTCCCAAAAATATCTCTCAGATCCTGTTGCACACTTTGGATATTTTCTTGCCTGGATTCACATAAAATGAACTCATATATCCTTTATTTATGGTGTTTCTAAGTTCACTTATGGGGCCAACTTGCAAAACTAGTTGGGTCAACTTGCTTGTACTTTGGTTGGGTCATCGTGTCAAAATATTTCCTGTCTCCTCATTCCTATATAGTTAGAGGGAGTGTCATATACCATTGGAAAGGTATAAAAATAAGATTTCTAACCATATACCTATGCTCCAATTTGATCTAGACAATTTGAGTAAAAAATCCTTTAAATATAGGATATCCAAACTGGGTATCAAAGGTCTGAAAAAAATATTTCCAACAATTCTCATTTTCCAATGTTTATCTTGCATATTTGTAATCTCCACCTATCTTTGAAATCAATCACAAAAATATTTCCAACAATCTCTCCCTTTTTCATTGATGGAAATAATCAATTCTACAATAATACTAACAAACTCCCCCTGTCTGTAATTCTCCTTATGTTTGCAACTTCTCGTCCTTTGACATAAATGGAAAAGGGGTTCTTCCCTTGGTCTTGTGTCTATATTTATCTATACCTCTTCTTTTGTATACACATTTTTTTAATGTCTATAACTCTTCCATTGTTTACAACTTATCTTAATAACAACAGCCTCTCCCCCTTTCTGCTATCTCTCCTTATGTCTGCTTATTATTTTTACTCGTGGCTGCAAATCCTACCTTTGATATGTCAACAAAAAAAAGTACTTTTTGTAATATTTTACTTTTTATTTGTTTGAAACTAGGTTTCCCATGTCAAATTTGTGTCTATCTATGCATGCATGTAATATTTCTTCTTCTACAACTCTTCCATTGAGATTTCTCTCGCTATATTTGAACTTCCTTTTACTTTTTCCTTTTGGGACTATTGTAACCTATATGCTTATTCTCCCTTTTTTATACAATTTAACTCCTTTGACTACAACTTTCTTCTTCTTTTGTAAATTGATGCTCTCCCTTAACTGATGCTTCTGCTTAATTATAAATCTTCCCCTTTGTATATATCAAGGGAAAAATGTTTGTACCCTTAAAATTATGTACTATTGTTAATTTAAATAAATGATTTAACTCACTTTCGTTTTTCGATTTATATCCTACAACCTTTCCATTTCACCATTTTGCAGCTGCATCTCACTCTTAAAAGTTCCCATCTTTAGTATGGTCTAAGGCGATGTAGTCTCTTACTTATATGTTACTAGTGATATGGGAGAGATATGTGACTCCCATAGAGAAATTTTTATTCATTTTAATATTTTTAAGGACATATACATTGTTTGGTGACCAAATTTCATTTGCTACAAATATTCTTGAATCTAATTTTCTTATTTCACATCCTTTAGAATTGAATGTGCGATGATACCCTTTCTTAACCATTTGAATTACACTCAATATATTGTGATTTAGACCTTCAACTAGTAGAACATTATGATTTTTTGTCCTTCCATTATCAATATAGACTATGCCTTTCCCAATTATCCTTCCTAAATAATTATTTCCAAGGGTGATACTACCTATTTTTACTTCCTCTAGGGAGATAAATTTCTTCTATCTCCTTTCATATGTCTTGAAAATCCAAAATATATACCATTGTCTTTCTTTGTTTTGAACACATAGATCTAGACCATATTCTTCCTTCTTCTCTTACTTCCTTCTCCATATCTTTTTTTCTTTGATTTCTATTTTTGAAAATATCTTCTTCTCTATGTTGATTTGGGGGCATCAATATATTACTTCTACAATCACAATATTTGTGCCAAAAAATATTGTGTTTAAAGAATTATCATGATCTTGTAAGCAGGGAAATTAATTGTAATTTTTTACTACATTTTCATTAAAAATGTTAGGGCTACTACTCTCACAACCGTTCTTTGTGATATTATATTATCCTATGCTTCTATTCCTCACATAGTCATTTGTGCTATTTGTGCCATTTTGTGCCCCTTCTTCTTTGAATGAAGTGAAGTAATGTAGCAACCGGTCTCTTAATTACATATGTGAGTAAGAGCTAAATAACCTTAATTCACACTCCTTCACTTCATCTATTCTCCATTCACAAATTCTCTTTGAAACTTAAAAGTAACATATTATGTGTTTACAACATATTATTTTGAGTTTCCCCTCTTTTAACAAGCTCCTGATGAAGCTTTAAAGTAATATATTATGTGTTTACAACATATTATTTCGAGTTTCATCTCTCTCCATGAATTTCCTATGAAACTTAAAAGTGGTAGATTCTGTGTTTTCAACATATTACTTTGAGTTTCCCCTGCAGCTCTTCTTTTCATTCAGATATCAGTAGTGAATGGCATTATGAAATATTTTATTATTCCATATCATTAAGGGTTTTAGAAAACTAGTTTCCAGAGGGATAGAACAAAGACCTCATGATAAAATAATTTAAGTGACACACTTTCAAAATATCTTAATCACTGATTCCTTTTACAACCAAGGGATTGTCTCTTAAGATACAATAGAGCCTATGTTGGATGTTGGAGCATTCTTTCATCCAAAATTGATAAATCCGGGGAATTGGACTGTCCTTTTAGTTGGAGTTGGTAATCCAGGGCGTTGGAGCATCATTTCACTTGGAGCTGATAAAAAAAGGTGGTAGGAGCCTCCTTCTAGTTGTAGTTGGAGAAACTTGGAAGTTGGATCTTCCTATTGATGTAATATTTAAAGAACTATATTAAGAAGCATTCAGTGGTTATTTTTCTCAGAGGGTTTCCACCTATAAATATTTTGCGTATTTTTTTTATATTCTGCATTGTTGAATAGGATTGTGATGTTGATTTATGTTTTGACCTAATTATAATAATTAATTCTCTGAAGATTAAAAGTTAAATAATTGAAGTGAAATATTGATTCACTCCCCTCTCAATATTTCCAACAATAATTATTCATCCTCTTTGTGAACTCATGATTATTAACATCCAAAATCTTCCTTATGAAGAGTGTGGAAAATAATACACTTTCAATCCTTGTTTTGGCCCCATCATACAAGCATTACACTTTATGATTAAGGTAAACTAAATTCCCTTTTTAAGTTTATACCTTAAATATGGTTGGTTATATAAATTGAATCAATTATGTATTCTTACTCTGGAAGCTAAATTTAACTTGATTACGAAGTCCCATGCTTCCAGGTAAGGATGCCACTTTGATGTCAGTTTGATTTACCAAAACCTTGCATCATGCAATGCTATTTTTTATTGGCCTACTATGACGAAACAAGTGAAGACGTTCATATCTATTTTCAATCTTTGTAACAACTCCAAACTTGCCAATTGGAAGGCCTTGGTTTATCCCAATATTTTCCCATTCCCACTAGG
This sequence comes from Pinus albicaulis, assembly GCA_034641835.2. NCBI lineage: Eukaryota > Viridiplantae > Streptophyta > Pinopsida > Pinales > Pinaceae > Pinus > Pinus albicaulis. The sequence continues at coordinate 579,168,956 of CM076583.1, forward strand.
CATGGGAATATATATACATGGATTTTATTAGTTGTCTCTCTATGATAGTTAGTCAACATAATTCCATCTTTTTCATTATTTGTTGCATTTCCATTATAATTATATTTTTTTCTTGCACCAAAGAACTCCATGCGTAGAAAGCTATAAATATCTTTTTCACACATCTATGGGCACGTTTTGGCCTTCCCCTAACCATAATATTTAATATAGATTCTACATTCCTTAGTAATTTATAAAAGTCTCTCTAACCTTCGTTGAGTTTTCCATTATGATATTGCATTGATTTTCACATAAATGTATAAAATAAATTTGTTAATTGCACCCTCATTCATGCCCTTATAATATTCTATCACCATAATATATATTGGGGTCATTATTTACACATTGTTTAACAATTTATGATAGGTAATCGACAACTATAATATCCATTCTCCTTTCAAACTATGTTATGATTTTCAACCCATAGGGCCCTATGAGATGTCAATACACTCTAGTTTGCTCTTTTCTCTCACTAGTAGAAGGAACGATAGAAGGCTTCTTATTTTTTAGATACCTAAAAAAAAATTCATGACCAAATTTTATGCACCCTTGAATTAGTTTAACCCAAGTCAAGCATTTATCCTAATAGGATGGACATTGGGTTCCAAAGCCATTTATAGGTTGGTGACAAGGTATAGTTCCATTTCCATAAACAAAATTTCAATGGTCTATGAAATACTAACCTTCAACCTATATGTTAGGGCTCATATAATATTTTACAATAAGTCAAAAAAATTGCATTCAAATTGGACCTTGTAACATAATCAGACATCCATTTAATGATTAACATGAAAAAATTAAAGTTGTATGAATTCCACTGAAGAAAATGTTACATTCTCTTTTATCATCTTACTCCCAATATTTTAAATTTATAATGTTCATTTTTTGAAGATATACTACTAGACATATTCACCCACTTGCTTCTTCATTACAAAAAAATACCATATTTGGTGGAAGAGCATAACCACCCTCCAACCTTAGTTAGCTGACTAACCATACAAGTGTTTCATTCTTAGCTTCCTCATTTATGTGAGGAATTGGAAATGCTTTCAACTTAATTAAAAAAATATTGATGTGTCTTAAAGGAGCTAACCATAAAGTGTTTCATTCTTAGCTTCCTCATTTATGTGATAAATTAGAGATGCTTTCAACTTAATTCACAAAATATTGATGTATCTTAAAGGTTCGTGGTACATGAGAGATGACTGAATTAATACACGTATTTTTGATAGAGCCATTTTCATGTTTTATATTTTAATTTTGAGTTCTTGGAAAGTAGGTCTCACTTACATATATGGTAGTGTGGTTCGTGGTACATGAGAGATGACTGAATTAATACATGCATTTTTTATAAAGGAATTTTCATGTTTTATCTTTTAATTTTGAGTTCTTGGAAAGTAGGTTTCACTTACATACATGGTAGTGTGATAAAATTGTTGATCTATATATTAGGAGGTATCTAAAGGGATAGATGATTAGGATATATTTTCCCTTTATGAGGTCCATTATAGGGCTGAAGACATTAATTGTATGGGAATATGCTTGGTCCACATTTTCAAAATGGAAAAAATGGGTCTTGGACTGATTACGTTGACTTTATTATATAGAAAGTAAAGGAAATGGGAGTGAGTTTCATGCAATTGTGCTAGGACTCTCCATTTATTGTGATTTAGTGATGTCATTCCCTTAATTCCAAATTGAATGTATGAATATCTAGGTTTTTATAGATAGCATATTGTCATTTACTGATGTGATACCCCTAATTCCACATTGAATATTTGTGTTTATGTAGATCATTTACCTAAGCATTCCACCAAGGGTGAAGAAAGTGATTTTCCGTCACTCCAACTGTAATTACGTGGTGGTGGCAGAATTCCACAGTCACCCATTCCCGGGAAAAGAAAGGCCTAATTTAGATGACGTGAGAAAAGCATACGAGAGAGGAGTGCCAGCGATAGTGGTGTCATGTTCAGGAGTGTTCTACTATGGACCTCAGAGCTGAGATTCTATGGACGGCCTTGTTGGTTATCCTCAAACTCCTAGCCAACAATACAATGGACAGAAGGAAGTTAGATTAGGTGACAACACAGTCGATTCTGAAGGCCGCTACAAACCATAAAAAACTCCAATAAAACCATGTGTACCTATATATCTTGTAAGTAGGTAACATCTAGTTCTAGTTCAGTTCTAGGTTTAATGGTGTGGTTGTGGGTGTGAATTTCAGAAATAATGGTGCAAGAGGAAATGAATCCATGTGGGATGTGTACTGTAAATACAAGCTTCTGCTATGAATAAATAAAGAGAGTTTGACATATAAATTCGCGTGTGAAAGTAGCTTCAGTCTTTGAAGTGTAAAATTTGAGATACGTTCACCAACTTTGAAGTGTAAAACCTATTTGTGTGTTTGCAACTCCACTTTGTTTAGAATTACAAATTCTCTCCATTGCTTTAATTACATGGCTCATAAATTAAATGATATTAAGTGTTTTATGGCTACTAGTTTTTATTTATCATTTAATTTATATGATTGTGCTAGTATACCAGTCTAGATCCATTTTAACTTTGGATCTATCAAGGGCCGAGAGGGATCAAATCTCTTGAGGTGTAAACCTTTTTTTTAGTACAAAACTTGAGGAAAATTTTTCACCTCGAGATATTTTATCCCTCTCCACGCTTGATAGATCCGGAGTTAAGATGGATCTACACAGGTTTCAGGAAAATCTATCAATAATATGAGAAACATATAATTAATTTTATCAATAATATGTAAATACATCTAATATTAATACAAACCATTTTAAATATGCTAAATATGTCTCAGATTTATGGAGTCATTTTAATTTTAAATTTACTTAGTTACAGTTTGTTGAGATGATAAATATTCTAAAATAACTTTAATGATGAAAAATGATGAAATACAACTTTTTAATGTAAAGTGACAATGTAATAATATTAAATGATAGAGGATGTGAATAATAACAATGAAGTCAATTCCAAATAGTCTTCATTGTGATCAATCTCAAACTATTTTTTTATATTCTTATTGTCACCGTTGTTAGTTTTGTCATCTTTTCATATCGATTATATGAAAAGGACAGTTGGAATCATAAACCATTTAAATATTTAACTCAAGATGTTGTAGTAAACATCATACCTTCTATATCTTGCTCTCCAATATTAATAAGTTTAATTACTATAGCACAAAAATCAACACAATGTATGTTTTCAATAATTTTTTATGCACACTAAAATCAATGCACAGTCTTAATCCAATGAATTTAAAATGAATGTACCATCGCATCCAACTACATCGAATCAGAAATCAACATATACACTGAAATCAATGCATCTAATGAAACAAATCAAATAAGATTAGAAAAAAACATCTACATTGAAATCAGTGCATCTAATGCAAGTAATCAAATAGGATTAGAAATCAACATCTATGTTACACCATTTTTTGGTCATCTAACCTGTTACTATTAGATGGACCAAAGTACACCATGTAAGACCAATTTTACCCTAAGTAAAATTGCTTTCACTATGAAAAATAACTTAGTAAAACACCTTTATTAAGTTGTTTATGGTCTAAACAGTAAACCCCATGAGGAAATATTAAATAAATCCACATTTGTTTGATTTTTCTCAAGGAATAATTAGTTAAACAACCGTTTAATTAATATTCCCGATCATATTTAACCCAAAACAGGAAAATTAATTAGATAAATTATTATTTATCTTATTATTTTCTAGGAATAATTATATAAACCTTATTAGAATAATATTCCTTGTTAAATTTGACTAAATCACTCATAAATAGTTAAATAAATCATTATTTATTTAATTATTACTCAACCAAATCTTTAAAATGATAAATAAATCATTTATTTATTTATTATTTACTAATAAACGGATTTGACCCAAGTCAAATTCCTTTTCCCTCCAACAAAAATAATAAAATATTCCATAAAAGTTGGATCTTGATTTGATTAATTATATTTTAATTATGCACCAATATCTAAACTAACTCAATATTTTTTATAAATAGAAGGGTTTTCCATTCATTCATCACCTTTTGTTGCCTAAGATCACTCTAGATCTATACTTTTGGTCTAACTTTGATCCACCATCATTGTCATATTTTTCCATCCTTTTGCTTGTGAGCTCCCTTTGTGTTCCTTTTTTGTCTGGGTTTTCTACACCATCAAGAGAGAGGAATTTTAGATCTGAAGTGCTGAGGACTTACAAGAACCCATCCCATTGAGGAGAACTGGTAACATCTTTCTATGTTTTCCTCCCAAGTGCCCTTAATATAAAATTCATTCAACTTATTCTTGTCTTGTCTATTGGATTCATGGAGTAAATCTTGTTTTATTTACTGCTTAATGTCTTTTGATGCATAGATCTAGATTTTTTCAGCATTTATCTTGATCAACTAACTGCAGATTTGAAGATATTGGCAGCCATATTTTGCTGTTAGGGCTTTTTTTTATGCGCAGCTAAAGTGGTTTTTTTTCGCACACTTGCAATTAAGATTCATACTAACAATCTACACTGATTATGGCTTATGGTAAACTTTTGATTATCTTATTCTAACACATGATGAGAATCTCATAGCTTCTTGCAAAGAAGATCTTGTAAGAGAGTTTGAGATGAAGGACATGGGGCTCGTTCATTATTTCCTTGATTTGGAGATATGGCAGCAGGATGGGGATCTATTTTTTTCTCAAGGTAAGTATGCCAAAGATATTATGAGGAAGTTCCACATGGAGAGTTGTAAACCCATGGAGACTCCTCTTGTAGGAAACTGGAGGAAGGAGGATGCTACTTTAGGTGAGGTAGTGGACGCTGTTGTTTACAGGCAGCTTGTGGGTTCACTCATGTACTTGGTGAACACACGACCAGACATATGCTATGCAGTTAACCAGCTTAGTCAAGCTATGGTTAAGTCGACCAAGCTCTTTTGGAAGGCGGGGAAATATGTCTTGAGATATATCAGGGGCACTACAAAGTATGGATTATCATACAAACGAACAGAGGGAGTGAAGCTTCAAGATTTCACCGATGCATATTGGGAAGGTAGTCCATCAGATAGGAAGAGCACATCAGGAGAGATCTTCCACATAGGATCGACAACAGTTTCTTGGTATAGCAGGATGTAGAGATTAGTTTCACTCAGTTCAGCCGAGGTAGAGTACATAGCATCCATTTAGGCGGCATGTAAGGCCATCTAGATGAGGAAGATATTTGTTGGTTTGTTTGGTAATCAGATGGATCTAACGGTGATACATTGTGATAACTAAAGTTGCATAAAACTCTTATTTAATCCAATATTCCATGACAGGTCCAAGAATATTGACATATGGTATCACCATCTCAGAGATTGTGTTCAGAGACGCATTAGGTTACTTAAGTACATTCCCACGGAGGATCAAGATGCAGATATTCTGACGAAGGCGCTCGCCAAGAGAAAATTAAAATACCACAGAGGTAGGATCGGGGTGGCTGATAATCTGTTTCTTGTTGAAAGGGAGTGTTGAAAAGTCAACAAGAAATGTGTGTCTAATTTAATTTTCCCTTAATTAAATTAGAAAATAAATTGTAAACTTATCTCATAATCACTTGTAATAGTTAACTGAGTGTGATAGACTTAGTTAGCTAATGAAATTCAAGTTGAGGGCGGTTGGTGAGGCATGTAGAGTGATTCTATTTGTTTTCGAGTCCAAGTTGCAGTTAGTGTATTATTTTAATGCATGAGAAATCAGTTAACTCAATTAAGTGAGTTAAAGTGAGTCTAACTAGTTGTAATTGATTTTTGTAGGTATGAGAGGTCAAGTGAATTAAATCAGATTTAATTCACATGCAGTAATCTGTCAAGTGACCAATGATTTAATATTAATAGCTACATGCATGTCATTTCTGATGAAGACCCAATTGAGACAGAGTTTAAAGGGATGTTACCTATCAGTTGTATTATTAGTAAATTGTTTGCGCGCAATTAGACAACCATAGGATTGCCCACGATGTATTATGTTGTTTTGGAAGGTTGAATTTCCTTATTAATAGGGATCAATTGTTCTTATAATTGCGCAAGCAAGGCAGGCTTAGCAGAGGCAGGAAATTGGCTAAGTGTTGGTCAATTTTGTCCGGATCAGTGTGAGACAGTTGGTAGAGTGCACCAGACTCTTGTGAGAAGAGTGCATTGTAATTGTTTCGTGATTCCTTGGTTTTATACAATATAGATAGAGGGGTTTTGAGCAGATTGTTTTCCCTAGAAAATTTCATGTGTTGTGGATTTGATTCTATCTCTTACTTGATGTGATTGTGGGATCATTTTTAATTTCCGCAAAATAATTGTAGAAGGATTCAATATCTTTCTCTAGAATATTGCATGATCAAATTGAATCCCTTGGTATACATATTTTTTGTATAATTTCTACAATGACATCATAAGATCCAACCCACAATTGTATGGTCCATATACCATTTTGCAATAAGTGGAAAAGAGTGCATCTAATTGACCTTCCAACATAATTAGACGTTAATTCGAAAACCGAGTTGTCTTTAGTACGACTTTTTGAAGGTTTTTCTAGTTGATTTTTCCGATCTAATTTCTCTAAAATCCAGTAGGAATTCATTGAAAATAGAAATTTGATGAGTAACCTTGCACAATCTAAGTGCCCTAGGGGTTTTTAACATGATGAATCCATATATATTGCAAAACAAACAATTTAAATAATAGAAATCAAGATTCAACGTCAAATTGTTTCCCCGAATTCTGACACCGAAAACTCCAAAAAATCACACTAAAGACAACTCCTTCGAAAACTAACATGAAGGAATGAAATTAGTAATAACTATTCAAAAGAGAACATTCTCTTATCTAATCCTACTAGCAACATTCAAAATTTCAAGTCTCGATTTTCCGAGAATACAGTATTAAACATCTCCACCCACTTGGTGCCTCATGATAGAAAAATATTGTATTTGGTGGAAAATCAAGGACACCTACCGACCCAAGTCAAGTGGCTAACATAAAAGTCTTTCATGCTTAGTTCCCTCATTATTTATGTGAGAATTGGAGATGCTTTCCACTCAATTCAGAAGAAATTGATGTGTCTCGAAGGCTTGTGGTTCAAAAGAGATGGTGAATTAATAGAGCAATTTCATGTTTTATATGTGAAAGTTGATGCTCACTTAAATACTTGGTAGTGAGATAAAATTGTTGGTCCATGGATGAGGAGGTGTGTGAAGAGATAGATTTCTTATCCATTATAGGTTTGAAGAGAATAATTGTATGGGAATATTCTTTGTCCATATTTGGAAAAAAAACGCTTTGGGAATGATTAAAATTGACCTTATTATATAGAAAGTGAAGGAAATGGCACTCGGTGTCATGCATTTGTGCTAGGACTCTCCAGATATTGTGATTTAGTGATTCTATTGGCTTGATTCCACATTTAATGTATGAATATGTCACTTTTCATAGAGAAAATATTGAGATTTACTGATGTGATACCCTAATTCCACATTGAAATATTTGTGTTTATAGAGATCATTTACTTAAGAATTCCACCAAGGGTGAAGAAAGTAGTTTTCCATCACTCCAACTGTAATTTTTGTTTCTCTTTCGCTCCACTTGTAATATTCGTTTCCTTTTAGGCCTTATCTAGGGCCTTCTCTATCTATTTTTCTTCATTGATGTGATACCTCTAATTCCCATTGAATATCTCAGGGCTTATAGAGATCATTTACATAACCATTCCACCAAATGGTAGAATAATGTGATTTTCCCTCAGTCCACTTTTAATTTTTGTTTGGCTTGTTGGTCTTTTGGAGAACATAATGGGTTTACACTATCACTGTTTAGGGAGAAAACCACATATCAGTGGAGCAAGATATAGCATTCAGATAAAGCAATGGAATTTAATCAGTTCAATTTAAATATTGCAAAGTGGTTGCTGACACGCTTCCCATTTTGAAATAAACACACCATTCGAAATAATTGTTGTAGTGATCCTATTGTGTTTAGGCACTTACAAATACATGGGTGAATCCCTTCATTTCCACACAACATTCAGATTCATATTTTCTCATAATATATCAATCTTATGATCTGATCCAGGTGGATATTGGTGGCCACCTGCCTATTCCACTTGGGGCCCCACCATTGTCTCTTTCAGTCTTTTTCACAACTTACTATTTTTAGCAGTTTTTCGGGTCTTGAACTTCTAGAGCCGTTTTGAAGCCCCAAACGGAGATAGTATTCCGAAGTTACATCCCTGTGAAGTTGAAACACCAATTTACCCAAACAGGGCCCATATTTTTGGCGCTTCATCTCCTAGGGTTAGGTTTTTGGACATTTAGAATTCTCCATTGTTTCTCCATAATAAATAGGCCCTCGAGCCTCATTGTAATACAGTTCAGAGGTCTGTAGTCGCCACATCTCTTCTTAGAGATTCGCTACCAGCACCCTAGCTATTTTATTTCCATAATGTTTGTAAGCATATTTATGTGATTTGATATTAATGAAATGAAGCCTTATTTCCGTTGTATTTATATGTTTATGGTTATTTCTGTATTCTGTTGCGTTCTTGCATAAATCCGGATCAGTGGTATCAGAGCAGTCTTATTTTTCTTGATCCTTCTTTGCATGTCCCCAATGATGTCGGCGTATAAGGAGTTAGGGCTCAATCTGGTGGAACCTTTGCAAGATCAGCCTTGCAAACCCCGACGGACGCCCATGGGGGACGAAAAGAAAGATGAGGGAGCATGAGATCCTATCAAAATATTGCTCGAGGAGGCCCTCGAAAAAAAAAGGAACACAATGATGGATAACTTTGCCTAGATCCTTCAACGACTGCCCACCAGCGGTGCATCTGCATCCAACAGCCACTCTGGAGGTGCGACTCCCTTTAAGGTACAAGTAAACTTTGACATTCCCATATTTGAGGGTCAAATATATGCAGATGCCGTAGATAGATGGTTGAATCTATTAGAAGGATATTTCTTAGTTCATGATTTTTATGACCGAGAGAAGATTATTTTTGCACTCCTCAAAGCTACCCCCCATGTCAAGGACTGGTGGGAAACCAACTGTGAGAAAATGGACGAGACAGAACCCTCTCTGTTCTCAACCGTACCCACTTGGAATTCATTCCGAGATGCTATCAAGGAACAATATTATCCCATGGGGAGCTATGAGGACAAGTACATACAATGGACCATGCTGTGGCAACAAAGGGATCAAGATGTGCATGAGCTAACGAATCTGTTCCATACCCTACGCACAAAGTTGGGTATCAAAGATTCAGAGAAAAATTTGGTGCTAAAGTATAATGGTTGTCTGCACAGATACATTCAGAAGGAAATGGAGTTCCTTGACATCTCTTCGCTTGGTACGGCATACCAGTATGCTGCCAAGATTGAGTAGAAATTCAAACAGAAGAAGCCAGACTTTGGATCTGCAAATCAAAAGCAAGGGAAAGGTGCCCCCAAATCGCAGAACAAAGGAAAAAGCCAAGGCATGGCGGCCCAAGACAATCTGCCAAAGACACAAGCAAAGTACAACACCACGAAACCAAAGAAGGACATGGGAAAGTGGTGTGAGTTCCATAAGAGCTCCACTCACAACACAAGTGAGTGTCGGGACAAGCAGTCGTTGGTGCCTGAGATGAGGGCTTCTAAATCAGATGCATGCTCCGACTCTGAATCAGAACCTGACAAGGTGAATGACAAAGGGAAGTAGATTATTGATGCGGAGCCCAATGCCACTATTGCCACTACAAAGATCCAGAAGGAGGAACCAGAAGATCCAGAGGAGGCAGAGAGTCTTATCCACTCCCAGATGTTGGTAAAGGGTTCCCCGCTACGGTTCATTGTCGATAATGGGAGCTAAAATAACCTCATTTCAGCAGATGTCGTGAAGTGGTTGGGCTTGCCGACCACAGCGCACCCACAACCATACACCATCGGGTGGCTTCACCAAGGACAGGATCTTCGCGTCAGCCAGCAGTGTTTCCTTCCCTATAGCATCAAGCCCTTCACGAATGAGGTATTGTGTGACATCGCTCCTATTGATGTTTCCGATGTATTATTAGGCCAACCATACTTGTGGAAGTGACATGCTGTGTATGAGTCCCGACCTTGCGCTATTATTTTTACTTTGGGAAATAAATTGTACAAGATACCAGAGGTACCACCGCCTCCCACTATCTCTTTGGTTACTGCAAAAAAATGCAGTAAGCTCATTTCCCAAACCAGGAATTTTTTTTTCCTGATGATCCGCCCCTGGGACAAGAAGAAGACTGTGGCCACGACCTCCAGACATGGCTCCTCTGCACGAAAACAACAAATGGACAAGGTTGTGGAGGAGTATGGGGACATCTTCACCTCACCCACAGGGGTGCCTCTACACTTTCAAGTCAAGCACCCCATTGACCTGACCCCAGGTGCGCTGCTACCCAATGGACCGATCTATAGGCGCTCTATTATGGAGAATGATGAAATCGAGAGGCAGATTCAGGAGCTACTGCAGAAAGGTCACATCTGGCCAAGTTCATCGCCCTGTGGGAGCCTGATCGTGTTGGTACAGAAGAAGGATGGGACTTGGAGACTCTGTATTGATTATTGGGCATTGAACAAGATCACTGTCTGGAATAGGTACCCGATCCCACGAATTGATGACCTTCTGGACCAACTCAAAGGGGAAAAATATTTCAGCAAGATCGACTTGAAGTCTTGGTATCACCAGGTACCGATCAAACCCTCTGATGTGTGGAAAACTGTCTTCAAAGCCAAGGAGGGCCTTTTCGAATGGCTCGTCATGTCTTTTGGATTGAAAAATGCTCCTGAAACCTTCATGAGGTTGATGGATGACATCTTGCGTCCATTCACCAACTCATTTGTAGTGGTATACTTGGATGACATTCTTATCTTCATCCAGACTTGGGAAGAGCACCTCCACCACATCCGAGAAGTCCTCCAAACACTATGGCAACATGAGTTGTGTGCCAATTTGGAGAAGTGCACTTTTGGCATGACCAAAGTTCAATATCTGGGATACATTATTGATGAAAGGGGGGTGCATGTGGATCCAGCCAAGATCCAAGTCATTCCGGATTGGCCAGCCCCAACCACCCTAACAGAGCTTCGCAGCTTTCTGGGTCTTGCTAATTTCTACCGCAGGTTCGTGTTGGGATTCTCTCATATCACTTGGCCCTTGAGTCAAGTCACCAAGGAAGGAGCGAAAGAAAAATTCTATTGTCATAATCTCAACAGAAGGCGTTTTTAGAATTGAAACATCGCTTCTTTTCTACCCCATTGCTCACATTACCAGACTTGCAACAACCATTTGAGATCGAGACAGATGCCTCTGCCTATGCTATTGGGGCAGTTCTTACTCAATATGGGCATCCAGTGGCATATCGCAGTGAGACATTGTCCGACACAGTTCGAAAGTATCCCACTTATGACAAAGAAATGTATTCCATTGTGCAGGATTATAGACAATGGAAGCATTACATTTTGGGGAAGGAGAAAATCATCCACATAGACCACCGACCCTTGCAGTTCATACGGACACAAGGGAAGTTGCAGAATGATCTCCATCAGAAGTGGACCACATATCTACAACAATTTCATTTGAACATCAAGTACAAGAAGGGTAGCACCAATAATGTTGCAGATTGCCTCAGCCGACCACCGATCATGGCCATAACCACCGTTCTCAACTCTTGTGGGCATGAGACTTCTGATTGGCTGCTTCTCTACAAGAGCGATTCATAATTCAACCACACATACAAGGCACTCTTGGGGGGTATGCAAGTTCCAAATTTTCACCTCCAAGATGTACTATTATGTCACCTGGGAAATATTTGTGTTCCTTCAAGCGAGCGTGCCAAGATGATATGGGAAGCGCACTACAGTCGAGTTGCTGGGCATTTTGGGGTCGAGAAAACAGTGGCAGTACTGCAGAAGTATTTCTATTGACCAAACCTTCGAAAGGATGTCGGGAAGTACATTAGATCCTACACTATGTGCACCATTGCTAAACCAACCATCAAGAATCAAGGGCTCTATACTCCGCTACCTAACCCTAGTCGACCTTGGGAATCCATCTCCATGGATTACATGTTAGACCTTCCTTCTACTTAGCATGGAAATGACTGTGTTTTCGTGGTCGTCGATAGATTCTCAAAGATGGCCACTATGGCGGCCTGCAAGAAGAATATCACAGCAGAATCCACTGCTAAACTCTTCTTTGAACGAGTGTGGGTGCACTTTGGGGTCCCACAATATATCATATTAGATCGTGACAGCAGGTTCCTCAGCACATTTTGGTCTAGCATCTAGTCAATTTTGGACACCAAGCTCACCAAGTCCACAACTTTCCATCCTTAAACTGATGGCCAGATAGAGGTCGTCAACTGGATGATTGTACACATTCTACGCATATACAATTCAAATCATCCACGCACGTGGGATGAGAGCCTTCCCTATGTACAACACAGTTATAACAGGGCTCTCCACAGCTCAACAAGCCACAACCCCTTTCAGGTGGGCTTGGGATTCCAGCCACTATGTCCCATTGACGTAGCCATGCCATTTACAAGTACTCAGGCCGATTCGGCTCATGTCCAGTCTGAAGCTAACAAAGAAAACAACTTCATTGAGTGCATTCAGCACATCTGCCAATAGGTTCATGACATATTGGACAGATCCAATGCTAAGTACAAGCAACGACATGATCAACATTGGGTGCCACACAACTTCCAGGTGGGCGAAAAAGTGTGGCTACATTTGCAGAAGGAGCATCTCACTGGACCCCACCGAAAGATTCACCCGATCCGATATGGGTCGTACACCATCACCAAGGCTGTAGGGAACAATGCCTTCGAGCTCAGTATTCCACCATTCCTTGGTCTACACCCAGTATTCAATGTAGACCGCCTTCATCCCTACTTCCCACCTCTATTAGACACCTCTGACATTGCAGAAGAACTCACACCAAAAGAGTTAAACCCAAACTGCATGGAGCAGGCCACCATAGACTGTATCATGGACATGAAAATCAAGAACACTCGCCGACAGAAGATCCAACTATATTGGGTTGTCAAAGTTGGCCAACTCCCGCACCAAGGCAAGTGGTTCACCAAGGACCAAGTTCAACAGAATTTTCCTCATCTCATTGAGGAACTCAATGCAATGGGGACCATTGATTCCTAAGGGGGGAGGAATGATCCAGGTGGATATTGGTGGCCACCCGCCTATTCCACTTGGGGCCCCACCTGTTAGTCATCAGTATATTTACCTGTTAGTGATGACTAGTTCAATAACCTAGTTTTCCAGCAGCTGATCTTAAAAATTTGTCAAATTTTCCAGCCGGGAAAACACCCATAAAACTTTTTGCTTTCCTTACTTTTCAGTTCGTCCATGACGAGTTGAAACCCCATTTTCCAATCCTAACTAACCCCCAGCCATACAAATTCTGCCTGTCAGCTCTAAAAGGACAATCCAAGTCTGCTTCAAAACCTCCCCTAAGTTAGGAAGTGGCGCTTTAAGGCATTTTACCCTTGGCAACCATCAAAAGGCCAAAAACCTCCATCTGCTACAAACCGATCATGATAGACCTCCCACTCTGCGAATGAAATTGATAACAGCCCTAGGTCACGCCACTTACACACCCCTAAGTCTCAGCAATGCATAGACCAGAGTCTCAAGCTGATTTTAGGTGTTTTACAGTGTTTTATGGATTTTACAAAGACAGGAAACATGTCATCATCTCAGGAGAAAATTCTTGAATCCAAATTTAGAAGAACAGCTGCTTCTCAATGTAAACATGAGCCTGAGATACATCTGCAGGGTAAGGAGTTACTCATCAAACTCTTACAGCTTCATTCGGCCTGATAGCACAGTAAAAGAAAGACAACATTGTTAAACAAACTTGTTATTTGTCATGGCCAAAAACCTCCTTCATCTATAAGCAGAGGGTTAAGGCACCTCCTTCATCTACAAGAAGAGGGCGATGGCCAATATTGACTTGAAGAATTGCAAAAATTACTATAAGCACAGGTTTGTTTTTTACTAGACAGTAAAACAGTGACTCTAGGTTTCTGAGGGAAAGTGATGATCAAAACAGGGCTAAGATCTGAAATATGCAAGACAAAAGAAAGCAGAGTTTTTGGTCTTGTGTCCTAAGAAAGAAGATAAATTGAAGTTACAAGAATCATCATCATGGCACAACAGAAAAAGACTCCATTGATCAAAGCTATTGTAACAAAACATCTCTGCAGGGGTGCTAGTATGAATGGCCCAAATCAGTGCTGAGCATGAAGATACTTCAGTAAAAGGACCTTTGTGTACTCTCATGTTTCTGTTGGGCTGTGAGATAAAGTCTATGGTTTCCAGATAAACATAGAGAAAAGGCAGGCAAGTTGTACACAGTCCCAGACATGAGACATCTTGATATCATTCAAAGCGCCAGTACAAGTTCAGGTGATGCGATCTACACTCCACCACAAAGACAAATGTATCCTTCAGATGCAGTAGGGTTGGTGATTTCAGAGCTCCATTGAAAAGAAAATGACTGATAAAAGCCTTGGTGCCTATGAAATATTCCAGCAGTCATTCTACACCTCATATGTTTGTCTCCTCAACACAAAGGTATAAAAAGGTTATGATCTGAGTTTTAAACCCTTGGGGAGGCATGTCATTGATGAAAGTAACTCCAATAATAGACAGGTGTCTTTTTAAAAACTATTTATCACAGCTGGCAAAGGCAATCTGGGCTTTATTATCAAGAGACATCATCACTGAAAAGATTGTTTAAATGTCCAAAAGGGGTCATTTGACATACTCTTATTTTTGGGAAGTTTGAAACAAATGCAGGTCTTCATTATCCACGGACCAGAGATATCATAGTAATATGTTCTAAGAAGATACAGTTTATTGAAAAAAACTCCTTTCTTAATCAATAGAATATTGGCGAAGTCTGAATAAATGCAGAAATTTTTGACACCTACAGTCAGGGAAAAGAGTTGATGAAGCAATTGGAGACAGAAGTTGTTAAAACAAGTTAAAGGATAAGCCTCATCATTTCAAAAGGACAAAGCAGTGTCAAATACTTTTTCTCATACCTTAAATGGATTTTCTGCTTTAAAGTGATCACCAACAGTGCTGAAAAATGGTAGAGGATAGCTTATATGTTATTAAGGTATGAATTCAGGATTGGAGCTCTGTGCTAAGTAATCATCAAAGGAGGCAGTGGTAGCAAAAGTCACCTTGTCAAACTATAATGCCTAAGTCAAAACAGTTTTAACATTTCCAAAATAGGTTGGTTTGTTATAAAAAGATGTCCATTTGAAAACTGTTTAGAAGGCACAAAACACCACTGCCAACATCATCTTGAAACCAAAGTTTCACTATGCACCAAAGGTATTGTTGAAAAAAGGAAAAAAGGCTTTGAGAAACTTTGCAAAGACCAATCAAAGGTTCGATTTCATTTTAAAAAAGGGGGGCAAAGTGACCGTTGGGGTTCATGTTGTCAAAAGAATAAAACTGTGGCACAACCATTTGAAAGTCTCCCAAGCAAGCAAAATGCTCTTTTGAGGATCAACAAGGCGTTGAACCGGGTTTCAAAATCAATTTACAGGAATTTTTGCAAGTGTTGAAACATTTTGACCCGCGCGGCACTCCTGGCAGAGCGCGCAGCGCTCCTGGGCCATTTGTTTGAACTGCGCCACAAGGGCGCGTGACGCTCCTGTAGCCGCACACGGCGCTCCTCTAGCCACGATCACCATCGGTCCAACGACGACCCGACTGCCTATTCTGCGCGGCACTTTCCCTTTCAAACGCGTCGCGCTCATCTAAAGTCATCAAAACGCCTTCTAAACCCATCTACAAGCTGGTCTAAACTCCTCAAGGGGCATCATCATCGATCTTAAAGGTATACATGTGCCACCATGACCTTTGCAAACACTGTTGAGCAGAGTGAAGGGTTAAATCACAGTTTAACACCACAGTTTAATTTTTATGTTGAAAAACGAAATTTTCTGTTTTATATTGGTTGGAGATGAAGCCTTAAAAGTGGTTTGAGTTGCATTAATGTGGATAACCAATGAAACTACCCTCGAACTGTGATGAAGAAAGAAGAGATAAAGTGTTTTAAGGGTGAAGACAGTAGGTAAGTTTTTGACACAGCCATCATTTGAGTATTTTTTATCTTTCAAAGGAGTTTCCTTTTTATTAAAGGGAGAAAAAACTGTGTTTTAACTCTCAACTCCATAAGGCAGAATCAGTGAGTAAAACTCATTGCATTTAGAAGTGTTTTATCAAGCTGGTGCAAAGAACAGTAAAAGGAGGACAGTGTGTTGTTTAAAAAGGAGTTTTGATTTAACTGACTACAAGACCTGCATTGACACATCAAACACTAAAGAGCTCTATCACCTAATCCCATAGCACAGTAGACTGTGACTGTGAAGATACTTATTGATCGATTGTGTTTATATTATTAAATATATTTGGTGAGCTACATATGAGGAGGGCAGTGCTTTGTTTGAAGAAGATTTTATTGGCATTGGACTGCTACAGGTTTTGTTACCACATCATAAAATTTTTCAAACTCTGTCACCATATCCATAAACCAGTGCTTTTTGCTGTGAGGATATCTTTTGTTTAAAAACTGTGGTATAGTGCTAGATATGCTGATAAAGTGCCTACAAAGAAAAGGGTCTTGAACTCAAAACTGTGTTTTCACCTTGCCTTTTCAAAGGACAGGGTATCTTATATCTTCAAGGCATCAAAGGGCAGGGTACCATCGCCACACACACAGAAAAGATCATTGTTGGCTGTTTGTACTGATTGACTGTCTTTTTGTTCTTCAAAGTCTATTTGTTAAAGGTTGATACTCAGAGGTTGGAAAGGTAGTATTCTAGAGAGGCAGGGTTTTATGTTGAAAGGGAGCCTCGACTGTTTAAAAGACAAAACTCCTACAGGCCTTTTGTTAAAACCTCAAAAGCATTTCAAAGCTCTACCACCTTTGTTCTATAAACAGTGAAATTGACTGTGTGTCCGCACTAAATTTGACTGTGTATATGGTGTGGAATTGACTGGTTGAGTTGCATGCCAATAGAGAGCAGTGTTTTTTAATCAAAGGCTTTTGTCTTTTCCTTCCACTACAAAGACAAGGGTGCCCTATTGCCTCGAACATCAAAGTTGGGTACCTTTACATAGGAAAGTCACCTTGACTGTAGGTTTTCTCCTTTGACTGTGTATTTATTATGAATGTTGACTGATTGATATACAAAGGCTAGAAAGGCATCATTCTCGAGGAACAAAGGTCTTACACCAAAAAAGAGCATTTTCACACTATTTTGAAATCACTTGTTGCTTAATAGCAAAGTTGACAGGCTAAGACAGAGTTTGGTTTAAAGAAAGCATTCCAAAGACTTGGAAGCAGTTTGGTTTTTCAGGAGCACATCTAGATCAAGATGCCCCTCTAGGCAAGACAACAGGAGCAACATGACAGTGGTAAAGATGAGCAGCAGCAAGAAAAAGAGGAGAAGAGTGCTGAACAGCAGTAACTCGGTAGTTATAAACAAAAGTTTCAAGAAGCGCCCGGCACAGAAAGAGAAGAAAGGCACATCAGCACTCGACATTTTGGCCTCAGCTTCAGAACACATCGCTAAGGATCCTTGAGGGTCATGCACCCCAATTTTGAGCGGATTTAGACAATTTTTGGTTTTTTGGCATTTTTGGGTTTTTGGTCAAAAACTCATAAATTCGCCATTTCATTTTGAGGATTCGTTAAGGGAGGAGAATGGCATAATTGAATGCCATAATTTCATGAGCATGTCCTCAGCGATTTTCAGAGCATTTGGAGATCATTTGCCCCCTCAAAACGGCGAAAAAGGCTCGCATTTTGCACATTCTGCCTGGTCTATCAGCAGACTGTAATTTTCTGGCTTTTTACACATAGGTGCAGATTTGGAGGACTTCTGGGCATCGGATTGGAGAAATTTTAGTTGCGCTGGAAATTAGACACTCATAGATTTCAAACGAGCTATCATGAGCCTCGTTTCGACACCAGGAAGGCTGCCAAATGTTTCCGGCAAGTCAGGAGACCTTTTGCTGATGAAAATTTGAAGTATTTTTGTAATTTTTGAACCTCTAAAATCTGCTTTTTCCAAATGTGCGTTTAGCTATTTTTGCACTTGGAAAATGATGCAAAGTCAATTATTTTTCCTTTTTTAGAATTTTTTAGATATTTTGTGAGATATTTTGTGCCTTGGGCTTTGCAAAGCCTCAAGGACAAGATTAGATATTTTGATTAGGCCAATAGGATGGCAAGTTGAACCATGAGGTTTTCCTCACTTGAGCCTATATATTCCAAAGGCTTTCATTGTAAAACAAGGTTGAACTTGAGAAGAGAAGCAATATATTGGTCATATGAGCTTTGAAGGAAATACTTGTGTTATGCTTTTGGATTGACTCTTGGATGTTCTTGGATGAATGAAGAAGGATTGTTGATGGATTCCATGACTTGGTAGAATGGTATAGTGTTTCTTGCTTTGTTGTTGTCTTCTAGTTTTCATTCATGATACATGTTTCTTGCTTGCTATAGATCAGTAGAGAACAAGTTTGAGATATGCCCATGGAGGCTCCTCAAATTTCCTGAATCTTCATAGCTTTCATGTTTTCTTCCTCCTTAGTCATACTAAAGAATTCTTAACTGCTCTTTAGTAACATAAGGATATTGTTGCTAGTTTCATTCATAGTTCTATGCATGTTAAGTAGGATGTATGGTGTGCCCTGCTTACCTATGACTACCCATAGTCCCATCCATGAAACTATCTCTTTGACTGATTAGATTATCATCTTGTTGAACCAAGGAGGCCTAGTCTCGATCTAGCCCTTTGTCTAAAACTATGCGAATCTTGTTGTTCAAAGTGCCCAATAACTTGAAGTGTTGTGTTTAGGCATTCCGGCATAGTGTTTTGAGTTGTTAGTCCGTCTTATGTGTTTTCCCCAAAGTCTGATAGCCATTTCCCAAAGTTAGAGGGTCTTATACTTCTATGCATGGCTTGAATGTTTGTTTCTATGTATTGATTAGTTTATAGTTACATTTTTCATGATTAATGGTTTACCCTACCATGTCTATGTCTGCTATCAAACTAGTTATGCTCGAAACCCTTTGTTATTCACAAACTTGATGTCCATTTACTCCATTTTTCCTAAAGATCCTTTCTACCTTGAATCAAATCGGCCCTACAGCAGCCTTGTATTATCATCTGATAGCTTCCTTGACCTTTTGACCCCATAGCCCAGTTGATCTGACATCTTTTACCCATCTTACATCTTTGATCAGTTTCATCCCTCACAAACTTAAAAACCAAAACCAAAACTCACTTCATAACTAGCCTAATATCAGAACACCATAAGCGAGCACACCGATATCTTTTACATATAATACAGAAAGCCCTCTCTGAGTCCAGGAAGGCTAGGTCCTTGGACTCCAAAGCTTGGTTTGATGTTACACTGTCATTTGGTTTGCCAATCAGCCAAATCACAGGAACCTAACATAATGGCGATCACGGTGGGACTCTGAGTATTAAACAAACTTAGATTCCCTAAACCTTAAGAGACCTTAAGAATACTATCTGATTGACTTATCCCACCGCTCACTAACATAATGGCAATCACGGTGGGACCTTCTGAGTTAGTGACAATATAAGTACTCCTTAGTAACTCTCGAAGTCTCATTCAAACTTAGAAAACTTAAGTGTTGTCCGAAGAGTAGAAAATAGCTCCTTCACCATCCTAGCAAAATGATGAGTCAGTTATAGGAAACTCTTCCATACCTCGTAGGCACATAAAAACTCAGAAAACCCCAAAAAACTCCTTTAGATTGGTTTTTGTCAATACTGGTGGTGGACCATACACATATACCTCAAAACAACTAAAAATCCACCTGGCGACTCCACTAGCCTCCAATAGACCTTACTATTTTACCGAACTCTAGGTTACTATCCAATCAACCTATCCCATCGCTCACTAACATAGCGGGAGATGGTGGGACACTGAGTACATGAAAGTCTAGCAAACTCTTATAGACTCTTAGTCCTTTAGACACCATAAAAAAGCAAGCAGTCCATAAGATCATTTTAGAGTAAAACTCTTTTTGTTGTCACCACCCTAGCAAAGTGTTGAAACAAAGTTTAGAATACTTTAAAAAACATAGGCTGCATATAAAACTCAGAAAATCCAAAATATTTCCAGATTGGCTTTACTTTAGTTACTGGTGGTGGACCATAGCTAAATATTTTCAAAAACAAACAAGTTCCACCTGGCGACTCCACTAGCCTCCAATAGGCCTTTTTCCCCACTAGTCCTTATAAAGACTCCTAGGAATGCAGTAAGTAAACCAAAACATTCTGATGGAGGAAGACATGGTTCAACACCTGAGGACACAAAGGAGATATGCTCCGATGAGCAGAGAACATATCCCTGGTTTCCCACACAAAATGCCCACAGATGTAAATTGGTTCGAAGACCTACCTGTCTTTCGAAATGAAAATATTGACAACCCATTTTTGCACCTCGTCAAATTTCATATGCATGTATGTAGCTTAAAGGTTGAATGGCATGAGGACTGCCTTATGAAAATGTTCATGGGTACATTAGAAGAAGAGGCAAGAGAATGGTATGAAAACCTAGAACCTCGTACCTTGTTTTCTTTGAAGGATTTCCACAAAGTATTTTGTAAACGCTATATAGGGCATTGTCCATCTTTATCATTGGCTGAAAATTGTTGTGATCACTCGGAAAACCTCATACAACACATTGTAAAAATTGAAGAACACTACGGAAATTGGCATCCTGAGGAGTTTTTAGAGGAGGTCCATAATTTTCTTACCCAAGCTAACAATCAAGATGACCAAGAAGAGTTGATACTAGATGAAATCCATCAAGAAATAAGAGAGGATCCACAAGAACTCTTTGAAAAGGTTGAAACAGATAACAATCCATCTGCCCTTTCATTTAAAATACAAGAGGACATTCAGCCACAAGATCAACTTCCATAAAAGATGGAAAGAAATTGTTGCCCCATCCAAAGAAAACAGAAAATACCTTCTCCCTTAACTGAACAGGAAATAGATCAAATAATAAACATACAGACAGCCTCTGAAACTTCATGTAACCAAAACTTCGCTGATTTTTCTCTTTTAAACCCTGCATATCATAAATCAGAAAATTAGATTTGTAGACTGCTGATGAAAAGCAAGCCGATTGTCCAATATACATGGTCACGACATTACTTATGATAATGATTATCCCAATGTTTGATCAATATGCTGATGATTATGACTTCCAAACAAACCAATTTTATGTTAAGACTCGGTTTTTGATTACCAAGAAGAAGCTTCCGCTTCATGAACTTGAAGAAAGTAAGAAGTCATTACAAAGTCATCTATGACACCGATGAGGAGAGCTTTGAAAGTTCGTATAAGTGAAGAGTCTCTAGTCTTTGCTCTACTTCACGGTACCATCGTAGATAACATTCACATAATTGGAAATCAGCATTTTTTCAAAATTTTGATGATGAGGTTGAGGAAGATGGTGAAATTTTCGAGCATGTTGTAAATGAGAAGCTTTTCCGAAATGATTGAAGAAACTATTTTGGACAGCTGAATCTTCTTAACTCTAGATTTGCAGCCACCAAGTTCCATTGACTTACAAATTGCAGATGATGAAGTAGAGGTTGAGAAACAATGAGAGAGTTGTCACACTATCCTTTGAAGATAATTTATCACAAGTGTATCCCCGCCTACTTCAACCCAATGACCTCGGCTAATAGCTTTCAGCTCGCCTTATCAAAACATATCAGCTTTGGGCAAGAGAACTAAACTCGCAATATATGATGAGTCCTGATAGTTCAAGTAATCATGAGCAAGGGGAAGAGTGGCTGCATTCAAGGGGGTCCCAAATATGGTCAAGTGGGAGAAAGAGTAATCCCGAATGAAACCTATCTCAAATCCTCTAGATCGTGCATTATTCAAGATCTCGCTTTGTTTTCCTGAAAAGTCCGAAAGAGTAGTGGCTCTATCATAAACAAGTTGCTACCAAGAATGAGAAAGCTTATGCACGTTATCCAAAAACCCGCCAAATGGGGAGTGGCCTTGTCATTATTTCGCATCATGAAAGAACTAAACCAGAGTCACCCATGCAATCATTCACTTGATCGGTTACATTGGAAAGAAGAGTTCAACAATGTGTATGTTGTGTACGCTTAGATTAGGATAGGTAGAGATGCGTAGTAGAAAATAAGATCATCCTGTGAGCATCTTTTCGCCGAGATTTTTGAAGAAAAGTGAAAAAGCGTAAAATATAAAAACAAGAAACATTAGAAAAAGAGGGCGCTTTCAAAAACAATGGTAAAGCCCTATGTTCCAAAAAAGTCTTTCGAAAGCGCGCAAGTCCAAATGCCGCTACTAGCACTTCAATGTCTTGTTCACCACGTCCAGTCAGAATCTATAAAGGAGCATGTTTAAATTTATTTCACGATAAAGTTAGTAAGTGAAAAAGATATAGTCAACATTGTGTAAGATTGACTTATCACAGAGTATAGATTAGGGAGAGATTCTCGGTTCCACATGCCTAAAATAGAACCAAAGAGAGAAGTAGGATGAAAAACACATTGTACATCTTAGCCCCGCTTTTCTACATTTCTATGAATAATATTTGTGTGCGCCTTGTCCTTATATGCCGCAAATGCATGACAAATCGATTGTCTAATCCTGATTTGATCATCTTTAAATTTCGTGTTTTAGATTAGAGAACAAATCACAAACTGCTTAATCTTGACAAGCTGATCTAGCATAGGTAGAGGGGCGTGCGTAGAGTTCATCACTTAATCCGAACCTCGCGTACATAAGAGTAGAAATAGATAGGTTCATTTTGCAAAAAGAAAAAATATACATCACAAAAAGGTCACAGGTTCAAATGCGCCAAAGAGAAGAAAAAAAATGTTAGGAAAGATAGTGGGGTAGGTAGAAATATCATTGATGTTAACCATGTCACATTTTCATAAATAGCATCAAAGAAGGGTGAAATTTGCGCCAATGGGTAAGGCACTCGGTCTTCATAAGCCAAAGATCCGACTTGGACACCTCCTCGACGCAGGAGTCACCCCTAAATGAGCCACCGTTAGTCATCGTATTCTTCACTTCGTTAGTGATGACTAGGTTCATAGTCGGTTTTCTAGAAGCCGATCTCCATATGTCAATTTGTCATCTAGAAAACCCTCATAAATTTTTTTTCGTCCTCCTAATACTTTTCGGCACCGCCCTACAAGGTTAAACCTCATTATCACTCTCCTATCTAGTTTTTAGCCTTGCATCGTGGGGTTCGCTCATCAGCTCTAAAAGGACAATCCGAAATCGTTTCAAAGGCCTCCCCTGGGTTAGGAAGTGGCGCTTCTCTTGGCAGCATTTTACCCTTTGGCAACCATCAAAAGGCCAACAAACCCCCATCTCGTTGCGGTACTGCTCATAAACCTGGCCTCTCGCTCTACAAATGAAATTGATCACGCCTCTAAGTCATGCCACTTACACACCCCCCAAGTCTCGCCAATGCATAGACCAAGGGCCTCAAGCTGATTTTAGGTGTTTGCGCTTTTTTATGGATTTTACAAAGGCAGGAAACATGTCATCATCTCGGGAGAAATTTCAATCCTACATTCGAAGAATACCGTTTCCTCAATGTAAACATGAGCCCGAGATACATCTATAGGGTAAGGAGTTACCTATCAACCCCATGTACCTTCATTCGGCCCGATAGCAAAGTAAAAGAAAGACAACACTCGTTAAACAAACTTGTTATTTGTCATGCCAAAAACCCTTCATCTATAAGCAAGAGGGTTAAGGTGCCTCCTTCATCTAAGGCGCAGGGCGCCGGCCAATATTGACTTGAAGAAATTACAAAATCCGACTATAAGCATGTGTTTGTTTTTACTAGATGTGCTGAAATGTTGACTAAGGTTTCTCAAGGAAAGTGATGACTTAACAAAGGCTAAGATTTGAAATGTGCAAGACAAAATAAAGTAGAGTTTTTGCTCTTATGCCCTAAGAAAGAAGATAAATTGAAGTTGCCAAGATTTATCATCATAGTGCAAATGTAAAAAGACCTTACCGATCAAAGCTATCATAACAAAATATCTTTGTATAAAGAGAGTATGAATGGCTCCTAACCGATTTTGACAGAAAAAACTTCAGCAGAAAAGGACCTCCTTCTGGTGTTCTTTTGTTTCGTTGAAATGTGGAACATAATCTATGATTTCTAGATCTACATAGAGGAAAAAATGATGCAAGGGTGTGTATGCCCTCAAATAAACCATCTTGATGTCATTCAAAAGAGCCGCTGTATCCACAACCAAGCAACACCGTCATCCGATTAGATTTACACCTAGGCAGACATGATTATACTGACAATAATGTGAGCAAATGTATTTGATCCAGCTTGTTCCTCGCAACAGTATACAAGCTCATCATATGCAAAAAGGAACTTTGGCATACCTCTCGCACTGAGAGAAGTTCAAAATGTATATGGGCATGTTCATTATTTAAGGCCCAAGGTACCATAACAAGTGCTGAGTAAAGGGTGAGGTGTTGGAAAAAGTACCTTTAAGGCAGAGAATGATAAAGCATAAGTGTAGATGTACCGTATTTTCACACCCAACAATTGAATCAATTTGCGTGGGCATCATTGCCTTCAAAGCATCAAGAGAAAATGATGTCATATTGGGTTTTAAGAAGAGGTCCACTTCTCAGAATGGCGAAGTGCTTCATAACGCATTGGTGTTTGCTGAGCAAGTACATATATGTTGAAAATAACACTAAAAGGGGGGCAACAAAGGGCAAAGTTCATCGTTTAAATAAAGAATGTGCTGGAAAATGAAGTGTAGGAAATTTGAAACTCCTACATAAAGTTTTTACCCGAAACAAAGTTCTAACTATACTATTGTTTCAAAAGTCAAGAAGCTTCACTTTTTATTATTTTGGTGCAAAAGATAGTGAAAATCTTTTCAAAAAGACTTCAAAGCATTCACTAAGTGAGCGTGAGAAGGATTTGGGTTTTTCATTTTCAAAGGGTTGATGACCATTTCAAATTACTTTTTTGTCAACTCCAAAACACGCAGAAAAACATTCCTTGCCGTTCACTCTACCAAAGAAGGAGCTTTCAAGCGAAACATTTGTGCTTAAGGTCAAGGTTTGCGCGCATGCTTGTAGATGGCGCGCGGCGGCCTCGTGTGCACAATTTTTACATAGAATACATGTGCGCGCGACTCCGTGGGCAGCGTGCGGCGCGCGCCCCTCGTAGGTTTGGGTCCCGTCGGCCGCACAGCTGATCTCGACAACCCTTTTTGCGCGACGCTCTCTCATGCCAACGCACCGCGCAATGTATCCTATGCTCAAAACGCCTCCAAAAGCTATGAAAGGTTCTCAAACCTACGAACAATGGCCGGCATCCTTTTTCGGTTTTTTGCTTTCGTCTCCTTAAATTCAAAATTACTAGACATGGTTTTAAAAAGGCAGCCAACCGTGGGCTCATATTCGAAAAAAATTGGTCGTGATTTGAGCATTTTGACTTTTCAACAAAGTCTCCTCTATGTGTTTTAAACATAAAAACGACAAGGTCTACTTTCAATCCATAAAACATAGCTTCAATATGTAAGACTATAATAACTATAAAAGGGGATTTATCCAAGTCTCATGTTGGGGTTAGTTGCAGTGGAAGGAGGAGGGTTGTTGTGCTTGTTTAAAAAATGTTTGGGTTTGTAATAAGCTCCATTTGTCCAAAGAAGTGAGCATGACTAAATGGTGGTCTACGTTTGTTGATGTCAAAAGACTTTATATAGATGCCTCCTCAAATAGCTTCAGAGAAGGAAGGTAATGTTTAAAAAAGCAAAAAAACATGTGGTTTGAGAAATGAAAATGTGAGGTCATTTTCAAATACGCTATCATACATTTGTTCAAGGGAGCTTCTTCTATTCTCGTTAAAGAGATAAAATGTTGTTTTAACTTTCCATTCCATAAAGCATAGGCAAGAAGTCAAGTTATCATTCACATCTCAAGGTATTGTCAAACTAATATAAAGAGCAGTAGGGTGTAAAGACAACAATGTTTTGATTGAAAGGAGTTTATTGGTATTTGAAGGCTACATAATTTTGTGACCACATAAAAACATTGCAAGAGCTGCCACCTTGTCCTATTTAGAGTGGTCTTTATTGAATGTATGCACTTTGTGATTGGTCGTATTTGTGAGTTTTGAATCCATCGATGGAGTGGCCTACCAATGTGAAGGCAAGGCTTTAAGCTAAGAGGATCGTGTTTGGCCTTCTTCTCGAAAAGGGTAAGAGTGTCCTACCGCTAAAAAACCAAATTTGGGTGTCCTTCCATAGGAAAGTCACCTTGAATGTATGTTTTCTCCTTTGACCGTGTATGTCTTTATGAATATTTGCTGATTAATATACAAAGGCAAGAAAGGGCTTTGATTTGAAAAGATAGGGTCTTATATCAAAGGAAGACATTTCAAAGAAACTTTGGAGCATTTTTTAAAACTCGCCACCTTGTTCCATAAAATTTATTGTATGCCTACACTAAAGTTGATCGCATGAGATATAAGTTTTGTTGAGTGTTTACATGCTAGACAAGGGGAAAGTTTGTGAAGTCGGGAGGTTTACTTCCACAAGATACAAATAGTTGTTGAGCTCCAAACAACATGAAAGCAAGGTGACTTGTCACTATACATGCTAGCCTCACTGGGATGCACTGTTTTCCTTTCTTTACGTTGTTTTTTTTTTTCTTTTTGAAAGGTCTCACAGTCGAAACACATATTCAAGGTTGAGAAAGCTACATTTTAAAGGAGCAAAGGTTCTCAGATGAGAAGGATATTATGCACAAAACATCCAAAAACATTATTTCCTTATCAAAACAAAGGGATTGATGAGTTTAGTTTAAAGAGGGCATTCCTAAGACTTGGAAGTAGTTTGGTGTTTCCTGTGAACACATCTAGATCAAGATGCCCTTCTAGGCAAGACAAATGTCAGTGAGCAAAGATGACAAAGGATAAATATGAGCAGCAATGTGAAAGAGGAGAAGGGTGTTGAACAATGTAAAGAATCTAAAGAGTGATAAAACAACAAGCCAAGAAGTGCCCGGCACAGAAGAGAAGAAAGGCACATCGCCACTTGACATTTTGGCTTTAAATTTCAAATCATGTTGCCAAGGACCTGAGGTCATGTGTGCCACTTGGGCAATATTTCGACAATTTTTGTTTACATTTTTGGAGTTTTTGGTCAAAACTCAAATTTGCCATTTCATTTTGAGGATTCGTCAAGGAGGATGATGGTATCATCGCATGCCATAATTTCATGAGCATGCCTCATGATTTTCGAACATTTGGAGATCATTTTCCCCTCAAAAAGGCGAAAGGTTTCTTTTTTTCACACTCGCCCGATCTATCACCGTACTGTAATTTTCTGGGTTTCTTTTACACACAGTAAATTTGAAGGACTTTCGTGCATCAGATTGGGGAAATTTCAGTTGCTGCGCCGTAAAAGTAGACATTCGAGCTTTTCAACGAGCTATCATGAGCCTCATTTCGACATCGGAAGGCTGCCAAATGTTTCCAAAGAAGTCGTGGACCTTTTCCGATGAAAATTTGAAGTATTTTTGTAATTTTGAACCTCAAAAATCGCTTTTTCCAAAATGTGCGTTTAGCTATTTTTGCACATGGAAAATGATGCAAAGTCAATTATTTTCCTTTTAGCACTTTTTAGGATATTTTATGAGCAGTTTGTGCCTTGGGCTTTGCAAAGCCTCAAGGACAAGTTTAGATATTTTGATTAGGCCAATAGAGAGGAAGTTGAACCATGAGGTTTTCTCACTTGAGCCTATTTATTCCATGTAAGCTCTCATTTGTAAACAAGGCTGAACTTGAGAAGAGAAGCAATATATTGGTCATAAGGAGCTTTGAAGGAAATACTTGTGTTATGATTTTGGATTGACTTCTTGGATGTTCTTGGATGAATGAAGAAGGATTGTTGATGGATTCCATGACTCTGTATCCCATAGTTCTTTCTATATTGTTGTCTTTAGTTTTCATTCAAGTGAATACATGTTTCTTGCTTGCTATAGATCAAGAGAGAACAAATTTGAGATATGCCCATGGAGGCACCCTCAAATTTCCCGAATCTTCATAGCTTTATGTAGAAATCTAAGTGAATAAATCACTTATTCAATGGAGATTAACTACATCACACATCAATTTCGAATTGTTTGCATAACACATAATCTCTTCTTACAATTAATTGTCACATGCGGAAATAATAGAAGCGATAGCACATCAAATCATCACACACATTAACACAAGATGTATGGGGAAAGCTTATAGATGAAAACCTCTCATACCTAGTATATTATAAATGGAGAGAACATGCGCAAAATACATAGTGTACAAAATCCTCACAAGTACTCGCACTATCTCCCAAAGCTACACAAAACTCAGTTTTCGGTTTTGAACAAGTCACAGTTCAAAACACACCTAATTATCGCCTATTGCTAATCAAGGCCGGTCTAAATAGAGATCCAAAGTTCGAATTCACTGCTTCAACCGCGCAATTGTCATTGGTACTCTCCCATATGTAATGCAAAATCCTCCATGTAAAATCGATCTCCAATCGATAGCTATACTCACCCTTTCATCTACCTCTTTTTCACCTGGTCTCCATCGAATCGTCCATGAATGAGTTAAATTGATGTGTTCTTTAGTTGAATAATGAGTTAATAATTAGTGGAATTAAATAATATTTAATTAGTATACAACTCATTCCTAGTGTATTATCCAGCTAAACTAAATACAACTAGTCTAACTAGTTAACCGTAACAATTAATTCTCCATTAACTCGTCAATCAACTCCACCAAAATCACACATGAGTCTAATCGAAGTCTAACATGAAAGATGCCATCAAACCCTAGAACCACATGATTCCTCTCAAGCGCTGCATGAGCCACCTCCATGACTCAAACCGAAGTGCTCCAAGAGAGTAAACTGTTGTTTATAGTCAAAATATTATTAAGGGTAAATAATATTTGATCATATTTTTAGGAGAGGGAAGTCTAAAATAGCTCAAGGACTCTAAAATATGAGTCTCATCTTATTTTGTTACCATGTCGCATACTTCAAGAATTTCCAACCGGAATCCCCGATCATGCTCCGTATGTCTAAAAATAGACATAGTCTAAAAATAGATTTTTCACAAAATCACATGTGCGGGGTCCCCACTCTAGTTTAGGTGATCACTTCTCTAACTAGGATCGAAAGATGTTTCAAAGGCCTCCTTCACCGTTTCTGTTGCCATTTTCAACACTCCTCTCAACAAGAAAGGATTGTCTTTGCATGCGACATGCAACTCCATGCATTCGCCCCGCAACCTTCACAAGCGCCATGTAACTCATTTACGTACATGCAACTCCATGCATTCGCTATGCACTTTGCATGCTATGCAAACTCATGCATGCACCATGCAACTCATGCACCGTCTCTCTGCAACTCCTCTAAACCGAATAGGCTCCAAACAACTCAATCGCCCTTGATGCATCTAGTATCTATCATCAAAGTCTTCGACTTCGCCGGTACCAACCGCACATGTCATCGGGAACTACCGCGCGATGGAACTCCTGCACCCATGCACTCTTGCACTGTCAGCTTCGAACTTCCGATCCGCGCTCCGCATCCGACACCGTCACTTTGATTCGCCCGCATCATCTAACTGCAGATCTTGCCATCGCCGTGCTATGGGCACCCGTAGCCGTTCAATCCATGAGATCCACACCATCTCATGAATCGCCTAGAAATCTCCTCATGGGATTAATCATGCATGTCGCCCCCACCTTACACCGGTGGGTATAGCCGCATGCACTCCCTCCTCGCCCGTCCGGCACGAAATTTCCTGCATGAGTGGTCTCTTCCACTCCATGATCCTCTTGTGGCTGCTCCACACTCGAGGTTCATTATCACCTCGCATTCAAAACTTGCTCTTCAAGTCAGCGTTGCATGTCTTTTCGGCCGCATGCAACACTTGCTCCTCTCGTTTCCCGCTGTATGTCTTCCTCTTTCCGCTTCCCAACAACAGGAAGTCTGTGAGACATCCCATCTACTAAGTCCGTAGAGATTCTTTGCCCGAATCCCAACCTCTGACTCTGTCTGTTACTTAGGCTGAAGGTAATCTTTTCTCCTAAAAGACAACTTCTGCTTTGTCCTCAAATTGCGGACTGAGATCAGCTCTTTATGAACCTGTGTGATTACAACACATCTGTAAAGAATGAGAGGTTACCAGATCCTCACAGTTGAGAAATCATGGTCATCAGACAGAATGTCCACCGTTACTAACTCAACACAGACTGAGACCTTCCTTGAAAACATCAAAAAGATTTTCATCTCCCGTCATGTGAAAGGAAGCGAGCCACTATCAATATACCACCATCCCACGACTCAGGACAACATGCATGTGGTCAATGAGAAGTCCACTAAATTGCGAGGCAAGAGCCTCCCTCTACCACCAGCTCTCAAATTCTCGCTTGTTCTTTCTTCTTCTTTGGCAATTGTGGTAATTTCCATGATCATGACAAGAAAAATAATTTTCACTCCTTTGACATGTCACGCTCTTTTACCATCCGCACCGGATTGAGAAGCCTTCTCCTTTCCTTCCCCTTCCTTGCTTTGCGCTGGCGCTGGCGCAATTACCGATACCTTTGATGAAGAACCATCTCTCGGTATTTCGCCGGATCTCCTCTTGTACGAGATCGACTACGCTCTTCCCATCCCGGCAACTTTTCCTTTAATTATCGACACTATCTTGGTATGCATGCCAATCCTTCTCGGGAAAACCAAGAAGCACCAAAACTCACCGATCCTCATCTTCCACCGCACACCAACATCTCCCAACTCATCCACATTGGGTGAACTCCTCGTGAGGGCATTTCCTGCGCATACTTTCCCCTTCTCACACTCGATGTTCCCGAGTCCATCTGAGCGCCAACCTCTCGATCGCTCTTGCTTGGTACAGATCCGTCATGTTTTCCACATCAAATATGGAGAGGCCTTCCCATGCAAGTTGGATACACATGATCTTTTGACGCCCTCCAACAGATCCTTCGACACTTTCTTGTTTTTCGCCATAAGCTCGACAACATCGCCATCATTAGAAGTAGGCTTTGAATTCTTTCTCTACGAATCTACCCACCCCATGATCATCTAATACAAATTCTCCATGCGGTCCTTCCATGCAACATAATTCTAATCGGCTTTCCAAGGCATATTCTAGTCGCAAAACCGATGAAAGACATTTTCACCGCGGCACCAAGAACACAAATCCGCAAACTGAATTTCACCACCAATTGATAACCTCAATCGCTTCCGATCTACACTTGAGAAAAATTATTTCCAAATCGAGATCGATCGCATGGGCTTTTACTGCATCTTTCACTTTCCAAAGAAAGATGAACTGAGGCTATCCGGCCCGTATGCAAAGTTCGTCCGAGAAATAAGTTTGCAATCACCGTAATAGATCTCGACAATTAATATTCGATAACATGGGAATTTGTCAATAAATACTTATTCAATGGAGATTAACTTGATCACACATCAATTTCGAATTGCATGCATAACACATAATCTCTTCTACAATTAATCGTCACATGCGGAAAGAATAGAAGCGATAGCATAATATCAAATCATCACACACATTAACACAAAGATGTATGGGGAAGTTTATAGCCGAAAACCCCGCAACCTATAGTATATTATAAATGGAGAGAACATGTTAAATACATAGCAGCACAAACTCCTCACAAGTACTCAAGATTATCTCCCCAAAGCTACACAAAATCCAGCTTGGTTTGAACAAGTCACAAAGTTCAAAACACACCTCCACTACTTCTCTACTCTATTGCGCAATCAAGGTCAAGTTCAACAGAGATCCGTGCTCCGAATCTCACTCGGCTTCAATCACAAGAATTTCTACTGGCTGGTAATTTCCTCCAAGTGTAATGCAAATCCCATGCAAAACCGATCCTCCAACCGATAAATATACTCTACCCTTTCATCTACCTCTTTCCACCGGTCTCCACCGAACTCGTCCATGCACCGAGTTAAACTGACAGAAAATTTCTTAGTTGAATAATGAGTTAATAATTAGTGAATTAAATAATATTTAATTCACACAACTCATCTCTAGGGTATTAGCCAAATAAACTAAATACAACTAGTTCAACTAGTTAACCGAACAATTACCCTCCATTAACTCCTCAATCAACTCCACCAAAACTCGCCACATGAGTCTAATCGAAGTCTAACATGCAAGATGCCATCAAACCCTAGGAACCACGTGATTCCTCTCGTCGCCTGCATGAGCCACCTCCATGACCTTCAAATCGAAGTGCTCCAAGAGAGTAACCGTCGTTTATAGTCAAAATATTATTAAGGGTAAATAATATTTGACTTCCATATTTTTAGGAGAGTGCGCTCAAAATAGCCTCAGACCTAAAAATAGAGTCTCATCTATTTTTACGAACATGTCGCATACTTCAAGAATCTCCAACTCCGGAATCCCCGAATTATGCTCCATATGTCTAAAAATAGACATATTCTAAAAATAGATTTTTTCGGTACAAAAATCATGTGGTCCCCACCTAGTTTAGGTGATCACTTTCCAACTAGATCGGTGAAAGATGTTCTCAGAGGCCTCCTTCACCGTTTCTTTGCTGCCATTTTCTTCGCATGTTTTCCTCCCTCCTTAGTCATACTAAAGAATTCTTCACCGCTCTTTAGTAACTTAAGGATATTAAGTCAAGGCTCTATCTTGCTAGCTCTATGTATGTTGAGTAGGATGTATGGTGCCTTGCTACTCTTATGACCGTCCATAGTCACAACCATGAAACTATCTCTTTGATCGATTAGGATTATCATCTTGTTTGAACCAAGGAGGCCTAGTCCCGATCTAGCCCTTTGCCTAAAACTATGAAAGCTTGTTTGTCAAAGTGCCCAATAACTTAAAGACTAAGTGTTTAGGCTTCGGGCATAGTGTTTTGAGTTGTTAGTCCATCTTATGTGTTTTTCCCCAAAGTCGATAGCCATTTCCCAAAGTTAGAGGGTCTTATACTTCTATGCATGGCTTGAATGTTTATTTCTATGTATTATTTAGCTTGTAGTTACATTTTGCATGATTAATGGCTTGCCATACCATGTTTATGTCTCCAAGTATCAAACTAGTTATGCTTGAAATCCTTCGTCTTCACAAACTTGATGTCCATTTACTCCATTTTGCCCAAAGATCCTTTCTACCTTGAATCAAATCGGCCTTGGCTGCCAGCCCTTGGTATCATCATCCGATAGCTTCCTGACCTTTTGACCCCATAGCCCACGGATCTCAGTGATATCTTTTACCTATCTTAAATTTTCAATCAGCTTTCATCCCCCACAAACTTAAAAAACCAAAAATAAAAACTCACTTCATAACTAGCCTAATATCGACCATAAGCAAACACACCGATATCGTTTACATATAATAGAGAGATCCCTCTCCGAGTCCGTGAAGGCTAGGTCCTTGGGCTCCAAAGCTTGGTTTGATGTTACATTGTCATCTGGCTCACCAATCGACCAAATCACGAGAACCTAACACGTGCAACATATCGAGGACATTCGGTGTCGTCCGGGTCCTTTTTCGCAGCAACTTGCGTCGTCATCAATTCCCAACCGCGCTTGTCTCCAAAAGTGTATGACAAGTATAAAACCATCGTGGTATTTCAGATCACCATGCACCACATCCAAATCATATGCAAAGATGAAGCCTAGGTCTCGCTCCCATATATGGTCATGATATGATAATGATCAAGATCGTCGCTACATGGTCTCCGCAGCTGGAAGATTGGGTTCAAAATCAAAGGACATTTGGTGGGCACCATAGGTCGAGTGCTACAAAGGTTACCCTTGCTACCAAAGCCAAAGGGATCGTAGATCAAGAAAAGGCACCGGGAAAGAAGGAACTATAGGATCACAAACATAGATTCGCAGCGAAAAGTGAATATCGTAAAGAATGCGTAATACGAAGGATTCAGCCCGATAAAAACACAGAGAAGGGTGCGGAAGTGTTGTTGCGTAAGGGGTCACGATGAAATCTAGGTATAGAGGGCCAAGATATGGAGGTGCCGACTCCCTGTGAGAACAAAGCGCACAGTGAAACTAATAAAGGGCCATGAAAGAAGCAAGACTCTCGCCCATCGAACGCGATGAAACATCGAGCACTCATGGGGAAGGTGACTTTGAAAATTGTAGACAGCACAAATTCGGTCCACGGAGGATAAATGAATGGTCCGGGGAGAGCAGCGTAAAGCCATGGTCGACTCGTCAGCCGAGCTACGAGCCCCGCAAGTGAAAATGTATACATTGTAAACTAGTTTGTCCAGCTCGGGCTTCGGCCTCCATAAATAGCGCTGTTGGAGTTCCCATAGCCTTGCAAGTTTGGCAATACTAAAGATGAGACAACATCAAAACCACTTTCGGGACCCCGTGATCTAGTCTCTTCCCGGGTCTAGAGAGGGTGATTCTATAAAGGCAAAGGTATATGTCTTTGAAGTTTAAATGTTATGATATTAGGCTAGTTATGTGCACAAGGTTTGTTTTTTTGTTTGTTTGTTTGGTTGTTGGGAAACGGGAATGAAGGGTTCAATATAAGACAAGGATGAGCAAAGAGGATTTTGTGCAAAGGAGAGAGATAATCTGGAGAACACTCAAGACCATTAGGCAATGGAGTCGTGAAAGGGTTTACTTCCTATTCAAAATATTCAAGGCTTTCAATTGGCTAGTCATCTAAAGCATATGATCTTAAAGATGATAGTGTGTGGTATGAAATGATAAGGAAAGAAGGTGAATGACAAGGAAACCTCCAAGGTGACCACTTAGGAAATGTATCCAGGGATGACATGCCATTAGACACCGTAATCTACCTCCCAAAAGGTTAACTCTATTAAAGGAAACATTAAAGATTTAAACACAAAGGTGAAAACTCCGTATATTAGAGAAAGGCTTTGAACTTTCAATTCTTCGACATCCAACTTAAGGGAACTTAGGAAAGGTTCAATTGATCGAAAAAGACCTCTAGTGAGACAATCAACATTCTAAACTCCCGCATCCAATTATTTAAATTAAAACCCAACAAGAACATCTAAGACCGTATTCATCAATTCATACATCACTACTTGGTGAAGTTAATATTAGCTACTACATTATTAAATTATCCCTAATTGCTCTTAGATAACAAAATCAAAAGAGAAAACATCAAAGGTAGGGAGAGTGTAAGCACAAAGGGTATCATGCAAAGGGCATATCCTAAGCCGATTTCCGATGCGTACCATAGAAATGAAATGTGATGAATTACAAAGGAAAATGTGAGACAAAGTAAGAAAACATCACCGCCGTTTAAATCAGATCCAAAGAAATGTGCTTGTCATAATAAAGAGCAACACCTCAAATATGTACAATATTGCCAATAGTTTGATACTCACCAAAACATATTTCTCAAATTATCTTACAACTTTACATGAGAACTATATCTCAAGAGAAACAACTTACAATCTACAATTATCCGATTGATAATCAACAAC
The DNA here is from genome assembly GCA_034641835.2 of Pinus albicaulis. Classification (NCBI taxonomy): domain Eukaryota; kingdom Viridiplantae; phylum Streptophyta; class Pinopsida; order Pinales; family Pinaceae; genus Pinus; species Pinus albicaulis. Next base: position 579,204,716 of record CM076583.1, read on the forward strand.
AACCATTACAATGAGTTTTTCTAGTTCTTTATAGCCGAAAGAGAGGCAAGAGGAGGTAGATTTAAAACACTAAATGAAACATTAAAATAGTAGTGAAATAAGAGGGCTCGAGGCCCATTCCTCTCGTCTTAATATCTATGCATTGATTTGCAATTTTCTTGATGAAAGAGTGGTTCCCGATGTCGATATTTATCTATGTGTATGTCCTTTGATGTACTTCGGCCGTAGTACTTGAAATATTATGGTGAATAAACAAAAAAGAAAATAAATGACTCTCAATCACATACGTAAAAAATAAAAGTTCGGTAGCATTAGGACTATTCTGTCAGAAATCTTCAGAACATGATGTAGAGTAAAGACAATATGGGTACCGTGTCCTTTCTTGGGAGGAAACTTCGCCGATGTGAAACACCGTCATCATAGTTTTATGTGCTTTTTAGGCCTCATTAGCTTCCGTGTTAATCATAAGGTCTTCAATCTGCACATTTGCCTTTAAATCATTGAATTAATGCTAAAAATTTTCAATTACAATTCTGTAAACTCTCCTCATATTTCACCGATAATTTTCGCTCGTTTCATTACTATTCTGTCGATGAAATTTGAGCTTTAATGGCTCGAGTTTTTGCGTAGTTAAAATTTGTACTTTTAATGAAAAAATTCCCACTTAAACACCTTCCCTGCATTTCTCTATAATATCGTGCCTCTAAAAATGGCCCTTTTGCGCCTCCGTGTCACTATAACAGGATCGTGAGTTAAATGGCGGTTTCCATCGCCGTAAACCTACAAAACACACACATATAAGGAAATCCGTGCATGGGAGGATGGATGCAGCAGAAGGCTATGTGGAATGGTAGCACAACATGGTGGAAACGATGGATGAAATGGAAGATGGCCGAGAATGCATTGTAATGGTGAAAATGCAAACATGGAGGCTTGGTGGAGAAATATCATGGACCGTCCGATCATATTTGGAGGTGATGATCGACGGTGGAGATTGACTAATGAAATGACTTTGGATATGGCTTATGCAATGAACTTTAATATAAAACATTAAAGTCGTGATATTGGCGGAACAATATAAACCTTTAACATAAAACATTAAAAGTTTAATTCGGCGAAGAAATGACGTTTAATGCGAACTATAATGTTTGGACCTTTGGATAGAATACAAAAGGAAATTGCATGAAACATATGAAATGAGTTTGAATGGTGGGACCTAGTCGTGGGCGAAGGGCATTTTGATTTGGACCGTTAGATTCAGAGGAGATCGACGACCGCGATGGTCTTATGCAATGCCGTGGTAGCGCGATGAACAAAATGTAAATGGAATGTGAGATGTATCATGCAAGTTATTTATCCGAACGTATCAATGGTTGGGATCTATAGATGAGGTTTCACCAATAAAGAGGGGAAGTGGTTTTAGGATTGATTCGAAATGGAATGTACTTGAAATAAAGGGTGCAAGGTATCAATTTTCAATAATTTTAAATGTGCAAACAACTCCAAGGTTAACTATGAAGTAAACACTCGATGTCATTAAAAATACTCATGTTTGAAGCTTGATGTTCATGAATAAAACAAATAAGTTTGAGCGCTTGTTCGGGTGTTTATGTGTGACGGAAAGTTACTTAAATTTTCTGTTTAACACATTATATCAGATTTTTTTAACATGATATCTTCGCAAATAATGACACAAAGATGATGAAGAAGCCTCACCCCTCCTGGCTACATCTACTAGACCAAGCCTCCCAAAATGGGCTTGTCCTTCTCGTATTAAGAAAGCCGCAAAGGCTAATACTACAAGTAAATAAGTGCTCTTAAAGGAAAATATAAATCGTAAAACATAATCGCATAGGAAATGCCTAAGAATGCTCTCTCCCCCAAGCACTAAATGCTGAAATTGTACCTTAAATGTTATTTTCAAATGGCCTCGATGGTCTGTAAACTTCTATGAAGACATTCAAGGTGAAGATGACCTCCAATGGTTCTCAAACTCGCCAATGGACTCGAATGTCGAAGAAAATATACAGGCTTTTGAATCAGCTCAAAAAAAACATATGAATATAGCCCCCCAATAGCTCGGCTAATCGGAATGGCCCTTGGCCCTAGAAAGCTTCCCGAAGAAATTCAAGGTGAAGAATGCCTCAACAGAAAAAGAGAGTCAGAAATGGACTTAGAACATGTACTGCTGGGCTCATAAATGACCTTCTTTTCACATTCAATACGTACACACATCCCAATACAAAGACTCAAAACCGATATGGCCCAAGGGCTCCCGGAACTTCCCCCGAAGCAAAACACCGCAAACGACCTCTCCGCTGGCCGTGAAACCTATGCCATTGAGTTCAGAAGGTCGAAGAGACCCAAAATAAATAAATAAAATTGCTCGGGAAGGATCTCCCCATGTGAAAGATATACCCAAACAGATTTTTCCCCAATGTTAGGCAAAAATCCCACAAAAGGTGGGCCAACCGTAGTTAACCTGCATTAAATGTGAGAATCCGCCTAAATTGGCTGCTTCCACTAATTTTTATGCTGGTTAAGGTAGCATTTAATGCTAGGTTGACATGGCCACATGCCTTATCCATCCGCATAAATTGTTTTCTTAATCGCTAGAAGGAAGGTGGTTCGGGGCCACTCTGCTATATATAGAGGGCCGGCCCTTCGGGCCCCAAATGAAACTTTGGAAAGTTTAATTATGCGTAAAGAGCATAGCTTAAACAAAAACACACGCATGGTGCAACGGTGAAACGCTTTGGTTTGTTATGGAAGGCCTGAGGTTCACCTCCGAGTATGCCCAAAAATTTGATATGCCACCATTTCACCAAATTTGGGGCCATGTGGCACTGGCCTCGCCACATGGCAAACTTACAATTGGTCCACAAAAATCTAATCTAAATTAACAACCAACCATAGTATGCCAAGTGTCAAATGTTGATTGGTCCAAATGGTATATTCCATGGAATATTCCATTACGTAATATTCCCAAATATTTTGAGGAATATTCTCGAAATATTCTTTTAAATATTTTTTTAATCAAGGTCAACCAAGTCAAACCGACTTTTTCCCGAAATTGAGAATTTTTAAACTTGAATATCTTTCTCATACGGTGTACCGCCGTTGTTGTTCACGGCCAGATCGTATTCGAGACCTATCCTAATGGCCGTGCCAAGTCAATTTGAGCACTTTCATTTTGGAGTTTTTTCCCAAGCTCGATTTGAGCTCTTGATCAAGGATACAAACCGCTATTTTAGCGTGGCCAAAAGGGAGGAAGGCTTTTTCTATTTTTGAACGCGATATGGGTCCTCAGTCAGACACCGGGCTCTAGAAAACCACCTATATCGTGTACCCCTATTGCAGTCTTCCCACGCGAAACCTACGCGATATCATGGGCTTCGTTGATCCGGCCCGTGAGAGATCCAAATCTGATGGAGAAGTGCGATACGAGGAAAGTGCATGGTCAGTAAGGTGGGGTCAAGAGGACAATGTTTCATTGTGGGCCATCCGATCTATGCGATGAATGGTCAATATTTGGAGAGAGAGAACAAAGGCGAGGGACATGGTTAGTGGCTGGAGTGATATGAGCCATCAAATCAAGAAGGATGAAATCCGCCGGATCTAACTAGAACCGGAGGAGGCAGGGCCAGACCCCCGATGGCTCATGAAGCGATTACCTCGACCGTTGGATCAACTTAGATCGGGACCACTACGATTGGGTCGCGAGGGTGACCAATCGGGGGAGTGGGGCGAGTAAGAAGAAATATGGCCGTAGGATTAGAAATGGGTGGATGGTCGATTCAATCGGGGATCGGCCAATCGGGGGCATTAGAAGGGTGGCAGCATAAAAAAGTTTTGATGGCGACGAAGCGACGTAGCGATGGGCGTCGTGATCAAAAGGTGAATCGATAAAAATAGATGGCCATCTAAGGTTTACGAAGAAATGTCTGGGGTGCGATGGAATGCATGGACCGTTAGGATATTTTCGGTCAACGGCGGAGAGCCATGCCCCAAAAGCGTCGATGGCGACTAACAATACCTCTCGTGACGTAATCTTTTATGGTTTGTAAAGGAAAAGAGCACACCGTCGTACTCTCCGATGCGACAAGTGCCTTATGGACTAGCGCTGGTCTTAGCGCTCAAGCCAGGAGGGGAAGTGGTTAGGGTTACGAAAAGGGCTAAGCCTCGTTTTATAATAAAAATGTGTTTTTGACTTAAAAACAATGTTTAAGGCTTAACAAGGGTTCCAAATGAGGGAATAAAGGGGGTTTCAAAACGATGAAGGATTTCACTTGGTTTAAAAGGATGAAATATGGTTTGGAAGACTTAGAGGGATTTTTGGGGTAAAAGGGGAAACTATGAAAATGGAAAAAAGGGTTAAAATGGGAAATTTTGGTGAGATACATAAGGGGAAATGGAGGCCTATCCGAGCATAATTTCTTCATAGATGGGCCGTGCTTTTTGGATGGAAACAACAAGAGAAAGGATTTTTTCAAAGGCAAAGGGCGCACAGAGGGTTTCCAAGGATGAGATATTTTCTATAAGTAGGAAATGTATCTCTTGAAGGTCTATAGTAAACATTTAGCCACCTATTTTGAAAAAATTCATAGGTGGCTAATAAGCGCACAACACTTGTTGTAGTAGAAAACCGCCTGCTCCCTACCAAAAGTGCCCCTCATAGTAAGTCCACCCAAATTGGGAGCGCAAGTCCAAGCCTCGCGTGTCTAATGATCTAGCTAGTTGCTACATGATTCATTGCATGCTCTACATAGCTCTTTGTTTGAATAAATTCAACACATGGACCATCGTGTCCACCAAATGCTCAAAGACAACGGGAGCAAGTAATTATTGTAGAACAACAATCGAGGCACCATGCACAGTCGCTGCAGCATAAAGCTAAAGCATTTAATTGGTAGATTCTAAATAGATGTTGCGTATGAAATACTAGCCACAACTACTCCCCACGCCAAGATTGAAGGGTCGATCGCTGTACCTTAAGAGCCTCCCACGTGTAGAGATCCACAGTCGTCAAAACTCATATGGAATAGAAAATCGTAGACTCGTGCTAGGCTGTAGCCAGAAAACCTCCCAAGGTCGTGCCTAGCGAGCTACGTTCGGTTATAAATCGCCACGAATATGATCACAGCCAAATTGCCTGTAGCCCACCAGCACACATCAATGCGTATTTGGACTACAGGTACAACGTGATCCCTCCTACGGGAAATTAATCAAACATTGCGCCAAGGAAGAGTGGAGTTCTATCAATTGGAGGCTACCTTGACTATTGGTCCCTCGGCCAATGCTTGGCCCGACCGTGCACAAGCTAGGCCCTTAGAGATGACATGGAGGCCCTTCAAGCCGCCTGGAAGTGTACGCTCTAGTGACTCGCCGTGAGTGCGGACAAGGCCTCAAGCCATCCCACGATGTTGATGTTGCCGTAAAATAGTTATGAACCCGTACATTGGAGAGCACGTGCCTGCCAAGGCCCAACTGCCGTGCTGGTGGAGAGAGTCGAGACCGTCGTCGCGCAAAGCGAACGAGTGATGCCACCACTGGATGAAGTCAAGGCCAAGAAAGGAGGTAACTGTGACCGCCATGACTTGGGATGAGCCTACAAGATTGTGTTGGGGACCGTTGGAACAAGGTCTCCAAAGTTGATAATTTTTTTCCGTTTTGTATATTTTGTAACATTTCCTAGTCTAACGTGTGCTTTGGGTGGGTCAAAGCCCCTACGATCAGAACGGGTCATAGACACATTCACAAACCACTGCTCAGGACCATTGGATGAGGCTAAATTGGCATAAATAGATAAACCTTTTTGAGTCATAGTTAAGAAAAAGATAGAGTCACACGTTTTTATTTGTTAGATCTCGTTTTGTGTTGTTAGGTATGACTTTTTATCATTTTTAAAGTGCTTAGATCAAATCGTTAGTGGACTCATTAGCTTAAAAGAACAGAAGGATTGGGCTGAAAGGAATATATGGAATTCAAATATACCTTTTCTTTATGCTATTCCAGTTTATGTCTTACTATTTATGCAAATGTTGAATCATACACTGTTTCCACATTCCATGGTTGTGACCTGCCTTTAATATACTCCGAGAGGTGGCTATCATGTGATCTATTATTCATGCGTTGTGATAGTTGTATGATAGTGCTGATGCAGAACGTTGATTAGATTCAGCATAGACCGCACAGTTTCGTTAACCTGGACCACCGATTAGTGAACCGCGATAGATTTTTGCAGCGTAGAGTATCCTTGTTCCCAAGTAGAAATGGTCTATTGATTATTTAATAGAGTTTTGTACCGGTAGATTATGCATCGCGCACGGGATGTGAATAATTAGGTAAGGAGTTTCGCGACATCACCCTGAATTAGATCTCGTTAAAGTCGATGTCGGGCAACTCAGTCAGATTATTTTCTCTCGTGGTGTAAATTCTGGGTCGCAATACCCTCCTATACGTTTTGGTGATACTTTTAGCTTCATGAAGCAGGCTATTGCCAAAGGGGCTTAGGTATGTAGTTTTTGGTGCCCTGTGACCAACCTAGTCGACCCCCCATTAACATCAGATAATGAGTGGGCATAAGTTGAAAATAAAATAATAACTCATCAGACTAAAGAATTAATGAAACTTCATAATGGCTAATGTCATTGTATACTATACTTCTTCAAATGAATATGAGTCCATTTGTTCATAAAGCAATCATCCCGACACAAAGCAAGCTTTGTGTTATTGGCATTTGTGCATCAATTCAGCGATGGAAAAATCCTAAATGCCTCGTCATCTTTATGTCATTCTTCTAATGTTTCAAAACTCTACCATGAGGATACCAACATATGGCTTTAATTTTTTGCTCAAATAATCAATGTCTGGTGCCATCAAGTCAAGCATAATATGTTTGTTCAAGAATGTTGCCAAAAATATTGGCAGGTTACGTTATTAATATTGTCAATGCTAATAAAGCTTCATCAAGACTGCTCCATAGGTATAATATTTCACTTCAAGTTTTATGTCAATATGGTAAATATTAAACCTAATTACTTAATATACTACAAAAATATAAAAACTATCTTCACTGTAATAATGTTTCACTATTATATCTAAAACACAATATTACCCAGAATAATCTCACAAACACTCTTATTTTAATTCAAGTAATCAACTAAACTTTATCAATTCCGTGATTCTTTTGTACTGTTAGAAGTTACTTTCTGAAGTCAGAACTTTATTATTTCAAAATATTCAATTTTCTAATTAATCATATATACCCTGTCTTTTAGATCAAGCTCCCTTTTACTTGAAATCATGAAAATATTTAAACCGATACTCCACTCTATCAAATGCACTAATTTCCTAAACCACTTTTAACAATCTAGTTACCCCAGGTGCAACTTCCTTAGGTGGGTTTTCAATTCACTCTTTATCATTTACTAAATATGTGCATTCATTTTTCACACATCAAATAACCCTCCTTTTGTCACCCTTATGCATCATGAGTGCAAATTGGTTTCCATAAAATTATTGAATATGATCATGCATAATTTAGCACTTTACCATAAAAATAATAACTTTCATGGTTTTAACATTTCACCATGATTTTTGAAACTTAAATGTCCGTAATTACCTCCCAACAAATCTGCAACCTAATAAATATTTAAACCATTTAAAACCAACAAGGTAGTTTTTAAAACCACGCATGTTAATAATTACAAAAACAATACATAAAATCTACTCATAATTACGATTAAATCACTCATGTCATTTAAATAAATTGTTTTTCAAACATTCCATGGTTTATATAACCAATAACAACAAAGTAAAATTTCCATTCACCACAAAGTATCCTTCAAATTTCTGTTGAATACCAATGACATTTCCATTATGGGTTCCAAAATTGATTATTAAATGAGTTTATAACAAATAACATTGCATTTAATCTTGGCAAACAATTTTGATTCTTTAACTTACCTGATCCGATGCCACTACAAATCGACTATTCTTGAAATGTTCCAACAAAATCAATTGAAAAATGCGTTACTTGACTCGAGATAAATCCATTCAGTGAAGGTTACCCCAAAATAAAATAAGATTGTAAACTAAAATTATTCGCTTATCTCCTCATTTTTTTCAATAACTTATAGATAATTTAGAAGCTCTGAGATTCAAAGCAAAAAATCAAATATAGAAGTTCGTTGAGGCAGTAAGAGGACTAATTAATGTTCTTATGCAGTTCTTTTGAACAGCGAGATAGCTAAAAGATCATCTGAGTATCTAAGGAAGAAATATAATTAGATTTCAAGGATTTAATTAATTAAATGGTGTTAAAACTTTAATTATATAATTTAACCAATTTTTAATAATGCTTTTAATCATTTTATACTTAATATATAATTAATTTTTTTCCTTTTAGTTTTAATTTTAGTCTAAATTTTTTACGAATTTCCTTTATGACCCGATCATAGTGTAGGGAACTATATGGCCACCCTTAGGGTTATAGCCTCATGAAATGTGGGTCCTCGACTTCAAATGTTGCCATTCTACACAAATCGAGGCCTCTTGGGTATACCACATACTATTGGCATTCAATGACAGGGCCCTGGCCAAAATCATTGATTTTCACTAAAATCTCGATGAAGCTGGTATGTCTAAGACCATTTAAAAACCTAAACCTAGGAATAGGTTTTTCAAATCTATCCAACAAAGTGAGCTACCAACTTGATGCATCCCTAATACTATAAGAAGTGTTCATTATCACTCTGAAATCAACATCTGTTTTTAATGTTCAAACCCAATCAAACTCACATCATTGACAAATACCCATCCAACACCATAAACTAAAATTCAGAAAACCTCAAACTGTAAATGGAAGAATTACCATTATTACATATGGATTTTTAATTAATTAAATTTGTATATTGTAATTAGATGATAAATAACTTAGGATTGAAAAGAGGAGAGAAGCAAGAAATTACTCTGATTAGTTGCGAGAATTTAATTAATATTAATGGTGGCAAGTTCCCCAAAATGCCAAAATGAGTCAAATATGAATTGAAATTGTGTTAATAATGATTTGGAAAACTTATGTGTTGCAAAGTGGTCATGCTTAAATTGATAAGGTGATGGAGGGGAGAGTTGTAGATATCGTTGATGGAAGTTCTACTAAACCCAAGGTGAAGTGGGGTTGACATAGGTGAATGGAAAATCCATGTATTAAGTTACTGTCTAGCATTGGTTATACAATGAGAGTATGGCAACATAAAAACCAAGAGAGGCCCATACGATACAGTAGTCATGTGGGAAACCTTCCCGATCATTAACTTGAAAATGAATGATTGAAGGACAGATGTTTCAAAAACTCTAATATTTTTTTTTGTAAATCGATATTTTCTATTCATTCTTCATAGGAGTACATCGTGATAAGTTGTTAGAAAATTATTTCTAACATCATTCCTATCGACTTGTCACGTGAGATAGTGGCAAAAAGAAGAAGACAACAACAAGAGAGCTAGATAGCAACAAGGTGCATTACCCTTATTAACTAGAAGAGACCTAAAAACTCAAATATAACTAACAATCCATCTTTATGCAAAGAATACTACCTAGACTAGAGCTATAAACATATTTTCGTGTGTATGTAAGGAGGACAAAATGCTTCTGTGCATGGGCCTATATGCACCAAACTTACTCAAAGCATTCTTGTTTGCCTGAATCCATTTTTGCATGTGCCGGAGAGAAACCAACATATTCATCATGTGTAAAATGACTGTACATAAACCATTCATATAAAGATTATGGCTTCGATGCATTCATCATATCGATCCCGGCGTAATTTCTCCATCAACAATGACCCGATGCAACGGTTTTAAGAGACTCAAGAGGAGGGGTAGATCGACTTCCCCGGAGAGTTGCGGTGTTTTTGTTCAACCTCCTCCCCCCTCGTAATATTTCAAATAGAAATAAACACACACAAAGAAACATAAATAAGAAAATACAACAATAGAGAGTTCTACTTACATAATGAAAAATATAGAGAACGAGCCATTTTATTATATAATCGAAAGATACACAGATACAAAGGTGGATCAAATATATAAATTTTGGCTATGGCCAAGGCAAGTCAGAGATTCTCTCATATTAAATATCAAAAATCACACCCTATACCACTGCACTCGACACAACAACCACCTAACAACCCTTACTCATTGGGAAATGCCTAGACCTTACAACTCGGAGCCACCACCCCATGTCACTTAATCAATCACAACACTAGAACCCCAAGGAAAATTACACTGGGAGGCTACCAAATGCTCTCAAGGGGTTTGCCAAAAGCTTTTACAATCACCACAATGCACAAATGGTACCGACAACTCCCACAAGAGAAAGACTATAATGCTTAGAGATCCCTGCTAAAACCAGAGAAGGTCAACTCCGTACTATCAGACCTATGAGTGACGGGAGTTCTCGAGGGCCAATATGAGTTCACCTCTCTATCGAAAAAGTACAACACAAGCTCAATAAATAAGGGATTAAGCCACATTAATAATATGATTACAACACATTACTTGAAATCCATGTGTGGAAAGAGGCCAAAGGATGTGAGTGGTTGGCACGTAGCCTTATTTTTTAATTTATTTTTTACTATTTTTTATTAATATTTGTTTTTTTTTTTTTAATAAATATCCATTTTAAAAAGTTATTGTTTTTTTTTTTTATTTTCAATTATTTTCATTTTTTTTAATTTAATATATATTTTTCTTTGTTTTTGAAATTTTAAAATTAAAATACAAGCGAAAGGATTTACAACTAATAATACATTTTGATTTAAGTGTCATTTTGAGATGTTGGGATCACAATATCACGGATTTCCTGTTAATGTCATTGTATTAAACAAATTATAAATTTTAACTTGGCTAAAAAGTGTAAACATATACTACTTCCTTTGGTTTTGAGGTCAATTTTAAGGCTTTTTTTTCACAACAATATATATCGTATTTGTAAAATTTTGTACTATTAACCTTGAAAAAATGGGTGGTACTTATAACACTGTAAAACTTTTTGGTTTTTCAATTTTAGATTAAAATAAGGGAGTTTTACAACATTAAATTTTGATTTAAGTGTTATTTTTAGATGTTCGATCACAATATCACAAATTATTAATTTTTCATTGTATCAAACAAATTATGTTTTAGTCCTAAAAAAGGGTGAATGTTTCTAGTAGATTTTTCATTTTAGTTGATTTTAATGTTTTTATTTGCAATATTATATATCATAGTTGCAAAATTTTGTATTAGCACCCGAAAAATTGTGTGCTACCATAACACCAATTTTTTAAACAAGAGTAAAAGCAACCACTAAATACAATATCTAGAAAAGAGTTTCAGTCAACTGGTAACTATGTTTACACAACAATTGAGAAAACATATTTTTATTTTGAGATCAAAATAAACCAAGAAATTCTATAATTATAAGTTAGAGAGATTATTATATTTATCTCTCGACTATATTTCTCTCCCCAAGAAATCATTTTAGTTGTAACATATAGATGTTCCAAGAGATCTTAAATGTTATTTCATGTAGCGTCCATACTATTTAATTGCATATGAATTATCTATACCACAAAACATAATAATAAAAACTTGGCAAGATAATCGAAATAAACCAACAAAAATAATTAAATCATTAGTTTTTAATCAAAATACTTAGTATTAAAAAGAAAGTGATTAATATTTCAACAAAATCTCATCTTAATCACCTACACTCAAATTCATTTATCAATATCTTAATCACCTACACTCAACTTCATTTAACAATATTATTCACTCGAAAAGCCAACCATTATAAATCTATCTTAACCTTATATAAAATTTTAAAATTAGTATAAATCCATCTTAACCTATATATTAAGTAGTATAAATCCATTTCCTTACCCTATATAAATTAAGTATTAAAGAGAAAAAAATCAAAATTAAATACATCATAATATATTTACATTTTCATGCTAATTTTTAAAAGTAATAGAAATTGAGCTTCATAGAGTCCAAATCAAGAGCAAGAGACTGTACAAGAAATCACCATTTTTGTCATATCTTTTTTTATCTTTGGAACCTCATCTCTTTCCGAAAAAAATGTGTACATGCTTTGCATCATAGTTCATGTACATTTTGTGATCATAGTTCGAGGAAAGCTTTACAACTGATAATAATTGCCCAAATTCCATAGATCGACTTTAATATTACTGAAAAAGTATTGCTGGAGTTACATCCTCGGATTAATTAAATATTTCGCCATTTGAAGTTTGAACAAATGAAAGTATCCTTTTAGCGATATTATCGTCGGCTAATTTTCAAAAGGATTAAATAAATTTTAAAAATCAGCATAAAAGGTAAAAAAAATTAATAAAATATTTTCTCCTTGTATCTTAGTAAAGCAGGGCCTAAAGGTCAAAATATTAATAAAAAAATTTTCCGCATGTAATTTCTTCCTTAATCTCCTAAATGGCGTATTAAGAATGGGCATCTTTATGCCACCCGCGCTTGAGGCGAATGTGGAGATTTTGACTAAAGTTAGAAGAAATTTTGAGATCCTCTGATTCCATCTTGTAAAGTTTTCCTATACATAAGATATCTAAATGTAGCCTTAATTTCAATGGGGGAAAAGCGCTCGATCAGGATAGGGATAGGGAGTATTTCCTTGATCTAGGGGTTTTAGGTTATAAGTAATTTTTTTTTAATATTTCTTTTTAATATTTTATAAAATTTAAGTTTTCCCTTATCAATAATGAAAAGCAAGAAACATATATGGTAGATAGGAAATGGTTCCGTAAAAATTCACATACATGCTTCAAATGCCTAATATTTTTATTATATTATTTTACAAAATGATATTTGTGTAACATACCCAACACCAAGTCCCGTTAGATAAATTCGGTAAAAAAATTTCTTTTTTTATTTTTTCGTCTATGAGTCCGATCAACTACCGCAATCGTCCTACAAGTTCCAGGTGATTCCGTTTACCTCAAATGGCATCCATCAGTTACGAAGTCTCACGACCAAGGTGCACACTATGTTATGGCAGGAAGCCTTTCCTCGAGATGGCGTAAAGGAATGCCCGATGAAAATCAATGACTCACATTAATATCGAGGGCAGAGCCCGCCCTAATCACAGAGCTTAGGTGATTTACCCCAATAGAACAATCCCCCCAGGATTTCAATACATGCTCCTAGTCCATCCAATGTCAGTATCCCGATGCTTCATCTCGACGCTTTATCTTATTGTGCCTCTTTATCTCTTCAAGCTTAGAGAGTCGCTGACTCGACCATGGGTCCCCTCCTCCCACTCAATGAGAATATCGTCTCCGTCTTGCATGCTCCGTCAATGCAACTAGCTTACGTCAATACGTTGTCCTCCCTACCCATTCCTACGACGGCCTTGCTAATCACCAAAGCTTATGTGGTTGGCGGGATCACTCCCCGACCCACAGCGCGCTGAGACACATAATCCTCGCTAAATCTATCCCAACGCTCTCTTCCACCGCACTTCTAAATTCCTTCCGTGGAAACTTTCTAGGGTGGCACGTGATGCCATCTCTCCCATGCTCCTAGCACTTTCTCTTGCACTACTCTTTGAGACATGCCATCCCACCAAATTCTATCCGAACGATCTTCTTATTGCGCTTACCCCTTTACATTCGGGCCAGATCTTCCAGCCGTTGGTCCACCCTCTACTACCGGCTACTGCCGAGCTCTCGATCACCTTATCGACATCATCTCAATGTTTTACCTTGACTCTCTTCTCCTACGTTCTGCAGCAACCATTCCAAAGGTGAGCCTAAATAGGTCAAACTTGTCAAGAGAGTCCACCTCCCGACCAATCACAATACTTCTAGGCTGGCATGTCAGCCAGCTCATCTCACCCCATTTACCTCACCCAACACTATCACAATACTGGCTCAATCAAGTTAAATTTTAAATTCAGCTCCATGCTAATTCAAAGCTTCCACGATTAGGGGCTTAGTTAAGGATAAAGGTTTACAACATCATGTTATAATTTTATGGCACTCCCTCTCTCGTGCTACATTGAACTACCTCGATCTTCAAGGCTCTCACTAAGTGATCTTTGACCCTCGCCTTATGCAATGCATCGCATGAGGATATTTATGACCGTCATAAGAGAAAGCATTAACCCCCATGACTTCGAAATAGTTATTTCGACCAAGCCATATTCCCGTGTGGGTCCCGCAACCCTGCATTAAATCTAGTACTTATGCCAATGTAAAGAGTCTATTAAGGAGTCCTCGTGGTGCTACCTCTTGAGCTTGAGCCAATCCAAATCTAAGGAGTTACCTGGGCTCATCAAAGATTCCCCATTCTTGAAAGGGATTTCCCCCAAAGTATGTTGGAATACTTTCAAGCCCGCAACCCTTACCTACCATGGCTTGGTGTGAACTCCGAAGGGTCTCCACCTCACCTACCACACACGAGGAGGCCGAATCCATTTCAAGGTTGTAAGGAACTCTATGTGGAGCTATGCATTCTTTCCAAGATCGAGCTAGCTATACGCTAATGCTATGGGAATATATCTAAGCTACTCATAATGTTAAGTTAGTGAATCATGCGTGCATGGGTTTCGACTATCCCTACCAAAAAGGAAGAATATTCCTTTCAACCCCGACACAAATCCTTTGGCACAGTTCAAGGACTTATCGTCGATGAAGGGATATCTATATATATGTACACCGCCAAGTGGGAAATCTCTTATGTAATTATTTCATGTTAATAAAAAGGGTCTTTATGTCCATTGTTCCAAGTTTCATTCCCAATTTCTTATGGATCTTCATAGGGCTCTGCAAAGATGGAATGATGTTTTTGTTGTTATTTATTTAAGTAATTATTATCAATCCAAATGGATCACGGTGCATAGATTAAGTATTAAGTACAAGGATACAACCTAAGCTAACCAATGTGTGGTAATTTTAGTTTATGTTGCATGTTAGTTGTCATGAACCACAATATTGAAAAAATTTAAATACAACACCTCATTCTAATGTAAATAAGTATATGTATCTGTCACGGGATTATCAACATTTCTCACTTCGGTAGATTCCATATGCACACAAGCATGTGTAATTTCCATAACTATAAGTGCCATCTCCGCACAGAAGCTGCATCCACATTTCATCGTATTTATAGCACAAATATAGTCCCAAGTCCATAACTATTGCAACTATAAATGCATCATGATCCACCAACAAGTAAACAGTATAAAACGAATACTTATATTTAAATTTGTAGGACAACCTTCCGAGTCCGGGACAAAGACTTCCACCCAACCATAGACAATTGCAACCATACTTACTTGAAAATGTCACCACCGAGCCGATTCCGTAGTTTGAGGGAGCTTCGCTTAAGGGAATTGATCACATGCTACTAATCGGAAAACAGGAATCCCGTAGGATTCCTCTTCTCAATCCCATCAATTATAAGAATGCTACCATCTCCTTTAGTTGGTGCTTCATTGTTTGATATAAATACAAATTTTTTTTTTAATGTTTAAAAATATTTTAACATGAACGCTATATATTTAATAGAATGATATAGAAGCTAAGAAGAAATGATATACAAGCTAGAAGAGAGAAAAAATATTCCTTTGTAATTTAAGTTTTCACAATCATGGTAGGAGGTTTTCAATGTGTTTTTAGAATGGGGCCATATAGCACCCATATTTATTGTCATAGATGGATATTTTCTTTACTAAACCACATTTTCTCATTGGATCTTTGAAATTTGGTTGTTCATATACTCTTCTTAGAGCATTTGGTGTCTTATCCTAGCATGGTTGTTATGCCTTGTGGGAAAAGGAATTCATGAAATATAATTTGAGTTAAGAGAAGAAAAGAATCAAGTTATAGTCGTAGAAAGAAATTGTTGAGGGGAAATTCAGTTATTCTTTGAATATAATTATGTTGATTTTCATAAAGGATCAAATGAATTGTTTTGGAACGCCAAGATTTGGATGCTTGAATATTAAAATATAAGAGGGGCATGGGTACCCCAGCTAATTGCCTCCATATCATATAATTGTGTTTGATCATAGAAATGGTTTCAGATTTATCGATGAGTATTCTTTTTTTATAGCTCTTTCCAAGGAAATCGAGTTGATATGTTTGAGAGGAAAGAGGATGGTATGAGGTCACAACACAGAGTCTATTCTATGATAATTTTAAGACTTAAAAGAGAGATTATATTCTTATTATGAGCTCCCCTCAAAATTATCTAAGGTAATTTCAATAAACATTACTAAAATGTGTTTTTATGTTTGTGTTATTGTTACACGTCATTTTGTCACTAGGGCAAATGATGTACTGCCTCCGAATCTCTCGTTATCCGATGAAGTGTTTTATGCATTCTCAGAGCAACAAGTTAAAAGAGAAACAATCCCAAAGAAAGAAGAATCCTGTGATTACTAAAAACATATTTTTAAGCATTTCGTAATATTTTCCCTAGCCATTGTTCATGGAAGTGAAATTTTGACTATTGTGGCCCGCGCAATTATGTACTCCGTCTTCCACTAAAAACTACGCAAATCACTTAACGAAGGTAAAATAAAAATTGATTTCTAGAAACTTTGTTGGATGAATATTTCTAACCTAAGGCTTCAAGCCCTTACATACTTGGGTCTCATACCTCTATTCATGGAACAAATTCCTCTCAGGAACCCTAATCCCTCTCTTATGGATCTCACTCCCTTAGAAAGAGGATCTTAACCTCTCTTCTTGGCCTATAAATTAAACACATACTCGAGGGTGGTGAGGACTTATGAATGTAAACCTAATACTCTGTCAGACATTATTGGAGATCATTGTGAGGAGGATTACATCATCAAGGCTATATTGTATTAAGTTCTTCCTATTCAAGATTAATACAAGAATTTGTTTCTTCTATTTGCACTTGTTATGATGCTCTTTGAAAAATCGATATTTTACATAGTTTATAACTAAATATTGGATTAACATTATGATACATGTTATGTTGCAACTTCCATTCACTTTGTGTTTGACTCTTTACCTACATTATGCTTTTATTCCTTGTTTGTTTCTATTTATGGCTATCTTTCTTAGCAATGAGGAAGAGTCTTTGAAGGTATCAAAAGACATCTATAAGCATTTCGTAGAGAGGTAAGAGAGATCAGTACACATTTCATATATGATGTTTCAAGCGATAGATTAAGTAAAGGTAGTAGCTACTTGTCTATTTGTTTCTAGATTTGTCTTTGAATCTAGGAGATCACTTCCATTCACAAGAGTGATTGCTTATAAAAAATTGGTGACCATAATGGGGGATCGATTTGTTCTTCATTATGTCCTTCCGTGATATTTAAATCACTTTATGTAGCCTTTTGTTTGATTGTGTTTTGAACATTGAAAGTTTCAGCTTAAGTTAGCTTTCCTTGGGCTTTTTTAATTTATTTTTCTTAAGATTTCTCGCCCAGTACTTTGCTTTAGCAACAGAGAACAAAGTTGCATTTACCCTTTATTTTAGCAACTCTGTGTCTGCAGACACTAAATTCAATCAAGTTACCTACACAAGTCTATGAAATTTTTGAAAAATTAGGGTCTTTATCTGCCAAGTCCATAATTTTTTAGTACTATGCTCTGTTGGATTTGTTTACATTCTGGAAAGTATGTTTCTATTTGATTGCAAGTTGTGGATTGTCTTCTTCAAAAAAATCTTCATCTTTTCAAATTAGGGTTGAAAGTTCGATATGATGATCTGCTGATTTATCAAAGGAAGCATTGGTAATTGTTGAGATAGTTTCTTATTGTCTTAATTCTCTCAAAGAATCATAATTAGCATTTGTTTTACTTGTTTGTAAAAGATCATTACGTTGATTAAAGGTAGTGTTTTTCAATATTAAGTATTTTTCGCTTATAAAATTGCTTCTTTGATTAAATTAAACTCGAACAATTTTTGTTCTTTTAGTAGTGAAGCATCCTCCCAAAATTATACTTTTGGAGGCCTTATATTCATAGCATTCATTTAAAAGATTCATATTAAAATCTTGTTGGTTTTCTTGCACATTTTGAAAATTATTGGGTGTCGGTGTATAAAGAGTTTTTTGGGCGATCCTTGTGTTTTTGGGTGAGTTGAAATCTGCATTTAGGTTAGTTAGAAAGTGAAAATTTTCATTTTTAAAAGGAACTACGGTGAAATTGGAATTTTTGAACTTGTTTGAATATTGAAAGACTCTCTCTTTACCATGGATAGAAATTCGTCAAAGTGAAAGATTAATTTTTGCATATTTGTTGCACAGGGCTTGAAAGTCAAAACTGATATCATTTACACCACATCTATTAAATTGACTTTAATCAAGGAGGAATTGTAAAATCAATCAAATTTTTAAGTAAAACTAAACCTTAGTGGTTCTAGGCTAGAAGATGTGTTTTGACATCTATACATTCAAATCAACATACTCTCGCATTTCAACATAAAACTACATTCATTTGTCCATGGGGGAACTTTCTATCAAAAACTTCCATTTGGACTGAACAATGATGGCCCCACCTTTAAATAGGCTATATCACTTTTCATGATATTAAGCATAGTTTGGCAACGATATTTAGATGATATACCAACTCATTCACTGGAAACACTAAGAGATCATCCAGCTGCATTCACGAGCAATATTTATTAGATGTTGGCATTATAATATGCGCTTAAATCCTCACACAAATGTGTCTTTTTGTGTATAATCATGTCGTTTACAAGGATTTGTCATGGCAAAGAAAAGCATTCATGTTGGCCCACTTAAGGTAGAGGCTATTGTGAATTTTCATCCTCCTTCCAATTTTCACCAACTCCAAAGTTCGGTAAGGGAAAGAATTTTTTTACGTTGATTCATTCTCAATTATGCAAATATAACTAAAGGTTTTACTCGAATTTTGAAAGAGGTAATCTATTTTGTATGGGATGAAACTTCTCAAAAGGCTTTCGATTCACTCAAACATGTGTCGACTCACAATATCTTTGTTGCATTCACCTTGACACAACAAGATTACTTTTTGTAGTGTTAGTCGTAGATCCGATGTTACTATTGGTATAGTATTAGTTCACAGAAGACAATCTGAATAATGAATATGATTTATTATTTAAGTAGGAATCTTATGAAATACGAAATAAAATATGCACATGTGGATAAATTGGCCTTGACATTTACGGCCAGTTGTCTAAATATTTCGTCATTCATATATTCTTTTGCGTAAAACAACAAAGGGATTTACTGAAAGCCTATGGTTTAAATTTCACGAGGAGATTATCAGTTAAATATTCCAAATGGATTGTTATCCTATAAGAATTTGACTTATAATTTGAAATCCAAGTCGAGGTAATCATTTGTGTTTGTTGATTTGATTTTTGAATTTCCCTATTCTAGTCGTTAAAACCGTGGCAAAGGATTTTCTTCCCATTGAATCAATCTTCCCATCGCTGACATTAGGGATCCTTTTATATATTATCATTTATCTTCAAACTCAAACTTTCCTACCCGAGTTATCTTGAACCCACCATCGTCACATTTATACCAATATCAACAATATACTACAGTTGAAATACACTTTACATCGTGGTGCTAATTTTGTTTTTAGATGATGTTTGGACGCATAATGAAGCTAAAATCATTAAAATGACTCGTCACTCCGGAGCATGTGGCGCTTACATGTTAGGTTTACTGCCTAAAATATCTGGCTGTTGGGTATTTATGGGCCTACATGTTGAAATATGGCATCACTTTATCCATTAATTTCATAATCACAAATCTATCATTACAAAAGGTGTGCACCTCCCGCTCATTTCACCCAATTATTATCGTTGGTCTCAGATAATGGGCCATCGATTTCATTACATGTAACCCTCAATTTCTGGCCGAGGGGCATGGGGTATATTATCCTAACTATGGATTATTTTACAAAATGGGTCCTGATGGTTTGCCATAATCCAAAATGGGTCTAGGTGATGCCTACATATAAGGATGATGGTGAAACTGTTGCTATTTTCATATTCAATCATGTGATTGATCAACATTTCTTGATGTTCTAAAAAGCCATCATCACAAACCATGCCATCCATTTTCAAAACTTTATGATGAATGAACTAATCCCAAAATTGGGATTACACCATGATAAATCAACCTTATATTACCCACAAGAAAATGGTCAAGTAGAAGCCAAGGAACAAATTTTAACCACTATGCTTCAATGGATTAGAATTCATAAAAAAATTCCATTGAATTATTTTCTACTTTCTAGGTATATTGCACCTTAGTAAAATTGAAACATATTTACAATTTTCAAATGAATACGGTCCTGGAGGTGTCTTACCCATTTAATGTGAAATCGTATCATTGAAACTAGCAATTGAATTATTATTTGTTACTTCTCTAGTGGACTAACATTTGTTATATTCTGTACAATTTAGATGAGAGACTCGTCTCGATGTTACATTAGCCGAGACTCATAAAAATGAGTTAAGGCACAATTTGGACGAAAATTTAAACCCTTTCGCATATTAAGAAGTGTGTGACTTTATCCTGTTGTACACTAAGAACAAGATAATTTTAATCTTCAAAATAAATTATTTAATCGTGAAAATGTTAGGATATGCTAGAGAGTAAAAGTGAAGGAAGAACAGTAATCAATTTAGATTTTTGTTCAATCTCAAAGGTAAGCTCCCACATAATCATCAATAAAATATAATACTCTAAAGTTTGTCGCTCAACACCAACTCCACCAACACTTGATCCTCATCAACTTCAAAAGAAATAATTTGAAACATGAGAACAAAAAATCACAATCGAGAGGATTAGAGGGACCAAAGGGGAAGGAGGATGAGGAGATAACACTTCAACATAACTATTAGACTCATGTCCAAACCTCGCATCGAAACTCTTAGTATGTGGGTGGAGGATATGGTATATAAACAAATGAATTCTTAATCTCTCCACTCCTCACTGTGGAACTAAAGCTATTTTAAGGAGAAGGGGATGGAGGGTCACTTGGTCTCCACCAACCTTGTCCATCATGCATTTAGAAGCTCTAACACCGAGATATGTTGGGAGTGGTTCAAAAGATTCAAGCCTGCATAAAATTTTCTGAAATGTCAACAAGAGATTGAAATATTCTCAAGAAAGGCCAATCAATCCTAACCTCAGGGAAGTTCAAAACAAAAATGCATGAAATGATTGTGAAAGTAAGCAGAATTACAGTCTGTCGATTGATTTCACAATTCTAAAATTTTCTTTACATACGTTTATGATCATACATATCAAAAGCACAAAACATTATGGACAAGATGTTCAAAAGAGTCTATGGAGGCATTAGAAAATGTGTGACACTATTTCTTTACACACTCTTCGAATGAGAATGAACAATCTGGCTACAACATCCCCACAAAGGGATGTTGTGTTCGTGCAAAATTTATGCGCATGCTCAAATAAGGTTGTTTCACCCTCACCATCTAAGTGAAGGATGTCATCTAAGATACTCATCAAAACTTGTAGTCTTTAATTGCAAATGTCGGGGCTATGATTGTATAGTTACAAATGAGTGCGGGAACAAAACATACTTCAATGGCTCAACTTGTCATTTGGCCTCCTTATAAAGCAATGACGGTGCTAGACTCGCGAACATCTTCGTGGGATCTCCTTGATATGAAGTTCCAACTAGACCTCACACCGTTTAAGTAGGAGTCCTACCAAAGGTGTAATGATCCGCTCTTGGCTTGGAAAACACATAGAGTGGTGAATGATGTCTTTAAGAGAACAAGTGTGCGAATTGCAGAGAGTCAAGGTGATGCATGATGTTTCCAACACATGAAGGGGAAAGGAATTGCACTTTGAAGCCTTAATAGTACGTAGCTTGAAGAACACACAATTAAAGAAGGTAAATGAAAAGAAAAGAGTCATTCAAGGTTATGTGTACATTAATACATCAACACACATCCGCTAACAAGATTCATACAAATGCAAATGAAATAGTTCATAAGCATATGCTAAGTTAAATAACATATTGAAAATAAACAATATTAGTCCTACTATATCCACAACATATTCAAGGAAAGCATGTCAACTCGAGTTTTATTAAAAAGTGATATAGTTCTAATCACACATACACTATTGACAAACCACTAGCCCCAATAGTGGAACATGAATTCTACAACATCTACTCCTCCAAAAGAAGTATACTCCTCTATGTTATGGAGCCAAGGCTCACAAACTTTTTCAAGCTCTTCCTAAGCCTAAGCCTAACCAAACCTTGGTTCTAAAAGCTCATTACATGAGTTATGAGGATTTATTTATAATTGGGTGACTCTAGCACACTTTGTGACTTTTCGAATCCCCTCATGACTCTTCAATTTCTCATATAAAATGACTCATTACATTACATTACACTTCATTAACCAATATGGACACTTGAATTTCACTTTTACAAATAATTATAAATAATATTACATTTTCCACTCATACCCATATGAGACAAAATAGCCGAGGACAACGTAACAACCTAATGACACAAACAACAAGATGCTTGATTTTGGGTATGTCCTTAACTCAATAACTTCTACTTTATGCTTCGATGACATATTGATCTCCAAGCTTGATAACGTTCTGGATGATATCCCCAACCGCATGATGGTTTCTGATGGAAGTGGCTTTGGAGTCATGTAGGGCTTGGGTACAATGATTTGGAACTATTCTCAACTCTTTCTCAAAAAAGGCGCAACAATGTTCGATATGGACCGAACCACCGATGTAGTTCCCCATGTTTCATTCTGCTCACCAAATCTTCAGGTGGTGATATTTTTTAGCTACCTCGGGTACTCACTTCCATCTCCTTCAAGACTCTGATTTTTACACTTGCCTACACCGAGTGAATCAACTAATGGGATCTTGTGGATCCAAACTCCGGTTGTATATTCACATATGAGGCCTAAGTAGTTTCAATGAAATTAGCGCAGTTGTGTATTGTTCGGATCACCATCCGAACCCTTATTTCTATAACTCAACCCACGACTTCATTTCTTCTTTAGGGTAAGAGATGCCTTTGTATCACATTTCCACTCATACACGACGATGATGGCGCCTTGTACGTTCCTAAGTATCTTGAAAATTATTTTGTTATTTGTTGCAGCCATGCAAGCGGAAAAATTCCTATGTATTTTCAAGGAGTTCCTCATAGAGGTCCCATATAGTATCTCCAAGTGTTAATACTTCTAAGGTTCATCGCTCTCATTTCTCCAAGGCATTCTGGAACCGCATTATGTTTTCATGGAGTTGTTCTATCTCTTGTTGCTACCATAGATTTTGTACCAACTTCTTATTATTGGTCGTCAAATATTGAGTGTTTGATTTTACTACACCCGTGGCGCATTGGACTCAGAAATAGCATTTGATTTTCTAGTGTCTCGCCACTATCACCCTCTCTCTAACAACAGTGATGCATGATCATCCGGAAAATTATTTCTTTGTGGTTTTATAATCCTCTTTTTTGGAGTTCATCATATGACATACTCTGCATAATATCCACATCGGATCATCATCAATAGGGGCACTACATCCCCTTCCTTGCTCCGAGATAAAGCCTCGTGGCTAGAGGTGCCGGAGTCGAATGGTGACCTATGGTGCACTAGGCATTAGTCCACATATTCATCTCGCGGCTCCAAATCCAAATCCATGTCCGCAACTTCGCCTCAAATCTTCAATCATGGAGCAAGCTCTCGATCATGATCTATTCTCTCTCTCCCTATGTTGTTGGTTGGTTATGTTCCTTCTCTTCAACCTATATGGGTGTTATTTCTTTCAGCTGCTATTGCACCTTTTCTTACGATTTTTCTTGCTTATGATTTTCCCTGCTTTTCCTTCTTTTTACCATTCTTTCCTCAACTCTTATTCTTCTTTATGTGCTCTCCATTCTCAAGTAAGTTCCAACAAACTCGCTTTTCTCTTTTTTGTTCTTCTTTCTTTCCTCTACCTCAATTTTCTTCTATTGCTAAAGTTATTTTTGTGAGAAGTGGATCTCGTCATCTTCTAGCTCGTTCTTCCTTGTTGCGTCGCTAAAGCTTTCCTTTCCTTGTCTTGCACAGCGGTGCCTTTCCGCTTTTTTCTCTTCGGATCTGTCGATGGGGAGTCAGCCCCGTGAAGTCCCAAGTATGGGACTGGCCGCCCAGAGTTCTGGAGGCATTGTAGAAATTCTTCCATGGGTCCTCTCCATCCAATAAAATTCTCTAATGACCCAATTGTAGTAGATTATCACAATGTTCTTGAAATTCCCCTTGATCATTCGGATTGAAGTATTTTGTACCGAACTCAAACTTTACTATGGCTTTTGCTTCGTTGTTTGCAACTTTTAGATTCTTAACTTCGTATAATCTAATCAACAGATGAAGAGTGGGCCATGGTGTTTTCTTCTTCCTATGCAAGGTTGTTGACAACCATGTGGTGAGATGATATGAAATTTCTTCCTGCATGACAATATTTTATGGCATACCTTGGAAAAATATGTGGTGGCATCTTTCCGTCGAACACTATCATATGAGGGCCAACTGAAAACCAATCGCCATCTCCGATATTTCCTCCATTTCTCATAACATGAAAGGTCCTCCTCAAAGATACGATTGTATAGTAGAATGGTTAAGTGATCGCTATTGTTCCATAACTCCTCTATGGTGGAAATCCAAAACGAAAAGGCACTCACGAAAGAAACCATGGCGGTTTTTCAAATTACTTTCAAGGCATGATCATGTTAAAAATCCAAAGAGAATGATCGGACAATTTTCAAAATAATAGTTACTTGTGGGAACCGTGCACCTATGCTAGCCTTAGCTTTCGGGGATGAAGCTTGTGGTTTGAGACTACACAATGCATAGTTCAACCTCGGGTGTTGGATTGGGAGAGATTGTGCATTGCGTGGGGGCCTCAAAGGGCTAAGGAAGCAAGTTGAGCCTCGTGAACCATGACCATAATTGGGCCATCATGTTGCACACTACATAGTTCCAGAGGCCAAGCTCGGATTGAACCTTAGTATTGCTAATCGCGCTCCAACCGGGCAAAAGCGAAAATGCAGCCAAGGAAAGTGCAAGATTCGCCCAAGGGAGGTGTCAAAAATGAGAAGATCTAACCGATGTTGAGATATTGAGTGCATATTCGACTAAGTATGATCGAATCAATGTAAATTAATTGCAGAACCGAATAAATGGGAAGAAAACCAAATCGGCGAGGGAGAGTCACGTAACGATGACCATCGCGTGCAAAAACAAAGAAACCGACGCGACACTGCGAAAGGAAAACAACAACTCGAAACAACACTTATAGAGGTTAAAACATGTTAAATCGTCAACATCCATGAAGACAAATAAGCAAAACAACACTACATAAGAAAAGCTGACAAGAGTGACAAAAAAGTGGTAAAAGGTGATAAAGCGAAACTCACCCGTGTGCGATAATGACCGTACGTAAGCTTCCTTGATCTCCTTGTGAATGCTAGAGCTCCAAGATCGAATGAGAAAAGGAGTTATAGGGGTGTTGGTTAAATAGTTTTGAGAAAATTAGGTTTATGACGTGAATGCCTAAAGTCAAGGAAAACAACACATGGTGGAAGTTTCTAAAAATAGCTGAATGCCTCTTTTCAGATACTAAAAATAGATCTCTATTTTTAGGGATGCTTTTTTTTTTTCTTTTTTTTTTTTTGAAAAACTTGCCATGGATGCTGTTGGAAAATATTGTGCACTTAGGAAATGGGAAACTTTCGACTCAATGCATTGCACAACCCTAAGCTTATGAGGGATTGCACAAAGGTTTGGACTCCGGTTACCGCTTCCATGACCGTGTAAAGTTTTTTTAGCTTAAGGATGACGGCCCGAACTATGCACCTAATCATCAAGGTTTCTTTCATCAAGTGATCGCATGGGCTTTAGAGGCAAGCCTAGAACTATTGAAGTAACCTAGTCAAGAGGTTAGCTTGTGTGACTTAGAAATATCGGATAAGCAGTGAAAACAAGAGAACACAAGCATGGATGAGAAGGATAAGTCTAAATCTATGAATACTTGATAACAACAGGTTAGCCACCTATAAATTTTTGTCAAGCAAACAGTATTAAATATGTTTCTAAGTCTTCAAGAGATACATTTCTCCTAAAACCTATCATTCTGAAACCTCTATGTGTCTTTTGCCATTGAAAAGAGTCTTCACTACTATTTCCATCAAAAGTCTCATTGCTTTGTGAAGAAATTGTTTTCAAAAGGCCTCCGTAATTGCCCATTTTCACTCTTTCATTTTCATTTTCATAAAGCCTCTTTTCCTCTTTACAACCCCATTTCCTTCCGAGAAGCCTCCAAAATCCTCCCAAACTCTAAAATCCCTTTGATTGGTTTAAATCACCCTTTTTTTCCCTTTTACTCGAAAGCCAAGAAAACCCTCAAAGCTTCATTTTTAGCTTAAAAATCCTTTTACATTTAGGCCTTAAAGCCCTACTTAGCTCTTTTTTAGCCCTTTCTCCACATGTAACCCGCGCCTACGACCAGTTAACTCTTAGGTGCTAATCACAATTGGAGTTCCATCTGTTCTGACTTTTCCTTTGTTTCTTCTATTTTTTTCCGATGCGATGAGTTTTATTCTCGTCAATCACTATTCTCCACCTTCTGACCGTCGATCTCTCCCACCGATACCTGTGATCTGCCGCTCTCCATCGCAAGCCTTCCATCTTTTCCCTTTCCGACTTAATCCCAAATGTCGATCTTTTCTATATTTTATGGCCAGCACTCAATCGCATCGCGCAAGTCCAAAGGCTCCGTTCACTCCCTCTCCTCCGATTTTCTTCGATTCCCGATCTAATCTCGACCGTCCATCCATGTATCCGACGACCGATATTTGATCGCACCCCACCCTTTGCCCTCCGTCATTCCTCCGATCTAATATCGACCGCTGATCTCCTCCGATCCAACGGCCCGTGCTAAATTGCAAATCGCAAAATCAAAACCCCGAGTTTTGGTCCCCTACCTTTCTCCGATGTGATTAAATCTCGCCTGCTCATTTGATCTAGATCAACGACTCATATTATATCACATTCCCATCCATATTTCTTCCATCGAATCTTCCAAAGACTTCATCGGGAGATCTCCAATCAGCTTGATCTCCTCCAGTTGATCTAACGGCATATTCAATCTTCCTCCGCCTTCCTCTGGTCCCACCACCAAAGGTCCCCGATCTCCTTCATTTTAACCTTTTTCCTTTGTATTCGCCCAAAATTAAACTTTTGTGTTTTAACACTAAGAGTTATTTCTTCCGCCTAATTCAAATTTAACAATTCCACCGGTGAATCCCGACCATTGATCACCATCTCGTCGACGACCTAATGGTTCAGGAACCGTCTTCGCACTGCATCTCCATCGCCAGCTTTTCTTCTTCCATTCGCCATGATTTTTGCCTCGTTTTTTCACCTACATCCTCCATTTTCATTGCCGCGCTACCATTCCCTCGGCCTCCAAAGCATCCATCCTCCTCCCACATGGATTTTTATCATGTTCATTGTCTTTTTGCAGTGGTTACAAGTAGCGAAAATCGCTTCTCTGTCTTCATACACATAATGTTTTTAGAGCATGGGAAGATATTTTTAGAGCCATAGATCGTGCAGAGGAAGGTGCTCGTGAAGGTTTAAACGTGATTTTCAGCAAATATCAAGTTATTAACCTATTTCAAACCTCCAATGCCATTGAAACTTGTGTATCCACGTACAAGACAAACATCGTGTGCGTAAACGAGCATCGTTGAAGAGAATTAAAGAATTTAGGCTCCTTATTGAAGATTTAATGCCTACAATTCGATGTTTAAAGGATGAAGATATAAATATGAAGACCATGAAGATGATTAAGAGGCCTAATAAGTCTAAACACATGAAACAAGACATATCTTGGTTTTGATATCAAGAAATAACATTATCCTCCAAGAAAGGACTATCTACATGACTTCCACCACCTTTCATTGAACAATTTACGTATCCATTATTGCTAATCGATGTGAGGTCTTAAAAACTGTCAGAGAGAAGTTATGGGGAGGCGGGGAGTGTCCGTTGCATTCTAAGCCACCTTAATTATTTCATAAGGCAGAAAAAGCACCGCAAATAAAGTACTTCAAAGCACATACCCGAAGAGATTGTCAAGCCGACAAGGATTTTACCAATACTACAGTACCAAAATTCAATGCAGCTATTATGAAAGGGCACTGGTCTCCTCCTCCACTCTATCTTAATGGAACAATTAAGGCTATCTGGCTACTACTTCCTCATTACTTCCATAAAAGAATCCTCGTAAATTACATTGAAAAGGCGCTGTTGTTGTTAGTTGTAGGGATTCATTCGATCGTTAGAATTGTTATTGGGGAAGTTTAGCCAGGTAGTTTGTAATTTAGTAGGTCGGGAGGAGAAAGTTTAGATTGTAATGCTCATTGAGCTCAAAGTATGTGACTCCGGTTTTTCATCAATTGAACAAGCAAATTTCACAGATCCTCGTCTATATTACTAGTGATGTTTTTCTTACGTAATTGTCTCATTACATTTTTTCACACTTTCCGTTATTCTCTCGGGACATGAAGAAACAACAAGCATAGATTAGGATATACCGCTCGAAGTACTTAAATCTCATCGTATTCTTTATCTTAATGTTTTCTCGCTAGTTGTGTATCTATGAGCTAATTCATCATAATTTAATCAGTATAGAAGTTGGCTGCCCATGCTTACTAATGTGTGAATTTGGAGTTGGGTCTCTTAGATGTTCGATTGGTTTCCAACAAAGAATTTGGAAACTAGGGATCTTCCGGCAGTAGCTAGCCTTGTCCACTAGGGTCCTTTCCACCGCCTGGCCTGGCTCGAGATCCTGAGTTGGTCAAAAGCATTGAAGGTCAAAAGTCCTTCTCTGATCTTAGGCCTTGCTTCCGTGTTTAAATCTTAATTGTTTTCCTTGAGAGTATGTCGTGTTGCCCGGACCGTTAAATGACATCCGACTCCGATCTTAACCTATCCTTTCGTGCCTTTATTGAGAGTTTCCTTGAGGTATGTCAAATCAGGATAGGTTCAAAGTCCTTACCTAATCTTAGGTTGCACTTTGGTCCTTTCATTTCTCACTTCTTAATGTTCCATTCCACCATCTATCTAAAAAGATCCTTTGGTATAGATGATCATTTCCTATGGAAACCCTTGGGTATTTGTTATTATGCAAGTAATCCCCTTTCATGACTCCATATCCCAATGGATTGGCACTTCTATTGACCTATCTTCCCATGCTGAAACATCCTTCTATTCAGTTCCTTCTTTACTCACATAACCTTCTTAGTTAATGATCTCAATCCCAACAATCAAACCACCAAGAACCCCTAAGCTTCATAACTAATAACACCAATTTGAAAGCCTTAAAGATATATCATTATTTAAATTTATAGAGAGATCCCTCTCCGGATCCAGGAGTGGCCAGATCCTAGATCCCAAGTGGTTTGATGTTGTATTATCTTTAGTCTTGCCAATATGGCCAAAACATATGAACTACAACATAACGGGGGCGACCATGAATTTGAGTGCATTTCATCTTAAATAATACGCTTTTAGGCTCTCAAAAGACCGAAAATCTCCGGTTAGATTGGTGTTTACTGTTGATGGTGGATAAAATCCCGTTTCAACATTCAAAATTCATCCACTTCATTTACCCACACTCCATAACTCTCAAAAAGACTCCACTCGAGGAAGAACCTCGAAACATGGCTAGACCTCATAGAAGGATAGAACATTTAGGTCAAGATTTGGTTTAAAGAATTCATTGTTTTTATCTTCCACTGCATTCTATCCTACATTGGGTTTCCATAATCATGTAAAAAGATGATATCCTCATTGATTATGGGAAATATCTCAAGCCCAGTCTTCGGCACTACAGACCCATACATCTATGAAATCCCTAGTGGAACAAGAGCCTCATGTTGTATCTCCCACCCCTAAAGAATATTCAAGCAGCCATGAGCCTATTTTTGCACCACCTACACCCACAAAGGTCATAGAAAGATATAAGCCTTTAGTCTTGCCTCTGGGATTCTTTCCAAATTTCCTTCCTCAGATTCTACAAATAAGTCAGCTTCTTTTTTTATGGAGAAAATAAAAAGATCACGTAGCAACATGTTCAAAATTTTGAGGATTTACTTGACTTATATGAAATAGAAGAATATGATGTATGTTAGGATGTTTTCCTTATCATTACAAGGAATGGTGAAGATTTGGTTTAAAGACCTTCCCTTGCCCAAGCATTATCAATTTTCATCACTTCACCCAAGTTATTCTTGATAAATGTAATACTATGGGAACAGCCTTCCTCATCCTAGAAGAGTATTAGAATTTTAGAAGGTACCAGAGAGACAAGACAAGAATTTTTAATAAGTTCAATAAGGTATACAATGCAATACCCATTAAAATAAAACCACCGATGGCCTTAGTGTACTATCCGAGTTCTTTTGACCCTCTCGAGGTGGATTCCATATAAGAGAAAGAGAGCTCGCAAGCCCGGAAGAAATGAAAACATAGCAATTACTGCCGAATACAACATATTATGTAGGGAGTGAAAGATTAAATGCAATAAAGAAGGATCAAGTAGAGAAAAAGAAGGCCGGTCTCCTCGCAGTAAACCAAGCCGAAAAACAAATTGAGACACCAAAAAAAAACTTGATAAACTTAAAGAAGGAAGAATATGAGGTTGAAATTAGAATGCTCGCTCAAAGAGGCCCACACTTTGTCTCTCAAGAAAAGAAAATCGATCACCGCAAGACATCACAGCATGCAAATCATGTGGTATGATAAACAAGATTTTACATCGAAGATGAACTTGCAAGCTATTTTGAAGAAAGACTTGGTCGAGAATCCGCAAGAGGTTTGATTGGTAACATTGCTTACAATTATGATTTTCCTAGTTTTGATCTATCTGATGATGATTCTTTCCAAATAGAAGCTTAATTCCCGTTACAGTGACCATCATCATTAGATTTGTGAGGAAGATCACACATCAACTCTAAGAAAAAGTAATGAGCCAATGCAAGAAATCTATGATATTGATGAAGAAAGCGCTAAAAGCATGATGGAAGATGAAGATCTTCATTGAATCGCACTGCGATATATCTAACATCATCATTAGTCATGATTTCCATGAGGATGGAATTCAACATCCTTTTAGCTCGAGGATGAGGAGTGAAAGGAATGAAACTCTTGAGCAAGTTGAATATTTTGAACCTTCTCCCGAAAGGGTTGAGGCAATCAAAGAAGCCCCTACTCAAGAATATGTTAATCTTTTCACGTAGTTCGACTCCACTCAAGAAGAACTCGCCAAAGTTTAGAAGAGATAGCTCTACCAATATGATGAGTCCTCCAGCTCAGGTTGCAATGAAGATGAGGAAGATTTTGTTTCTCAAAGAAATATTTTTCTTTGCTCCAATGGAAGAAGGATCAACCCCAAGTTGAAACTTGCCCGCCAAATACTCCCAACCAGAAAAAGGATGATTGTGTTTTCGTTGCCATCACAGATGCAATCGATCAAAGCCGTCAAGGATGCAAATAGCCTACTATCTATGGAAGGCCTAAAGGAAGAAAGTTTATATCATGTTTTTTACCGATCCTATGGCGTAACATAAGGAGGCCCCGATTGGCTCAAGTTCCCAAAAAATTTAATCCTTTGCAGAGCCGTACATCACAAGTGGTGTAACCATGGGTGGTGGCCTCCTGGGAGCTTTGAAGACCCACATTCGGGACACTTTATGGTTGTCTCCTATTGTAGGTGCAAATTTCCTACCCTTTTTTTGCTAATGTTTAATTGGTCATGACTGCATTATTTTATCACATAAAGCAAAGAAAGAGATATTTGAAGTTAGGGTAGGATAGGTAGGAAATCTCAATGTTTCTCACCAGAGCATTTAGTTAGTTGTTTTCAATTTTTTTCAAAGTTTACCATGTGCAAATTTTCTTTTTTGCCATGGACTCCACAAAGAAACTGTACAGTTGCATCCTCAAGCCATCAAGCTTTAAATTGATGTTTTTTAGAATGTAGAGAAAGAAATCTGCTAGATGTGCTTAATCCTGTGATATTGGTTTAGGTATAGAGGCTATGAGGCCAATCAAGTTTAATCTAGTCTCATGGAGAAATAAGCGGTGAAAAGAGGAATAGGTTTATTTTCCGTTTGTAAAAAATTGATGATGTAAAAGGTCCTGCTTAGTCTAAATGCACCTTTAAAGATAAAATGCTAGGACAATAGGTTGGGTAGGTAGTTGTTTGGAGAGATGTTTTATGCCGATATAACATCCATCATGTTTGTATGTACTGATTAAAGAAAATAAAGGATGTGTCAAGTACTAGGCATCCGGCCTACTTCCAAAGAATTATTTTCTAAGCTGACACTCAAGAAGATGCCATCCCCATGTGGACATCAAGTTAGCCACCTATAAATTTTGTCAAGGCAAATAGTGGCTAGAAATGGAGGCTTTGAGTCTTCAAGAGATACATTTCCTCCGAAACCTATCATTCTTGAAATTCTATGTGTCTTTTTCCATTGAAAAGACCTCACCGTTGTTTCCATCTAAAAATCCTCGTTGTTTCAGAAGAAACTCGTTTTCAAAGGCCTCCGTACTTGCCCATTTTCACTCTTTCCTTTCTTACTTTGCTAAAGCCTCTTTCCCTATTTAAAACCCCATTTCCTTACAGTGAAAACTTCCAAAATCCTCCTAAGCTCTAAAAATCTCTTTGATTGGTTTAAATCACCCTTTTTCCTTTATCGAAAGCCAAGAAAACCCTCAAAAACCTCATTTTTGGATTAAAAACTCCTTTTTTACATTTAGGCCTTAAGCTCCTTTCACTTAGCTCCTTAGCCCTCCTTTCTCCACATGTAACATGTGCCTTACGACTAGCGCCAATCGCAATTGGAGTTCCATTCAGTTCGAATTTTCCTTTGTTTCTTCTATTTTTTCCAATGCAATGAGTCGACTGTCAATCTCCGATTCAATCTGACCGTCAATCTTTCCCGATCCGACGGCCAGATTGCATCGCTCTCCATTGCAAGCCTCCATATTTTCCCTCCGACTTAATCCCAACCATCAATCTTTTCCAAATTCGACAACAAGACTCAATCGCATCGCGCAAATCCAAAGGCTCCCATTCACTCCTCTCCGATTTTCGATTCTCGACTCTGCATCTCGATTTGTCCATCCATACATATGATGGCTAAAATTTGATCGCACCTCCACCCTTTGTCCTTCGTCATTCCCCCTCCGATCCAATCCCGACCATTGATCTCCTCATAATCCAATGATCCGCGCTAAATCGCAAATCGCGTAATCAAACCTTGGAGTCGGTCCCGTACCTTTCTCCAATGCGTATTAAATCTCACTGCTCATTTGATCTGTATCAACGGATCATATTATATCACGTTCCCATCCATATTTCTTCCATCGTACCTTCCAAAAGACTTCATCAAGATCTCCACCATTGATCTCCTCCAGTTGATCCGACGGTCCACATTCAATCTTCCTCCGCCTCTCACACATCACCAAAGGTCCCCCGATCTCCTTCATTTTAACCTTTTCCTTTGTATTCGCCTCAAAATTAAACTTTTGTGTTTTAACACTAAGAGTTATTTCTTCGCCTAATTTAGTCTAAAACAAATCTCCACCTATGAATCCCTGACTACATCACCATCCTGTCACTAATCCAACGCGTCTGCACCGTCTTCGCACTAGACCTCCATCAAAGCGCTTTCTTCCATTCCCGCCATGATTTTTTGCCCCCTTTTTCTCACCTCGCATCCTCCATTTTCACTCATGTGTCACCATTCCCTTGGGCCTCCAAAGTATCCATCCTCCTCCCGCATGGATTTCTTAATATGTTCATCATCTTTTTGGCAGTGGTTACAATAGCTTAAAATTGTCATTTCACAAATTGCTGCATAATGTTTTTTATATATTAGAAGATATTTTTGTAGCTGCAGATCGAAAGGAAGGTGCCCGTGAAGGTTTAAACATGATTTTCA
Organism: Pinus albicaulis; assembly: GCA_034641835.2. Lineage (NCBI taxonomy): Eukaryota > Viridiplantae > Streptophyta > Pinopsida > Pinales > Pinaceae > Pinus > Pinus albicaulis. Next base: position 579,238,797 of record CM076583.1, read on the forward strand.
GCAAAAGATCAAGTTATTAACTCTATTTCAACCTCTCCAAATAACATTTAAACTTGCATCTACGTAAGACAAGACGAAGCGGAAATGAGCATCGTGAAGAGAATTAAAGAATTTAGGCTCCTTATTGAAGATTTAACGCCTATAATCCGATGTTTAAAGGAAGAAGACACAGAGAATATTCATGAAGATGATTAAGAGGTTTACTATGGCTCAAAAACACATGAAACAAGCCATATCTTGGTTTTGATATCGCCATTGTACTATTATCCTCCAAGAAAGGACTATCTACATGACTTCCACCACCTTTCATTGAACACTGTAACTATTATTACACCGATAGAGGCCTTAAAAAACTCGTCAGAGAGAATTTATGGAGGCGGGAGGTCTCTGTATCTTCGCCACTTAATTATTTCGGTATATGTATCAGAGCACCGCAATCGGTAAAGTACTTCAAAGCACATACCCGAAGAGATTGTTGCCGTACAAGTGATTTAACACCTACAAGTACCAAACAAGTCAATGCAGAGCTATTATGTATAAGTGGGCATCAACTTCCTCCACTCTATCTTAATGGAACAATTGTTTATATCTACTACTACTCCTCCTCATCTTCATAAGAATCCTCAGGGAATTACATTGAAAAGTTTGTTGTTGTTGGTTGTAGGGATTCATTCGACTGGCAGAATCATATTGGGGGAAGTAGCTAGGTAGTTTTAATTTAGTAGGCCGGGGAGGAGAAAGTTTAGATTGTAATGTACCATTGAGCTCTGCTAAAGTATGTGATCGGTTTTTCACATCAATTGAACAAGGCATTTCCTTGGTGATCCTCAGTCTTATAATAGTGATGTTTTTCTTACCGCAATTGTCTCACACATTTTTCCACACTTTCCATTATTCTCCGATAGCGTCAGTTAGATTATAGATGAGCGTCTCGAAGTACCCTAAATCTCACTCGTAATCTTTATCTTGATGTTTTCTGCTAAGTTTTGTATCTATGAGCTAATTCATCATAATTTAACTAGTATAGAAGTTGGCTGGCCCATGCTTACTAATGTGTGAATTTTGGTTAATTTCTTAGATGTTCCTTTTTTGATTGGTTTCAAATTCGAAAGAATTTGGGAAATCAGATTCAGAGTTACCCCGTCCACTAGGTCCTTTTCCAACAAACTTGGCCTCGTTCCGAGATCCCTCTTTGGAGTTGGTGTCAGCATTGAAGGTTAAAGTCCTTTCCTCTCCGATCTTAGGCCTTGCTTTGTGTTTAAATATTAATTTTTTTCCTTGAGAGTATGCCGAAAGTGTGCCTAAATTTAAATGAAACAGAATTCGACATTAAGCTACCTTTTCTGAGAGTATGTCAGCAAGTTTTTAATGAAATGACATATGACTCCGATCTTAAGCTACCCTTTGTGCCTTTATCGAGCGTTTCCTTGAGGTATGTCAAATCAGATAGGTTCAAAGTCCTTAATTCTATCTTGGGTCACTTTGTTCCTTTCATTTCTCACTTCTTAATGTTCCATTCCACCATCTATCTAAAAATATCCTTTACAGATGACTCGCTCTCATGGAAACCTCAGTTGTTATGCAAGTAATCCCCTTTCATGACTCCATAGCCCAATGGATTGGCACTTTGACCTATCTTCCCATGTCAAACATCGTTCTCTCTATTCAGCCTTCTTCTTAATTACATAACCTTCGCTAATGATCTCCAACCCAATAATCAAACCAATTAAGAACCCCTTAAGCCATAACTAGCCTAATACCTCAATTTGAGCCTCATGTAGATATAATACCCTTACTTTATAGAGATCCCTCCGGATCCAGAGGGCTAGATCCTAGGATCCCAAAGTGGTTTGATGTTGTCTTATCTTTTGGTCTTGCCAATTTGGCCAAAACATAGAACCACAACACAAAGGCAAGATAACCTCTTGTGAGTAGAAGGTTTGCTCCAAAATTCCAAGTATTAGAAAAAATTGGAGGGTGATTGTAGCCCCTACAACACTTCAATCACGCTCTTGGATCTTCATGTCAATAACCTACAAATGTCTTTTCCAATCCTCGAACTTGTTGACTCTGCTAAGGGAATCATCAAGTTATTCTTTCTTTTTGAGAAAGGTCTTTCAAACCGACTTTTCAATATTTTCCTTCTTCTTTTCTCGCTTCTTCTATTTGTAGTTTCCTTAGAAGAGTGAATTTTTTTCTTTCTATTGAGAACTTTGTATCCTTCCTTCTACCTTCCATTTCGTTGTTGCCTTATTTCACAATATTTATATCTAGTTCCTTTTTCTTTTCTTTATCAAATTTAGATACATACTTTTTACCGATTCCCTTTAATTGAATTTCCAAATAATATTTCTCTTCTTTCTTTATCTACTTCTTGCACTTGTTTTTTTTTCTGGTGAAAAAATCGAACTCTTATTTATATAAAAAGTTTTATTGTGCATATACATTTAAGTATTTCTTGGGAGAGAGTCTTTTCTCTACCCATTTTACTTGCCAAAAATTAATCAAAATTTTTGCTCTAAGTCCCAACCCATTATAGGTGTGATCAAAATCTTCCCTTGTAAGGGAAAATAGCCAAAAACAATATGTCACCATGAGATACATCAAAATAAAAAGCATGTTTAAGCACTTGGCCGGGTCTCCTCTGGCCAAGCGGAAAACCTCAGCAATTTTATGATAGCGTTCTTTTTTTACGATCATAAAGTGTGCTCCGGCCTCCTCTTATGAGGAAACAACCCTAAATAGAACGTATCGCCATCCTTTTGTGTTTAAATACAACGTAAAATTCCCCGCAGTAACATGTAAATATGATAAATTGAAATAAACAATAAAGAAAACCATTTATCGCTAGACATCAGAGGATGGTCCGAGTCCATAGAGCCTTCCGCCCTATTTCTTATGTCCTCCACCGCCCGTATTTTTTCTCAGAGACATTCCCTAGAAAGGAGTTCCGTAGTGGCACCTTTCCCTTAAGGTCCATCCACGCCTGCTAACCTCCATTTCCCCCATCTCGAGATGGGTCTTGTTCAAGGTCTCCGTCTCCATCTCTAACTCCGAAGGGATCCTCGTCTCCTTCATCAAATGCCGAGGACCTTGTTTCTTGATAAGGCCGTTGGTTGCTCCCCGACCCGTCCCTCCGCCCCACCTCCTTGCTTTCCTTGACTTGGTTCTCCTCTCGGGAATAAGCGGTGTAAGACCTTATGCTTCTTTTTCATGGGCCTTTTTCACATTGGAAGGGGGCACTCCTTTGCCATAGTCCGTAAGTGTGTATTGTGGAATATAAAGGGTAGTTGTTCATAATCTAGAGCTTGGATAAAGGACCAGATTTTTAGTGTAACTATATGGCTTCATACCGACTCTCTCCTCTTCCTGGTTGAGACGAACGATAATCTCTATCAACTTCATATTCCCCTATATGAATAAAGGACATGTCTCCGTTCTCCAGAAGACCCCGATGTCGTTCCCAATATCTCCGGTACCCGGGATCCATAGCCGATGAGGAAGGCCCAATAATCTGACCCAGATAGAGGTCGACCACCTTCTCGCACATCGAAGAGGAGTCTAGGGTTTGAATACCACCGAGGTGCGCCGCAACACCATTGTTGTTCTAGCACCCGCTTCGAATCCGTAGTTTTAATTTGACCAAGAACCACCTCGCTTGTAAGGCTGAGTGACCTCAAAGCGAGGGTTCGTATCCATTTCCAAGGATTTTAAATACAATTCCTTAATGTAGTCAGTTATGCAGCTTTTTCCCCGTTAGCTCTACCCACCAAGTCAATTCGGTCGTCTCCATAACCTCATCCACCGTAACTTCCACTCCTAATCTAAGGTTTTCTATTTTATCTTTCCTCCTAACTCCTTTGGCCTTTTTCTTTGACTTGCTGGGCATCTCGAATCCCCCGCACTATCTCAGAAGTGGGCGTGGAGGATGGGGAGGGTGCTCTCATGCTTTCCGAGATCCGGCAACAAATGCCTATGTCTTCCTAGCCCTCCTTCTCACTACCACCAATGGGAATTCTTTCTCAGGAACATGCCGCCAGGGGAACCGCCTTTATGTACCGCCATTAGAACTCCGACCCTCCGGCTCGCGATGGTGGATACCAACATTTGCAACCGAAAGACTAGTGCAAGGTATCTCGTCGCCTTTTTTTCTTTCTCCTACCCTCCAAGATCACTTGATGTGAACTGCCGTATGCTTTGAAGAATTGTTGCAAGCGCATCTTGTCACTAAGAAATAAAATTACGGTTAGGTTTTTCCTTTTCTCCACAAAAGATTGTGTCCAATGCAATTCCCTTGTCTCTGGCAGTTTTAGAACCCGAGTGAGTGCCGACTGATGAGAACCGGGGTCCTGGCTACCGCTAGAACAGCCTGAAAACGATGTTCTCCACACCTCCCGCTTTTTTATATGGGTGATGCGCCTAGTACTTAATTGATCCCCATCTTCACTAAGTCATTCCTTAGACCCTATGGAATGCCCAAGTCCCTACCGAGGATACTTACACCTCGATTCCTCCCTACCACCTCATGCAGCCCTAGGCATCTAGCCATTGATTCAGCGACCTCACCCCAAACCCAAACCTCTCAACATGTAGGCTTCTTCCCACCGTCCAATGAAATTCATTACGTTCTCAGTCCGTTATCGCCTCCCCCCATATAGCCAACATATCCTCTAGCTATATATCCACATAATCCGACCCTTGACCATTACCCTCCCTTTAAATATCAACATCAACAAACTCCGTCTCCAACCCCACCGTCGAAGATAGTCGTTCCACGAAAAGCTTTTTAACCCTCGTTTTTTACCCTACGCATCTTCAATCTATCCACGAGAAAGCTCCATCCCTGCCCCTCTTTCGAGGCAACAAGGGATCTTCGATGGCGACGAGGGTTAACCAACACCAAAACAAGAAAAACTCAACCCCGTGAAAGGAGTGAGAGCGTCTTACCCTAGCCACCGCAATGAAAACTTTGAAAAAAACATGAAACCTCAGTGCAATGGTAGTGCTAATTTCTCAACTTGTTGCTCTAACAGAAACTTCTTCTTGAGTTACAATTCTCTGATTCTTCAACTTTTCCTCGGCTTCCTCTAACTAGATTTTAAGACTACACAATTGCATCGATTTTCATTCTTCTTATTAAGTCTTCTCGATGTTCATTTTCTATCTTCAGCTCTTCTTCCAAAAATTTAGCTCTTCATTTCACTCTTGAGTTCGTGCAAATTTCCAAATTTCATCACTAAATTATGGCCCCCATGCTCGCTCATCATGGCCCACCAATCGGTAGAACCGGCACTATGTTGCTTTTACCTGGGCATTGGTGCCTCGGACAAGGTACGGCTAAGTACCGCGTGCACCATCTACGTGGCCATCCTTTTGTACCAACGCAAAGTCCACTTGGGTCGCTCATTCCGGGCTAGGCCCTCCGATCCCGCACACCCCATACTAGGTTCTCTCTGTTCACGGGTGGCCTAGACGTATCCCTTCGTATGTCCTAATGCTCTCGCCATGTTTCCGTGCTAGCTTACCTTCCTTGTTCCCGTCGTAGTCCTAACCCCGGTGGCCCCGAGCTACACTCGGATCTTCCGTACCCCAACACAACATCTATCCCGGGCATAGCTTCTAGTTTCAGTGGCTCTTGCAACGCTTGTCTTGTGAGTCAAAATTTCGTGACCCATAGGTATGCGTAGGTGAGGGAGTAGCATGGAGATAAACCATTCCGTATGCTATCCGTCATCGTACTTAAATTCTCCTTCTTTGATAGCTTTCTTTAGGCATTGATCAGCTTCCCATACGGATTCCGCTGAAATTCCTTTCTTGAAATATTTCATGTCCGCTTGCATCCGAGATTAGGGCTTAGTTTCTAGAACTATTGTTTCATGGCGTCCTTAATATCTTGAATGGATGCACCCGTTTTGAGATAGGTGCGACATATACCAACTAGCCGCCTCTCTCTTCGAAGACCAAGGACAAACTTCTATGCTTTCTTCACAAGATAGCTTTCCACACTCGTGCACCATACGAGTCTACTACAAACCAAAACGAGCTATGTCCTCATCGCCCGCACCTTTAAAGGTAGGCAATTTTGGTGCGCCTCGCTTGGCTGTCTCCTTCTAGTGTTGTGTTTTTTTGTGCAGATTAAATTTATTCACCAACTCCGTTCTTCTTTTCGTTTTTCCAAGACTTTCTGTCATTACTCGATCCCTTCAACATGTTCCGTGTCCCTAAGAATCTAACCATTTATTGGCATCTAGGGGTCCCACTCCAGTTCGCAGTTCAAGATTTGCCATCAAAACTCTCATACTACCTGCCTCGCGTTGACCTCCGCTTTGCAGTCAAAGTCTCACCGCCATAGTATGGGTGGGTGCTCTGAACCGTGTTTCACACCTCGAGAAAGGATAGGGAAGTGCGTAACCGAGTTCGGCCCCTTCGTGATACCCAGATCGCCTCTTTCCGCGCAAGGTCGATAGGTCTCGTTTCACATCCACGTGCTATGCCTAGAGCTATAATTATATATTCTATGATATCAAAGACAATATTGCATGTACCGTAACAAAATAGATCCAGATATAGAAAACACACTTGCCACGTATCTTTCACAACCTTGAATACGTAATGCACATAATGTAGTAATTACCAATGATTCGCATTTAAATAAAGACATTACAGATTCTGCTCTCGCTAACCTTTATTATTCATCACCATCAATTCTTCTGCTGCAATACTCCATCCCACTTACGAACACAAAGAAATAGTAGGAACCGCACATACCGGGATTCTAGATCTCCGCGCACACAAATGCCAGAGTACTTTCCCAAAACCAAAATGTATATATTAAACCCCGCTTACATCAATAGCCTTTCATTTCCTACCTTACAATTCAAATGTTCCTCTATTTATAATAATCTAGCCTAAACTTTCCTATGGTCCGCAACTCGTGGTTTTCAAACCCCCGGTTTAACCTTTGCCCATTGTGTGTGTTTTGGGGCTTGACCCACCCCAAACCCCCTATGCTAGACTAAATATAATCAAAATTATTCAAATTGGACCCGCCAGCCCCCCCCCCTCAGAGGCCATGTTCCAACAAAGACTTACCATGTACTACGAAATACTTTGGGATTCATGATCGCACCACCGCCGACCCCGGGATGCATGGGTACATTATTGATAGCATGCAAGTTAATGCCATGCTAGGCTGGCCAATGACCAAGAAGGTCATTCGCCAAGGAGAGTGAGAAAAGGAGTTGCTTCAATTGGGCCGACTTGTAAATCTAATTTTTGGAAAATTTCCATGAAGCCCGTGATCGGGTGCCCATTCGTTATTCTTGGTCGCCGTTGTTCATTGTGTTGGTTGCATGGGAAGCAGACCGGAAGAGGAAATCCTCCCCGAGCTCCTTTGACATGCGAAGGAGCATGCTACGCCAACTTGTGGATTCCAAGGACACGCAACAGACGTAGTAATAATCGTGTCTTCCGGGTCCTTTTCGAGCACTGCTACGTCATCAATCTCAACCGCGCTTGTCTCCACGTTGTATGACAAGTATAAAACCATCGCGACATTTTAGATCACCATGCACCACATCCAAATCAGCGCATAAATATAAAGCCTAGGTATCGCTCCCATATATGGTCATAGCATAAGGATATTGATCGCATCATCACTACATGAAAACCAGAAGGGAAGATTGGGCTAAAAATTGGTACAATGGGCACCACAAGAAAAGCAAAGTTATAGCCCCCCAACTACCAAAGCAAAAGGACCGGTGGATCAAGCAAAGGCACGGGGAAAGAAGGGACCGTAGGATCACGTATTCGCAATGTAAAAGGAATACCGTAAAGAATGAAGACACACATAAGGATTCACAAACGTATAAAAACACACAGAGAAGCGTGTGAAAGTGTCATTCGCAAGGGGTCACGTTGAAACCGTGCCGCAGGGCCGTAGACGGGAGGTGCCGACTTCGCAGGAACAAAGCACAATGTGAAACCGTTTAAAGGCCAGGCAGCAAGCAAGACTCTCAACGAACAACGCAATGAAATATTTACACTCACTTTGGGCGTTTACCTGAAAAATCGTAGATGCGGTCACTCCGGCGACGGAGGAGCAAATGGCTAGCTCCTTAGAGAAAGCACAGAAGTCATAGTCGACTCGCCAGGCCGAGCTCCGAGCCCTCGCAAGTGAAAATACAAGGAAGAAACTTAGTTTTGTCCAGTGGGCAAGCCAGCTTCTTCCACAACTAGCAAGATGACACTTGTTGTAGTAGAAAACCGGCTTTGTCCCCTACCAAAGCAGCCATAGTAAGTCCACCTCACTTGGGAGCGCAAGTCCAAAGCCTGGCCGTGTCTAGCTGGATCTAGCTAGCAGCTACATGATTCACTACAAAGTTCTACAGCTCTTTGTTTAAATAATTTCACCATATGAATTATTAGGTCCACTGTGCTGGCTCAAAGACAATGGAGCGGCACTCATTGTAGAACAGATTACCGAGGTAACTAAGGTATAGGGTCATGCGTACGGAGCCGGAGCATTTTAATTGCAGTAACTTCGTGTAGAGAGGCATGTATGAAATACTACCCGCAACTACCCCCGGTGCCAAGATTGAAGGGCCGGTCGCAAGATTAAGAGCCTCACGGCGAGATCTATGTCACAAACTCAAATGGAATAGCAAATCGTAGACTAGCAAGTTGCCGTAGCTGAACACCCGGAGGCCGTGCCCAGCAGCCGACTGCTACAGCTGTTGTTGCATGATCATAAGTTACGGTCAAGGTGCCCAATTATTGGACACATCAATGCCTTGTACTGCAGGTACAATGTGATCCTTTCCTATGGGAAATTAATCAAACATTGCACTAGAAGGAAGAGGATTTCAATCAATTGGAGGCTACCTTGACTACATTGGTCCTCGCACAATGCTTGGCTCGACTGCGCACCATTTAGGCCCTAAGAGATGATATGGAGGTCCTTCACTGAAGCAAGAGCCGCCGAGTGATCACCTCAAGCCATGGGTGGATGAGGCCCTCAAGCTATCCCACGATGTTGATGCTGTCGTAAAACACCGACTCCACACATTGGAGAGTGTCGTGCAGCTTATAGCTCCAACCCTCGTCGTGTTGGTAGAGATAGCTTAGACCGCTCCGCAAAGCGAAGGAGTGCCGCCACCACAATCTATGCGCTGCGCCTGCAAAGATGGAGGACCCATGACCGCCGTGGGATTGGGACGAGTCACAATATTGTGTTAGTACCGTTGGAACAAGGTCTCGTAAAGCCGGCGAATTTTTTCCATTTTTGTATATTTTGTAATATTTAGTCTAACGTGTGGGGTTTTGGGGTGGGTCAAAGCCCCTAATGCATTGTAACGGGTCAAGGGTAGATCAGTCCAAAAACCACGGTTTTTGGACCATTGGATGTGTAGGCTAAATTGGTATAAATAGATAAAACTTTTTGAGTCATAGTTAAAAACGATAGAGATGATGAAAGGTAAATTGTTAGACTAAGCTTAAGCGTTAGGTAAGGAATCCTACCGGCTATGTGTGTGGAGATCCTTAGTCCTCATATGTGCGAACCCCCGCTAGTCAGTGGTGTGCAAAGCCGGTGGTTGATTTTATTGGGTTTTGGAGGCTAATATATGCTAATCTTGTTAGAGTACTCTGTTATCCGAGTTTATGTCTTACTATTGATGCAAATTGTTGAACCTGCTACACTCACTATTGGTTATCCATTGTTGTTGTAGATATGTCTTTATTATAATTCATAGTATTATTGTGATCTATTTTTCATGCGTTTATGATATTACATGTGTATATGTTGATGCGAGAATGTTGATTAGATCTATGACCGATAATAGCTCTCCGTTAATTGTGGACTATAAATGGGACAGGTGAACCTCGAATAGATTCATTTATAGTCGCGAGAGTATCCTTGTTCCCGCAGGCATGAATGATCCGTTGGACATTAAGATTATAGTTGCTGTAATCGTGTAGTGCTACTACGCACATGGATGCGAAGGTGTACTCATTAGGAGGTATGAGCCTGCGACACGTCCATAACTAGATCTATTAAATATGAAGTCGACAGGTTAAAGGTACCGTTGACTTAGTTTCTCTCTCAAAGGTGCAAAATCATAGTTCCAAGACCCTCCCACATCGCTTTGGTGATACTTTGACCTACGCAAAGGGTGTCATTGCCAAAAGGGCCGTAGAGTAGGGTTTTTTGGCAAACCTAACTTCCGAACCTCGGGCTCGTGACCCCCCTCAAGCCAACACCCCGTATAAGATGTAAACTCAAGTTGTACTAAAATAATAAACTCACTACACTCCAACAACCGAATGAAACCTACAATGGCCAATGTCAATATACTATACTTCCTCTTGAATGAATACGAGTCCAATGGTTCATAAAGTAATCCAAATTATTAAAAGCCAAGTTTTAAAAAGTTAAGCCGCAAGTATCGAGTAATGAAGTCCAATGGGATGGAAAAATCCTAAATGCTCAAAGTCATCCCTATTTCATTCTTTCAATGCTCTCAAACCTACCCAAGGAGGGATACTAACACATGTTTAACTTTTTGCTCAAATAATCAATGTCTTGGTGCCATCATCATTTACCGGTTTCCATGTAAGATCGATGTTCAAGAATGTTGTTACAAAAATATTGTTATGTCATTATTATTAATATTGTCACTATTAAAGTCATCAAGACTGCCTCCATAGTATAATATTTCACTTCAAGTTTTTATGCCCATCAATGTATAAATATTAAACCTTTGACTACTTCTAATAGTGTACTATCACAAAATAAAAAAAAACTCATTCCCAAATGTAATAAGTCATTGTTTCACTATTACACCGAAACAATATTTTCTACTAGAACAATCACACAAACACTCTTGTCTTCACTACTTCAAGTAATCAACTAAACTTTATCAATTCAAGATTATTTTGTATCATTGTTGTAGGTTACTTTTGAAGTCATGTGCACTTTTGGTTTCAAATATTCAACTTTTCTAATTAATCATAGTTATAAATTTCTGTCTTTTGCTAGGACTAAACTCCTTTATACTTCTGAAATCAAGGAAAATATTTAAACCGATACCCAATTTATCAAATGCACTAATTTCTTCATACTCACCTTTAACAATCTATTTACCGAGGTGCAAACTTCCTTTAGGTAGTTTTCCCTCAATCCCACTCTTATCATTTACTAAAATATGCATTCACTTTTCACACACATCAAATAACCTCCTGCCAAATTCCCATAATGATAAATTATTTCCACATAAACTTATTGAATATGATCATGCATAATTTAGCATACTCTACTCATAAAAAATGAAACTTTCCATGGTTTTAACATTTCACCATGATTTTTGAAACTTAAATGTCCGTAATTACCTCCTAAATAAATTCAAACTCAATAAATATTTAAAACTATTTATGAAACCAATACAATGTAGTTTCTAAAAACCACGCATGTTAATAATTACAAAATAATATACATAAAATCTAATTATTACAATTACCATTAACCACCATAAGCCATTTAAATAAATTATATCTTTCAAAACATTCCATGAAAGCCTATATAACCAATAATGAATAAAGTAAAATTCTCCATTCACCAAAGTATCCTTCCAAAATTATAAATTGTTGACGGTTCAAGTGAAATTTCCATTATGGGCTCCAAAATTGATTATTAAACTGGTTTATAAACAAAAAACATTGCCTTTTTAATCTTTCAGGCAAACCATTTTCAGACTTTTAATCCTGATCCAATGCCACAACAAATCGTGACTATTCTTGGAAATGTTCCAACAAAATCAATTGAAAAATGTTGTTGTTCCGTTTGACTCACTAGGGGAGATAACTCCATTCATGTGTTAAGGTTTCCTCAAATAAAAACAAGATTATAAACCACAAATTATTCGCTATCTCTATTTTTTTCAACAACTTATATAGGTTCGAGATTCAAAGAAATCATAACAGATAGTTCGTTGAGGTGTTATGTGAAGAGTGACTAATTAATGTTCTTATATAGTTTATTTCTGAAATGAGAGAGGGATTTCAAAGACCATTGGATTATCTTAAGGTTGCTGAAGAAATATAATTAGATTTAAGACTTTAATTTAATTTAAATAAAGTTAAAACTTTAATTAATATAATTTAACCAATTTTCAATAATATTTTAATCATTTTATACTTTAATATATAATTAATCGTTTTCCTTTAGTTTTTCTTAATTTTTATTTTTATTTTAGCCCAAACCTTTTTATTTAAATTTCGTTGACTCAATTACATAGTGTAAGAACCATATGGCCACCTCTTTTAGGGTTATAGCCCACTTAAATGGGGTCCTCGACTTCAAAATGTGATTATCTCACAAATCGAGGCCTCTTGGGGCATACCACATACCATTGGAAACATCTTGAATGACATGGATCTCCAAGCCAAAATCAATGATTTTCCACTTTAAAACCCTCGACAAAGTCGTGTATGTCTTAAGACCACGAAAACCCAAACTCTTAGAACAGGGTTTTCAACTATCCAACTATGGAGCTACCAACTTGATGTAATCCTACAATTATAAGAAGTGTTCATTATCAATTTGAAATCAATGACCAAGAAAGCCTTAGTCAAGTTCAAAAACCTAATCAAACTCTAGGGGTTGATATCATTAACAACACCATCCAACACCATAAACCAAAATTCAAAGGAAAACCCTACAACCGTCTACAAAATGTCAAGAATTATCATTATTTTTATTATGATTTTTAATTAATTAAATTACAATAATTAGATGAGAATAACTTAGGATTGAAAAGAGGGAGGAGAAGTAAAATTAATTTGATTGTTAAAGTTATCATTTAACTTAATATTAATGGTGGCAAGCCCCCAAAAATGCCAAATGGAGTCAAATATGAATTTGAAATTGTGTTATGGTTTTCAATGGATTTGGAAAACTTATTTGTTGCAAAGTGGCTGCGTTGCAGTAACGACAAGGTGATGGAGGGGGAGAGTTGTGATATCATGGAAATTTCTATCAAGCCCAAGGTGAAGTGGGGCTGACATATAGTAAGAAGGAAAATCTATTAATTTAATGCTCAAGATTGGTTATAACAATGAGAGTAAGGGTTGTAAACATAAAACTAAGAGTCTATTATCGATACGTAGTTGGCACATGTGGAAACCTTTCCCGCATCATTAACTTGAAATGAATGATCAAGGATATATGTTTCAAAACTTCCTAGGATGGTAAATCGATATTTTCATTTTATAGAGTACATCGTGATAAGTTGTTAGAAAAAATTATTTCAATGTCATTCCACGTACTTGTTGATAGAGACAGAGTGGAAAAAGGGGGGGAAGAGAAGAAACAAGGAGAAAGTTAGATAGTGGGGTAAACTACCCTTATTAACTAGAAGAGACCCAAAACCCAAAACAACCAACAACCATCTTTATGCAGCAACATTACCTCCAGACTAGAGCTTCAAGTATATTGTCGTGTGGCAAAGGAGGACAAATGCTTCGTGCATGTGGGCTTCCATATGCACCAAAATTACTTCCCAAAGCATCTTTGTTTGACTTGAATCCATTTATGCATGTGCCGGAGAGAATCCAAATTATTCATCATGTGTAAAAGACAAAGCTACAAATCATTCATAAAGGTTATGGCCCGATGTGATCATCGTATCGATCCCAAGACTAATTTCTCCATCAACAATGTGACTCAATGCAACAAAGTTTTAGGAGAGCCAAAAGTAGGGTAGATCACACTTCTCCCCGGAGATATAGGTTTTGTTCGACACCTCCTCCTCGTAATATTTTGAATAGAACAAATGTAAGAATACAGCAACATAAACAAGAAAATACAACAAATAGAGAGTCCTCACGTATGTAATGAAAAATACAGGAGAACGCCGAGCTATTTTATTATATAATCCAAAGATACCATAGATACAAATGTGACTAAAATGATGGCACCTTGGATTGCACAAGGAAAGCTGAGATTCTCTCATAAATACTCAAGGACTACTTGCTCTATTACCGGATTGTCGCACCGCCTCTTCGGAATGATAGCCCTTGGGTTGTTCCCCCCGCTAAATCTCCAACCCCGACACCTATCCTCCAAGAACTGTAGATCTCTCCTCAATATCGCATTGTCAAAATAGGTGTGTAATCCATGGCTGTGATTCTGGCTCCCACCTCGAAAATAAATGGATGGAACTCCTCACCCAAGTGCGCACTTGAAGTCCGGTGGTCGAGGCTGGGTTCTCTTCCGTTCGAAGACACCGGGTGTTGAAAAACACTTGTAGACTTCACTAAACAAAGTAAGTGTGATCCATATTTATGCAAGAACGCAACATAATAAACAGGTGTAACCATAAATACAGAGATGTATGGGGAAAATAACACTTCATTTCATTAATATTAAAGAATCAAATTTGCTTGCTGCATTTAATGGAAATAAAACTAGGCTAGGCGCCGGTAGCTATCTCCGAGGAGAGATGTGGCAACCTACAGTCTTCCGAACTTAGTTACAATGAGGCCTTTCGAGGGCCTATTTATTATTTAGAAACAATGGAGAACCCTAAACATCCAAAAACCAAACCCTAGGAGATGAAGCGCCAAAACTATGGGCCCCGTTTGGGTAAATTGGTGTTTCAACTTCCCGTGACGTAACTTACACATTCCGAAGCTTGACGCTCATGATACATCATTAGAAATCTCTATCCGAGGACTACAACTTTCGCTATGAATATCATTCAAATGGAATGATATTTTCCTGAGGCGCGATGCCCAAAAACGTCGTTTAGGCCTCAAAATGGCTTCGAAGTTCAGACCCGAAAAATCGCTAAAAAATAGTAAGTTATGTTGAAACTGAACCGGAAGAGACAATGGTGGGGCCTAAGGGAATAGGTGGGTGGGGCCAACAATATCCACCTAGATCATTCCTCCCCTAGGAAGCAATGGTCCCCTATTGCGTTAAGTTCCTCACGAGATGAGGAAATTTCGTCAACTTGGTCCTTGGTGAACCACTTTCCTTGGCAGAAGCTGCCAGCTTTGAAGACAACCCGATACAATTGGATTCTATCAAGCGAGTGTTCTTGATTTGCATGTCCATGATACAACTGTGGTGGCCCTGCTCCATGTAGTCTGGGTTTAACTCGTTGGTGTGAGTTGTCTCCGTAAATGTCCGAGGTGTCCAAAGAGGAGGAGGTGGGAAGTAAGGGATGAAGGCGATCCACATTGAAGCCCTGGTGCGACCAAGGAATGGAGGGAATACTAAGCTCGAAGGCATTTTTCCTTCTAGCCCTTGGTGATGCAGTGTACGGCCCGCGGTGGACGTGGAGCGGGCGAAGCTTGCGATGGGGTCCAAAGTGAGGCGCCCTTTCCAAATGTAGCCATACTTTGTCGCCCAATTCGGGAAGCTGTGTGCACCCTGCTGATCATGGAATCGCTTGTAACTGCATTGGATCCGTCCAATATATCATGAACCTCGTTGGCGAATGTGTTGAATGCACTCGATGAAGGCTTGTTTAAGTCAAATCTCGTGGACCGGACATGAGTTGAACGGGCTTGAGCACCTACAAATGGCATGGCTACGCTAATGGGACATAGTGGTTGAATCCTAAGCCTAATTGAAGTGCTTATGGCCACTGAACTGAGAGCCCTATTATAACTATGTTAAAAGCTATAGGGGAGGCTCGTCCCATGTGCGTGGATGCTTTGGGTCTGTACATGCACGTGCCAATCATTCTCGTTGACGACCTCTCGTCCGCCATCTATTTCGGATGGAAAGCCGTGGACTTGGTGAGCCTTTGTGTCCAACATTGACCGAGGTTGACCAAAATGTGCCGAGAACCCGCTATCTCGATCCGATATGATAGACCGTGGGATCCTGAAGTGCACTCCAAACTCGTTCAAAGAAGAGTTTAAGGCTGGCTTCGCCGTGGATATCTTCTTACAGCCGCCATAATGGCCATTCGAAAAATCCGTCAATCCATCACGAAAACATGCTCATTTCCATTCTTAGTAGAAGGCAGACCCGAAATGTAATCCATGGAGATGGATTCCCAAGGCCGACTAGGGGTAGGTAGTGGAGTATGTGTAGGCCTCCGTGCTTCTTGATGGGTCGGGCCATAAATGGCATAAGCAATGCAAGATCCGATGTGCTTGACATCCTTTCGAAGGTTCGCCAATAGAAATACTTCCGTAGTATTGCTAATGTTTTCTCGACTCAAAATGCCCAAATACGCGACCGTAGTGTGATTCCCATATCATCTTACATCGCCGTTTGAAGGAACACAAAGGTGTCCTGTGACATAAAAGTGCATCTTGAGGTGAAAATTTGGAACTTGCGTACTCCCCAAGAGTGCCTTGTAAGTGTGACTGAATTTCCGGGTCACTCTCAGAGAAGCGGCCATCAAGTCTGCCCACAAGAGTCGAGCACGGTGGTGAGCACGACGCGCGTTGGTCGGGCCGAGGCAAGCCGTTAAATATTGGTGCTGCCATCTTCTTGTACTTGATGTTCAAAATGAAATTGTCAGAGATATATGTGGACCACTTCTCGATGGCGATCATTCGCAACTTCCCTTGTGTCCGTATGAACTGCAGGGGCTAGTGGTCTTTGTGGATGATTGTTTCCTTCCCCAAATGTAATGCTTCCATTGCTTACGGGGCCTGTACAATGGAATAAATTTCTTTGTCATAGGTGGGATACTGCGAATCGTCTCGCACAATGTCTCACTGTGTGTGTGAATATGCCATCGGATGTCCCTCATGGAGAGTAAGAACTACCCTGCAATAGCATAGCCGAGGCACTGCCTCAATCTCAAATGGCTGCTGTGTCCGGTAATGTGAGAATCGGGGCAGCAGCGAGGCGATTTTTCAATTCCCCGTGAATGCCTTCTCGTTGAGGTTCTCACTCAAAATAATTTTCTCTTCGCTCCTCCTTTGGTGACTTGACTCAAGGGGCCAAGTGTGATATGAGTAGGAACCCAACACGAATCTACTTCGTAGAAATTAGCAAGACCTAGAAATCTCAGAAGTCATATAGTGGTTTGGGTCGGGGCCAATCCCGAATGACTTGGATCTTTGGCTAGATCCACATGCACTCTTCATCAATAATGTATCCCGATATTGAACCCGGTCATGCCAAAAAGGCACTTATCCAAATTGGCACACAACTTGTGTTGTCGTTGTTTGGAGGACTTGTCGGATGTGTCAAGGTGCCTTCCCAAGTCTTGCTAAAGATTAGAATTTCATCCAAGTACACCACTACAAATGAGTTGGTGAATGGCCGCAACATATCATCCATCATCCTCAAGCGGAAGGTTGCGAGACATTCTGTCAACTCCGAAAGGCAATAGACTAGCCATCCTCAAAAAGGCCTTCCCTTGGCTTTCAAGTGTAGCCTTCACACATCGTGTGGTTCAATTGGTACCCAGTGATACCTGTATCAGTCAATCTTGCCGAAATATTTTGCACTTTGAGTTGGTCCGTATGTCATCAACTGTGGATTGGGTACCTATTCCTGCATGCTGATCTTGTTCAAATACTCGATAGTCAATACAGAAGTCTCCATGTCCCATCCTTCTTCCGTACCAACACGACCCAAGTTCCCATGCCAGGGCGATGAACTTGGTCCGATGTGACCTTTCCGCAACGCCTCCGACCGCTCTTGATTTCATCATTCTCCGTACGAGAGCGCCGATAGATTGGTCCATTGGGTAGTGGCGCACTCCGGGGTCGATAAACGGTGCTTGACTCGATGCTGCAGAAAGAACCCCCCGTGGGTGAGGTGAAGATGTCCCCATACTCCTCCACAACCTTATCCATTTGTTGTTTTCAGGCAGAGGAGCCTCGTCCGGAGGTTGTGGCCACAAATTTTCTTCTTTTCCCCGGGGGGCGATCATCGTGAAAACGACCCCGGTTTGGGAAATGAGCTTATCGCATTGTTTTGCAAGAACTGGAAGAGAAAGTTTCAGAGGTGGTACTTCCGGTATCCTGCACAACTTATTTCCCAAAGTAACAATAACAAGACGAGGTCGAGACTCATACACGCGATGACGTCTACAAGTATGGTTGTCCTAATAATACATCGAAATATCAATGGGAGAAACATCACATAATACCTCATCCGTGAAGGGCGCTGATGCTAAGGTGTGGAAGGCGTTAATCGGCCGGGCCGACGCGGAGATCTCGTCTCGTGAAGCCACCGATGGTGTATGGATGTGGGTGAGATGTGTGGTTGGCAAGCCTGGAACACTCGCTCACGGCTCGCCGAAATGAGGTTCTTTGGCCTCATTGTTGACAATGAACCGTACAGGTGGGAGCCCTTTACCCACATCCGGGAGTGGAAGAGACGTTCCTCCTCCTCCGGATCTTCCGGTTCGCTCCCGGATTCAGAGTGGCAATGCTGGCATCAGGCTCCGCATCAATAACTGTTTCCCTTTTTCATTCCCCTTTTCAAAGTTCCGATTCGGAGCTCTGAGCATGCATCCGACTCCGAAGCCCTCATCTCGGCCACTAGCGCATCGCTTTGCTCGACACTACTCGTGTTGTGAGTGGAGTTTCCATGGAACTCACACCACTTTCCCATGTCCTTCTTGGCTTTGCGGTGTCGTTCTTTTCTTGTGGCTTTGATTTGTTGTCTTTAGCCACCATGCCATTTTTCAGGTGCTTTGTCCTTTGTTCTCACAAGGTTTGGAAGCACCTTTTCCCTTGCTTTTGATTCACGTATCCAAAGTCTGCTTTGTTACCGCTCAATCTTGGCAAGAGCATCAGTATTCCGTGACCAAGCGAGGATGTCGAGAACTCCATTTCCTCCCCGAATGTATCTGGCGACAACCTGATACTTAGCACCAACAAGTTTTCCGAATCTGATACCCAACTTTGTGTGTAGGGTATGGAACGTATCTGCCACCATGCACATCTTGATCCCCTTTGTTGCCGCGTGTGGTCCATCAGAGCAGCATTTGTCCTCATAGCTCCCCACATGATAGCATTGTTCCTTGATGGCGTCTCGGAAAGAAGTCCAAGTTATACGACCAAGAAAAAAGGGTTCGAAGCCCCGTCCTTGTTCTCGTCAGTAGGTTTCCACTCATCCCTAACATGGGGGGTAGCTTGGAGGAGTGCAAAAATAATCTTTTTCCGGTCCTAGGTTGAATAGAGTAAAAGGTCTTTCTAATAGATTCAACCATCTATCTACTTGGGACCGCGTCTATTTGACCCTCAAATATGGGAATGTCAAAATTTACTTGTACCTTAAAAGGAGTCGTGACTGCAGTGGTCGCCGGATGCAGGAAGTCATGGGCGCCCGTTGAAGGATTCGAGCAAAGTTATCCATCATTGCGTTCCTTTGTTTTTCGAGGGCCTCCTCAAGCAATATTTTGGATAGATCCCCCCCGCCCTCATCTTTCTTTCGTCCCCCCACGGGCGTCCGTCGAGGTTTGCGAGGTCGATCTTGCAAAGGTTCCACGTATCAAGCCCTAGCTCCTTATACCCCGACCTCGTTGGGGACATGCAAAGAAGGATCGAGAAAAAGGTATCAGCTCGATACCACCGATCCGGATTTATGCAGAACACACGAATAAACATATAACCATAAATACAGATGGAAATAACACTTCATTTCATTAATATCAAAGAACTCAAATTTGCTACGTACGAATGGAAATAAAACGCTAGCTAGGCGCTATAGCTATCCTCGAGAGATGTGCGGCTACAGCCTTTTGAACCGAGTTATAATTAGGCTTGAGGGCCTATTTATTATTGAGAAACAATGGAGAACCTAAACATCCAAAACCTAACCCTAGGAGATGAAGCGCCAAAACTATGGGCCTCGTTTGGGTAAATTGGTGTTTCAACTTCCTGTGGACGTAACTTGGCTACCATCTCCGTTTGACGCTCATGATACATCATTAGAAAGCTCTATCCGAGACTACATCTTACCACGAATATCATCTCTCCGTGAACTAATGATATTCGGATGCACAATGCCCAAAAAACGCCGTTTAGGGCCTCAAAATGGCTCCTAAGTTCAGACCCGAAAAACTTCTAAAATAGTAAGTTATGTTGAACCGAAAAACTCGAAAGAGACAATGGGGCCCAAGTGGAATAGGCGGGTAGCCACCAATATCCACCGGACGGTAAAGTGCTCAATGTCGTAAGGCACAAATAATAAGATTACAATCAAACACCAGAATGAATGAGGAGTATCTTCCTTTATTTATTCTCGGGAGAGCTTTGCTCGCAACTAGGCCCCACCAAACTACGTTGTCCCTCTTGGCCACGTTGTCCTCTCCTCACCGCCACTTCGACCCTCGTGCCCCACGTTGTCAAATAATAATGTGCCAAAGTGACTTTAGGGAATGTTTATTTCCTGCAAGGTAGGCTAAGTGTCTTCTACCCAATTTATTAATTGACTTAACCTATAAAAGCAACCGCGTAAACAATATTGCCAATTAGTTGCCACCGGGGAATATTACATTCCCAATATTCAAAGTTAAGGTTCCACATGAGCGACCACAACGATACCTCAAGGGTCGACACCTCCTACGAGGGCATCCCCTTTGGAATTTCATCGCCGTCAACTTGTCCACCGCCAAATTAGATAGGGCCTTATGCTACACATATCAACAATTGAAAAAGAAGCTGTGTGAATCCCAACAGGAACTTGCAAGATGAGACCGAAATCGCCAACGACACCACTACAAACCCTCGACACAACAACCACCTAACAACTCATTTCGTTGGGAAATGCCTAGACCTTACAACCCGGAGCCACCACCAGGTCACTTAACCAATCACAAGACTCATAACCTCAGAGAAAATTACACCTTGGGAGGCGCCTTCACCTCTGCTGGTTTTCTCTAAAAAATCTTTTTAAAAATCACCACAATGCACACATGGTACCCGACAACTCCCACAAAGAGAAAAAGACTATAATGCTTAGAGATCCCTACAGAAAACTAGAGAAGGTCACTTTGTATGATTGTACCTATGAGATAAAGGACGTGGAGGCCCCTGTCATTATGAGTTCACACTTACTAAAAGTATGACACAATGTAAATATGATTAATCCACATTACTTAATATGATTACAACACATTGCTTGAAATCCATGTGTGTGGAAAGAGGCCAGAGGATGTGAGTGGTTGGGTACATACCTTATTTATTTATTTATTTTTTTAATATATTTTTTATTAATATTTGAAAGTTTTTTTTTAATAAATATCCAATTTAAAAGTTATTTATTTATTTTTTGTTTTCAATTATTTTCATTTTTATTTCTTTTTTAATTTAATATATATTTTTCTTTTCATTTTTTGGAAATTTTAAATTAAATAAGACAAAGGATTTACAACTAATAATACATTTTGATTTAAGTGTTAGTTTTGAGATGTTGGATCACAATATCATGAACTCGTTAATTTCGTTGTATTAAACAAATTATAATTTTAATCTCAATAAAAAGGTGGATGTTTCTACTTCAGCTTCCTTTTATTTTGAGGTCGTTTTGTATAGCTTTTTTTTGTAAAAATATATATCATATTTGTAAAAATTTGTAATATTAACCTTGAAAAAATGTAAGTGCTACTTATAACACCAAACTTTTAAACAAAGGTAAAACAACTACTAAATATAATATCTAAGAAAATAGACTTGAGAGTTTTTTTCTCAAGTTTGTAGCTATGTTTACACAACAAATTTTTTAAATCATTTCTTTACTCTTGCCTTCAACTCAGACAAAACAAGGGAAGGTTTTACAACATCAAATTTGATTTAAGTGTTGGTTTGTAGATGTTTGATCACAATATCACAAATTTTGATTTAAGTGTTGGTTTGTAGATGTTTGATCACAATATCACAAATTATTGATTTCATTATATCAAACAAATTACAAGTTTTAACCTAAAAAAAGGTGAATGTTTCTAGTAGATTTTTCATTTTGGGGTTGATTTTAAAGCTTTATTTGCAACATTATATATCATAGTTGCAAAGTTTTGTAATAGTTAACTCAAAAAAAATTGGGTGCCACTTATAACACCAATTTTAAACAAGAGTAAAAGCAAACTACTAAATACAATATCTAGAAAAGAGTTTTGTCAACTTGGTAACTATGTTTACACAACAATTGAGAAACATATTTTTCTTTTTGAGATCAAAATAAACAAAAGAATTTTATGATTATGTTGAGAGATTATTATTTATCTCTGATAATATTACTCTATGAAACTGCTTTAGTTGTGAAATATAGATGTTCAAGAGATCTGAATACATTTCATGCATTTGTTAACTCATTACTTTGCATATGAAATTAACCTAACATGCACACTGATAAAACATATTGTATTAAAAACTTGAGATAATTTTATAATAAACTAGGTAAACACTGTCATTGTTCTTTATCAAATATTATATTGAAAAAAAAGATTAATATTTTACAAAATCTCATCTTAATCACCTACACTCAAATTCATTTACCAATATCTTAATCACCTACACTCAACTTCATTTACCAATATTATTCAATCCTAAAAGCTAACCAAGATAAACTATCCCAACCTTATATAAATTAAAATTAGTATAACCATATTAAACTTATATATTAAAACAGTATAAATCCATCTTCACACCTATATAAATTAAGTATTAAAAGAGAACAAAACCCTAAATTAAATACATCAAATAATATTTACATTTTCATGCAATCTTAAAAGTAATAGAACCGAGCTTCATAGAGCTAAATCAAGGAGCAAGAGACTGTGGCCAAGCAATCACCATTTTTGTTACATCTCTTTTATCTTTGAAACCCTCATTCTTCTCCCAACAAAATGTATGCTTTGTGATAATAGTTCATGTACATTCTTTGTGATCATAGTCATGAGAAAGTTTACAACCCTGACAATTGCCCAAATTCCACAGACGAATACTAAATATTAACATTGAAAAGGTTATTGCTGCATCCCCGGATTAATTAAATATATCTCACTGCTTGAAGTTTGAACAAATGAAAAATCATCCTTTTAGCGATCTTCCTCAGTTTGGCTAATTTTCAAAAGGATTAATTAAATTTAAAAAATTGTTCATAAAAGGTGCAAAAATTTAATAAAATATTTTCTCCTCAGATCTTAGTAAACGAGGGGCCTAAAGGTCAAAATATTAATAAAAAATTCTCTCGCATGTAATTTCTCTTCCTTAATCTCCCAATGGTTGAAAGTTAAGAATGGGCATCTTTATGCCACCCATGCTTGAGGCAAATGGGGATTTTCTTGACTAAATTTAGAAGCAATTTTTGAGATCCTCTTGATTCCATGTTGTAAAGCTTCTTCTATACATAAAATATCTAAATGTAGCCTTACTTTCAATGGGGGAGTGGTTTTGCCTTCGATCAGAGGGATAGATAATAGGGAGTATTTCCCTTGATTCAGAGGTTTTGTAGGTTATAATCATAGTTATGTTTAATATTTCTTTTTTTATTTTTATAAAATTTTAAGTTTTCCTCATCAATAATGAAGAGGGAAAACATAATATAGTAGTGGTGGGATATAATTGTTCATGAAAATCCAAAATACATGCTTCAAATGCCTAATATTTTTATTATATTATTTCACAAAATGATATTTGTGTAACATACCCAAATTTCAAGTCCCGTTAGATAAATTTAAAACAATTTTTTTTATTTTTTATTTTTCTTCTATGAGTATAACCAACTACTACTTTAACCGTCCTATGCAAGTCCTAAAGTATCCCCTCGCCGCCCAATGGTGCAAACACGTTATCGTAAATCTCGACGGTCCAAGGAGCACACGGGTTATGGTGAACCTTTCCCTAAGATGGCGTAAAGGAATACTCCGATTGAAAATCAACGACTCACATTAATATCGGAAGTGGAGCCTGCCTAACTGCCACAGATTTTGTCGAGGTGATTTCCAATTCCAATAGAACAACTTCTAGATTTCCAATAAATGTCCCCCTCGGGTCCACCCAATGTTGTGTCATCTTGATGCTTCCATATCGATACTTTATCTTCTTGTGCCTCTTTTTATCTCTTCAAGTTTAGAGAGTTGGGTTGACCTAACCATGGGTCCTCCTCCCACCAATGAGAATATTGTTCATTTTATGCACCGTCAATGAAACTGCTTTACGTCAATAGGTTGGGTCCCTCCTCGCCCATTCCTAAGGACGGGCTCGCTAATCACCAGGATTATGTGGTTGGTGACTACTCCCCAACCCATGGGGAAGAATCGGGGACACATATCCCGCTCGTTAGCCACCCATAAAAAATTGTCATACCAAATGGTATTAAATCTTTTTAGGCCTTCAAGAAACAATTTCCATGTTAAATTGTGAGTTCTTGAAGTCTTATGATGATCTTACCCTTTGAGTTAATCTTCATTGTTGTTTCACCGTTAGTCCTAAAGTACTGCCGACTAAGGGAAAAAACTCAAAGAGGCCCCATTTTCCATCATTTCACTTCCCTTTTCACTCACAAATAATTCCATTTTCACCCTCGCCTTCCATAAAAATCCCTCAAAAATACCTTTATTTGACTTCTAAATCATTTCAAAACCCCTTTTAAGCCTTATACCTCCCTTTTATCTTCATTAAAATCCTCCTCCTCATCTATCCTAATCCCTTGTTTTGGCCTTAAAAAACATTTGTTTTTGGCCTGGAAAATGCTTCCAAGGCGCTATGGCTGTCCAAGCCCCGAGGGCTTGCTATCCTTCAAATTTCCTTCCTCCATGCGTCCTAAAGCTCCCGCAACGGTGCCAAAGGGCTTAAAACCTTTTCTTAACCCAACTTCCCTTCTATTTTCCTTTCCCGACATGTGTCCTTGAAAACAAACTCCGGACCGTTGATCTCATAGAGACGAATGGCCAGAGCTTCCAAGCCTTCCTTCCTTGTCTTTTCGCTCCCCGTCCCTTTTTCCTTTTAAAAACTCTCTCCGCTCTTTTCTTTAGATCCTCGTCGTCCATCGAAAAAAATCTAACGTATCAAAAGAGTCAAACCATAAACCATTGCACCCTCTCTGCGACAAAAATAAATACGTCATCGTCGGCCCATCAGCTTCTTCCACCCATGCGCTCATCCATTGCGCTCAACCCGCGCTCGTTGATTTGAGCCTCCAATCTGATGGCTCAAAACATCTATTTCACGTAATTTTTGACCTCCTCAAAGGTGCTACTTCCGCGTCGAAATAGGTGGTTTTCATTTTCCACGTGCTTCAAAATGTATCGTATTGCGTTTTTTTATAATACTAATTTTCCTCAGAACGTTGTGCGAAAAATCCATTAATAGTTTTCTCTGAACCACTTATCTTCAAATTGGGTACAAGCAATTCAAAATTTTACCTCGGTTAGCTATTCTCGCTAAAGTTTCGACCTCCTTCTTCCGCCGTATTTCATATATCTTCAAGCGCTCCATCACCTCCATTAAACCTCCGTAACGTATTTATACTATTTTCGCAGGGTTTCTTAATGATTTTTTGTGTTTTGGAGGGTATAAGTGGTGGTTAATCCGTGTTTTTCCATTACCACAAACCGGTGACTACATAAGTCCAAAGGTGGAAATTTGTGTCTTATATCCACGTAATAAAGGAAACCAGGTTTCAATCTCTCAAATGCATCAATGGACGTAATCCTTAATCTTAGATGAAACCCTCCAACCTCTATTTAAAAACTACTCGTGCCAACAAAACAAAGCAAAGAAAATGTATCGTTGAAGAAATTAACGATAAAGTGATTAAAGCCAAAGCTTGAAGATCAGAAGTTTTAACTCACCAAATAAAGAGATAAAGACAAATGTTAAAGGACAAAGACCAAGATGAATATCAAGGCTAATTAAGCCTAAACAAAGACCAAAGCAAATTAAAAGTGTTTTAAGTGTAAAACAAGAGAAAATATCAGCAAAAGAGGTCTCCACCGCTTTCACATCGTGGAACATGTATCCTCTCTAACTACCAAAGTGCCACCTGCAACACTTCAATAAATCAAATCGAAGGCATAGTTATCTTAGTCAAGATATTTTCCTAAAGATCGCTAACAGCTTATTTCAAACTAAAGAACATATTTTAAACTGCTTCGGTAAAAGGCTTTTCAAAGATAAAAAGAGCCTAAAGTCAATATTTTTCCACTAGGCCCAAAATCGTAATGGAATAAAATGAAACAGGAAGCAAATCGATCAGCCTCTACCTTATGCCTTTGCATAGTTTTCAAGGCTAGAGTTACTTAGTATAGAATTAATTTCTCATACCTCAACCCTAGAAACTTTCCACCTCCTCATTTTCTTATAAAATCTCCTTGAGGAGTGGCATTTGTAAAGGGTTGGTTGTTGGATTTCTCGATCTAATATTTGTTGTATCGAATCATTTTTGAATGTAAATAAATTTTGAAGCTCAAGCTCGTTAAGTTATCATCAAGTTAGGTCGAGAAGAGAAGTTGTTTCGTATGTTCCCTTTTCGTAACATTTCAAGTCTGTGCGAGATGGACTGTGGGGGCATTTAATGGAGATATGTCACTCTCTAAATAAGGGTGAGATCCGTAGGCTTTCTGCCCTTGCGTACTGATACAGATATGTGAAATTCCGTAGTTGAATGACTATCAATCCAAGCCTAGAAAACACATTTTCAGAATGGAGGTGTTAAAGAAGATTTTGATCCCTCGGTCCGGGATCCTTTGAATATATCTACTTAGGAGCTTAAATCCAAGAGTGGGCTAAAAAATGTCTCTAGGAGCTTAATACAAGTCTCCTTTGCCTATTTATTCCTCAGAAATGCCCAATGAAGAGGGTTGTATCAACAATGATCATATACCAGGTAGCAACAATATATGAGATAGAAAAATGTACATGAAACCATAAATAGTCACTAAATATATGTAGCAAGAAAGTGTGCAAATATACAAATACTTGAGGAATAACTCACCTGTGCCGAGCAAAGGAACCCTCAATGGCATGCATATGGAAATATATCATATCAATCGGCTATACAAGAATGCTTGTAACTAAAATCGTGCATTCACTAGGAGGTGTTGCTTCATATATAATGTTAAAATAAGAATACTAAGTATAATGTGTCAAATAAATATGGGGAAGCAAGATCTCAACCCCGAAATCATCAATACATCAACCTGGAAGGATTGATGAACTGCATGTGCAAGGAAAATGCTCTGAGTTGTTGCCTCTCCCGAACTAGAAGCACCGCAACTCAAATGGAGAGATGGTTAAAGATGTCGCATATGCTGAATAGATCTCCTCCAATGGATCTTTCAAGTGAGAGTCCGATCCAACTTCGAATATCTCTCCCTCTCCAAACCAGTGGTGCAAACCCCACCGCAACTCGCAAGAAATAACGCAAATAAAGGAAGGGACTGGCACAAGGAAGGAAGAGAGGAGTTGTGCCCGATGCAAAGATATGGAAAATAGATCTAAAAATCTCCTCTAGTGGCCTCTCGTATGCAAAGAAGCTCTCTCCTCTAAAATCGAGTCAGAAGATGCTACAGGGAAACCTCCATCGCAACCTCAAAGAATAAAATGTTTCCTCGCACCGCGTAAAACAATCGTACTGAAGGGAAATGCTTTGGCCTTGAACTAGAATGATAAGCCGAAGAACAAACTCAAGAGGCTTCTCAAGAAGGGAGGTAATCCCAGTCAGAGTTCCCTTTAGCAAATGGGAAGACAACTATCTCGCTGAGTGTCAAGAGAGCAAGCAATTTGAAATATCCATGAATGAGAAAATTCTTGTTCCTTCCTTTTCTTATTCCAATGAAGGCTCCTCTGTTATCACCGTATTTTCCTTGAAGTTGTGGAAAAGGAAAGTAAATCCGATGTAACCACAAACCAACCTTCGGATACGTAATCTAGCTAATTTATATCCAGAGAGGGCTCTCTTTTAAAATTTAGCTTTGTTCTTAAAAAATATTAGGCTAGTTATAAGTCCAAGAATTTTTTTGAATTTAAATGGTGGAATCCGCCAACTAAGGGCACAATTGATTATTTCGTGCCATTGGGTATGGAGTCGAAAGGATGGCTTCATCGATTAAGTTTTTTTACACCAAAGATGGCTTTATGGCAAGATAATACCTAAACAGAACAATTTTAGAAATTAAAGTGAATGAATGGATTTTGAAGGGATGAAAGGCAATTAAGAATCTTTCAAATATGTTCAAAGAAAGAAAGTGAATGATTACAGTCAAAGAGCATTTAAGAAATTCTTACTATAGCACTAAAATGCTTAAACCAACGAAACAAGAGCAATTAAGAATTACTTGCTTATAACCAGCTTAGAAGAAAACATTTAGAATAATCACAATTGAAATCAGAGCACACTTAAGTAAGCTTTGCATTTATTATTATTTCCATGTCAATTATTCAGAAATGGAACACAAGGATATTATAAAATGTAAACATATAAAACTTAAAACAAAGGATAGAAAATACTTATTGAATCAGAAGTCCGACACAGATGAATCTTGCAAAAAGTCTTGAGCTTCAATTCATCATCCAAAGCAAGCCACAAAGAAATTTCTTAAAGCACTTTTATTCCAAAAAATCAATGTTACAGCAAAGTAGAAGAATCCACCCAAAATACTTCCAAGAGTGAAGTATTTATACAAATTTAAAACTAAAATATTTGAGAAATATCAAGATTAGTTCACAAATCTCTCCAACTATTTTACATAAATAGAACTTAAGTAAATGACACTCAAACTAATGCATCTATTTGGCACTATTTTTGATGGATAGGTGATGAAAACAGATAATTCGAATTTGATCCAACTCTCTTAGTTGATGATGAGGCATCCAAGTCACTAACTCCAGCTCTTTTTTGTGAATTTCGCTCCAACAATTCTGCAAACTTGGGGTCCAATGATATCTTTTATTTCTCAATCCATAATAGATATGTAAAAAGTGAAAGAGGTTATTGTAGATAAATATTGTGGTGAGCTAAACCTCTTTCATTTTTCTAAAATTTTCCGCCTATGAATAATAGGCTCTGCAAAAATATGTGTAGAAATGTAGGCTTCATGAAGTCCGAAAAATAGCCTCCGTAAAGATGTGCATGTATCTTCCCTGCCTGAAATCATTGTACAAAAACTGAGATAATTTTTGGTATATGGGTCTTAGGAACAAAAACCTCCTTCAATTTTGTATTATGTATTTTGGATTGGCCGTTACAATCCTCTGAAATGATGACTTAACCGAAATTTTCTCAAAAAGTGTTTTTCAACATTGTTTAATATTTCCAAAACCATAATAGTCATAGAAAGGGAGAGAGGTTTTTGTAGATGGTTCACTTAAGAACATAAAAATCATTCAGCTTTTCAAAATTCATCTTTTATTGATCACAATAGTTTCGTAAAAATGACTAAAACATGCAATTTCGGTAAAAATGTTCTTCTTGTTGTATTTTTCATCTTTTTCATTTTTGTTCTTTAACTATTTTTTACTTTCACTTTAAACAAACTTCAATGTTGGTGAAAGTGTTTTCATTTCTTTTTACCATTTCCATCGCCTCTCGTAATTACCATCGTTTACCTTTTGATCGTCTTAACTTCATTTTAACTTTCACTCTAACTTTTACTCGATACACTTTAACTAATTACTCTTTAACTGTTTTACCGTGTCCTTTTACCTCAATGTGTAGTTTAAGTTTTTATAGTTTGTTTCAACAAAGAATTGTTTAATATCATGTTTTGCTTGTCTTTCAACAATATGTTTTATCTTCCATCTCTCGTTTGAATAGATTTGATAACACTTTAGAGTAAACAAGTCTTATGACTAGTATTACATCTGCTTATCCAAGGATGTGGTCTTCTCAATCAGAAACAAAACAAATTGTTAAGAAAGCAATATTTGGTGGTGGAGGTCAAAAAAGGTTTCATTTGATTTTGAGAGGTCTCGTGGAGTGAATCTAGAATGATTTTTAGGAGGCAAACCATGCTCGAATTGGTTAACAAAGTTGCCTGTGTACCCACCAAGGCAAAGGGCTTCCATCGCATGGGAGTCCTGGTCGTTCACTCCATGATATAATAAAAAACGCAAGTTCTTTTTGTTTTTATTTTTACAAATTCAAAGGGTGGCGGTTTTAATTAATGACATCGCATGTGTTACGTATGAGTCACTTGGAAGGTGGTAAGCGAAGCTTTATCGCACCGTCATGAGGGAAGTGTTTTAGGGTGTATGAAGCGATGCGATACAACGATCGACACGTAGCACGACATCGTTGAAAACGCTAATATTCATACAAGCAGGTATTTCTTTTCGTACGGATGGCCAACGAAATGGACGAGGGCCGTCGATTTCGACGGGCGATCAGACGACGACTTTTGTGGACAGGAGATGGCGGAATTTTAATGACGCTGGCCCAATGTAATTATTCGGTTAAATAAACTCACTTCCAAAGGACTGGACATGTGTTGAATTCACACTAATCGTGGAGTATCAGCTCAATCTCTTTTGTATGGTCGAAGATAAAAATGCACGGATGGATTATTTTCAAAGTTTGGTTTTAAGGCTTAAACTTTAATATTTTTGTTTTTAAAACATATATATACATATGTTTAAACGTTTTTCATATATTTTATTATATGATAATTAAATCAATGTGATTTTCTTACCATAATGGAAATAGAATTAATGTTATATTTTAGCCAAAAGGAGGTATATTGTGTTTTATTTGAATAAATAGGAGTTAAATACTTTTAATAAAAAGTCATAATATAAGGGTTTTGGGGATATTAATATAAAAGGATTTATATAATAGAAAAATGGATTTTCATAGGGAGTTAATATATAAATTAGAGTTAATATGTTAATAAAGTGACAATGTAAACTCAAAATACTTAAATATAACCAAGAAAGTGAAGATTCAAAAAGTAATGGTATTATTATACTTTCAATGTACTAGACTTAGAATAAAAGTGATTTGAGGGCTTTTCTATGAAATATTGAAGGATTTTCCTAAGTAAAATGGGATTTTACTTTGTAGGAAAAGATTTTTGAAAAAAAGGAATGAATGTGATAATGGATTATTTCAAGTACTTCGGTTCTTTCAATTATTGGGCCGAGGGTCCGGTCCCTCCAAAAGTCAAGGAAATGCTCTCTGAGCCCCTTTAATCTTCAAATACCTTTATGCTTAGGAAATTAGTAAAATCTTTAAAATGAGAGGGGAAATTAATGATTTTAATCTTGCTTTGCTTTGAAATTCTGCCAATGTAGTGTTCCGCCTTTGCACTCAGATGAAATAAATTCTTAACACATTTTAACACCATCATTCATCAAATGAAAATTTTCAACATCATCTACCTATCCTATCTACTTTACTTACCATTTTTCTCTCATTAGGGTGCACTTAGACTGCAAACCTTATCACACTTTTCTTTCTTTTTCTTTTACATGGCAAGCCTACCAAGTCTACACCTATTACATCCAAGGATCGATTAAACCGTTAAGCTCCTTTTAATATTAACTCTACCTACCTACTTATTCTCAAGATTAAATCCATTTGCCGTATATTTGTCTTCTATTCTACAACATGAAATTGAAACAACTAGCCAAGCTTAAATAGTTTGACTATTCATGAATTGTGGCATAAAATACAAGTTGCACACAATTTGTTTATTACATCGTAGAAAATAAGCGTGGTATCAGACTTGCACACTTTCCTTGGCCTTTTCTTGTTTGGAGTTCATTTTCTTCTACCTCTTTTTGGCCATTTTATTTTTTCTACCCTTTGATTTTTTCTTTTAGGGTATGCCCTCTTACAATTTTTAAATTTTTTGATTTTTTGATTTTTTTTGAAAATATGGAACACTCAGCAACAAGAAAAAAAGGTTTGAACATATTGCATAGTTCATCAAGTCAATCATGAAAAATGACACCATTGGTATAGGAGTCTAACAAAGCCCTTGGCCATGGACCCCACACATTAGGGTTTCTTCTCGTCAAGCAATTGTGTTACTTCCCAAGCAAGCCACACCTTCATATATTGCATAGTTTGACTTGGTCAACATGACCTAGCCTCCTCGCAATTATCCCTCTTCACACATGGGTGTGAAAAACTAGCTCTAATGATGCTTCTCTTCATTTCATGAGGGATTTTATTAATATTTTATTTATGAATTGGTCTCCTGCCCATTTTATTCTCCTCCAAAGTTGAAATAGCCAAAATTATTGTTTCAATTAGCTCTATGCTAATTTGGGAACATTACAAATTCTCCCTCCTAAAGATCGCTTGCCCTCAAGCAAGTGTGAGGTTAGAACCGATTTATCTGCCCTCCTCTTCCCGTAGCACCTATGTATGATGCCTGCCTCCAAGTAGCAAGGGTGCCATCTCATCAATCAATTCTCACAATGTCCTTCCCAAGTATGCAAGTCAATCGTCAAGGTGTCATCATGTAATGTTGAAATACTTTCTTCCAAGAGGATAATAGAGTGATGTCTAGAGCCCTCTCGCAGTATGGAGTCTACAATGTAGAAATAACACTTCTATGGTCCATCCATCCCTGCCATGTGCCATGCCAAAATTGATTCACCTCCAATCCAGGCAATCCTCAGTCCGTCATCCACCTTTGGCCTCGCCAGAAAGTAGGTAGGATGAAAGGGTCTTCGGCGGTAGACCACACGCCTACCCACGCTCACCGCTCTCCACTTAAGATAAGTGTAAGGTTTCTCACGTGTGTGCTGATCCTAGGTCGCAATAAGGTTTCCATCAAGTGGCAAGATGAAGGTCAAGCCTCCAAAGGCCCTCCCCCAACGTTTGCAAATCTGCGTGTGCCCAAACATCTCCACATGTGATGAGTTGGTGGTAGTCATCCTCATATGGCATCATATCCATCATAAAGGCATGGCTCACCTCATAAAAGAATGATTGTTCTCGAATGGTGGCTATCACAACTATCATGCTCCTCTTAGAGCAAGTGCATCGCAAAAGAGAGGAATCCTCCCTCCTCATGGGTCACACCCAACCAAGGTGTCTCTCTCCCGATCATGCTCCTCATAAGAATAGGAATAACAAAGATAAGGAGCCAAGATAAACATCATGCTGTTGCCATGGAAGTGAGAGTGGGGATATGGTTCCTCATGTGTAGCCGTAGATTGATCCTAACCGCAATAGAGAATGTAAAACATTGTGGTTTCCCAACCACTCTGTGCTGCCCCATTCTCCTTATGTGTTTGAGTGAAAGGAACAATATGGGATGCAAAGTGATCATGCCCTCAAACACATAGCTCTTCCCCAAATTTCCTCTAGGGATACTCATCAATCCCGCTTGTGGTCTCCAATGACCCTGCATCCTAAGAAAAGTTAGGAGTGTCCTTCCTTGAGCAATTTCATACGTAGAGATGGTCAAAGGAAGTATACATGGCAAAAATCAATGTGGCATGACTAACATTCTTACCATCTACTCTCAAGCCATGTAACTGAGTAGCTCATGGATGTGCCTCCTCCTATCCTCAAGGAGAGAATGAATGGTTGTGTTAGTTTCCCAAAGAGGGATGTGCCTCCCCTACATCCGCATGATTCTCTCGCATCTCCCCATGTGCTGATGTGTCCCTCCTCATGCACCGGTCACCTAACACCATGCTAAAAATATCCCCTGAATAATTTTACCCAAAATTGGGAGCTCCAATGTGGATCCATCCTCCATAATGAGCGCCGCTAATGATCCCTCATGTAGACTTAATATCATATGGTTGCTTCCTTCTTTGACATCTCGTATGCCAAAGATATAAGTGGGAAGATCGCCATCCTTCCCCCGTTGTTTCGCTCAACAGCAGACCGAAATGGCAGGGCAATAGTGATGATGAGAGAAAACTCCCTCTTCTCGTGCCTACCCAAAGCCCCCGAGCCGTATCAAGCTCTCCCAAGGTCTCCACCCTCATGAAGTCAATGATTGTGCCCCAAAATGTGAAGCATCCTCCTCCTCTCGCTGATCCAAAGGTCTCTCGCTGGAATGTCTCCATGCGGCAGAGACATCATCAACAAAGGTAGATCGTATATATGAATGATGATGTTTCCATGCCCTCACCGCGCAATCCAGCTTCCCTCCATGGTGCATGTAAATCCCCTAAAAATGAGTAAGGGTAATTACTCCTCATCAACCGATGCTGGCTCTTCCCCTTACCTTCCTCCTTATGTCCCCAAGTTTCACACCTCTGTCAATGGCATAGATAGATCATGTGTTGTGCCTTGGATTCCCTATATGAGATCCTCGGGGTCCTCTTGCAATGATGCAAGAATCCTCCACATGGAGCAAGGGCTCCACTCCCTTTCCTCTCGCAGGTGAGATGAGGTACTAGATATATTCTAGAAGGTGCCGCCGCTATTGCTCCCATCCTCCTCCCTCATGGGGTGGGCAACCTCCCACAATGGGGTCCCCTTTGGGAAAGAGACCTCATGCTTCCTCGATCAAGTTATGGTATGATGAAAATATTTCCTCCAACAAGGTATGGTGTAAGGTCCCTCCTTATGGTCAGAGAATTAGAGTGGAGTCCCAAGTTTCATCCATCACATGTAGGGTTTTGTTTGGAGTATGTTCCTCCACATGTGTTTTATGAATCCTCCCATCAAATCCTTTACTAATGCATGAGATAAAAATGTGCATTTTTAAAAGGAAAGGATTCAAAATTCGACTGTGCAGCCACTTCTCTAGTGCAAAGGTCGCCAATGTGTTTGCTTCTTCTTCGAAGTTTTGTGTTGCTACAAAATGGAGTCTAGCCCCTCCACCCAAGCTTTACCGAAACGTAATTGACCCATCAAAATTTGAGAGAATGGATCTATCATGCCGTCGCTTCCTCTCCTTGGTCACTCCTCCTCCTTCTCTCATCTTAGTTATGTCACCGTTGACTTAGGATCGTGCTGGTCATCATAGTGTGTGGCCGCATGATAACCCCCACTATGTGCAACCTAGAGTTTGTCCCTGAATCAAAATCCTTCGGAGATGCTCCATCCATCTCCTCCCTTGGTTCCCTGATACTTCCATGAATTCTTTGGAATATACTCGAAGAAGCCTTGTGAGCTTATCCTCCTTCTTTCTCCCAAGAGATGGAGTCTCTCTCCATCTGGTCTTCTTGTCTCCTTCAAGATGAGAATAGGGAAGTGCAGGATCTTCCTTCGTTTGCTCTTCCTCCCTTGGGGAGGTTCTTCTTCTAAAAAATGGATGATATCAATCTCATCCTCTTCATATGCCTCAGTTTCCTTTCTTCTTGGGCTTTGAAAGCTGTTGAAATGTTTCGAAGAAAGGAGCTCGATACCAATGTGTGATGTTCCTTTTTTTAGAAATATCAAGCAAGTCTACGCCGTAGATGGATCGAAGTGGGCATTTACTGGATATGTCACCTTCTAAAGAAGGGTGAGATCCCGTGAGGCTTTCGGTCTCTTTGTAGACTCGTCTACATATATGTGAAATTCCCTAGTAGGAATGACTATCAATCCGAGCCCGGAAAATGCATTCTACGGAGGCAAGCAGATTTGATCCCCTCGGTCTAGGATCCTTTGAATATATCTATATTTAGAGCCGAAATCCAAGAGTGGGCTAAAAAAATGTCTCTAGGAGCTTAATACAAGTCTCCTTGCCTCGTTTATCTTTAGGAATGCCCAATGAAGTGGTTTCATAAAATGATCATATACTAGCATAGCAAAATATGCAGGTATGAGAGATAGAAAATGTACATGAAACCATCAGGGGAAAAAATTTTAAGGATGGAAATTTATTTGAATTTTAAAATTCTGGCGTAATCTCACTAGTACCTAATATGCAAACTATAAAATGTTTATTGATGTATTTGAAAAATATTGAAATTTATAATGATTTTATATATATCAGATAATGTTGGTGATTTTAACATAAAATAATTTTATATTGTAAAATTTGGGCTAATATTTTTTATAAAAATGAAATTGGCTAATCTTTTTTTTTGGAAAAAATCATGGAAAATTAGCCCACCCGCGAATATTAGCCCCTTAAAATTTTCCATGAAACCATAAATAGTCACCGAATATATGTAGCAGCAACAAATATACAAATAATTGAGGAATCACTCACCCAAGATGAGTAAAGGAACCTCAATGGCATGCATATGGAAATATATCATAACACTACTATACAAGAATGCTTCAGAATCGAAACTGCGTATCTACTAGAGGTGTTGCCGCATATATAATTTCAACATAAGAATATGGAAGTATAATGCTCAAGAAGATGAGAGCAAGATCTCAACCCCTCGAAATCAATAATACGTCAATCCTTGGAAGGATTGGCCGAAATGTACAAAGGAAAAATGCCAGAGTTGTCACTTAAACCGGAATAGCACCGTAACTCGTAAATGTAAGGAGATGGTCAAGATGCCGCATATGCTAAATATATCTCCTCCAATGGATCTTTCAAGAGAGGTCGATCCAATCCCCGAAGATCTCTCCTCCAAACTAGTGGTGCAAACCCTAACGTGTACTGCTTTGTAAATAACGCAACAAGCGAAGGGATCGCGTTCGTGAATGAAAAGAGGAGTTGTGCTCCGGTGCAAATATATGGAAAAATAGATCCGAAATCTCTAGTGGCCTCCCTTGATGTAAAGAATCTCTCTCCCAAAATCGAGCTCGGGAAGTGATGTTGTTAAGTCCCTATATTAATAGTGTAGCCCCTCTTATTGTTATTGTACCCTTGTAACCCCCATATTGTTATTATCAGGCCCTTACATTATTATTGTTAGGTCGGCTAGGATTACACGAGGCTCACTAGAATTACATTATGGCCCCATGGACTCCTATATATAGAAAGGAGGTTTTGTAAATAGTATCATCCAAGAATTGTTCATTTATGTAATGTATTGGAGGTTTCGAAGTGGCTTATTTCTAAGGCGTTCATATCTTCTTTTTCTTCTATTTTTTGGAGTCAAGTTACACAACATTTGCATCGTAGCTGATTCTTAGGTTTTCATTGCCTCCAAACAAAGTCATCGTGGCATTTTCGTTTATAAATCGTTTTTCACGAAGTTGCGTGCTGAAATCTTTAGGCACGGTTAAATCCCGAGGAAGAGTTTCTAAAAATTTCAGATCTTGGTTCGGTAATATTTGCGAGATATCATCCGTGGAAGTTAGGTCTTTTTTCAAGCTCCTAAATGTGTCATCGTGGAATTTTCTGCTATAAAAAATTTTCTACGAAGGTTCGTAATCCGAAATTCGTTGTGCAAAGTCGAAACTCGAGGAAATTGGCTGCAAATATTTCGCATCTTGTTTCAATATTTTTGGAGATATGATCCGTGGAAGGTAGTGCTTTTTCAGCTCCTAAATTTCATCTCAAAGAGGTGATCGTGGGAAAAGTCTACTAACTCTTCTCTCAAAAATTGATTTGAGTGCCGTCAAAAGTGGTCGCAAGTACACACCCTTTAGTTTCTTTGCTATCAATTTCGGTAGATAAAGAACAAAACAAAGGACACGTGGAAAGTCGTACAAGTTCGCCCCATCGAACCAGTCCAGACTAGGTCAGTGGGGAGATTGGACACAACTTTGTCTTGGAGAATCAAAATTAGGTCAGACCTATGGCATTTGAAAGAAGCTTTAGAGGGCTACTACAGGTTTTAATTTCGTATATCGAAGATTTTCAATTACAGAGGATAATTCAATTTCGTATCGAGCTCCCAAAGCTAGTAAAAGTTGTGTATTTTTTTCCGAATTGCATAAATCTTGTTTGAAAATCGGTTTGAAGTGATTCATGCTCATTTGAGCATATATTTCGCATTGGGTTCGAAAATGCCTCCTAAAAAAATAATTCAACACCCATTAATCTCGTAATCTATACTATGACGCATGAAGAGGAAGAATTGCGGTATGAGATATCAAAATTACGTACCAAGTACAACAAGTTTCGATCTTACGAAGAGCAATCGAAGATGAAATAGATGGTTTAAAAGTGCTTTAAATGGAGGCTAAGTTGGATGGTTTGAAGGATCAAATAATAGCTAATATTGATGATAAATTATTGGAAGATCACAACAGAAAACAACAAGTTCTCCAACTCTCAAAGAATAACTCCAACTTTGGTGCGTAATCTAATGAAACAACAGAAGATCAACATCACACTTCCAAATAAGTTATAGCGCTCAGAAACAAGAAACTCGACAAGTACGATCAATTTCGCAGTGATTCCACAAGTGGAAGAACTTTCCCCGTAGAATATTTCACATGGGAGGATGAGAATTTTATAACGTGCTATCAAGAAATAATCAAGCGTTGAGGAGCCAACACTTGTTTAAGGAGAGGGCATGTTAAGTCCCTATATTAATAGTGTAGCCCCTTATTGAGCATAGTGTAGCCCCCTCTTATTGTTATTATTGTACCCTTGTAACCCCCATATTGTTATTATTGTGCCTCACATTATTATTGTTAGGTCGGCTAGATTACATTTCAGGCCTTACCAGAATTACATTATGGCCCCATGGACTCCTATATATAGAAAGGAGGTTTTGTAAATTGTATCATCCAAGAATTTTTCATTTATGTAATGTATCGGAGGTTGGCCCCTCGAAGTGGCTTATATTTCTAAGGCGTTCATATCTCTTTTCTTCTATTTTTGGAGTCAAGTTACACAACAAACATGTTATGGAAACTGCTAGTATGAATCTTTCTGGCTGAAAAAGATCACTTTAGCTACACATAACAAATAGCCCTAACATCGATTATGGCTGAAAAATATCTTTAAGTTTGCCTATTGCTATCTCGTATCTAAGCACAAAAAGACATTAAGCGTATAAAATATAATATGGTTCCATGCATCCAATAGACAAGACAAGAACAAAGTGTTTAAAAGAATGATTTGTAATATATTAAAGAATGGGGCACCGAGAGGAAAACAAAGAAAGGTGTTTTTTGGTTCTCCTCAAAGGGGATGTGGTTTCTTGGAAGTCCTAAGTGTTTCATTTTTTGGTTCCTCCTCAAATAGATGGTTCTTGGAAGTCCTAAGTGTTTCGCATCTAATATTCCTCTCTCTCTTATTGGTGTAGAAAAACAAACATGGAACTCAATGGGAGTTCATAAAGAAAAATGGAAAAATGGTGACCAAGAGTAGATCCAGAGTGATCTAATGCAATGAAGGTGACTAATGAATGGGGAAAACCCTTCTATTTATAACAAAATATTGGGGTGTTCTAGAACTCGGTGCATGAATAAAATATTATTAATCACATTCTAGAATCACCCTTTAGAATATTTTATTATATTTGTTGGAGAGAAAAGGGTCTTTTGACTTGGGTCAATTCCTTTATTTATAAACAATAAATAAATAAATGATTTATTTATTATTTTAGGTAGATGGTGGGAATATAATTAAATAAATAATGATTTATTTAATTAATTAAAAATTATTTAGTAAAATTTAACTAGAATATTATTTAAATAATGATTTAAATAACTTATTCCTAGGAAATAATTAAATAAATAATGATTTATTTAATTAATTTCCTTGTTTTGGGTTAAATATGACTAGGAAATATAGAAAAATGTTATTTCACATGGTGAAAGCAATTTTACTTAGGGTAAAATTGGTCTTACATGGTGTACTTGGGTTCATCTAATGATAATAGGTTAGATGACCAAAAAAATGGTGTAACAGATTGCCCCCCAACGTACGAGTGTTAGGAGCAAATCGTATGACCGAAATACGTTGTAAGAACTCAATCACTAGGCATGAAGAGGGGAGTGGGAGAGAGAAATGTAAGGTAGTCTAATGTGTTAAAGGACTAGACCCTGAGGATACAAGACTTACAGGTGCAACAAGTATCTAGTTGATGAAGTGGTACCAGTGTTAAAGGCGGCGGGGGAGGCATACCTATGCCCGTCGAGACAAGAGTACAAAGAATAAGGCGCCCGAAAAACCAAGGAACACAATAAGGAAGCATGTGTTGGCCTAAACATGAGCCAGATAAATAAAATGATGAATCCCACATACATGCGATGTCTGGAATAATCCTCAGGACTTATATAAGAATATTTTAGTACATGAGATACAAATACACCCAAATTCCCCCTACACACCGGGATGGGCTCGCAAAATCTGACTGATACATGCAAATCAAAGAGGCGCTGCAAGCAGTTGAGGCTGATATCATCAAATGAGAGGAGTTGCATCAAGGGCAGAAATGAAGAAGTCATTCGGGCATGTGGGGGGCTACCTGCAGGGCCACCCCCTCATGAGGGTTGAGACATCTCACACATGCCCGGGAATCACCAACAGCTGCTGCTGCATTACTGGACCATTAGGTGTATAGATCACGATCATGCTGAGAAGAGCTCGAACCAAGGTACACTGCCCCCTAGACCTAGCTTCTGGAGTAAATGAGCTGATGTCGACAGAAGTAGGTCCAGCATAGGTGAGGTGATAAGGGAACCCCAACTAAGGCATGGGAGAAAATACTAGAGTGACTAACAGACAGACACTAATGATGATGATGAAATGGGGGATACTGAGTAGCGGATGGACGACTTCCCTTGTTAGAGCATAAAGGGCATGAAAGGCTTGGCAGCGACTGACACAATATCATGAGGGATATGGGACAGTGGGACTGAAGGCCATAATGTGCGACACGAGAGAGGGACCAAGCAATGAAGGATGGAGGGCTATAGCGGGATACAAAGGGACTCGGGATAGATTCCATGAATGTGATGATGACTCAACTCGGATGCTCTAAACAAGGGCGACTTGATGGTGCTGCCACATAGTAAAGGTCCAATGGGGGACCATAAAAACATGAGTACAATAGGATATATCATGACGAAAATAAACATGAACAAGGACAAGTAAGGAGGCAAAGTGGTGCCCCCAGTACAAGTGTTGTAAGTGAGGAAATTCGATCTGGAGGAGAGGTGAATAGACACTTCGTGGACACAATGGGTCCTGGTGAAGTATCAAGGTACTAAAAACTAACAGGTACCTAGAGCTCATGAACAGGTCAGGTCGCACTTTTTGGGGTCTGTGCTGCGACCTGGGTAACAGGTACTGGGCAGAAAACTGCGACCTGTCCCAGGAAATGATCTGAAAAGTGTGACATTTCAGAGAAAGGGGGTTTCAGTGCTGTTTTTGGCTGAGATCTGGGATTCATATGGTTGAGGGGCCTAGGTGCCCCCAAGCATGTTGTGGTCATGCCAAAATGTATTTAGGAAAAGGGGGGTCTAAACACATTTTAATGATGTGGTGCACCATTTGTTTTCGTGCATCTTGAGAAAGGAAATGGAGGATTGCCAATATATTTTAGTAATGCATATATGAATCAAATGGAATTTAAGTTTTTGGGTTGGCATACCTAGTGTCACTATCCAAAAGAGAGGATTTGGAGATAATGAACTGGTGCTCTCCTAGAAAACCTATAGGTTGGTCAACAACAATGTCTAAAAGAGTGGGTTGTGAATGTAAAACGAGGGAATGATAAGGGGTATCATCCCAAGAGTGATCTGAAGTGGTATGGGACTCTAAAGGTTCTTCTAAGTGTGGAAGAATAATGGTACTAGAGTTGACATGACCAGATACACGAGGAGAGTTGTGGAGAATTACTTCTCCTGGTCTCTCAAATATGGGTGACCCCTTACCCAAACATTGGGTTGTAATGTAATGGCCACAAGGTGTATGTGGGTCAAATGCATGGTTTCGATGTAAGGGGGAATAGAGAAAGTCAGGGGAGATGATTCCTTCCATAATGTCATCATCGTGATAGAAGATGGGGTGACTGGTGGAAGAAAGACCACCTGACGCGGCGAAGCTACCTAACTCATCATCATGAGAAGAGAGGTTCACATGTGCATCGTTAGCAGAAGTGACCGAAGAGTAAGCAGATAAAGGATCTACCGATGTTGAGCCCAAGGTGATCACTAAAGGAAGGTAAAGCGAAACAACAGGGGAGGATTCAGAGGGAATGTTCCCCGAGGGTCTCATGGATGATGATAGGTAAAAAATGGCGGATGAAGGCTCCGTCATCTTGACATCAGGAGGGGGAATGTCAATGGGAGCAGTCATGTCTGGTAGGTCTGCCGAAGCATAGGGGTGGTTGGTGTGAATAGTCTTGGGGTTCTTGGTCACGGTCGCGGAAGGAACAAAGGCTTCCGGGATCGTGGACTCAGGGAACGTGACAGTAACCAGGGGCTTGAGATGAGGCAATTCAAAACAGGTATGGGTGGCGTGACTGACAACATCACACAAGGCACACTAAACGCTATGCTTTGGAGGCCAAGGAGGGGCAGGGTTTGTCGGGGCAGCCTTGTCCTTTGATGCTACCTTGCAAGATTTTCCCTTCTTACCCGAAACGGTCGCAAAAGGAGGTGGTTCTTGTGGAGGTGACTGAGGCACTGTTGCAGCAGGAGAAGTCATGGGGACCGGTTTAATTGGGGTCAAAGCAAGATAAGGTTTGGGGTGACTAGGTGGGGTAGTGGCTGGAGGGTCAAGGTACCAGACGGGAATGCTCAGGGTCAAATTGGGGAGAGAGAGGGTGGTCATGATGGGAACCGAAGAGACTCAGGGAGGGGGAGCAAGGAAAGGTATATGACCAGTGGGGTAATGGCCAGGAGGGACGCCTCCAAGATTGTTTAGACCTGGTGGAACCGACCCAGGAGGATAGAGGGGCGCATGGGTATCAGCTATAGGAGAAGGGCCAGAAGGAAGAGGTATGGCTGGCTGAGGTGAAGGGCTAGGAGCAGGTTGGAGCGGGCGAGGTTGAGGTTGAAGTTGCTGACTAGCCGAAGTGAGCCGTTTAAGGTCAGCCCGAGACGATTGCATCATGAAAACATTCGCTAAGCTGGGATTAGAGATAGGAGGAGGAGGAATACTAGGGAAAGTTCCAAGTAAGGAGGATTCTTTGTAGACGCCGGGGGAGACACTATTCAAAGAATCGATGGTTTGTGTATTGGCTATAGAAGAGATGGTCAACTCAGGGGAGGGCTGAGATTTTGGCTCATGATATGTCAACTGGTTAATGGTGACTATCTTTCCATTATGAGGGAAAAACATCTTGCGATGGACCGTGGATGGGACAGCAGACATGGCATAGGTGTAGCTACGCCCCAAAAGAATGTTATAATCAAGAGGGGCATCGATGACTTCAATGTCAACGCAAACAGTCTTGCTCGAAAGAGTGATAGGACAGTTGCGGAAAAGGCCAATGGGCTGGGAGGCATGGCCATCCCACGCTCAAAGAGTGATCGTGGGAGGGGCCAACTCAGGAGATCCGAGTTGTTTCCAAACTGAAGCGGACATCACACAGGTGGATGCCCCCTCATCAATGATGCACCGGGAAATGTTAGCGTTCCGTATTTTGACCAGGATTTGGAAAGCTACGGAAGTAGGAAGAGGAGGAGACTCTGATTGATGGGCGTTGAAAACAATCAATTGGTCATCTGCGGGATCTACAGTACCCAGGGCAGATAGTAGAGCTTTTCTTTGAGAGGGGCACGAATGGAGAAGTTCCAGCGTTGAAATGGCAGCAGGAGATTGGGCCAGATTATCTACTATGCTATATGAATGGGCAGCTCGGTCAAAAGCAGCATTTCAGTGTAATGGTCCGTTAGGAAACATGGTATGAACCTCCGATTTGGGCTGAGGGATATGCAAGGGACCATTAGGTGTCGAAATATGCTCTG
Organism: Pinus albicaulis; assembly: GCA_034641835.2. NCBI lineage: Eukaryota > Viridiplantae > Streptophyta > Pinopsida > Pinales > Pinaceae > Pinus > Pinus albicaulis. The sequence continues at coordinate 579,282,412 of CM076583.1, forward strand.
TAGAACCTGGAGAAGGTGACTCAGGGAAAGATGGAGCAAGAAGTTGAGGGTATGGACGAGACTGAGTTTGAAGGTTGAGGTCGACAGTGACAGGTTGGTTAGAGTTCATCATGAGGATCTGGTAATCAGAGATACCAGATGGAGGAGGTTGAGTGGTGACCGGTCCGTGAGGTGGTTAGGTTGCCACAAATCCCTGCTGTTCATCCACCTACTCTTGAGGGGGCGATGACTGCTGTTGCGGGGGTTGAGAAGACAAGGGAGGCAGGGGTGCAAATGCTGGAGGAGCTAGAGCACTATGCTGTGGATATGGATGAGAATGAGGTTGGGTAACAGTGTGGTAAAACGAAGGTTGGGAAGAAAGAGGAGGCATGCTGGAGCCTGGATGCGTGTTACCAGGAGGGGGAGAAGTGCAGGGGGAGGTGCCCCCTCCCCCAGGAAAACCATAGTTCATGGGAGGTTGAGCGGATGGATGAGAGAGAGCTCTAACAATACTGTTAGCGACATGAGGTGCCCCTGGTGCGTTAGTGCCACTGGGTTTGGGGAGGTCAGGAAGGAAGGTATAATCATAACCAGATTGAGCATAGATCAGGTCATATTTCAAGGCTATTTGGAGGGCGGCTTCTTCGGTTTGAGGGAAGTGGGATGCGACATCTTTGCCAATGGGAGGTAATAGAGAGTGAAGGAACCAGTCCATATAGACATGGTCTTCAAAGGTAGGGGCTTGACATAGGCTCTTTCTTCGCCACCATTCTTTAACATGATCGAATAGGCGGGTCGTAGACGATTGACGGAAAGAATTCAAAATTTCGATACCGGTGTCATAACGTGGGGGAAGCTGGAAATAAGATAAGAAGGCACGGGAAAGGGTCGCAAAGGTGGTATGGGAAGAGGTGGGCTGGTCAACATACCACTTAGAAGCTTCACCAGTAAGCGTGCATTGGAACAATTGAAGATGGATGGAATCATCTGTAATGGAATTGGATGAACACCACATATGGAAAGATCGGATATGGTTGGAGGGATCTTCACTAGCACGGCCTTCGAACTTGGGAATGTCGGAGGGGAGCTTGGTTGGCATAGCAGGCCAACTGACATGGTGGCAGATAGGATCATTAATCAGCTGATTGAAATCGGGGAGACTGAGGCTGGCCATATAAGGGAGCAAAGGGGTAGTCGAGGTAGGTCCCGTAGTGGTTCCACTGGAAACAGACCCAGCAGTAGAACTGGGGTTGCTGCTAGTAGTAGGCCTTGAAGTAGACATGGTGAAAGTAACAGGGGGAGAACCAGGAGTAGGGGGAGAACCTAAACAATTAGAAGAATAGTCGGAGTGCAGACTCGGGGGAGGACTTACTCGATGACAATGGGAAGGAGGAAGTAGACCAACTGGAAACTGAGGGTGAAGGCCAAGAAGTCTCCGGGACAAACTCCTTGGGGGCGCAATGATGAAGGGAAGAAGGAAAACTGACAAGGGTAGGGAGAGGAAAAATCAAGAGAGGTCAATGTTGCAACAAGGGCATAGAGGTGTAGTGTCAATTGATTTTAAAGTCTTTGCCAGGTGGTGTAAACCAAGCTCTTCTTCACTTAGGTTCAGTTTGTGGCGTGCGTTAATTTTAATTGTTTAAACTCAGACATTTTGAGATTAAAAGAAAAAGTGTGCTGCATAACTGAAAAATAAATTTGCAGTAAATAAGACTGAAATAAAAGAAAATTAACAACTAACAATGCATCAATCTAACCCAAGAAGGTGGGTTTCTCAAAACTAGTCTATAAGAGGGAAAAATCTAATCAAAGCACGCTAAAAAGAGGCCAATAGATCTAAGGTCGGAAGGGACGGGGATCTAAAGGAGAAATATGCTGAAAAGAGGTGCAGATAACAGCAAAGAGGCAGAGGCAAGGTTGCTGCTATAAAGGAGGGGATCAGCTAAAGGTAGAAGGGACAAGGAGGCGACCGTAAAAATGAACCCAAACAAAACTATATGAGGTGTTTTGAAAGGGAGAAGAGCTGATCTGTAGGGATCTGAAAAGGAGGTATCAGATCTGAAACAGAGAAAACTCTCCCACAAAAAGTGGAGGGTACTGAAGCCTTAGGGGGCTAGATTCCCACTTAGTTGAGTAAAATGGAGGAAGAATAGGTCTAAACGGGCAAAGATGGAGGTCAGGCAACCCTGACAGAGGTTTAGACAAAACCCAAAAAAATTTCAGAAAAATTCCAGAAAAAAGTCCAGGTCGCAGTTTTTAAACTGTTTTTCACTCAGGTCGCAGTTTTTGGGCTATTCCGCGACTTGAAGCTCCAGGACACAGTTTTTGGGCCAAAAAGTGCAACCTACACTTCCGGCATTCTCGACAGCAGATTTCAGAAAAAATTGTCGTCTCAGCGGCGACTAATGTTTGTCACCTGCGCAATAGGTCCAGAAACACACGGAAGTTAAAAATTTTAATGTTTGAAGGTTTTAGAGGTGAAAGGCACCATAAAAATAGGAAAAACAGAAAACTGAAGAGAAACCCTTGGGTCTGCAACAGCTGGATATGCAGGAATATATAAAACAACAGTAGTCGCAAAAGAAAACCCATGTGGAGTCGCCAATTGTTAATATGAATCTTTCGTCGTAAAAGATCACTTTAGCTACGCATAACAAATAGCCCTAACATCGATTATGGCTGCCAAATATCTTTAATTCTGCAATTAGGTGATCCAAATAATGCTGCGCAAATCCAGATCTAAGCATAAAAGACATTAAGCAGATAAAGTAAAATGTGGCTCCATGCATCCAATAGACAAGACAAGAACAATTTATTTGAAAGAATTTTTATATTATATTACAAAGGGAGCACCTGAAAGGAAAACAAGAAAGGTGTTTTATGGTTCTCCTCAATGGGATGGGTTCTTGAAATTCCTCAACGTTTCAGATCTACAATTTCTCTCTCTTGTTGTTGTAGAAAACCCAAAAAAACATAGAACTCAATGGGAGCTCATAAGGCAAAAATGGAGAATGTGACCTAGTATAGATCCCGAGTGATCTAATGCAATGGAGGTGACTAATGAATGGGGAAAAGCCTCCTATTTATAACAAAATATTAGGGCTATCTAGAACTTGGTGCATGAATAAAATATTATTAATCAAATTCTAGAACCACCCTTTAGGAATATTTTATTATATTTGTTGGAGGGAAAAGGTCTTTTGACTTGGGTTAATTCCTTTATTTATAAACAATAAATAAATAAATGATTTATTTTTTATTTTAGGGAGATGGTGGGAATATAATTAAATAAATAATGATTTATTTAATTAATTAAAAATGATTTAGTCAAATTTAACTAGAATATTATTTAAATAATGATTTAAATAACTTATTCCTAGGAAATAATTAAATAAATAATGATTTATTTAATTAATTTCCTTGTTTTGGGTTAAATATGACCAAGAAATATAGACAAATGTTATTTCACATTGTGAAAGCAATTTTACTTAGGGTAAAATTGGTCTTACATGGTGTACTTGGGTTCATCTAATGATAATAGGTTAGATGACCAAAAAAATGGTGTAACAATGCCCACAATGGCCAACACACCAGGGTAATGACCTTCTCAATAACTCCAACTACTTGAAGGATAGGAGGTCTCATCACGAGCCAGCCTGATCACTCTGTTATAACTCTAGTGAGTGGCACCTTGATTATCTGGCCACCACACTAGCATGGTGATATCTCATAAAATTGGAAAAATACATACTTTTACATAGAGGATCTGGCTCATTTTTCAGGTTAAAATAGAAACCCCGTTGAGGCTATTAATGCCTGATGTCAGCATTGGTTCTACTTGTGTTATGAGAGTATTCTTCTAACGATAGCCAATTACTCTTATATATAACGTATCTCCTATTTTAATCCATTTCCAAGATAAACACACTACTCAAATAAGTTATAATACTATTTACCCGCATAAGTAACTATGAATGAACTATGCTTTCATGTTTGAATTACAGGATGATGGCACCAATCATTATCCATCACTGTCATGCTTCCATCATACCATACCATTAAATGAGGACATCCTATCATAATATTTTTTGTATTGCTTTCTCCCCTTCTTTGGTCATTTCCACATGACATACACTTATGATAAATTCCAATTCTGACCCTTGCACCACACACATTCATAATTTTTTCAATCACTCCTCTTTTCTTGAGCTCCAAGGCCACGGACACTATTCTCTCGTACACACTGTGATTACTGATTTCTAACATTTTCCCTCGTATGCATTCATGATTGGTCCAATCTCTCTTGTACTTAAGGATTTGGACGCCCTTATTTTGAGAGAGGGGGTGCAAATATCCATAAATATCAAGCATGTGAATTCCCTGCACAAATTCCTTTGGATATGCTGATAAGACCAAAAGATCATTTCAATTACGATATGAAGTTACATACATTTACGACAGAAGGCTGTAATTTCTTTTTTCTCTCGCATGCAGTGTTTATTCTAACCAACAGGGTTGAAAAGAAACACAAACTGAGGGAGAAATTAGCTCAAATAACACATCAGCCATGGGAGGAAAATATCTCCGAAATGAACCTACAACCTTCCCAATCTCAGACACAGCTCGCACCATTCTTCAGAAAGTTGGCTAGTTGCGATACTTACACAAATTGCAAGGGTTTGACATAGAAATAACAGTTGAATTCCTGTAGAACCTACAGGAGGGACATACCAAACTCAGAGGAAGGATTATACTGGTCACAGAGGATATCATCATTGAAGTCTCTGGAATACCAGCAGAGGGAGAAATATGGACCGAAAAACACCTTATTCTACAAGAGCCAATCGTAGCATACCAGGATCCAGGAGAACCATTGGAACGAAAGGGAAAAGGGATCAACCCTGCATACCTACAACAATATTGGTAGGAATTGGCAGCATTCATCCATAGATTCATCACATGTGATGGACACCAAGACGTGTTAAAACCCCACCAACTCAAATTGTTAGTTGTTATTAAACAAAAAATTTCAGTTGATCTGCCTTATTTCTGGAATTCTATATTACACGACAGTGTTGTTTGAATGAGAAAGGCTAAAAACCCCCAAGAAGGTGTCAACCACCATGGCTTAATCAAGTTATTTATCATTCATGAGCTAGGAAAACAACAGACATCCTGAGACAACTTTGTTAACCCTACTGTGCATGCCCCTGAGGAAAACCCTATCGGAACAGAAATTGAGGTTCCTAGAATAAACATACCTAGGAGAGCAAGAGGGAAAAGGACTTGTGATTTGACTTCAGAACCAGGGAAGCGAGGACGGTCTGAAATACTGAAATTATGGCAAGACACCTCGGAATTTCCAGATGAGGTAGGGCCATCCCATACACCACCTTCAAGCCCTCAAAACATACCCTTACAAGACTATGAAGAAGAGATGGCTCGAGTCCTGGAGAAAATGAGGGAGTCCCGTGAAATTAGAAGCCCATTTGAACAAGCTGAGGAGCAAGAGGAACCATTGAATCAATCTTCCACCGCCATATGCTCTGGCCACACTAAAATATCACCCCACCAAGATGAATCATAGGATTTTAGGGCCTTATCTCCTGTCAAGAGTGATTGGGTGAATAGGGAAGATTAGGTAGAAGGGGTATCCAAATCTGAAAACTAGTCAGGAGACACCATCCCCTTAGAACAAAATACAAGCATGGAGACAGTTCCCCTAACGCCTGAAGGGAATAATATCTCACCCAGCCGGAACATTAATGCAGAAATAAACTTTGAAGTGCAGGAAGGAAATATCATCATTGATAACCTTGTAACTAGCATCACCATTCCTAAAAACGAGGTTGCTACTCCTCCATCCCCTGCCAAAACTATGCTAGAAGAGAAATCAATCGAAAAGAAGTTAAGGAAAATGAGCAGGAATTACAAGAGGTTAAGAAAAATGATAAACCATCTGAAGAAACAGATGAAGGAAGTAAGCAAGGCTCAAAGGCCTAAGAAAGAAATGGTCACTAAAGAAACCCAAACAGAATTTGTCACCCAATTGATAGACACTACTAAGGTTGATGTACAGACTGACCTAGTATACACTTTTGAAGCTTCTGTGCAGACTAGGTTGGAACGTACAGAAGAAAAGGAAACCCAAATGGAGGAGGAACCTAACTACACTCCCCTAGTAGAAAAGGTTGCCAATCAAAAATTTCATAATGAATTAATTCAAACCCAACATGAATTGGCACAATGAAAAAAGGAAGTGGTACCCGCACAAGAACATCAGGCACTATTGAAGAAATTCAAAGACCTTTCTGCAATAGAGGATGAGACATTTTCTCAACTCAGAGAAGAAAAGGCGAAGGTAAAGAAAGCACATGATCAGGTGGAACAAGCCAAGAAGCAAACCAATATGGTAGGTTCTCTGTACTCTGATGTACTAACGTATAGGGCACCAGCCACCAACTATGCCCTATTCTTAGTAGAACGATATCTATTACTGAAAATCAAGGCTGTCAAGGTAGGGAAGCCCACAACTTTTAAAACCGTTGAGGAATTCGTCCATTGCTCCAATGAGCAGAATGAGTAGGTCCAATATCTTTTGTGTGAATTATACTTGCACAACTTCTTCCTAGAAGAGGACAGGTATAGTAATCCCAGCCCCTTTATAAGGGAAATTCAGTTCTAGGCTTTCCTCTCCTTTTCCAAGAACCAGAATCGGTGGGCTAAATCCTTCAACATTTTCTAGAAGAGGGAGCATGGATTAGACCTATGGGTTAGAGGGGAGCCTACTAGACCCTTGTACCTGTTCACCTAGCATAAGAATTTCATGCAGAGGAAGGGAGTAAGGACTAGACTGGGACCTGTCCACAAGGATATCATACATCATGGGCGGGAGTATTTCGAAGAAATTTAGGAAGTAGCTTTTGCATCAACCAAACAGAGGTGGATGGCCTCCATGAACACTGTGAAAAAAAGAAGAACCATTTGGCTACATAAAATTCAAAGAAACTGCCTCCAGATTCCTTCTATACAACAATCTAATCTTCAACATGGGCCCTACATGGATAGGATGCAGGTACAAATTCCCTCTCATCAGTTACCCCCATAAGGGTTATCATCACGATTATGAGCTGCCAGAGGGGCACACAAACTCCACCATTGCAAAGATAAGACATAAACATGGCTTCAAATCCTATAAATAAGAAGTCTACCATACATATTATCTAACCCAGTTAGACCTCAACCATTTGTTTTCATGAGGACCTACAAATAGGTAAGCAAGGGAGTATGTTGGGCCGAGAATAAGGTACGTTTTCATCCTATCTTTACCACGAATTTTTATGCACTATTATGAATTTGTCCTCATCTTAACAATAAAGGAAAGGAAATTAATGTAAAGTCAGGACAAAGTGAACTGATGGTAAAAGGGATGTTTAACAATGGGAAATTGACTTGTTGTATCTTCATTTACAGGGAAACAAAGCAGTTAAATTGATGATAACTGAAATACAACTGACTAAGAGAAACAAACGACATCATGATGGCTCCCATGGGCTGGCAGAAGACATAAAGGCACATCCACGATTGAAGAACTCAAACAACAACCACGAGTAGTAGGATCCTGTATGGAAAATATCCGTTACCATTGTTGAAATCGCCTTTGAAAGGTTGAAGACGAACAAGATAGATAGATTTGAATAGAGTTTTTCTTCTGTAATAGACGTATCGGGACAAATATGTCTAGTTGTATTAGTGTATTAATCTTCAGCTTAAAAAATATTTTGGCGTTCTTGAATAGTCAATCTCTAAGTTTTCCTTAGCAGTAGACTTCAAGTGGCTTTGGGCCCAGCCCTGGGAGTTTATTCGCTAACCTCTGTGCTATACATTCAATTACAGAACTTACATTTCAGTCATCTAATGCATTTCATGAGATTATATCATTTAATTGGTTGAATTGTGAACATAAGACGCCACAAATTTATCTTTCATTAGAATAGCTTATCATTCATGCTTTCTTGCTTACAATCAATGTTTTCATAATTGTCTAGATGCTTTCATCATTTCCCAATGCTTTTATAGTTGTGTCATTAGTTTTAGCATGATTGTTGTTCAGTTCTGTACATAGTTCAATTGGATCTCTTCATTATTATTCTGGAGTGTCTAGTTGTTGTTTGATTCAGAGAGATGTCATCTATTAAATTAAAAATAGAATTCCATTGTAAAATTTAGATAAACAATTGTTGTTCAATTTGTTCAATTTTCTATTCAATTTGTTAGGATTGCTGTTCAATTCATCACAGTATGCTGTTCAATCGTAGTTTTCTCTTTTCTGCACTTACTTAGATGGAATAGTCAAAAGCATTCTATAATCCCTTTCACTTTGATTTGATTGAACTTCGAGAATTAGATGGTATTCATTATGATAATTTAGAATATTTTTCCTTATATATCACTTGCATATATTGTGCTCACACTCTTGAGATAACAAGACTTTCCCTGGGTTGATAATTGAATGAGAAACATTGAAGTTGCCTGTAACAGTCACCTTTATGAGCCAAAAATGACCTCCACCCTAACTCCTCCAATCATAGAATGATACTTCATAGAGAATTTGACAAGACATGTTAGAAAATAGATTTTCGTAGCGAAGTTAGTTCAGCCTCTAACAGATTCACTTTGAAACTATTAGGCAGTTTCATAGTGAAACCTGTTGTTTTTCTGTGTAAAACATTGCGAAATTTTGAAAAACTGACAAAAGTGACCTTGTTTATTTTAAATGCATGGGGAATGAAAACTGACACCATATGAGGACTGATGTGACATGAAATGGCATAAATGGAGGTGACCATGAAACTTAGGATAGGCTAAAAATGTAACAAAGGCAAAAAAAATCCTCTTGAAATGGTTAAGGAGACCTTATCCTTTTGATTAATGAACTATATGACCATGTCAAGAAATGTTTCACAATTTTACGAGTGATAACAATTTAGGAACATACAATGATTAGATATGGATAACTGTAGCCCAGATTCTTAATTTATAAACTACATTTAAAACCTAGATTAGCTATTGGTAATCCACATTCGTATTCCCATGCATGGAAAAAAATATAGGGCCTCCAAAACCATTTTTTTCTCCCTTTTTTTATGCCCATTATAATCCCATGTCGACACCATATCTCATTTACCATCGAAATTTACCAAATTATTTCCCATGGTAATTTGATGACCAAGTTGATTTGGTATTTGATCAGTGGATATAAATCTACTCATGGCATCAAAGGACATGAGAAAAGTGAGTGATTAAGTGGTACAATTTTATTAGCATAATAGTGTTTTCTTTCAGTTTCAGTACTGGTGGAAGGTCATTATATGAATGTGTCTCTTTTTTGAGGCCTCATAATTTCGTTGCCGCAACATTGGGGAAAACCACCTAGTCCAGACCTTAAAGCAGCTCCTTTTCCTTTGGGTGTAGTGGCTTTGACTGGGAATAATGGGACCAATTTCCTAATAAGGATGATTTTGAAGGTGTGTGATTATATGACATGCAAATGGAGGATGATTTTAATCTATCTTATGCATCTATCTAAACTATTTATTCTACTATATACCCAGGGTGTTTTTTCATTTATGCGATCTAAAGAGATATCTTTCAACTATTAGTAATATAGATCATGAAAGAGATGAAAATTATGTAAGAAGATTCTTATAACAAAGTAGGTTGACTTAGAAGAATTGAGAAAAATGTATCACATTCATATGTGTGATTATATAATCAATAAGAAATCACAGACAAATATTAGAACATAATTGCATGTAAGATTCATCTATAATAATGTTTCAAATATATAATGCAATAAAAAGATGACTGCCAATCTATAAAGCAAGACTTAATACAAGTGAATAAAAGTACCATATGTATGAAGTTCTACTCATGTAAATTGACAGTAATTAATCTGCTCCTCACTTTCAAACAATTTAAAGAGTACAGTAGTGCAACATCAGTTAAACAACTTTAATTTTCAAAAGATAACAGATGTGTTCCATTAATTCATCAAGGCATTCACAAACTTATAGCAGTGCATTCTTTGAAAATGTTTTTGACAAATTTATGGACCCTTCTCTAAATGCATGAGAGGGTTTTAAATACTTAACTAAATATGTTCTAAAATAGATTATTACAAAAATATAGAGGAGATTTCAAACAACCATCCTTGTAAGACTAACTTAAACTAAAATCTAGGAAAATAAAATAAAAATTTTGATTTATGAATTACGCCCTTTATTTCGGATTTGGTCACAAAGTTGACAAATATCTATCATAGGCTTGAGCTGAGCTGGCTGCGAAATCCTCGATTTGACCTTTCCCTTGAATATTGCATTTGAAAGTACTGGCTGCTATATTTTTGTTGAATCTATTAAGGATTGCAGAATCTGGTACTGATGATAAGGTTTGATTAGAGAATTCCAACAATTTTCTTGATCAAACTTATTTACCTTTTTAATTACTTCATCCTGTGTGTCTGCCTTCTGCTTCCATTGTGTTTCTAACTATTTTACTTTTGAAAACACTTCATATGTGTACTCTTTAATAAGTTCTGCTTTCACTAGATGTTCACATACAGATTCAATAATTTCATTTGATAATTTTGATGTTTTCGTTGCTTCTTTCTCTGCCTACTTGATTTGTGCTTCCCAATATTTGAATAGGATTTCCTTATGAAACTTATCTACCTGAGGTAGATCAGCTTCCTTTCCTAAGTCCGATGCTTTTCATTGAATGTGTTCATTGATTTTCTTCTCGAGCCTTTCACATTCAAGTTTATGGATAGCTACTTGCTGGATCAGTATTTTATTTGAATCACAATAAGAGTCAATAATAGAAGCTTGATGGCAAAATACTTCTTGTTGTTTCTTTAACTTGGCATGTACATCCAATGCTTCTTTTATAAATTGCTCTAATCGTGGTTGGCTCTATAACCTGGTCACTGCTTCTTCCAATTGTGCTTGTTTTTCATTGATTTCTGCTTGATGCTGCAATTTAAGACTCTCAAAATATTTTTGAAATTAGGCCATCTTTTATTTTATTTTCTCACTAGAGTTGGATTTTTCTTCATCTAACAACCTCTCTAATTCTTGTACTCTGGCTTCCTTTTGCCTCAGCAACACTCTAACCTTAGTAGCTTTATCAATAGTGGCAGTAGCATATGCCCTTGTATACTATGATAATTTAGTTAGATGTTCCATAGGATCATCTAAGGAATCCCTCCATAAAACATCAATAGATTCATCTGTGAGTTTTGAGACGGTTTCATTAGTTCTTCTCCTTTTATTTCTCTTGACTACATCCTTATAACTATGACTATAGAAGATGTCCAGTGAAGGAATTTCTTCAACTTGTAAAACTATTTTTTCTGTAGGGTAGGTCGGTATGATCTCTCAATCATGAGTTTCTGGAACTTGTTGTAGTGAATTAACAGTTTCCACTATATTCTGGGAGCGTTCAGGTGTCTGAAAACTAGTTACTTGATCAATATTGGGATTGAATTTAGGAGTTTTTATTGCTTCATCAAAATCATACCATTCATTACTCAAATTCTTTGTTTGTGAATTTTCAAACTGATCAAGTATGTCATGACTGTGCTAAACTTCTTGAGAAGTTGACTTTGTTCCATTATTTTCTTTTCGCTCCTGCATCTCTATCTCTTGGATTACCTGATCAATTATCTTTTATGGTCTATCCTTTCTGGATTCAAATTCATTTTTAGAATGATCCGAATTGTGAGATTGATGCTCTGATTAGCCTGATTCATCCTCAGACATGTCTTTGGCTTCATTATCCAAGTTTATACTTGGAGTAGGTTTGTTTACATCTTCAATAGTTAACAAGTTGAGAGGAAATCTCTCTAGTCCCTTATTTCTATATATTTGGAAGACTTCCAAATCATCTTGGCTAAGTTGATTGGATGCAAACTTAATTATATCTGAAAAAATTTCCATGCCTTGGAAGAGATCATCAAATCCATCTATTTCCTTTACAAAAGGCTTCATTTTGAGCTCTGTGGTGTAATTTTTAATTACATCATTTGGATCATACAACCTCTTTGGAATTACTGCCAAATTCAATAAATTAATCTAATAATCCTCCTTATAAGTATGGCCAATATCAAAAAGTGAAAAAGTACCACACTGTATGGGGAAATTAGGCCAAACGACCTTCTTAACATCTTTCAGCTGTTTATTAATACCATTAACAAGTTGGTAGGCTATCTCTTGTGAAAGAAACTTATCAGGAACATAATATGGCAGGACATGGGGAGAAGAATAACTCCCAAATACTCTGAAATATGTGAAATTATCCTCTACAAACCTCCTAGCCACAGAAAAAATATTTGCACTATTGATCAGAACTAGATCAAGGACCTAAGGATTATCTCAAACTTCAAAGTTATAGGATTGGGTTGAAAATAAGATGGTTGCATAGATCTCATCTTCCTGATTTCCGCGCTGCAAACGGTTCGAAAAATGGACACTGTATGAAGAAGTTATTACACTTTGAATGTCGAGTGGGTTCGACGGAGCACATAGGGGCCAGCCCTCCTCCCATGGAACCTCATCATATGACCAATGTGGGAGCTTAACGTTAAGAGTGCTTAAGGAGCCTAATCTCAGGTTTAATATTTAATTAAGATTCAGTTAAGTGAAGTTTAATATGGTGGAGATTCTAGAGGTGCTCCCAAATTTAGGCGAACTTCCACTTTTAGTGGAGTTAACTGGCAGTTGCCCCACATTTAGTGGAGGAAATTGGGGGAAAGATTTTTTGGTCACAAATATCTCATTATTGAACCAAATGGGATGAAATTTTAGTCAATTTTGGGTCTCTTCAACCTTCTGAAGACTTTGGGATAGGTTTTAGGTCGAATGGAGGTGAGATTCAGTAGCTTTTTCTTCAGGGATGATGAAAGAGCCATCAGGGCCACCATGAGACAAATTTAATTTGAGGCCTAACCAGGAGAGTTAGAGTCCTTTTACAGAGTTCCAATAGTATAAATTGGATAATTAAGATGTTATAAATCTGATGAAATGGTTGTTAGATCTTTTAGAGAACGTTTGAAGGCCAAAAAGCTTCAGTAAAGTTCTAGAGGCCATTATTGCCAGCTTTTGCTAGCAGTAGTGCAGGGCTTAAAAAGAGCTGTTTGAGACCATTTGCAGTGAACAAGTGGTCATTCTTGGCTGAAAACACTATTTTTAATCTATTTACAGAGGTTTCAGCAAGTGTTAAGGACTTTTAGAGGTCAAAAACTCAGCAGAGAAGTTTTCCTTGACCCTAGTGCCAGGGGGTGCCGATAGGTTATTGAGGCGAAACTGGAGCAACTGGGGGCTATTTTTGATGAAAAAAAATCTATATTGACTGTTTTAGTAATTTTGGAACCAATGAAAGTGGTTTTAGAATATTTTTAGAACTTCTAGAGCTTTAAAAGCTGATGTGAAGTTTTGGGCAGCCCTAGGCAAACCGTGGAGGATAGCCTATTTGGGGAATGCAGTGCTCAATTTGAGAAATTTATCAGTTGGTATTTGGTATCTGATGTGTGTTGGATATATAAGGATTGGTTTCAGTGATAGAAATAGAATTCTAAGGGAGTTTGTGCCATTTTGAAGCTTAGAGTAGCTTAGTGCACCGACAGAAGGAATCGTGTCAATAAGAGCCTAAAGCTATTTACAAAGTTTGGACAACCATTAGAGGGAAATTTATGGTATTTTCAGTCCTTTGGATCATTGTTTTATTCATTGGAATTAATTATTTACTTTGTAAAAAAACTTACCATAATCCAAAAGAGCTGAGTCATGATGACCAAGCTCAAAGGGGACATAGCCCACGAGATTTCGGGTGAACTCCTAGATTAAAATTGTTATTGTGTTTGAATGATTATTTGCTGCATTATGTCACTGTCATACATGTCAAATTACAAAAATAACAAATGAAGTTAAGACACATAAAAAGTAAAAATTCATACACCAGTTTCAAGTAAATAATTTCGTAAAATTGTCAAGTAAAAGCTAGATCATTTTTAATTTAAACTGATTGGTAGGTTCTTGAAATACATACAAGTTATCCAGACCATTTTCAGATCAACTATCCTCTTCGGAAACCCTAGGGGCCTTCTTATTGAATATCATCTGGTGCATAGGCAACATGACTCCATGAATTTTTTTATAAAAATGCAGGTGGAAGTCTGAATCCCAAACAGCTCTATGGTCGATGTGGATTGGGGTAGGGTCTTGGGTAGTCCATTTCCATCCCATGGTAGGAAAACTAGAAGAAAATTAGATTGCATCCATGACATAGGAAAACATATATAAGGGAGGTATTTCTCTAGATGAAACATTCCTTTTATTCCTATATTCTGTGATGTGTTTGGCTAAACTGTCAGATAGGATATTTTCCCAATTCAGAATTGAGGAATTGACGATTGCGTTAATCAATGGAACCCAATCTACTAAAAACCTAGTGGTATCAGGTTTAGCAAACAATATACAAAACATATTGGTGGCATAACAATAAGGGTAAGGAAGTTGGTCAATAGAGTATGTACCGAGTTTATCTTGCTTCAACTTTCCCTGGTCTTCCTTCCATTCTTTTATGACTTTTGTTAAATCTAGATTGTTTGCTCTAAATATTTGTAGAAAAGCCTTGTCATAGTTTTTTTGTGAGTCTGGTAAGTGGTACATTGCTTTTAAATCACCTACCCTGAAAGAACCAATATTCTTGCTTCTTGAATCCCTAAAATTTATATCTTTTATGTTTAAGTGGTTAATTTCCCAGTTAACCATATATGTGTAAGGAATAACTTTTTGGCCTTGTGGCTACTTTGTGAATGAATGAACATGCAACATCAAAATCAGTCAGATCTGAAGAAATAGATAATTCTGCTATAGAAACTTTATCTACCACAATTTGTTTTTCATTTTCGAAAAAAATGATACATTGCTTCCCATGAAAAACTCTCGCATTCCTTGTTGTAGGTGGTATATGAAAATAAGGGGGCAATGTCTGAATCTTCAGTAGATGGTATTTGAGAAATATTTTCGTCTTTCTTGTTCATCTCTATTTTCTTCGTTCTGTTAGTTAGTTTCCTGATTTCAATTATATAGAACAATCATTAGAAATGCATGGAACACAGAGATAAATCCATCATTAATCTATTTCAAAACATGCAAAAATAGATATCAATCTATCAAATATGATATCAATCAATGATAATCATTTCAAAATCAAATATTTTACACCTTCACACAAAATATCTGTCAATCAACTTTAAGCCATTAGATCTCAAATTTCGGTTTGATACATCATAAGTTATTTTGCATGCTTGTGTAATTAAATGTTGTTATTTCACACATCGCAACATACAACTTTTACCGTTTGTGATGTTTTCCCATATGTTCTGTGAAGTGTGATTTGCGCAAATCGCACATTGCAACTCTTATGCGATAATGAATTTATTTTCGGTTAAGTCGTGTGAAATGCGAATTGCGCATTCAAAAGGTTAAATGGCCACTCTTAATAGGACTTTAGAGATTTATTATTATGACTTTGTTGGTTAATCAGGTCCGTGCAATCAAACTTATATCGAATTGATTTCTAAGTTGAATGTTTTAAATGAGGTGTGATGTGATAAATAAAGTATAATTATAATTGAAGTGTTTGCAAGTTTTTAAAACATAACTTCGAAAAAAGGTTTAGCGCATTTCGCAGCCCGTGTGACTTAGAGGATTGCAATTCTTTTGTAAACTATTTGGCTTGTGATGCGCTAAAGGCATAAAGTGGAAAACTCAAATGAAAAACTTTTATTTCCTAGGTTTTTTTTGTTTTTAAAGCTAAAAATAAATTTCCTATTTATTTCTTAAAGGGTCCCCATTTATTAAAATAAATGGGGGATGTTGTATAGCAAAACACTCACTCACGGCATTGAAGTGGAATTTTATGGTGCAAATTACCTTTATGTTTTTACCATTGTTTTGGTCTAGGTGTGAACGATTTGTGTGGGTTTGATTAAGCTCATGATGTAGCATTATAGTATGAATTATTCGTGGTCACATTCCCTCATATCTGAGCAATTGGAATGTACCTGAGAGCTTAAGGGAAATGATGTGGTCTCTGGCTCCTATGTAAAGACCATGGGAAGGTGTAAGAAAGTAATTTGCAACATAGAGATCAAGTGAGCCATTGATTCAATAGGCTGGATCGTGCGACATGATCAATTGTTTTATATGGATTTGGTTTATGCAATGATGGGGTGTTGATACGTTGAGAACAAAATTGAATTTCTTCGTCGAATGTGTATCCATTATATAGTGTAGATATGTTCAATTGTATGAGTGATGTGAGGACTAACTTAATTTCTGCAATCAAGGTGAATCTATGACTAATTGGATGATCTAGATTCGTTGGAGAACATTGATGAGATTATGGTGATTTGGTGTACAGTAATGATTGAGTTGTGTGTTTTGTGGAATATTCTATTAGTGCATAAGAGGGATTGGGTGTGATATATGCTCTATTATAATCACATCATATGTGCCAAATTATAACATGAAGCCATGATCTACTATAGCCTAATCATGCATATCATGGTGTGTGAAAACAAGTTTGCATATTCAATGTCTTTGTTCCTATGCAATGAATGAGTGTGTGAGGATTTTACAAGAGAGTGTGTTATGAAACCAGCTCACAAAATAGAATAAAAGATAGATAAACGACTTATAAATCAACACCTTCGAGGGGGAAAACTCCTTTACATTACATAAATGAACAATTCTTGGATGATACAAATGAAAAACCATCCTTTCTATATACACAAGTCCAATGGGTCACAATATAATCCTAGTCAACATAACAATAAAAATGTAAGGGCACAACAATAATAATAGTGGGCTTCTATGGGGCACAATAATAACAATAAGGGGGTTATAGTAATAATAAAAATAACGGGATACGCTAGTATTATAGGGACCTAGCATGCTCTCACCTTAAAAAAAGTGTTGTCCTCAGTGCTTGAGTAGTTCTAGATGCTTTTGCATAAAATTCTCATCCTCCCATGTCGAATCTTCAGCGGGTATGTTCTTCCACTCGTTGAGATACGCTGAAATGATCGATTCCATAGCTGCTAGTTCTTGTTTTTGTGACTTCTTCAGGTTCCAATATTATTTTTCCTTCTTCATCAAGTTATTGAAATATTGTTTGAATTGGGAGCTTGTCACTTATAACCTTCTTTAAGCAAGAAACATGGAAAATTGGGTGCACTCGAGAAGATGCAGGAAGCTCCATTTTGTATGCCATAGTACCAATATTTTTCAACACCTTGTAAGGACCATAATACTTTGGTGATAATTTATTATCCTTCTTAGCTTGCTTGAGGGACATTTGTTTGTATGCTTGTAGCCGTAAAAATACCCAATCGCCTACATCAATACTTCTTTCTTTGCGATGTTGATATGCCTATTGTTTCATTCGATTCTACACCAAAGTGAGGTTATCCTTTAAGAGTTGGAGAACTTGTTGTTGATGCTCGATGTGATCTTCCACTGCTTGAACCTTTCAATTTTATCTTAAATATGATGTGATGGATGATGGATTATATCCATAAAGTGTCATAAATAAGGTCATTTTTTTTGCAGTATGGAAGGAAGTCTTATACCACCATTCAGCCAGAGGTAACCACTTGACCCATTATGTTTGTTTATCAAATACAAAGCAACGAATATATCCTTCCAAACATTTTTTCACTATCTTAGTTTTCCCGTCAGATTGAGGATGATATGATGAGATATGAGCTAATTGAACAAGAAAATAGTTTCTTCAAAAAATTTCCTGTAAAAATGGGATCTCTGTCACTTACAATGATCTTTGGGTTTCCATGTATCTTTTGAGTTGTTTCCATAAATGCAATAGCAATTGTACTAGCTTTAAATGGATGAGATAATGCACCGAAGTGTGCAGACTTGGTAAGTTTGTAAACTACCACCATGATGACAGTATTTCCTTCGGACTTGGGTAAACTTGTGATAAAATCCATTGAAACCTCCTCCCAACATTGACGTGGAATGGATAAAGGTTGTAACAGACATGGGGTCTTAATTGTCTCATCTTTATTTTTTTGGAAAACCAAACATTCTACCACAAACTTTTGAATATCAGATTCAAGGCCATCCCAAAAAAAATTCTTCTTGACCCTGCGGTAAGTTTTTAAAATCCCAAGTGCCCTCCTAAGGGAGAGGTGTGCAATTCCAAAAGAATCATTTGTGTGAGTTGAGAATTATTACAAAGATATAATCGATCTTTGTACCATAATGAATCATTTTTCCAGCTAACTTGTTTCAGATGTACTAGGATATTGCTACAAATTTTGAATGAGTGTCCATACCTCTTCATCATTATTCCATTCATCCCTAGCTTCAGTTATCCACTCAGGTTGGATAATAGAAATGACACAAATAAATGCTTCCACATCCTCATCCTTTCTTGAGAGTGCATCTACAACAAAATTTTTCTTCTCTATTTTGTAGATGATTTCAAAGTCATAAACCAACATCTTTGTGACCCATTTTTGTTTCTCTTTTGAAGACAATATTTGTTCCAAAAAGTATTTAAGACTATTATGATTTTTTTTTACCTTGAATTGTATTCCCATTAGGTAAGGTCGTCATTGCTTTAGTGCATGTAGTATTGCCAACATCTCCTTCTCATAAATAGGTTTATGTAAATAATTTCCATTGATTGGATAAATTTCAAAAGCAATCCAATTCCATTTTCCTGAGGCATCACATTCCACAATAAAATTTTTTGTGAATTCTGGCATAGCTGAGAGCGGTGCTTTGGAAATTTCTTCTTTAAGATGTTCAAAGGCCTTAGTTTCTTATGGAGTCCAAAATAATTCATCTTTCTTCAGTAATGATGTTAGAGGTGACAATATTCTCCCATAATTCTTAACAAAATTGCGATAATACCTTGTTAAACCAGAAATCCTCGAATATGCTTTATGGCTGTAGGGATTTTCCATTGCTTAACGGATTCAATTTTTTAGGGTCTACCTCAACACCCTCATGAGATAAAATATGACACAAATATTCCACCTCATGTAGTCCAAAGAAAAATTTGGAGGTTTTTGGATATAATTGTTTCTCTTCCAATAGTTTGAGCACCCTATCAACATGTTGAACATGATCCTTCCAAGACTTGTTGTAGATTAGTTTATCATCAAAAAATACTAACACAAATTTTCTAAGGAAGGGTTTTAAAATGGAATTCATCAAACCTTGAAATGTGGAAGGAGCATTAGTAAGGCCAAAAGGCATTACCAAAAATTCATAATGACCCTCATGAGTTTTGAATGTTGTTTTAGAAATATTTCCGGTCTTCATTCTAATTTGATGATATCCAGTATGAAGATCCAGCTTGGTGAAGTAAATTGCTCCATGTAATTCATCCAATAATTCATCAATAACGGGGATGGGAAATTTATCTTTAATAGTGAGCTTGTTGAGCTCCCTATAATCTGGACACATATGCCATGATCCGTCCTTCTTGTGCACCAATACTACTGGAGAAGAGAAAGAACTTTGACTACGTTTAATTATACCAGCCTCTAGAATTTTTGCAACCATACGTTTAATCTCACTCTTTTGAGTGTAAGGATATATATAAGTCCTGATGTTTGGAGGAAAACTTCCTGGAAACAAATGAATAGCATGATCATGATCACGAATAGGTGGGAGTCTCAAACACCTTGGAATTATTTTCCAATACTTTTTGGAGATATGGAGAAATAGATGATTTTGATGTTTGAACCTCTAGTGAGCATAATTGTGCAATTATGCCTCATTTTTATTTCTTTAGAAGATTTTTCATGACATTAGAACTAATTATCTTTCTTGGCTTCCCCGCGATACCCCGTAATTCAAATTCCTTTCCTTCCAAAAAAAAATTCAAGAAAATTTCTTGAAAATTAAAAGCTACTATCCCCAAAGATTTCAACCATTGTACTCCTAGTACAACATCAACACCACCCATTGGAATGGAGGGCATTGGACTATTCAATACATATTATACCATGGTTAGCTTGATATTATGGAACTTTCCAAAGAAATTTATAGTTCCTCTATTTGCAACCATCACTTGACACTCTGGTGTTGGATATAGGAAGCAATTCAATTCCTTGGCTACATTACAATGAATAAAATTATGGGTACTACCCGAATCAATCAACACTATTACATTTTTCTTCTTGATATGTCCTTCTATCTTGATATTTTGAGGAGTGGTAATTCCTGACAATGCATTACAAGATATGATGGAATTCATTTCTTATTCCTCTAGGGTTGGTTCATGGTGTATATCTTGCTCCTTTTCTTCCTCCTCTTCACAATCTATGTAAAATAATTTATTATCAACAAACTTATGACCTATAGTATATTTTCTATCACAACTATAGAAAATCCATTTTGTTCTTTTTTCTTCCAATTTTTGTGGTGTCAACCTTGTAGGTTGTGGAAGTCTAGGAGTAGCAACACTTCCATCTTTATAGTTGTGAAGGTAGGCTTCCCTGTCACCATAATTTTTCTTTCAACTTTTCTTGCCAACCTGAATGCCTTCTCCAATGAATCAAGTTCCCAAAGGTGAACCTCATGTTGGATGTTATCCTTTAAAGTCCCTATGAATACATAAATCATGTGTTCCTCTAGAATATCAGTTACCCTTATACTCAATTTTTGGAGGTCCTCAATGTGCTACACCATTGAACCCTTTTGTCTGAGATTATCAATTTGCTAAAGAAGGTGATGCTATTTGTATCCTCATAATGTGCTATCATTTCCTCGGTAAAAATTGACCAAGTGACAATTTTTTTACGAGAGAAAAGTCATGGATACCATACAAATGTATTTTTCTAAATGTTATCCATGATAATAGTTAGGTTAGTCTAGGCTGGTCTTAGGTTAATTAGGTTGGGTCAATTAGGTTTGAATAAGGTCTTTGAAATTCAAATTAAAAAAAAAGTGCACATGTAAAGGGTCTTGAAGATCATTTTTTGTGTGAATAGGGGTCATGTCAAAGGAAAATCTTAAAAAATAACATGCATGAGAAAATCTTGTTGTTTTTTTATACTTGGAAATTTCACCAAAATCCATAGCGAATCTGAACTCCCGAAAACTGCATGCCCTACGAAATTTATCTTATTTGGTAATGGTGGAAAAAAGGTGAAATAAAAACTTTGCAGATTTGAAGGGCCGACATCTTTTGCACCCAAATAAATGGCACACATCAAAACCTACACCCCTAGTGTTTTTGAATGAAATCCATAGGGTGGGGTGGGGTGTCTAGGTAAATCTGTTTCACCTAAACTACCTCGTTATACGTGTCATCCCCTCATCGAGATCACATCCCCCACCCCCCCTCCCTTCAATTCCACTTACCGCAACAAATTTTTGAAGATATTGCATCAAAAATGAAATAAAATAAAGGTGGAACTGGCATTCAATATGAGACTATGGATATGAAGCTGCTTGAGGAAGACCCCAGATTCTCACAGAAATTTTCTGATATAGGCTGCCTTTGATTCTGCCAAAAGCTACAAGGATACCATGCTCAGGTTTCGAAGGAGTTCGCAGTCAATTTCATTGGTACAGGGTCGAAAGTAGGTATGTTAAACCTTTTTGTGTCTCCTAACACAATAGCATAGGCTACTGAAATCCCAAGATCAAGAGAGGCATGGTTTAAAGTGATGAAGTTTAAGTTGCAGAATTGTGATGAGTTTTTTAAAGAGGAGCATAGAGGTATGGATATGAGTTCAGGCATCCCTGGAACCTGCCTCAAGGAGAATTATTCAAAAATTTTAATGGTGATTGAGAAGTATTTTACCTGTGAAGGTAGATTCCATATGATCTATCAATATTGTTAGTGTCCATTAGTTCTTCCTGTCACCAATGATCAAATGTGCTCTTACAAAGTTTTTATTAGGGTGTCAAGTCAAATTTTTATGGTTTCAGTAGGTATTCAAATAAAAATTTGGTCACTGGATAGTTTGTCTAGGTATATCAATACTCCTAAAAGACTTCATGGTCAATGGACATCAGCATAGTCAAGTCATTCCATCTTGAAAGAGTGTCATGGTCATCATGGTCATCATTCAATTCATCATTTCATGTAGTGTCATAATTAGTTCATAGGGTCAAAGTCATGAAAATAAGTCATTTCATCATCAAAAGTCAACATTTGAAGGAGTAGTGATAGTGAAAAACCTTTAATAAAGTGTTCAAAAGTGTTTTTGTATCTTATTCATGATGTAATATATCCTAAAAGGTTCTAAAGATGTAGCCTCAAAATCAAATGTGAAAGGACATATTGGGGCCACTGCACCACCAAAAGAAAAATTGAATTCCAATCTACAAAAATACCAAAGCAACATTTCATTTTCTCATTCCAACTCAAGAAGAATCACTCCACTTAGAGAAATAATTTTCACCCTCAGAACAACAATATGTGTGCCCAAGAATGCCATCTCTCCTCTACGTTGCGAACTCGTTGCGCATTCGCTACGCATTATTAATTTGGGCACAAATTATCATCTCAGAGGATTTATACATCAGCAAGAAGGTTTAAATACATCTCTTAGAAGTAATTGGGCCCTTAAAACACCTCTTTTGTCTTCATTTTGAGATTAGAAAGATCAATCCCATTTTCTATGGTTTTGAGTGCATTAGCTTGGTTTCATGTTCACATTGATAAAATTGCTAAATAAACCCTTAGACTGAAGCTAGCTCACCTTCCCCCACCTATTATTCACTTACTTAATCACTTTCCCCACCCCCTACTCCTCATTTTCGCTATTTTCCTACAAACCCTAGACTAGACTAGGAATTTCTAGGTTAGGATTGTTTTTCCATTTTTGGACACCTTCCCCTCACCCATTCCATAAAATTTTACTTTCCCCTACTTCCTAACATCTCTCCCTACCCCCATAATTTTTCCCAAGAATTTAGGAATCCCTTAAACCCTTCATCTCCCTTCATTCCCCAAAACTACCCAAATCCCTTGTTTTTCCCTTCACTAAACCCTAATTTCCCTTCCCATTGAGCTAGGGTTAGCAGTGGATTCCAAAACCACTGAGAAGAGGAGACATAAGGGAGGTCATATCAGTAGGTATGACCCCACCAAATTCCATGAATTCATAGCTTCACCTTCCAAGATATGGGGTGCCTAGGTTTTACATTGCACACATGGACAATTTTTCTTCAAAATATGTTTCTGGCCAAATAGAGATGCATTTTGCAAAAGTGAAAGAGGTTTTTTCCCATAATAGACCAAGTAACAAAAAAATTCTTCAGTTTATACACATGTATTATTATTTTGGATAAATTCCAAAAATACAATTTCTACAGGAGGTTTTTTGCACTTCCGGACAACTTGACTTCAAGACAATTTTTTGGGGGTTTGGAGAAGGTGTTTGCAGTGCTAGATGACTCCATTGTGTATTAGAAATCCTAATATTTCCAATCTTACCTTAAGATATTTATTTCGACCTCAGGAAGGCCTCCAAAAGTCACTTTTCCCAAGCACGCCGCGTTTTCTCTAGGCACGCTCCGTTTTTCCAATTTTTGAGTGATCAAATTTAAACTTTTATTCTGAACACATGGGAAAATATTTTGAAACACTGGAGAAGGTTTTTGTTCCAAAAATTACAAATAAAAAAAAACATTCTCATTTATGAAAAAAATCATTATGGTTAGATATATATGGACCTACCTTTGAGCCCTAGTTTTGTAGAAAACTTTGGAAATTTTCATTGTTTTTGACACAACCATAGGGTCAAAAATGTAGCGCAAGCCACGCTGCGCTTTTGATGGAGGAAAAAAAATGAAAAAAAGTTTAAATTTTTGGATTTATTATTGGTTTTAAATTGTTTTTTTCCCACAGGAGAAATTTTTTAGCAAGATATAGCAGGTGAAAAGGCCCAAAAACTACTCAAGAAACACCTTTCTGCCCTTTTTTTGAACAACACGCTGCGTTTTTTGGAGTACCTCTGGGAGAATAAATTTTTGAGGGGCTAGGAGAAATAATTTTAAGTGCTTTAGGAATATATCATGTATCCAAAAGGAAGAGCTATCTCCAACAACTTTCATATCAGCTTTTGGACCTCGAGAATGCCTCCAAAACTCATTTCTCCCAATTTCGCTGCGTTTTTTCCTGAATGTCAATTTTTTGAGTTGAATTGGTCCAGTTTTGACCTCCGTTGATGTAAATTGTTAATTTGGATGTAAAAATGTGTAAATATTCTGAATAGAGTAAAAAATGGGTAGATACATGCTTGTAAAGTCATTTTTGGTCAAAGGTATCAGTTTTTCTATCTTGGGGAGAGGTTTTTAACTTCCCTAGTCTTTAGGTTTTAGGTGGGAGAATCAAGTGATCATTCACTCAATGATTCGACCCCTGAGAGAGGGAAATTGATATTTTGTTTATATGTATGATTTTTTTAGTCATTTTACAGGTTGGACATCAGAGGTTTGAGACTATTGTAGCTTGTGCTTTAGGTTTTATTTAGAAATTCAGAGGAATAGTTGTAGCTATTATCTGGGAATTCATGTGCAGTGAGATTTTGATGTTGTTTTTTCTCTGTTATAGTATTTTACAAATTATATATATATTCTCTTTCCATTCCTTTCTTTCCTCAGTGATCTTCCTAAAATTTTGATAAGAAGAATTCTTTAATAGCTCTTTTTTGTTTCAGAACATCATTTGATGTTTATTTCCTTTAGTTTTAATGAATTCATGATGCATTCTCATTAAGATCCTCTCTACTCTTTCAAACCCTACAATACACCGACAAAAACCTAAGCCCATCACTAAAAGCATTGCTACCTTGATCCTTTATATATTTTCAGTTGTAACCCTTTGATACATTTGACCTAGCTACTTGGTTTTCTTCCCTGATTCGAGAGAAAAACCATCAAAATTTCAAAACCCTAGAGCTAGCCTAACTAACCTAAAATCTTCTCCTCATCGAGTCAAATCCTTTGGTTGTGATCTCATAGAGAGAGCCCTCTTTGGTTTGGTAGGGCTAGCTACCAAACTAAAAGCTTGGATTGAGGTTACCTCCGTTGGCGTCCATTCATTAGCCTTGGAATGTTGTGGAGGCTAACATTTCTGGCATCGTTGATGGGGAACGAGGTGACATATATTCCCTCGGAAAGCACAAAAAGGATCAGATATTAGTACTGAAGGTGGATAGTGATCAGACATGGGAAGGCTGAAATCATCCACCTGGCGACTCCAAATCAGTTCGAAATCAAATCCAAAGATGTAATTGGAGGATGAACCTTACCAACAGAAACATGAAAGGACAACATGGGAAGATCAGGTATTCAACTTGGAATTTTATCCAAGATATCATGTTATTTGTTGTGAATTATTTTTCTCTTTTCCCGAGAATGTCAAGAAGGTTTTCCAAGGTTTATTTTGTTTGAGAAAATATCACAGACCTCCATTTTATTCCTTTACTTTGAAGGTTGTGAATACAAACTCTCCATACACCTTTGATCTTAGTCAAGACCCTTCTGTTGAATCTCATGATGATCATTTTCAACTTGATGAACCTAAAGTGATCAAGACTAATCTTACAGCTTCCGGATATACTCCTATACCTTGTAAAATTATAGATAGATACAAGCCACTCATCTTACCTCCTATACTCCATGATTTCCTTGAAAACTATTACAAGTATATTCCCACGTTTGATGGATAATATGGTAACATCACTGTTTAGAAACACATTTAGTGTTTTGAAAATTTTCCTCGACCTTTTTGAGGTTGAAGAAGATGATGTTAGTTTCAGGATGTTTGCTCTATCTTTGCAAGTTGAAGCTAAGAAATGGTTCAAAAACTTGCCAGCTGCAAGAATTTTCGATTTCCATCAGTTTTTGAAAGTCTTCCTTGATAAATGGGTGATAAAGAAGAATCCTTTTTTTATTATAAAATAATAATCATTTGAAAAGGCAGCTAGGAGAAACAGTGTAACACTTTTCCATGCCAGTTCAAACAAGTATACCATTCAATCCTTGCTAATATAAAACCGCCTCCTAGTTTAGCTCTCTTACACTACTTGGATGCCTTTGATTCGGGAATGGAATTTCAATTGAGAGAAAGGAACACTACAAAACTCAAAAAAATTCAGGATAGTGCGATAGACGTGGAAGATAATCTGTTGGTCAAAAGGTTAAATTTGGAAGCAGAAGAGAGGGAGAACATAGAGAAGGATCACTTGACATCTTCAGAAGAGAAGCTCGACATTTTGGTAAGTATAATGGAAGAAATTATGCAAAATATCATCATGAGAGATGCATTTGTTGTTCAACAACACCATGTCCCACTTATTGTAGAAGAAGAAGAGGCTGCTGACCCTAACTATTTTCCTGCTAATTCTAGTTACCATAGATTATAAAATGATTGTTGTTTGTATTCATTTATGGACAATCATAAAAATGGATTGTAGATGAATCCAAGGAGAATAAATTTGTTGATTTCATGTGTATGTTTGATGACATTAATTATATTGATTATTTACCCAAGTATGATCAATATGATGATGACTATGTTGTCAAAATCGAGCCTGACTATTTAAGGAAATCATTGGCATGTTTTTGGGAGGAGGAATTTAAACTATAGAAACTCAAATATAGCACTCAGCCTATAAATATCAATCATGACAACAATGAAGAGAATGCATAAAATTTCAAAGTAAGTGAAATCTCTTTGCCTTTGAGTTTTGCTTCATTTCAATTTTTGAGAGAAAATTTTCCCAAGATTACAAATTAGTAGTCTTTCAGTTTTGATATTGAGCATGAAGAAGACAATGAACTTCCCGATCGAGACTCCTTACCCTTGTGTCTCTCATCTTTTGTGAAAATAAGAGAAAAATATAAGAAAGTAGATAAGCGAGTTGTCAACAGTATAAATTGGCAGCCTTATCATGAATTGGTTGAGGATGTCACTTGTGATATGGAAGATTCTTTCTCTCTAGAATCCCAAACACTGAGTTACGCTAAGTTTCAAATCACAAATAAAATCTTAGAACTTGAAACATATTATGAATTGATGCAGGATAATTTTGTACCATTAAGTTTTGATGCATTTAAGTTTTTGACAATTTTTTTGATAATATCTCTCAAGCAAAGGATGACAAGCCTATAGAAATTCATGTAGTCTCATTGGAACCAATGTAAAACAAGTTGCACCAGTCTTCTCAATTTTTCCGTGATATAATAGCTGATGTTTTGGATGATTTCTATAGTCAAAGTTTTTCTCCTTTAGCTAGCTATGAGCTTCAAACCAGAGATGATAAAAATTTGATCAGGAAACTGACTTCATTGTTTTATTCAGCAAGAATCTCATTACAAATTGCATCTAAGAATTTGCAGTCATATCAGGAGAGAAGTGATAAAGAAGAGGTTCTCTTAGATCCTCTTGCACATGATGATATTCCTCCAGGATCATAAAATGAAAGGAGTGCTTGTATTTCTACTGAGTTTCAAGATAAGGTAAAATTTCAAATTTTTGAGGATTATTTTACTGATTTGTTACAATCAACAAGGGAGATGAATTTTCTTGTATTTACGAACCAGAAGCACATTTTCACTGGATATTTGGAGTTGTCTAGTTTTTTTATTTTCTGCCTTCTCAAGGAACGTGTGAGTGGGATTCAAGTAAGTAGCCATTTTCTGGATTGGTTACACTGGAATGATCATTTTATATTATTGTACATACACCTTTAGAAGGTGGGTGGTTTTCATTAGGATTTGAAGCCCTCAAGTCTCGATGATATGTTGCCATCAATAAGTTTCGTAAGTGTTGATTCAGTGACTAGTCAATTTTTTTTAGTCAAAGTCAGTTTAGTCTGTCAGTCATTTTTTAGTTTTGATTTAGGTATTTTTATTTTTAACTCCATGCCCAATGGATAAGGCTACTTGGTCTATGATGTTCTTGACACTTCCAAGGAGCTTCCATACCCAGTTGGAGCTAATGTTAGTGTCAGTTAGTTATTCCTGTCACCAGTGATCAAATGTGCTCTTAAAATTTGTTTGTTAGGTTGTCAAGTCAAATTTTTATGGTTTTAATAGGTCTTCAAATTAAAATTTGGTCACTGGCTAGTTTGTCTAGTTATATCACTACTCCTAAAAGCCTTCATGTTCAATGGACATCAGCATAGTTAGGTCGTTCCATCTTGAAAGAGTGTTATGGTCATCATGGTCATCATTCAGTTCATCATTTCATGCATTGTCATCATTAGGTCATCGGGTCAAAGGCATGAAAATAAGTCATTTCACCATCAAAACTCACCATTGGAAGGGGTAGTGATAGTGAAAACCCCTTAATAAAGTGTTCAAAAGTGTTTTTATATCTTATTCATGATGTAATATAGCCTAAAATGTTCTAACGTTGCAGCTTCAAAATCAAATGTGAAAGGACATCGTGGGACCACTACATCACTAAAAGAAAAATTGAATTCTAAGCTACAGAAACACCAAAGCAAAATTTCATTTTCTCATTCCAACTCAAGAAGACATCACTCCACTTAGAGAAAGAATTTGCACCCTCAAAACAACAATATGTGTGCCCAATAATGCCATCTCTCCTCTGCACTGTGCACTCCTTATTTTGGCATAAATTACCATCTCATAGTATTTCTACATCATCAATTGCGTTTAAATACATCTCTTAGAAGTAAATGGGCCCTTAGAACACCTATTTTGTCTTCATTTTTTAATGAGAAAGATGAATCCCCTTTTCTATGGTTTTGAGTCCATAAGCTTGGTTTCATGTTCACGTTGATAAAATTGCTAAAGAAACCATAAAACTAAATATCACTACCTTCCACCACCTATTATAATCTTACTTAATCACTTTCTCCACCCCCTACTCCTCATTTTCCCTATTTTCCTACAAACCCTAGCCTAGACTAGGCATTTCTAGGTTAGGACTATTTTTCCCTTTCTGGAGCCCTTCCCCTCACCCATTCCCTCAAATTTCACTTTCCCCTACTCCCTAACATCTCTCCCTACCCCCATATAGTTTCCCAAGAATTTAGGAAGCCCTTAACCCCTTCATCTCCTTTCATTCTCAAAAACTACCCAAATCCCCTGTTTTTCCCTTCACTAATCCCTAATTTACCTTCCCATTGAGCTAGGGTTAGAAATGGATTTCAAAACCACTAAGAAGAGGATGCATAATGGAGGTCACATCATTAGTTATGAGCCCACCAAAGTCAAGGAAAGCATATCTTCACCTTTCCAAGATATGGGCTGCCTAGCGTTTACATTGCACACATGGACAATTTTGCTTCAAAATATCTTTCTGACCAAATAGAGATTAATTTTACAAAAGTGAAATATCTTTTTGTCCATAATAGACCAAGGAAAAAACAGCTCCTTTAGTTTATACACGGGTATTATGATTTGGGAGAAATGCCAAAAATACAATTGCTACATGAGGTTTTCCGCACTTCAAGACAACTTGACTTCAAGAGAGTTTTTCAAGGGTTTGGAGAAGGTGTTTGCAGTTCTTGATGACCCCATTGTGTAGTGGAAATCATATTATTTCAAATGGTACCTTTCGATCTTTATTTTGACATTGGGAAGGCCTCCACATGTCACTTTTCTAAATCACGTTGCGTTTTCTCTAGGCATGCTGTGTTTTTCCAATTTTGAGTGATCGACTTTAAACTTTGATTCTGAAAAAATGGGAAATTATTTTGAAACAATGGAGGAGGTTTGTGTTTTTAACATGCCAAATAATAAAAAATTCTCTCATTTTTTTAAAATGAGTTTTTGTTGTATACCTATGGACCTACCTTTGAGCCCTAGTTTTGCAGAGAAGTTTGGAAATTTTCACTATTTTTGACACATTCATGGGGTCAAAAACACAATGTGGGCCATGCTGCGCTTTTTATGGAGGCCACCAAATGAATAAAAAAATGATTTTTTTGAAAAATTATGAGTTTTACTTCATTTTTAGCACCTGGGAGCAAATTTTTAGCCAGATCTAGCAGGAGAAAAGGCCCAAAAACTACTCAGAAAACACCTTTTTGCCCTCTTTTTGAACAACACGCTGCGTTTTTTGGAGTACCTCTGGGAGAATCAATTTTATAGGGGCTAGGAGAAATAATTTTTCAGTACTTGATGACTCTATCATGTAGCCAACAGGAATATATATCTCTAGCAACTTTCAAACCAGCTTTTGGACCTCCAGAAGGCCTCGAAAACTCATTTCTCCCAATTTCACTGTGTTTTTGCCTGAATGTCAATTTTCTGAGTTGACTTGGTCCAGTTTCGACCTCCATTGATGTAAATTGCCACTTTTGATTTTTTGATGATGTAAAAATGTGTAAATATGTGTTGCCCGGATAAATCTATCTTGCGAACAAGACCAATCGCCCTAGTATCAGAAGATAGTCTAGAAACAAACAGACAAATTAAATCTATCTTTCTCTAGATATATATCATGATTTATAAGTAAATTCTACAAAGGTGTTACGATCCTACCTTGATCCAACACTTGTTTGTAGTAGTATTCCTTCAGTCGCCCGAAAGAGTTATCTTCGAGGATCTGCAATCACAAACAAACAAACATCAAATAGCACCTGCATAGCATATATTCATAAATCATATCTATTATGGTGATCAAGGAATCCATAAAATAAACAATCAAGTGACAGCTTATTGAGAAAAACAAACTTATTTGTATTAACTTTGAAATAGTAGAAGAACCTTACAACCCTTTTAGCCTTGATGTTGAACAAGTCTTCATGGGGTCCGAAGCAGGAATTTCCTTTACTCTGACAAGCCTTGCACTCTTCAAACCGAGATACATACAGGTATGTAATCTTTCCTCATAAAATATCAGCTAAAGGAATCTAAGTTCCAACAACACTTTACCTCAAATAACACTAAAGTTTGAACTCCCTTTGAAGCTGCCCAATGCCTCTTTTTATAGTGCAAAAGAGGAGGTTACAGTTCCACCTATGAAGGGATATAATTCTCCTTCAAAGGGATAAGCTCCTCACATTAAGGGGTTAGCTCCTTAAGGCATGGGATACATGAAACTGAAAAGAGCGGTCTTTCCACTGCAAGATTTCTTCCAGAATCTTCTAGAAATGACTGAAAGTGAGATTTTTGAGTTTACTTGCGCCCTTTTAATATTTTACAGGGGTACGCACTCTTAACACAGAGAAAGTGCAGTCAAGTACGCAGGAGACATGACCATTAGGTGCAGGACCGCAGGTAAGACAAAGAGAAAGTGTGATACTAGAGTTTTAGAGACTTTTGAGAGCTTTTCTCTTCTTTTTAAGGCTTGACATGGGGAACTGATGTTTTAATACTTGTAGAGGAGGAAAGTATGAGTGATAATGAGCTCATACAGATAGAAAAATGTCAAGGTGACAATTTTCAGTGCAATAGATTGCCCCCTAAAGTGCGAAGTCTGTAATAGATGAATATAGAGTCTGTCATGTATGAAGAGTGAAGTAATTTATCATTTCAAGGATCATCCTGTGGACACCCCAGTTGGAACCTGTAAAAAAATTCAATGCAAAATATATATATGTAGACATATCATCGCTAAGGTAGGCATTTCCATACTGAGATCAAAACTAACTAGAAAACTAACTTAAACTGTTATGATACAGGAATGATTTTTCAATACATCAACAGTATAGACATGTGTAGACACAGTATGGACGCAACCATTTGTTTATGAATAGTCCATTGTATAATGAATAAAAAAATTCCTCATAGCCTAGATTGTAGAAACTAGATCCAGGATCTCGATTTCCGCTTTTCGAACTAGTACGATTCTTTCCATGTGAATGAATGTGTCAAAGTCGAACATGGTAGAAACCACTTGATTACCAGTCAATAATGTGAACTGTTAACAAGTGTGAGAGTAACCACCAATAATGTCAATGGCCCTCAAAGTACTCAGTACAATCCATGAAATGTGAATGAAGGAGCTGAAGTCGAACATGTCATGGAATCATTCGATCGAAGGTCAATGATGCAACCTGTCGTCAAAGGTAAGAAACCTGCCATTGAGGCATGCAAATTTCAAGGTACTGATGATTTCTAGATCAACTTCCTAGATAATGAGCTGTCATCGATAGAAAGTGATCTGTCGCAGGCAAGGCCACAACACGAAATCATAGATCAAGTTTTGAAGAAATATATTGGCAAGGACTGACTTAGGGATGGTCAAAATGGAAGAAAAATATTTTGCAGATGAATGGTTTGTTTAAACTATCCTCTTGAACACATAACGAAACTGTAGATGGATTGGATTGACCCAAAGTTAATACCCAGAAATTGACTGAATACTTTCAATATGGTTTGATTAACTGTTAGGTAAAGGATTTTCCCAACCCAGGTGAACAAAAGTGTCGTGTTCAAGAGTGGTTAACGACTTTCCGAATATCAAAATGTAACAAACAGGTTCATTTTTCTCTCTTTTACCCCACCATTTCTGGCAAGTACCTCTTTATTTTTGACAAGATTTAGGAGGATAACATTTTCTTGTTTATAACCTCATCCTTCGGATGAGTCCAACTTAGTTTAAAATTTGAACCCTAAGAAGGAGTGGTTCATTCCTGTTTTAAAATTGAACAGGTCCTTTACTGTTAAATTTTAACAAGTCCAGTATAGGAGAAACTCATTTTTTTTCAATTTTAGGGAGTCAGAAGAAAAAACTTAAGAAAACTCCATGGGTGTACTTTTTCGTAAATTTAGTCTCTCGAGCCCGAAAAAGGATAAAATAATGCGAGAGAGAACTCTATTGACCGTAATTAGTCAACGCATACCTTTTTCATAAATAGTCCATTTCAGTCCGTAAAAGGGGTAAAATTATACTGAAAGGACGATCATTCATTTATTTTAACAAGTTAGAATAATCAAGTGCTCGACAATCTTTTAAATTTTCAAGAGTCTGAAAAGGGCTTAAAAGAGGACTCCAAGGTTTCGCTTTTTCGTAAGTTTTAACGAGTTCAAAAAAGGGATAAAAAATGTACTCTTGGTTTTCACTTTTTCATAAGTTTTAGCGAGTTCGAAAAAGGGATAAAAATATACTCCTGTGGTTGAATCTCAATTTAATTTATGAGCAGGAAAAGACAGAAATAACTCGGCATTTTCATGTGTTTTACGAGAATGAAAGATAGCAAAAAAATCTCAATATTTTCATGAGTTTAACGAGTCTTGAAAATAATAACCGAAATGGACTCGAGATAGGTTTCATTTTTACAAAAGCTTGAAACAAAGAAAAACTATGCTTCAGATAGGTTTAAATGCCCCCTAAGTGTAATCTTTTAGAGCGCATGCCCCCCCATCTTCATTTCATTCAACTAAATAGACTACTAGTAATTAATAGCTGGATGGAATGAAGGTTCATTTACGAGATCATCTGAAAGACCCGACCTAAAAATGTAAGAAAATTATGCAAAAACTTAAATAACTAACGTAAATATATGACTTAACATTTACGAGATCTAGTCAAAGACTTGACTCAATTAGGGGAGGATTTGTTTCATTTTTTAACGAGATTGACACAGGAAAAGAACTATGCTCATGGCAACATGTTTCATTTTTTAGCGAGGTTGACACAGTAAAATGAACTTTCCTCTTGATCCACTGATTCATTTTAACGAGGTTAACACAGTAACAGGAACCATCCTCAGAAACTAATTATTTCTAATCTATTAATATACTCTCTAAAATCTACCTACTGATTCATTTTTTAATGAGGTTGACACCAGAAAAGAACTGTCCTCATACCTGATTCATTTTTTAATGAGGTTGACTCAGTAACAGGAACTATCCTTTGACCAACTGATTCATTTTTTAACGAGGTTGACATAGTAAAAGGAACTATCCTCACACTTACTGATTCATTTTTTTACGAGGTTGACACAGTAAAAGGAACTCTCCTCCACCGGACTTCTTGATCATGGCTTCCAAATAGAAGAAACACATGTCAAGGGACACACCTCGATCATGGCTTCCAAGAGGTCTTCATCAGATGGAAGAACAGTTCTATGAAAGGAACACATGTCAAGGGACTCAAAAGGGATAAGAACATCACGTTCAAATAATCCCATAGAGTTTTTCATGTCAATTACTGGATCTAAGTCAAAGGAAGTCGAGCAAACATTGAGAGGCTCGCTTGCATCGGTAACCGAAAACATGGGACTAGTTGCCACATAATTAACCCGTGGCAGGGTAGATACCACTTTCATATGAGGAACATTTAGGGATGTTGGATTATTGGTAGTTGAATCAAGACTAGGGAACAAAATCTAGTCTACAGTCACAATATTTCCATTGTGAGGGAAAGAAATCACGCGAAAGAGTGTCGATACCAGAGTTTTAGAGACTTTTGAGAGCTTTTCTCTTATTTTTAAGGCTTGACATGAGGAACTGATGTTTTAAGACTTGCAAAGGAGGAAAGTATGAGTGATAATGAGCTCATAAAGATAGCAGAATGTTAAGGTGAAAATTTTTAGTGCAACAATATGCTTAATAAAGTAAAAATGAGGTAGATACATGCTTGTAAAGTCATTTTTGGTCAAAGGTATCAGTTTTTCTATCTTGGGGAGAGGTTTGTAACCTCCCTAGTCTTTAGGTTTTAGGTGAGAAAATCAAATGATCAATTCCTTCACTCAATTATTCGAACCCTAAGAGAGGGAAATGATATTTTCTTTATATGTATGCGTTTCTTAGTCATTTTACTAGTTGGACATGAGAGGTTTGAGACCATTGTAGCTTGTGCTTCAGGTTTTATTCAGAAATTCAGAGGAACAATTGCATCTATTATCTAGGAATTCATGTGCAGTGAGTTTTTGATGTTGTTTTTTTGATGTTATAGTATTTTATAAATTATTTATATATTCTCTTTCCATTCCTCTCTTTCCTCAGTGATCTTCCTAAAATTTTGATAAGCATAATTCTTTCATAGCTTTGTTTTGTTTGGGAACATCATTTAAAGTTTATTTCCTTTAGTTTAAATGAATTCATGATGCATGCTCATTAAGATCCTATCCACTCTTTCAAACCCTACACTACACTGACAAAACCTTAATCCCATCAATACAAGCATTTCTATCTTATCCTTTATATATTTGCAGCTGTAACCATTTGATACATTTGACCTAGCTACCTTATTTTCTTCCCTGATCTGATAGAAAAACCATTAAACTTTCAAAACCCTAGATCTGACCTGACTAGCCTAAAATATACTCCTCATACATTCAAACCCTTTGGATGTGATCTCATAGAGAGAGACCTCTTCGGTTTGGTAGGGCTATCTACCAAACTGAAAGCTTGGTTTGAGGTTACCTCCGTCGGCTTCCATTCATCAGCCTTAGGACATTATGGAGGCTAACAAATATCATTTCAAACTACTGCTACACTTCACAGGTAAACAACCATTGAAATTACCTTATTCTCTGTTTAGGATTTTTGGAAAAAGGGTAGATAAGGTGCAAGAAAAACCTCAAATTAGGGACACCTTTCTTTTCCATCATGCTTTGATCAAATTTTTGGTAGTGGAAGAATTAGAAAAAATTAAGAAGGGATTGGTCTACATTTTTTTTTTAGTGGATATGAGGTTGATGTCCTCAGTCCAAAGAAGACACCAAAATATAAGCCAAATACACCAAGGAAGAGTAAGGAGTCTAGAGCTAAACCTTTAGTTGGTCATGAAATTAAAATGTAGCTTATAGCAAAACCTCTGGAGCTGGAGATTGAGAAAGTGCAGGAGTTTGTGGAACCAAAACAAACCTATGCCAATAGTCAGGTTAAAACACACATAAATACCCATAGGAGGCTTACTAGGAATTAGACTGAGTGAAGAGGTAAGTTGGCAGACATCTTGGAGGCCATTGAGATTGAAGAATCTCCTATGGAAAAGCCTATGGAAACTAAATGAGCAGAAACCAAAAAGAAGGGCCTTAAGGAAAAAAATTAGATTTTTCAAAAGAAGATTTAGGGTTCATCTTCAAACCTAGGAAGCCATTCAATAGGTCACAATTTTCCAAGAGAAAAATGTCAGAGGATAAGCCTAAGAAACCAAATAATAATAAGCTTCTATTAGGGGAGGAAGCAGAAAAATTGTCTCCGGCAGAGGAAGAATTAAGCAAGATAAGAAAAGGTAAAGAGTAGGTCCAGGAAAAGACTGAATTGGAGCTCTTAATAGAGAAACTAAGGGAAGCTAGAGAATAGTTCATGGAATCAAAATTGGAGTTGGTAGATTTCAAACAAGAAAGGCTGGAGATGGACAATTTCAAAAGGGAAGTGAGCAAACAATTAGATTTCTTCAATGAGATGGTAGATAAGTTAGGGAAAATGTTGAATAGAACACTACCCCTACATAGTATGATGAAACATATTTCTAGGATAAATAGGTGGCTACAAGCAGAAAGAAGGAAGTCGCAAGGTCAAGTCTAAATCTTGGAATCACAGATGGAGATGGTGCAAGAAGAGTTGAAGAAGAAGGGTCTTAAGATGATTGTGCTAGATGATGATGTGAATCCATGAAACATGGTAAGGCACACATTTTTGAATTAAATTTTGTATTATGTTATCATATCCAAGCATATACAGGCTTTAGAAGTGTTTTTGAGGAAAAAAAAGGAAGAAAAGAGCAAAGGACAATGAACTAGGTACTTTCGTAGTGTACTCTAGGCTTGAAATTGAGTTTTCGCTACGTAAGTGTTGTAGGTTTCTTTAAAGAAAAACATCATGAAAAATTTCAAAAAAGGGGTGACTTGGAGCATGTATTTACCTCATCAGTCCCAAGGAAGATCCTGCAGCATTCATCAAAGTCAAAAAATGTGCAAAATATGGGTTTTTGAAGTTGCTACGAAATTACGCTACAGAAGTTCCCAATGACCTGTTTTTTCTAACATTATGTAATTTTTGAACTTTTTTGGGAAGTCGACGCAGAAAGAAAGGTGGTTAAGTCATCAAATGAGATCAGTGATATCATTGGGCCATCTATTTAAAGGGGTAGCTCAGAAATATACTCAAATGGATGACATGGCTAAACACCTCATCATGATGCCACCTCACAGAAGTGGATAGCTCATCATCAAATCAATTTTATGAAGACCTTAAATCTAGTGTCTCAATTGGCCACCTCAACATGGTAGTTTGATTCGATAGGGATGGAAAAAATGGGTTGTTAGACATTCTGTTTAAGTAATTAATGGTCATAGAGTCCTTTTTTATTACCAAATCTACTTAAACAGAAAATATTCCTATTATTCCTCAAAATAATGTAATCCTAATTGAATTATATCTCCAGGTCAAGTATAGAAGTCTAGCTAGGTGGTAGACCTTTGTAACATAGATCTCACTCTATAAATAAGAGGATTATTGAATTTGAGGGTGTTGGTTGATGATTGTTATGAAGAAGCTACTATGTAAATTTTCTCTATCAAGCTAATACATAGTTGCAGCAATTGTCTTTTAGACCTGAGATTTCTTTTGAGCTTATGTGTTTTTGTTTTTCTATTTCTCATATTATCATCAGCTTCATAGTATCATGATTACTTGGAATTCATAGTATTATGCTACAATTGCCTTCATGTATTATGTTTTTGCTATAAAAAATTATTTTTTAAGCTTAATTGCCTCAGCTTCCATGAATTACGTTTGCTTGTGATTGAAGTCCCATTAGTTGAATCCATGCTCAATGGTAGCCTTTCATACATATTCCACCTAAAAAATCACTTAAACACAAAAAGAGTTAGGCATATGCAATATAAGTTTCATCTTGAGTATTCATTTGTTTTCTTTGAGAGAGCCCTCTCTGACTAGAAGGGCTAACTTTCAGTCCAAATTGGTTTGAAATAGTTGCATTAGGTTTACCATTGAACAACCCAATTTTTCTCATCTTAGTGATAACACAAAATATAAATTTTCAATGTGTATCTTTTGTGTGTTTTGCACATTATGGAGATCAAAAAATTGCTCCATTTGTAGTATCCATATTACTGGATCCTTGCCATCAAACTTCCTCATATACATATTTGGAATATGGTGGGTCTTAAATCCAAAATTAGAGTCTATGAAATCATGATTAACATTTCTTTTTTTCTCATCATGAGTTTCATCTACTATCGTTTTGCCATTAGGAATCATTTCTTGTAAGCGGCTTTGTCAAACCTTCCTTCAAACTTTCCATCTCTAGTTTTAGACCATTTTTCATGTCTTCCATGTTGCCTTTCATTTTTTCTTCTATACCATTGATCTTAGCTTCCTTAAATTTCTTTAATCCATCCATATATTTGTTCAAACCATCCATCTTAGATTCCATTTCATTTTTATTTACTCTTTGTGAGAGATAAAGTTGTTGCACTTGGTCTCGTACTTTTAATATATCATGTTGCACTTCTTCCTCTTCATGAGTCATTGTAGAGACTTCTGAGGGCTTAATGGGTGTGGAATTATTTTTTTGGGGAATTTTAGAACCCAATATTGATATCTAATCTTCAATATTCCCTTGTAATAACTTTAAACTATTTTTTCAAACAAGACTCATGCAATTTTTAAAAACAAGATACACACCTTTTTCTTTCTTTTGAGGAGCTTGATATTTAAACTGATGTATCTCTGTAATTTTGGATCCCCAATATTTGATCTTCAGTCATGTAGTATCCCTCTGAGTCTTCTTTCCAATTCCATGGGTAATACCTAATTTGGATTCTTCAAGATAAAGTTATGCCCGATCTCCCACAATGACCTAATTATGGACTAGTTCAGTAGAGCGAACTTGTACGACATGTCATGTGTCACTGTTTCAACCTTCGTCTCTGAAATTGATATAAAAGAAAATAAATTCCATTCGATTTCTGCCACTTTTTACATAATTCCAAACCGATTCCTAAAGAAAATTTTATGTCACTTTTCCCTCGATCACCTGTTTGAGATGAAATTCTGGATCCTGCAAAAACCCTAAATTCCATATATCATATCTCCAAAAATATAGCAAACCAAAGTATGCATTTTTCCACGAAGTGCCTTCGTCTTTTAGCTCAAATGATTTTTTTTCAGCTTCGGAACCTTTGTATAAAAAATGTTATAGTGAAAATTCCAAGATGACTTGTTTGTAGCAGCGAAACCCTAGAATCCAAAGCTCTGATGCAAAATGTTATGAAACTATCTCACAAAATAGAAGAAAAGATAAATAAATGACCTATAAATAAGCCTCTTTGAGGGGGAAACCTCCTTTAAATTACATAAATGAACAATTCTTGGATGATAGAAATGACAAAACCTCCTTTCTATATATAGGAGACCAATGTGTCACAATATAATCCTAGCCGACATAACAATAACAATGTAAGGGCACAACAATAAAAATAGTGGGATTCTATGGGGCACAATAATAACAATATAGACACTACATGGGCATAATAATAACAAAAAGGGGGCTATATTAACAATGACAATAAGGGGATACACTAGTATTATAGGGACCTAGCAGAGTGTGTGGAATTGGAGTGATAAATTGTCATTCATAAATTTCTAGTCTAACTTGTGATTGTGTGATTGGGGATGGCTTGATATGGTGATTTAGATGTGTGTGCACTTGTGATCTAAATATTGTTCCTTAAGGTTATGCATGTCTACAAAGGTGTAATCCCAATTTCTAAGGTGTAATCCCAAGGTGTAATACACAGAGAATATGGGTGTGAACTATTGCTCATGTCTAAGGTCATAATCTATTGTTGTGATGCACTGATGGTATTTTACCTTATTCTAGTACATTTCTATGGCATTATATTCTATTTTATATTCAAATTTTGAAACTATGATCAATTAAGGGTTCAGAACTATGTCTGTTGGTGTTGATCTGATGATCATATTGATCTAGTGATAACAGTGTTGTGGTTGTAAGGCCAAAGGGGTAAATATTGTCTATATTTGTTGCAAGCCTAAAAATTATTACAACTTGTTGACAGTTCATGAAATAGTGCTTGAACTTAACTAGTATTATATTATGGCAAAACTTATTTCTTAAGTTGATTGATAGGGGTATTTGTTTTTGGGATGTCTATGAATTTTGAGGCCTGCTGATGAAGTTGTGTTTATATATTG
Source organism: Pinus albicaulis (assembly GCA_034641835.2). NCBI lineage: Eukaryota > Viridiplantae > Streptophyta > Pinopsida > Pinales > Pinaceae > Pinus > Pinus albicaulis. Next base: position 579,322,578 of record CM076583.1, read on the forward strand.
ATATGTTGTTAGAGCCTTCTTGATCGTATGTCTGTTGACATGTCAGAGATGTTAAATTTGGTTAATATTGTTAAGTATGATTGTGAAGAGTATATTATTTGATGATATGTCGAGTTTGAGTTTGATTGTTGTGATGTTTATATAAAATTAGTATATGAATGCTTATGACAAGGTATGGAGTTGATATTACGACAGGGTTGCATGAATACTAATGTTGTAGGTTGTGTTGAGACGTCTATTGTTCAAATTATATGTTGTTTATTGAAGAAATTGTATTAAGAGATAAGGGTAGTCCACAAATAATTGTATATTTTTTATCCTAATACTAATAATGTGTTGTTGCTACTAATGATAGATAAAATGTGTGGCTGATGAGAGTGTATCCAAAATTGGAATTCATATCTACCAAATTTGGTGCTACCTACTAATGAGGATTCTTGTTACAGAGATCAAGGTATTTTTTTTAGTGTTGATATGTTTCCCATAACTAAGGTTTTTTTTGTGGGGATATGTCATGAAGGACTTGTATTGGTGGGATAGAGAAGAATATGTTGATGGTTGTCGAGATTATTTTGCAAGAATGTGTTCATGTCAATGATAGGAGTATGTTTATGTTGCTAATCGGTATGAATGTGATTATGTGTTGCAATGTTGAGTTAGAGTTTGTGTTGAAATTAGCGTTAGTATGTTGATGAAGCTCTTGATTTTTGAGTGACTGTTGAGCTAGTGATGATGATGAGGTTGTTATTGAGTATGACGAGTCATTGATGGGAGAGAAGGAGTATGCAATTATTGAGATGAAAATGTTGCATGAGAATTTGTTAATGACTAAGTGAGTGTTTCTTTGACTGGAATTGTAATATGATATTGGGTTTGTATTAATTTTGAAATTTGGGGTAAAAGAAGTGGATCTAGTTTGAAAATGGATGAAAGGGATGTCCATGGAATTTTTGCAGTGGGTGACAACAAATTAATTTAAGGGAGTAGGTTCTTCCTACTAGTGGGTTTCGGTGAAACTATTAAGGGAGTGGATGTTTTCTTCTAGTGGGTTCCAGCAAAATTGTGAAGGGAGTGGGAGATTCTTGTTAGTGGGTGTTAGCAAAACAGTGAAAGGGAGCAGGTGTTTCATACTAGTCAGTTCCAGTGAACATATTAAAGAAATATTTAAGAAGAGAAAAAGAAGAATGGTGGTTTTCTCCCTTTATGGGTTTCCACCTTAAGACAGTCTATGTGTCTTATGTGTTTCTCATGTGATATGTATTATGGTTCTTGATCTATTGATTTCATGCATATTTTTGTTGTTGGAATTATGTCTAGTGTGTTATCCTTAATGGAAACCTACTTGATAAAGATATCAACATGATGGTTATGCATATGCTATAGGTGAGACAAACAAAGGAATATCATTTCAGAAACATAGGAATGATAAAGGTGAAATATTAGAAAGTATACATGGGTCCTGTGAATAAAAGTCACTTACATACGTGGGTATGGTGAAGAAAAGTTGCGTAAAGTTTTTGTACCACGGTATTTTCAATACCATGGGTCTTTACCATGGTATTGGCCCATAATAATGAGTTCAATAACAGATATTTGATCTCGTCAAATAATACGATCGGAATTACTAAGGTATTGGACTAAGGTATTGGCTAAGGTCTAAGATATATAAGGAGATGGAGATCAAGGTGTTAGGTGTGAAAGTTTTTTGTTTTCTATGAATGATTTGATCTGAAACAGGTGTGCACCAAGGAGCAAGGAAAAGACACAGACTTGGAAAATCTGAATTATGTTACCATATGTACTTGTTTGGTTTTGTTGTTGAAAATTTCCAACTAATAGATTTGTGGTGTTAATTATGACATTAATATGAGACAGTAAGGGTTTCAAAGTATATTATGTGGTTGTCGCTAAAGTGTGATTCAGTGATTTCATATCTATACGTTGGTTTTCCTCTGATAGATCATGTACATACATTTATCTTCTTTTGACCAGTTGCGTATATATTCTTCAGTATGGATAGATACGTACGCAGGTGTCAAGTATGAAAAGCACATACATACGCAGAAGTTCGTTATAAGGGTCACATACATCTTTTATGGTTTTGCAGTATGAGCTTATTATAATGATTGATCTATTATGTTATGTTTGTTGTTGTCTATTGATGAAGTCTCTCTTATAATAATCAGAATTTGATAGTACTTATTGGGATAAATTAATTATGAAATATAAGTTTACTAAGTACTGATATTATTGTGTGATGATCTATATTGGTTCAATGATTTATGTTGGCCTCAATATCTTATTGGGTGATTGTTTCAGTGGTATAGTGATTCAAATTCAATTATCAATCTTTTGAGATTTGTACATGGGTATTCTTCAGAAGAAGCACATACATATGTAGGTATTATTATTAATAATAGTGTATACTATCTGATATATGCTTGATCAGGGTTAAAAGTGTTTGGCCTTGTATATTTATGAGTGGTTATGCATTGGCATGATATATTCTGATCTAATTAATCTATTTGAATTAGTTACACTAGTTTATTTAAACATTCATTTGGTTTAGTATTTGAGTATTTGATTTCAGAATAGTTGGGAATGGATCAATTTTGAAACATTCTGAAAAGTGATCCAAAAAGAGCTGAGGATAGCAGCCTTCAGAAAGGGCATTGTATCTCCCTTCCAATAAGAGCTGGAAAATGAGAGAAGTTTGTAGCCTTCTCTAGGTAGGATCCGACGTACTGGTTAAATTCTGCACAAGTACAAGATTTTAAGAAGATTATTTTTAATAAAAGAATACATAGATGATAGCAGTGGGGGTTTTCTCCCACATTGGGTTTCCACCTAAAAAATCCTGGTGTTCATGTGGTTGTGTGTGTTAATGTTCTATCTTCTTCTTAATTTCTCGTACTCACTATTTAATTAATGAATAATGGAATAATTATGCATTTATTAATGTTGCATAGGTAATCGGATAAGTTGTTTAAATATACGTGGGTTTCTGTAGTAATAGTCACATGCATATGCTAGTTTCCTTTACAACAATCATGGATCAAAATAAAAATAAGAAAATGAAATTGAATGAGTAAAATATTTATTCACCCCCCCCGCTTAGTATTTTTCCTAACAATTTATATCAAAGCAGATCCTTCAGAAGAATATTGATCACTTGAAGAAAGATTCATCAAGATGAACAATAAAGAGGGAGTATCATCTATCAGGCCACCATTGTTTAATGGATCCAAATTGGCTTTCTATAAAGTCATAACAAGATATTATCTACTGTCTCTTGGAGTTGATTTTTTGGGAATCATTGAAGGAGTCTATCAATATCCATCCTCCATTCCCACAGATGAAGCAAAAAAGAAAAAATATGAGGCCAATGCAAAGATTTTCAATGCTTTGTTGGGAAGCTTGAAAGAATCATAATTTGTAAAGGTAATGCAACTAAATACCACAAAGGCTATATAGTACAAGATCATCCAAAGTTATGAAGGTGAAACAAAGGTAAAGAGTGCCAAAATTCAAACATTAGGTAAAGAGTGCCAAACTTCAAACATTTATAATTAAATATGAAACTATCATATTGCATAGGGATGAAAGTATTGCAATTTTCTTTCTTAGGGTAGATGATATCGTTAAATCAATGAGAAATCTTGGTGATTAAGTAAAATAATAAATTCTTGTTGAGAAAATACTAAGATATCTAACCCCAAAACTCAATTCGAAAGTCTTTTCCATTGAAGAAATCCAGGATTTGAAGAACCTTACTATTGAACAGCTTCATGGGAACTTAATAACTTATGAAATGAGGAAAGGGGATCCCTTAGATATCAAAGAGGCAACATTCTAAGTTACTTCTAAAGGAAATTAAAATGAGGATCTTAAGGAATCAAGGTATGTATCAGATGAAGAAGAGGAGAACTTCGTAGAGAAACTCAAAGTAGCAACTAGAAAATTTAGAGGTAAGCTTCCCTTCAAAAAATTTTCTTGCGGAAGAGTTGGTCATTGTGCTGCTAAATTCCATTATAAATAAAACCATGAGAAAGGGAAGAATTATGCAAAAGTAAATTTTAGAGGAAGGTTTGAAAACAAGAAAATTTTCTACACACACAAAGATAGTGATGGTCTTTCAAATGGCGAAGAAGGTGAGTTTGATCAAGAATATCAATTACTTATGGCATTTACAAATAAATGTATTGATTATTTTGATGATGTTTTTATGGATTCCCTGGAAGAAATTTATAATCTCATTGAAGAACTAACTCAACTTAAAAAAATTCTAGAAGAAGCTAAATTAAAAGAAAAAGCACGGAAGAAACAAATTCTAGAAAAGGAGAGGCATAATGAAAAGTTAGAACTAGAAATAGTAAGTCTAAGAAAGGAACTTGAAAAAACAAAAGGTATAAACCTTAGATTTGCTAAATTATCTGAGGCCCTAGAAGAAACCATAAAATTACAACGTTCTCCTCTAATAAAAATAGGTCTTTGATACAATGGATAATTCACAAAGACTGTAAAATCTTCTGAAACGGGTATAGGAAGCTATCTCAATGCAGTAAAGAGAAGAAATAAACAAAGTTCCAACTCTCAACAAAGGAATGAGGGATCAAATTTCTCTCAGGTAAATAATTCTTACCACGATCAAAATCGAAACTACACAAAAAGGTATTATACTCCTAAGAACTTCTACTTCAGTGGTCAATGCTTCACTTGTCATATTTTTGGTCATAAGGATGCACAATGTGTCGCTTATAAAACTATCATGACTAGCGAAGCAAGAAAATAGAATAATGAGATTGGGTTAAATAAAGACTCTTACAATACCTTCTCACCTCTTCAATATGAAAAAGAATGTTCCTTTTGCAATAAATTTGGGCATAAAGAGACTGAATCTAGAAGCAGAATGAGACCAAATCTTCATAATGAACAAAAATCAACAACATACAAGGTATGGAAAAAGAAAACCATAGAATCTGAAAGTTGTGGTTTAGATTTGTATTCAAGAGATCAATAAAATATGTGGCACATTAATAGTGTATGCTCAAAGCATATGATAGGTGATAAAGATAAGTTTATTTATTTTGATGAAATAAATAAAGAAAAGAATGTAACCTTTGAAAATAATTAACATGTTGCTATCAAAGGAAAAGGAATTGTTTTGTTAAAGAATAAGGTTAAAGATAGAAATGTTATGTTTGTTCGTGGATTAAAACATAACTTGTTGAGTGTTAGTCAAATGTGTGACCAAGGACATGAGTTTTTTTTTTCAGATCAGAGAACTGTGTGGTACAAAATTTTGATATAGGTAAGATCATAATAAAGGGAGAAAGAACTCTAGCTAATGTGCGTGTCTTTGGAGGCAACCTAGAGCATTGTTAATTAAAGAAATCAAAATAAAGTTGGCTTTGGCACAAAATATTTGGACATCTAAGCTTCACTCAATTACACAAATCAAGAAAAATGAGAGAAGTTCATGACTTTCCTAACATCTCTATAATAGAAAGTACCATATGCAAATCATGTTAATTCGGTAAGCAAACCAGGGTTCATTTTAATGCCAAATAAGGTACTTCAAGTAAGTCACTTGAACTTATTCATACTGATTTGTGTGGTCTTATGAGGAAGAAGTCTCCTCAGGGTGAACAATACTTCATATTATTCATTGATGATTTTACTAGAATGTGTTGGATTGGTTTATTGAAACATAAAGATGAAGAATTTGATAAATTTAAAGTCTTCAAAGCTCTAGTAGAAAATCAGTTAGATTTAAAAATCAAATGTCTTAGATCTGATAGAGGAGGATAATTTGTATCAGATGATTTTTTTGACTTTTGTGAACAACATGGCATCAAGAGGTATTTTTCTATAGCCAAAAATCCTCAAAAAAATGGAGTGGCGGAAAGAATAAATATAACAATCCAACACATGGCACATGCCATGCTTGATGAGTCTAGAGAATCTCATACTTTCTCGAGGGAAATGTTGGACACAGTACCCCTTGAAGAATAAAGTTAGAGAAAGACTCTGCAGATCAAGGAGTAAAGCGCACAGTGTGAAGTACATTTTGAGTCTTAACGGCTTTGGGGTGGGTCAAAGCCCCTTATTTTGTAAAAGGATGGGAATATTTTGTGAATGTTGAACTCCACCCATGGTTTTTGAACCATGGTATTATAATGTAAAAGACTATATAAGGAGTCTAGGCTAGATCTCGAAGATAAGTTTGGATGGAGAATTGATTAGATGCACTTGGATGTAATGTTGTTTTCATTCTGAGTCTCTGGGTTTTGGTTAGAGGAAAGGCTCTTGCAACTGAGTGCGCGGAGACCTTATGAATTCTGCAGCTGAGTGCGCAGACACCTGCAGCTGAATGCGTGGGGTGGAATTGATTGTATGAGAAAGATCTGAGCATTAATGAAACAATTTTGAAGAAAGATTAGTGTTTTAAGTCAATGTGTTTGTTTAATTTCATTTTATGTTATCTGTGCTAAGTAAGGGTTTATATCTATAATTACATAGCGAATTTTTTTTTATGGTTGTTTACATTGTTTTATGCTTGAATAAGTAATATCGCGCATTCTGCAAGTTAGTTTGATAGATATGTTGAACAGTGACAATATAGTTGATAGATATATTATGTGAATTTGTGCCAAGTATAGAAAGGAAGAAAAGCTCTAAATCCACAATCCACTGTCACTCTAGATGCAGAAACCTGGTTCTAGCACCCCCCTATATTTCCTCGGGTGAGACTTCGGTTTGCGCAAGCATATCATTTTCAAAAGTGCCGGTAATAGTGGGTTTTGTTGGTTTGCATATCCACATTGAACATGGGTCTGGACCCCATTAATCCAATAAATGGTTCTATTCTTAGGACCAAGATCTGATTGAGGGATATATGGATGTGGCATTCGTCTAAGAAAAAGATTCAAGATTGGGTAGATCTAAAACAACGCGAGTTTGTTGTGCATGAAAACAGAAATCCGCACATATCTACTGAAGATTGGTTACATAAGTATATTTTTACGGATCATCACGATATATTTTTCTCATTTTTTTCTAGCGATATGTACGAGTGGATATCAAGACTAGTTGATCAAATAGGACATTTCAATAATAAGCCTATTGCGTGGACCTCAGAATTGATCAAGAAGCTAAAGAAGAATGATAACGAGATTGCAAGGGTTGTTGATTATTGGATCGATAGTATCATTGGAGGTTTTATCACTGTGTTTGTGACTGATACCTCTATATCCTACAGTCAATTAGAGTGAAATTTTTCAAAGGTCTGCAAGGTAAGTACCTAAATTCACAAAATTTCTAGATTATAATGTTATTGTGTGAAAAGGGTGTAATACAGATGTGCTCATATAAATGTTCAGAGAAATAGAACCTAGTGCTAAGTGAAGTAGTAAAATATTGAAGACAAATTGGGGTACTTAAATTGAAACTTAATATAGTATGGTGTTTGGGTCTGAAGAAAAAGAAAGCAACCCCGCTACCCCGAGAAGTGTGTCGTTGAAATCTGAAAGTAATCTAAGCACTGCAGATATTCCCCAACCTTCCACCCCCGTCATCACCCACCTCCATTTCATTCCTCCACCTCCACCACCCCATTCACCATGGACCAGCCACCAAAGATGCTTGTGTTCAAGGGATCATATGATCCATAACAGTTTTGGTTTGTTGCAGAAAAAATATGGAGTTCGCATAATATTACAGATGAAAATATGAAGAAAGTGCAGTTGGTTACAACACTGCAAGACAGATTGTTGTCCTGGTATATGAAATATATTACGACGAATGAAAATGGTACATTGGCTAAGACGAAGACTACGTCAAACGTTGAGTTCAAGAAACCAAAATTGTAGTCCTAGTGTATCACAGAGATCAAATAAATTAAGCAGTTAGGTATTGAGATTGTGTAGGAGGTAGACCATAGATTTAAGACATTACGAAGCTAAATAAGCTTCAATATCCCTAAATAACAACATAAAAAATGGTTTATTGTTGCACTGTTGCCTCATCTTATATTTCCATTTTCATAATAAAAGATTGCAACCCAAGCAAAAGCCCTAGAGATTGTGATGAAGCTTGAAGCTTTGCTGGTAGCTGGTACTAGCATAGGAGTTCAATAGATTCAAACCTAGTTGGCGAGCTTGCATATGGAGCTCCACAATCTAAATGAGGGAAAGGAGATTGAGCGTGATATAAATTCGAAATTCTAGTGTATCAAGTGAAAAGTGGAGGATCACTATAAGGAGCAGTGCCCTATTTATAGGGATTATTTTGGCACTGGGATGCTGAGTCCATTGAAGCCTGGACCGAGCACTCGGCCAAGTGCAGGGCATAATGTATGAAGTAGCATATGTCAAGTTTTAGGCTAGAATTCCACTTATTATTGTCATCTACTGCAAAAATATGTCACATATCCGAAGAAATTATTCTGTAACTACTACAACTCTATGGGACATGATGCACAACATTGTCGATGCTACAATATCATGATGCAACACAGTCCTGACACATATATAATTCAAGTAGAGGGTCGAGAAGCTTCGAGTTCTCCAAAGGAGGTTTCCAATGCTGAGGGCGTGGCCAAGGAGGAAGCATTCATCATGGATGAGGGAAGATTATATGTTACAACTGCAGACAGCTTGGAAATTTTTCCAGGGATTGTTAGAATCCTACTGCAGCTTCCTGTAAGTATTGTCAAGAATTTGGTCTTGAAATCAAATATTGTCCCATTTTATTAGCTAAAATGTAGGAGAAGTGAAACTAGCAGCTGACTTATAACATACAAATGGTGAGGGTTGAACAACATGAGGCAGATTCAAGCATTAACATAGTAACACGTAGTGGTGTGAATACGAGAGAAAATCACGCTAAAGGAAAGAGACCTATGATGGAAACATGGGATCAGAAATTTGAAGATGTGAATGTTGGGTTTAATATACAGCATAAGAAAGATACATTCATGGAAGTGAAGAATACATTTAGGACTCTTGGAGCTTCTACATCAACCGTGCAGAGACAGTTGTTCCTGCTAAACAAGAAGCCAGAGGAGAATAATGAAGCAAAGGAAGATGATATGTCCATATTAGCGTCCTTTGCAGATGTGCATGAAATTTCTAAGTGATCATAAGGTTGTATAGGGGTTACAGGAGTTGATAGATAACTACACTAGCAAGGAAAATCCATGATTGGAATAGTGCACAGTAAACAAAGTATAAAAAAATAATGAAATAACCGACCGAGAGATGTGGTTGACTGTGCAAATCGTAGATTATGATATGGATCAAGTCATTCTGGATCTGGGATTGGATGCCAACGCTCTTCCAAAATAGACATGGGAAAAAATTAGAAGGCCTAAGCTGCAATGGTCACCAATTCAGCTGAGGATGGAAAACCAACAGAATATCATTCCTATGGGCCGATTGCAGGGCTTTATCATAGATATTGATGGAGCAAGCATGATAGTCAACTTCAAAGTTATTGAGATCATTAAAGATAACAACCCCTATCCTGCATTGCTTGGATTTGATTGACCTTATGACATATACGCTATAATAAATCTGAAGAAAAGGCAGATGGTATTTGAGAAGGATGGTAATCAATTTGTTGTGCCATTAGATCCATCTGAAGGTGTGCACTATACAGAGTTTGTATAGCATGAATATGGGGATGATATTGATTAGATCTATAACCTTTCTGTGCAGGATGAAGACTGGATTAATCTCATTGTTGATGGTAGAATATGTTGGGAGCATGATAGTTCATGTGTTTCATACTCCAATGAAGAGTTGGAGCATTGGAAGAATTGCTTACATGAAGTAACTACGAAGCGATGTAACATGGTTACCAAATCACTTCACAATGTCACATTGGAGGTGCGTGACTTGCCATTTTATGATGGAACAGGGAATATTGTCCTATTTATAGAATAATTTGAGTAGAAGGTGCCTGCGAAACAAAGATACGAAGCATTGTACTTCGCATTAAGGTCCACTTCGGACCAATGGTGGGGCACAAACAAAGATATTTTAGGAGGATGGAAGGAATTTTGCAAACTGATAAGAATCATATTTGGCCATGTAGACACTAAGATCGCAGATATTTACAACGGTAGAGATGATCCTCGCAAACATTTATCTCACTGGATTGCATCTTGGGGAGAAGAACCTCAACCAAAGTGGGTGCACATTTTCTTTCATTCCTTGGATACGATACCATAGCAATGGTATCTTGAGATAGAGCTGCACCATGGCACTATAGATTGGTATGCAATGACTAAAAGTTTATTATTGACCTATGGCCTTGTCGATGGTTGGGGGTACATTAATGAGGTTCTTTAAGAAGTCAGATCAACATTATTTTGAATTACCGTGGAGCCAAGAACTCTGGTACAACTTGATTGGGCTATGTTGTTGAAACAATCCCAAGAATGTTACAATTAGTCCGGTTTAAAATACACGGTCAACAAGTCTATGTTGGGGGAGGAGATATGAAAGTGCTTACTTGGAAAAGAGTGTACTAAATGGTGGCTTAGGCATAGTAGAATTATTTTTCAGATTGGGGAAAGAGGGTGCAGATGGAGGAAACTGCGCCAAGGGAGGAAAGACTGCGTCGAATGGGTGAGTTTGGAGAAGTTAGTCTAAAAAGTGATCGTTGGAACAATAACAGTTGATTGGAAAATTAGTTGGTCATTAAACGGAGTGGGAGGGATGCATTTAATAGGCATATTTGGGTTGATATGTCACAAAATATACATTTATGAGGAGTATCTGAAGGAAATGATGGAGTTTGAATTTAAATTTTACTATAAATCAAGCATCCTGCTCCACATCCGAACACTTTGCGTGATAATATTTATAAGTGATATTTGGTGTTTGTAGGAACTTCGAGTGAGAAATTGCATGTCAAAGTATAGCTTTGAGGTGTTGAAAGAATAATTCTCAGATATGGGCTAGGACACACAATCTGGTCAGATCTAGAATGCATAATGATGGCTACGCCACTTGCACATAGCACAGGGCCGAGGTCATATAGGAAGTAGACCACTGTGGGTGCGCCTCCATCCAAAAAGTCGAATAATCTGGTTCTGTGAATGTCGCGCCGGAAGAAAATCCCCAAGGAATAGTGGAGTAAGGGGGCCCAAGACTGGCAAAAGAAGGTGGTTGAGATTAAAGAGTCTAACAAATAAGAAGTTTCCCCTAAGGAAATCGATGCCAAGGAGGTCGAACCTGTTATCATTCTATAATTTATGAGATTGTGAGAATAAACACAAAGGACAACATCAAAACCACTTTGGAAGCTGGTATCTAGCCCTGCCAGCTTAAGAGACGGATCTCTCTATAAAATTTAACTTTGTTTTTTAATAAATTTTAGGCTAGTTATGATTGTTCTAGATTTTTTATTTAATTTTGAATTTTTGGTTGATTAAGTGACTATATTATCATTGGGAAATGAAGTCAAAAATAAAATTGGTTTTGCATCAATATTTAAAAAGAGTTATAATAGGGCAACCTAGGTTTCATTAACTGGATTCTTTAAGATTTTAAATGGATCATGGAGATGGAAGAAAAGTGAAATTTAGTAGAGATTGAAAAGAAATTAAGTGTTCTTCAATATTACTTTAGTAGAAAATATATAAATTGCAAAAGCAGCCAGAAAAGTGAAATTCAGTAGAGATTGAAAAGAAATTAAGTTTTCTTCAATATTACTATAGTAGAAAACATATAAATTTCAAAAGTAGCCAGAATAAGGTGTTCTTATTAACATGTACTATTCATCACACTTTCTGTTTTACAATTAATAATTTTTAGATTTACAGAGAAAGGAAAAAAAATGAAAAACACGGTTATAGAAGAAGAAACTTCACCAGTTAATACACCACATGGATCCTGAAATAAGTCCTTGTATTATTGATCCTCCAACAAAACTTGAAAATTACAATTGCTCAGTAGGAGAAATATACTCAGAAATCAACCTAGAATACTTTGAACAGTGAAGTAATTATACTACTCTTTTACAAAACTGATTACATTATTGTTGTCTCAACAGACATTGTATTATTAGCAAAAATTGAATAATAAACTCTAACTATGACAAAAAATAGGCTCGGTGGAGGTGATTTGGAATGATGGCACTATTTTAGAGGAAACAGTTGTTGAGTGGACCTATTTATGGGTTGCGCTGGTTGTTGTGTTGGCTGATGTGTTGGCTGCAACTGACCTGTCTCATTTAATTTTCACTCTTGTAGTTCTCATAATTTATCTCATCGATCTTCATATGGGATGGTTAATTTGATTACCTTTCGGTAAATATCATCAACCTCAGTATATCTAAAAAAGGTAGGTTTTACCACAAATATGTGATTTACCTCATGTTGAATAACAAAATTCATTTTTGATAGAAACCAAGAATGCTCTGCCTGTCATACTGCCTTTAATGCTGGAAATTTAGTGTTGTCCTTGGAAATTTCTTTCAATTTCTTCACATAATATTCCTGAGCTATTAAATTCTCATTATTAACAATCATATAAGGCATACCCTTCTGTGTTAGAGGCTCAATCATTTTGAAGAATATATTCATAGCTATCTCTAAACCATGGCATTTCTCTTCTAATTGTCCAACCAGATTCTTGTTGGTAAGAATCCTCTTCACTTCTAAGATGGTCTCTATTCTGTCATCCACTCCCAAGTCATCTAGATCATATATGTTCATGGATTTTAGGAACTTGATGATGTTATTTGCTATGACAGAAATATCTCCAAGCTCTTCTTTCATAGTTGTGATGGCATCATTTGCTTTCTTAATCAATTCCTTCTGTTCAAATATAATATGGATGCAGGGCCAAATTTCATTAATAGAGTTCATAATATCTGCCCAAATGATTTCCTTGGATTGGGCCAAGGTCTGTCCAATGGCTGATTCTCTCTCTGATTTCTGTAATCTCTCTATTAATTTATGTTCTCTTTGAGTCTCTGCTAAATGCGAGGCTTCATTCCTTGATCTCTAATCCTATAATACTTTGACTTGATCTTGTAGCTTCTTAATATCCTATGTTTGGATAAAGAGATTCTCCACTTCCTTTTTTCAACTGTTCTGTACCATCTGTTGTGTTTTTTGTAGAGGTTTTAGTTGTGGGGATGGTTGTAAGAGGTACAACATCCAATGGAACCATGGAAATTTTTGCAGTATTCTCCCTCTCCTTGATCATTTTTTCCGTTTTTGTCTCCATCTGTCATGACTGTGCATTTTTCTCCATGATGAGCTTCATCATGTCAGTTTTTTGAGACTTCATTTTTTCAATGTATTTGGTGAGGGGGTCTTCTGTTGCTGACAAATTTAGTTGTTTCCTCAATTTTGTTTTGTCATAATTATCGTTCTTTATTATTTCCTCTACAACATTCATGTTGGAGGGATCATATCCTATCTTGACTACCAAGTCCTCCAAATATTTTATCCTTGTATTTTTGGCCAGAGAGGAAATTTTCTCTATATTTAGCTGTGACTGAATGTTTTCCAAGGAAACCTGCAATTTAGATAAACTCATGGCTGTATTAGTTAAGGTAGAGGAAATCATTTCACCTGTTTTCTTGTGCATATCCATTTGATCAATGTTATGGATATATTTGATGTCAAACTCAAATTAAGTCTTCTTATAATCAGTTGATGTCTTAGGCTGTGAAATATGTGCCTAAAGAAAGGCCATTTGTAGTTTACCTTTCTCAGAGTCAAATGATGACAACAGCCTACTCTGAGAACTAGAAGTCTGCTTCTAGAATTGGTTGCATGTACTGTTCTTCAAAATATCATTCTTCAGCTTAATTTCCCTGAATGTATCAAAAAGTGTCTTTTCTTTTTCTCCTGGGACAAACTTAGTTTTCTGAATAACTTGTTGTTGGTCCGGTGAAGCTGTAGAATTAGTAGGATAAAGGGTGGATTGGCCACCAACTTGAGAGGATGTAGGTGTCTCCTTACTAATTATAATAACTTCATGTTCTAAATATTTATTTGGATTGACTTTAGGATTGAGTTTTGTTCTTTTCCTTTACATTATCTTGAAATCCTTTCTTGTAGTATCAGTCACTAAAGGTGAATCTTCTTCTCTCAGTATTTTTCTTGCTTTTTCCTGTGGGACAAGATTCTATGATGTAGATGTAGAGACTAGATTCTCCTCTGCTTCCTGCAAAGTGTTTTCATCCCACTCCATTTGGTTCATGTACTTCTCTATTTTAGGCCTATGAGTATGTATATAAGGAGTAGTATTATTTTCTACCCTTAATTTTGAAATGTTTCCCAATGGATCATAGGACCAGGTAAAGCTGCGACTAAACTTAATTTTCTTTCAAGATATTGTCTGATTCATCCCCTGTTGACCTGATGTTGCAAATGAATGGCCCAATCTGTGTTTTAATCCTAAACTGTGATTTCTTCTTTGTTGATACAAAATGGATTTCATCAGCATTCAACATCTGCCTGATGTATTCTAAGGCAAAAATCCTCATTGGGAGGAATTTTGGAAGCTTGTAAGGAGCTAGCTCACAACCATAAACTCTCAACTCTGTGTAGTTTTGGTATAAATACCAATCTCTTGTATTTGTTTGATCTGATGGATGTAGAATCCTTTTGATGTCCTCACTGACTCTTGGTTCAGTTGTATTGCTAAGAAGGCTCATTTTTGATGTAGATCCTAAATGCACCCACATACAAAAATGAGCCTTTTTATAGTGAAATGATTTGATGGGTTGTTGGATAGCAACATGATTTATTCAAAGTAAAAAATTTAGGATATACGGTTGATATGCCAAGATTTTTCATTTATGCACCCAACTGCTTTAGTCAAAGTAAAAACTTAGGATAAAGTGTTTTTATCGCTTTTCCCTTCTATATGCATAGATCTATTTAAAAACCAAACTTTAGGATAACCATTTTAATCCTTTCTAAAGCTTCAAGAACACTTCTACCTACCCATTGAATTTTATTTCTTTTGCTAAGCTAACATTTTTTCTTCTTTGTTATAAGTGTGCATTTAGGCTAGCAGACCCACATCAATTTTTTTTTATGAAAAAATCCAATCTACTCTATCACTTATTTCTCCTATTGATTCATATTAAACTGTTGAATCAATTTCATTTTATACCTAACTACATATTGACAAAGATTAAATGGTTTGGAAAATATTTATTCACTAACCTAATTAACAAAAATCACATTTTTTCAATGAAGATTAAGATGTATGATTTGAACAAAAATCTAGTCATTGTGGAATTTTGAACAAGTTGCACACGATCTTATTTAATGATGATATAAAGAAAACTAATCTATCAGTAGTGGCATTTGAATTTGCAGCACTTTCAATGTTATTTCTATTTTTTTCTTTTGTGGGGTTCTTATTTTCTTTTTATTGTTTTCAAACTTTCTTTCTTTTTGATATACCCTCTTTTCATTTTCTTTTATATATACTTTTTTTTGGAAATCATTTTGCATAGTGAAAATTATTTACAATGTAAGATTATTGAAACAAAATACTCAATCACCATGAGATCCTATAATTTATAGGACCCTAACAAAACCTATTTCTAGGTTACCTGTGTATATCTTGCAATGGAAGTTGGATTCTAAGAAGCCAACAAAGGACCCAAACATAGTTAAGTACAAGATATTTACCCCACTAATTCTAGATGAGGTACTGGTCGAAGGGGATTTATTGGGTAAGGTGCCCCAGTTGTGTATGTATGATTGGGACTTCAACAATCGGAGTAAATACTCATAGTTCAATCCAAGACGGTATATGTGCCAACAAGACAATGAAGGTGTAGTAACAAGATTGGAGCCAATGAAGTGGGTAGCTAGTATCCAGGATGCAGGGATACTCGACATGTTGTATGTGCCACACTTTGGGCGCAGTATAATTAACAACATTTGTGTATGCCAACTAATTCCATTAGTGCACAGGGACTTCTTGTGGATAGGGAAGAGGATCCCTATCGACGCGATGCTAATACGAAAGATTACGACCTTGCCTTGCCTTAGCTTGGACCCTGCAAAATCTTTCATGGGCAAAGATTAGGACAAACAAATCACAGATTAGATGAAGAAATATTTCAGACTGATGAAGAGAACCCATGGTTATTCAATTAACTCCATATCTAATAGATCAATCTGATTTTCTGCACCCATTTTAGTTGGTAAATTTATGAGAAAGAGTCGCGCAGAGGAGGCTTCTGCGTCAGTAATCTCATTGGTTGTGGAGTGTGCCAAAGGCACAATTTATAATTGGGTGGAGTATCTATGTAGTGATTTCTATATAAATTTGAATAATTTTCTGAATTATTCACCGATATTATCCTGATTACACACTATTTAAGCTTCATGCATAATACACAACCTCTTCTACAATTGATCATTAATATGCGGAAATAGAAAGCAGTCGCATGCACTCATTAAAACATAATCAAGCACACATATCAACACAGGATGTAATGGGGAAAGAAATAGCTGAAAACCCCCAACTATCTGTATATTATAATGATAGAGAACATGTAACAATACATAGCACAAAGCTCTCACAACTCTCAGCACTATCTCAATGCTACACACAAAACTAGTTATGAAGATGAACAAGTCATAGGTTCAAATCTCCTCCACAAGTCTGCCTGCCTCTACTGCGCAATCCAAGTGAGTAATGAATGAGATCCAAGTTCGAATCCCACTAGCTCCAACTGCGCAATCCTCATTGGCAATCTCCATCAATGTGTGTGCAAATATCATGCACAGTTGTAGTCACAACTGATAGTCACACTCACCCTTTCACCCACCTCTAACACTGGTCTCCACTGAACTGTCCATGCATTGCAGTTAACTGATGTGTTCTTTAGTTGATTTATGAGTTAATAATTGGTGAATTAATTAATAATTAATTCACACCACTCATCACTAGTGTATTTGTCAGTTAGACTAAATACAACTAGTTCAACTAAGTTAAACCGAACACAACTCCACCAACTGTCTCATCAACTCCACCAAACTCTGCCACATGAGTTCTAACCGAAGTCAACCATGCAATAGCTCAACTAACCCTTAGGAAAAGCGTATTTCCTTCTGTCAGCTGCATGTGCCACATCCAAGCATCAAACTGAAGTGCTCCAAGAGGATAAGATAATGTTTATAGTCTAAATATTATTAAGGGTTAATAATATTTGGCTGTTCTATTTTTAGCCCGGCAGTCTAAAAATAGAAATCGCCCAATGTCTAAAAATAGAGGTCCATATATTTTTACCAACTCGACCAATCATCCATAAATAGCATCCTGCAACTCATAGACCATGATCCATATGTCTAAAAATAGACATAGTCTAAAAATAGACTTTGCGACAAAAAAATCACTTGTGTGGCCCCCACCTAGTTTTGGTGATCACTTTCCAACTAGGATCAGGAAAGATGTTTCAGGATGCCTCCTTCACTGTTTCTTGTTGCAATCTTCAACACTCCCTCTCAACAAGAAAGGACCGTCTTTGCATGCGACATGCAACTCCATGCATTCGCCCTGCAACCTTCACAAGCGCCATGCAACTCCATGCATGCGACATGCAACTCCATGCATTTTCCATGCACCCTTTGCATGCGCCATGCAAACTCATGCATGCACCATGAAACTCCATGCATGCACCATGCACCCTTTGCATGCAATATCTCCAAAACAGAAAGGCCTCCAAACAACTCAATCAGTCTGATGCGCCATGCAACTCCATGCATCTATCATCAAAGTCTTCGACTTCTGCTGGTACCAACTGCACATGTCATCAGGAACCACTGCGCTGTTGAACTCTTGCACCCATGCACTTTGCACTTGCTGTCAACTCTGAACCATGCTCCAGTATCCGACACTGTCACTTTGATCTGCCTGCATCAATCCAACTGATCATGCTACTGCTGCGCTGTGGGCACCTCGTAGCTAGGTTAAATTCATGAGATCCACACCATCTCAATGAATCCTGCCCAGAAATATCCTCTTGGGATTACTCATGCATGTCACCCCGCCTCTCACTTGGTGGTATAGCTGCATGCACTCCCTCTACCCATCTGGCACGAAATTTCTCTGCATGAGTGGTTTCTTCCACTCCATGATCCTCTTCTTGTGGCTGCTCCACATCCAGAGGTTCACTGTTACCTGCATGCAAAACTTGCTCCCTCTCAAGCATCGGTTGCATGTCTTTCTTGCACTTCCCAACAGTAGGAAGCTCCGTAGACATCCCATCTACTTCAAGTCTGTAGAGATTCTTTGCTCGAATCCAAACCTTCTTGACTTGTCCGGTTGCCTTGTGCCGAAGGAAAATTTTTCCTTCACTGAAGACAACTTCATACCCTTTATCCTCTAACATTGCGACTGAGATCAAATTCTTCTTTAAACCTGGAACATGCATTACATCTTGTAAAAGAATGAGTTTACCTGACTCCCTATGAAAGGTTATGGTACCAATGCTGGTCGCATTGTATCATCCATTGTCGCCCAACTCAACATGCAACTAGAGATCTTTCTCCACCAAGTCACTAAAAAGATTCACATCTCCCGTCATGTGAAAGGAAGTGCCACTATCAAAATACCACCCCGATCCCAATGCACTAGACACCATGCATGCGATCAATGAGAAGTCCAACTCAAATTGCGAGGCAAGAGCCTCACCAGCTGCAGCTCCAGCAGCCTGCTTGTTCTTCTTCTTCTGTGGACAATTCGTGGCATAATGTCCATGATCGTGATAGTGAAAACACTTCACTTTGGACAAGTCACGCTCTTTACCATCCGCACCGGATTGAGAAGAATTCTTCTTGCCCTTCCCCTTCCTTGCTTTGGCAGCCAAAGCGCAATCTTCTTCATTAGATTCCTTTGATGAAGATCCATCTCTGGTACTCCACTTTATCTCCTCTTGCACAAGATCCGACCAAAGTCGCTCCCATCCTGGCAATTTCTCCCGACCATTGACAGAATCCTGATAGGCATGCCAACTCTTCGGAAGCCCAAGGAGATCCAAGATCACCAATTCCTCATCATCCACACTAACTCCTGCACTTCCATCTCATCCCTGCAGTGGACAAACTTTGTCAAGTATATCGGAATAGTGTCATTCTTCTCCATCTTTATTTTCCTGAGTTTATCCTTGAGCGCCAACTTCCTCTGGTCACTCTTGCTTTGGAATAAATCTGTCAAGGCTTTCCACATCAAAAATGGAGAAGCCTTACCATGTAGGCTGGATACTATGTGATCCTTCACGCCCTCCAACAGAATCCTTCGACACCTTGTTGTCTTCTTTTGCCAAGCCTCAACCAAGGCAGCATCGCTAGAAGAAGGCTTTGGAACTTCAGCATCTATGAACTCCTTCAGCCCATTATCATCTAACACTGCCTCCATCCTATCTCTCCATGCAATATAATTCGAGTTGCCTTCAAGAGCATACTCCAATCGCAATCCTTGATAAGACATTTTGACTTCAACACCAAGAAAACACTGCTGCAAATTCGAATTCCACCAGCTCAAAACTCAACCGCTTCTGATCTGTGAGAACAAAGTATTTCTAGCACAGAGATCGACTGTAGGGGCATTTACTGGATATATCACCTTTCAAAGAAAGGATGGATCCAAAGGCTACCTGGCCCGCTTACAGACTCTGTCTACCGAAATAAATTGTAATCACTGTAATAGATCCGATGATCAATTTCGCTCCGATACCATGTAGAAATTTGAATAATAGCTGAATTATTCACCGAGATTATCCCGATTACACACTATTTAAGCTTCATGCATAATACATAACCTCTTCTACAATTGATCATCAATTTGCGGAAATAGAAGCAGTCGCATGCGCACATTAAAACATAATCAAGCACACATAGAACACAGTATGTAATGGGGAAAGCTTACAGCTGAAAACCCCCAACTATCTGTATATTATAATGATAGAGAAAATGTAACAATACATAGCACAATACTCCTCACAAGTACTCAGTACTATCTCCAAAAGTTACACACAAACTAGCTCAGATCTGAACAAGTCACAGGTTCAAATCTCCTCCATTGTTTGCCTGCCTCTACTGCGCAATCCAAGATGAGAATGAATTGAATCCAAGTTCGAATTCCCTTGGATTTAACTGTGCAATCCTCATTGGAAATCTCAATCAATGTGTGTGCAAATCATGCACAGTTGTAGTCACAACTGATAGTCACACTCACCCTTTCACCCACCTCTAACACTGGTCTCCACTGAACTGTCCATGCACTGCAGTCAACTGATGTGTTCTTTAGTTGATTTATGAGTTAATAATTAGTGAATTAATTAATAATTAATTCACACCACTCATCACTAGTGTATTTTTTAGTTAGACTAAATACAACTAGTTCAACTAAGTTAAACCGAACACAACTCCACCAACTGTCTCATCAACTCCACCAAACTCTGCCACATGAGTTCTAACTGAAGTCAACCATGCAATAGCTCAACTAACCCATAGGAAATTCGAATTTACTTCTGCCAGCTACATGTGCCACATCTGTAGCTCGAACTGAAGTGCTCCAAGAGGATAAGATAATGTTTATAGTCCAAATATTATTAAGAGTTAATAATATTTGACTGTTCTATTTTTAGCCTGGCAATCTAAAAATAGAATCTGCCCAATGTCTAAAAATAGAGGTCCATCTATTTTTACTAACTTGACCAACCATCCACAAATAGCATCCCGCAACTCATAGAATATGACCGACATGTCTAGAAATAAACTTTGCGACAAAAAAATCACCTGTGTGGGCCCCACCTAGTTTAGGTGATCATTTTCCAACTAGGATTAGGAAAGATGTTTCAGGATGCCTCCTTGACTGTTTCTTGTTGCAATATTCAACAATTTCCTCGTAGATTCTAGAGAAGCTCAAGAAGAGGGCAAGAAGTTCCACTATGCATGGCTCTTGTTATTGATAGCATTGATGGCTTGGAGGGAGATTGAGGAATTGCAGTTCCCCACTGCAGACCCTGATCTGTGCGAGGCTACCAGATATGCCTCGTTATGGCATTCAAAGGAGCCATCCAGGGTCATGGCGAATTTTTTTTTTTGGGTTGGATTTGAAATGAGCCTGTGCACTGTGATTAGCCAAAAGCCTCAGCTATCACCAAGAATTATGAACCAATACCAGCAGGTTGTGAAGTTCAACAGAAATTTCCACCAGATTCACATTCAAGTGAAGAAGGACCTCGCTGGGGTCTGGTACGAGATTTCGTACCTGGTAGAATAAGATGATGTTGAATCCATCATTATTGCATGGCCAAGTGATTGGTTAACCCCAATTTCTGAAGGCATGGAGCAGGAAGGGATGAGCAGTGCGAAGTCCCTTGTAAAGACAAGAAAGAAGGACACCTAAAACTTGCAAAATAAAGTTACATTTGTGCCAAGTACAGAGACAATAGAAAAATTCGGACAGAGACGGATATTCTCGATACAGGATGGGGTGATGCCTAGGGCGATGACACAATTATGGATCCATCCTAACTCCCTCCCCTTTCACTACTAAGAGGCGAAAACCATAGAAGGGTGACGTGAGGAAGAAGGTGAAGTTTGATAGGTCTGCTGGCCCGGAAGAAATGGTCCTCACTGAGGGGGACCTCAAAAAAATAGGTGATACTATCAAGAATGTCATGGAGCACCTCTGGGGTAATATTGAATAATAGTAGAATAAGATTTTTGTAGATATTCATAAGGGCCTAAATAATTGTAGGTTCATACGAGTGTAGTTCAGGCAAGTATGAGTCAAGGGAGCAGGCTGCAAGTGAGTGTGACTCAAGTGAGTGAGGTACAAATAGGTGCAAGCACCACATCACATGAACTGGCACTAACCTATGATACTTATGTTGTGTCAATCCCCACGGGAACGTTGAGCTTTGATACTATGTTGCACTGAAAATTATCATCTTGAGATTATGCTATTTGTATGAGCTCAATATCACTCATACTTCCTCCTTTGCAAGTCTAACACATCAGTTCCTCATGTCAAGCCTTAAAAATAAGAGAAAAGCTCTCAAAAATGTCTTTAACTCTAGTATCACACTTTCCCTTTGTCTTGCCTGTGGTCCCGCACCTAATGTTCATGACTCTTGCATACCTGAATGCACTTTCTCTGTGTTAAGGGTGTGGACCCCTGTAAAAGATTAAAAAGGTGCAAGTAAACTCAAAAAGCTCACTTTCAATAAATTCTAGAAGCCTCTGGAAGGAATCTTGTGATGGCAGAAACGCTCTTTTGAGGTTCATGTATCCCTTGCCTTAAGGAGCTAACCCCTTGATGTGAGGAGCTTATCCCTTTGAAGGAGGATTCTATCCCTTCATAGTTGGAACTGAAACCTCCTCTTTTGCACTATAAAAAGAGGCATTGGTTAGCCTCAAGAGGAGTTCAAGATTTAGAATTATTTGAGGTTAAGTGTTGTTGGGATTCAGACTCATTTAACTGAGATTTTGTGAGGAAATATCACATACCTATATCTGTTTCAGTTGGAAGAGTGCAAGGATTGTCAGAGTAGAGGAGATTCCTGCTTCGGACCTCGAGAAGGCCTGTTCAACATCAAGGCTAAGGTTGTAAGGTTTTCTTTATTCAAAGTTAATAAAAATTAATTCATTTTTCTCAATAAGTTGTTAATTAACTGTTTATTTCATGGATTCCTTGATCACCATGATAGGCATGATTTATAATATTTACTATACAGGTGCTATTTAATGTTTGCTTGTTTGTGACTACAAGTATTTAAAGATAACTCCTTCAGGTGACTGAGGGAAAACTACTTCGAACAAGCATTGGATCTATGGTAAGACCTTAACACCTTTATAGTATTCTTTTGTAAATCACATATGTCTAGAGAAAGATAGGTTTATTTGGCTGTTTGTTGCTAGATTACCTTTTGGTACTAGGGAGATCGATCGTGTCCGCAAGATTGATTTATCCGGTCAAAAAATTGGCAACTCCGCTGGGGTTGATAAAGACCTTGAGGAATATACTGATTTTGGGGTGGACCTTGGGGTATGTATTGTCCTATTTCAAGAATTTCGTGACGTGTTTGCCTGATCATATGAAGAAATGCTAGGAATCGATCCATCAATTGTTGTACATGAAATCAAGACTTACCCGGATGCCAAACCTGTCTGTCAACGTTTACGTCAGATACATCCAAGAAAAGTTGTTGCTATCAAAGCCGAAGTTGAGAAATTACTTCGTGTAGGTTTCATTTATCCAATTACTTTAACCGATTGGGTATCGAATATTGTTCCTGTTAACAAAACACAAGGAACGATAAGAGTATGTATCGACTATAGGGATATTAATCGAGCTTGTCCTAAAGACAATTATCCAACCCCCTATATCGATCAAATCATTGATGATTGTGACGACAGTGAAATGATCTCCTTTATGGATGGTTTTTCCAGTTACAATCAAATAAAGATACTCCCCGTTGATCAGCCTAAAATAGCTTTCATTTGTCCGTGGGGAACATTTTCTTATTTCAAACTACCCTTTGGACTAAAGAACGTTGGGGAAACTTTTCAAAGGGCTATGTCTTACACATTTCATGATATTAAGCACATTGTGAAACCTTATCTCGATGATTTACCTTCTCATTCATTGCGTAGGGCCAACCATCTCACTCATTTACGAGCTATCTTTATGAGATGTAGGCATTATCGAATTAGGCTGAATCCACAAAAATGTGTTTTTTGTGTCGAATCGGGTCGCTTACTGGGATTTATTGTTTCGAAAGCAGGCATTCACATTGATCCGTCGAAGGTCGAAGCTATTGTCAATATACCTCCTCCTTCAACTCTACGCCAACTCCAAAGTTTGTAGGGGAAAGAAAAAAATTTACATTGATTCATTCCTAACTACGCCGAGTTAACAAAGGGTTTTACTAGGTTGTTAAAATAGAATGTTCCATTCTTTTGGGATGAGATCGCTGATCAATCTTTTGATGCACTCAAACACACGTTGACCCATGCACCATTACTACATCCTCCCAATTACAACCAGGACTATTTTTTGTACCTCGCCGCCTCTCATTCCACCATTGGGATGGTTTTAGTTCAGGAAGATGAATTCAACAATGAACATGTGATTTACTATCTTAGTCAAAATATGCATCCAATTGAGATAAAATACACATATGTGGAGAAATCGGGCTTCGTAGCTGTTCAAGCTATCCAAATATTTCGTCACTACATCTTATTACGTAAAACCACAATAATTTCTGATTGTAACCCTATGATGTACATCTTGACCAAACAATTGCTAGGGGGCAAGTATTCCAAATGGATAGTTATCCTACAGGAATTTGACTTGGAATTTGAAAAATCCAAGGCAAAGAAATCTTTGGTATTTGTCGAACTAATGTGTGATTTCCCGTCTACTGATATTGAAACTGTGGCGGAACAGCCCATTGCGGACGAATCCTTGTTTCTTATCAGTACTCTTGATCCTTGGTATGGGGATATTATTGTTTATCTCCAAACCCAATCTTTGCGGCATGAAATCTCACGATCTCAGCAACGAAAAATATGTTTCCAATCCCAACAATACAATATTATTGATGATACACTCTATCGTCGTGGAGCAGATTCTGTTTTCCGACGTTGTTTTAGTCATGAAGAAGCTAAGAAGGTTTTAAATGATTTCCATTCTGGAGCATGTTGCAGTCATATGTCTGGGTACGCCACAGCCCAAAATATATTGCACACTGGTTATTTCTGGCCGTCCTTATTTAAAGATTGTATTTATGCAGTCCGGAAATGAAACAATTGTCAGGTCTTTGATCATAAAATGCATGCACCACCCACTCCTCTTCACCCTATAATTGTTTTCGGTCCTTTCACAAAGTGGGGTATTGACTTTATTACATGTAACCCTCACTCGGCCGGGGGGCATGCGTATATTATCCTGGCGGTAGATTATTTTACCAAGTGGGCCGAGGCGGTGCCTAAATTTTCGGCAGACGGCAAGACTGCTGCAACTTTCATGTTCAATCATATAATTTCTAGATTCGGTGTTCCTCAAGCCATAATTATAGATCATGGAAGTCATTTTCGAAATATCATGATGACTGAACTGACAGATCAACTTGGCCTATGCCACGATAGTTCTACTCCATATTACCCGCAGGCTAATGGTCTGGTTGAAGCTATCAATAAAGTTTTAGTTACTATGATTAAATGAATCATTGGTATTCATAAGTCGAATTGGCATTCCATGACATTTTCAGCATTTTGGGCATATCGGGCCTCAGTAAAAACATCAATTGGTTTTACTCCCTTTCAACTGGTTTACAGTTTGGAAGTTGTGTTACCTATTGAATGTGAAATTCCGTCATTGAAATTAGCCATAGAATTACTCCCAGCTACGTCTGAAGAGGATAAATGTTTTTTGTACTCGGCTCAGCTAGATGAGAATTGATGAAATGCTGCATTAGAAAATGAGGCTCATGTCAAACGAATAAAGTCTCAGTACGATAGAAATGTTACACCTCATAATTTTTCAGAAGGAGACCTAGTTTTAGTGTACGATCAAGCCAACGATAAGATAGGGGCTGGAAAATTTGTGCCTATGTGGCATGGTCCTTTCATTGTTAAGTGAAAGCTGGCAAAAGGGGCCTATGAGCTGATAGATTTCGACGGTGTCCCTTTAGATAAACCTAGAAATGGGCTTTATCTGAAGAGATATTATGCTTAATTTTGGTGTGGATATTTTTTAGTTTCTTTACTGTTGGTGTGTCTTAGATTAGAAAAGCGTGCCTAGTTTAGAGTGTGTTCTTATCACTATTCCTGCTTATCTGATTTTTACTCTTAATATTGCAGATGTTAACGTCTCTTCAAACCTACATTGGTTTTGCTAATGGTGCTTGTTGTAGTACACGGAACATTTCTTCCGCAGCTTGGGTTATCTATTCACCCTCTGACGAGTTAGTATCCATGCATGGGGTAAGCCTCAGTCAAACAACGAATAACATTGTAGAGTATAGTGCATTGATTGAGTTATTATCTAAATCCATATCGTTTGGGATTCAGAGTTTGATTTTTAGGTTGGATTCTGAACTTGTTGTATTATAGCTTAACAGGGTTTATGCCATTACAAATCTAGTGTTATTACAGTTATTTTTGAGAGTTCATCTCTTGGAACGTGAATTTGATTACATTGAATATCAGCATATTCCAAGACATTTAAATACATTAGCAGATGCAGTTTCTTCTTGTATGATAAATAGACATTTGCAATAATCAAATCAGTAAATTAAACAACATTCAATAACATGTACGCAGATAGCCGGTAATAATGATATATCATAGCATAGAAGTTTTTTTTCAAAATATACATCGTCTTCGATCATAGGTTGAAAAACACCTTATGATCGGCAAAAATGATAGTACAAAAGGTCAAAAATGATATGAGTCTACAAAACGATCATCCTATCCCTGATGATGATCACAATAAGAGACCATTTCCCGGGCCACCCTACACAGGAACCTTCTAAAAGGTCCTGGGACACCAATCACATATCTCTATAATCTGAGCGGAATATCATCTATGTCGGTCTCTGAAATGTCTAGAGTCAGGCGCTCTAGGTGATGCTCTAAATCAGACAAGATCTCTGCTGATTGATCCTCTAGGGTTGGTGCGGCTGTAGCTGGATGCCTCCTATCATAAGGCTGGAGATTGGCTGGTCGCCGTGGGCCCACATCTACATTTAAACTTCTGATTATTAGTTTTGGGACAATTAAAAAATAAAATAAAATTAGAACTTATAAATTGTTGAAAATGATTTTTACCTGATTCATCCCATTGTTCCCCTGCTGGGAGAGCCATCTCTCGGTCGCTGTGGAAATCTATCCCGGCATATGGAAAGTCCTCTATAAAAAAAATTTGGCGTTCCAGCCAACGACAATATGAAGAAGGAATCGAACAACCTCGATGCCGTCAGCATGATGGGCCATAAAAGAAACTTGACGAACCATCCTAGGTTCTCGAGGTTGACCAGCATCAACAGGAATGTTCTGCAGAGATAACATGGGGATCCTCTCTAGAGAAAAGATGACTTCAATGGATCCATATCCAAATTTTTTTAGTTTTCCATTCTTTGCTCTGTTTAGTTGGCCTTTTACATTGGCCAACATAGCTTCGCACCAGTTGAAAATGGGTCCTCGAAAATAGTCTACAGCAATGCGCATTTGGGAACCGGTAGCCACATGTA
Source organism: Pinus albicaulis (assembly GCA_034641835.2). NCBI lineage: Eukaryota > Viridiplantae > Streptophyta > Pinopsida > Pinales > Pinaceae > Pinus > Pinus albicaulis. The sequence continues at coordinate 579,349,842 of CM076583.1, forward strand.
ACACTGTGCTCCCACATAGTCTAGTGACATTAAATGAAATAAATTTAAGCTCAGGACGGATGATAGTTTTTATGTCATTCCATTTGTCCCGGGGGTCTGCCCGATCATCACAGAACTCTAGTCGAAGACTAGCGACAGACTGGCCACCTAGCCTAGTCCCAAATAGAGAAATTTGTTTGTCCCTCTTGGAAAAACCAGTCAAAAAATAGATATCCTCCAGCTCAATTTCCATCCGGTGGCCGCCAATAAAAAAACATTGGTCCTGTACATTCTGTCTATTCACCAGCCACGTCAGGAGGTCTACCTGTGCCCTCATGAGCTGAATGGCCCAGAATTTATACAAATTGCATGCTCTCAATGCCTACATTGTAGGAAAATGATTCATTGCAGCATCATCTACGTCTTCATGCCCATTTTCTCTCCAAACAAGCATCTTGTATGTCCTACAATGCATAAAAAGACATATTAGAACAAGATTATTTGAAAAAAATTTGGGCGGAAATTGAGAAAAATGAGTTTCAAATTTCATTGCGCAGGGTCCACACCTTATTTTCATACACAGTGCATAGGTACGCACGGGCGCTGTGAAATAGGTGCAGACCTAGGAATTTTTTCTATGTAGAAAAAAGTCGGGGTCCGCAGGGCCCGCGTGTTGCACCTGCGGACCCCCACGGGCGATTTTTTCAACCTATTTTTCCTTAAAAAATGAAATCTAAAGCCTAAAAACAAAATGTAAACATATGAAATGCAAGATAAGGAGGACGTGGATTACCTGGAGCTAACGGTTCTCGATTTCATTGGATGGATTTTCCAGAATCTTCATAGGAACGTTTTTACCCAAAAGCTCTCACTTTTCACTCTGAACTCAAATGGTAAAAATGAAGTTAGAAAAGTCCTTTCTATAAGTTTTTTCGAATAAATGAATTTTTAATTTGTTTATTTTTCACTTTAAAAATGTTATTTTTGAAAACATTTTTAATTATCTTAAATAGGTATGTGTAATGTTTCGAGTTTTTGTGCAGAAAATTGGATTTTTCGGGAAAATTGATCGTTTGTCAACAAAGAGCATATTTTTATCACTTTTCGGACTCTTTAAAAAATTCACGAAAAAGTGAAAACCTGGAGTCCTCTTTTAAGCTCTTTTTAGACTCTCAAAAATTGAAAAGATTATCGAGCACTTGATTATTCGAACTCGTTAAAATAAATGAATGATCGTCCTTTCAGTATAAGTTTACCCCTTTTATGGAATGAAATGGACTATTTACGAAAAAGGTATACGTTGACTAATTACGGTCAATAAAGTTCTCTCCCACATTATTTTATCCTTTTTCGGGCTTGAGAGACTAAATTTACAAAAAAGTACACCCATGGAGTCTTCTTAAGTTTTTTCTTCTGACTCTCTAAAATTGAAAAAACACTGAGTTTCTCCTATACTGGACTCGTTAAAATGTAACAGTAAAGGACATGCTCAATTTTAAATAGGAACGAACCACTCCTTCTTAGGGTTTGAATCTTAAACTAAGTTGGACTCATCTGAAGGATGAGCTTACAAACAAGCAAATGTTATCCTCCTCAAGCTTGTAAAAAATAAAGAGGTACTTTCCAGAAATGGTGGGGAAAAAGAAAGAAAAATGAACCTGTTTGTTGTATTTTGATTATTCTAAAAGCCCGTTAACCACTCTTGAACATGACACTTTTGTTCACCTGGGTTGGGAAATCCTTTGTCTAACAGTTAATCAAACCATATTGAAAGTCTTCAGCTGGTTTCTGGGTATTAGCTTTGGGTCAATTTTCACCAAACCATCTGCAGTGTCGTTATGTGTTCAAGAGGACAGTTCAAATAAACCATTCATCTGCAAAATATTTGTCATCCATTTTGACCATCCCTGAGTCAGTCCTTGCCAATATATTTCTTCAAAACTTGATCTATGATTTTGTGTTGTGGGCTTGCCTACGACGGATCACTTCCTATCGACGACAACTCATTATCTAGGAAGTTGATCTAGAAATCGTCAGTACCTTGAAATCTGCATGCCTCAATGGAAGGTTTCTCGCCTTCGATTATAGGTTGCATCATTGACCTTTGATCAAATGACTTCGTGGGATGTTCAAATTCAGCTCATTCATTCACATTTCATGGATTGTACTGAGTACTTTGAGGGCCATTGACATTACTGGTGGTTACTCTCACACTTGTTAACAGTCTACATTATTGACTGGTAATCAAGTGGTTTCTACCATGTTAGACTTCAACACATTTATTCACATGGATAGGATCATACTGGTTCGAGAAACGAAAATAAAGACCTTGGATCTAGTTTCTACCATCCAGGCTGCGAGGAATTTCATTATCATTTATATAGTAGACTATTCATTAATAGATGGCTGCATCCATACTGTGTCTGCACATATCTATATTGTTGATGTATTGAAAATCATTCTTGTATCAAAACAATTTAAATCAGTTTTCTAGTTAGTTTTGATCTCAGTATAGGAATTCCTACCTCATCGATGATATGTTTACATATATATATTTTGCATTGAATGTTTTTACAGGTTCCAACTGGGGTGTCCACAGGATGATCCTTGAAATGATAAAGTACTGCACTCTTCATATATGACAGACTTCATCTTCATCTATTCCAGACTTTTCACTTTAGGGGGCAATCTGTTGCACTAAAAATTGTCATCTTGACATTCTGCTATTTGTATGAGCTCATTATCACTCATACTTCCTCCTTTTCAATTCTAACACATCAGTTCCTCATGTCAAGCCTTAAAAATAAGGGAAAAGCTCTCAAAAATCTCTTTAACTCTGGTATCGCACTTTCCATTTGTCTTTCCTGCGGTCCCACACCTAATGTTCATGACTCTTGCGTACCTGAACACACTTTCTCTATGTTAAGGGTGTGGACCCCTGTAAAATATTAAAAAGGCACAAGTAAAGTAAAAAATCTCACTTTCAATAAATTCTAGAAGCCTCTGGAAGGAATCTTGTGATAGCAGAACTGCTCTTTTGAGGTTCATGTATCCCTTGCCTTAAGGAGCTAACCCCTTAATGTGAGGAGCTTATCCCTTTGAAGGAGGATTCTATCCCTTCATAGTTGGAATCGAAACCTCCTCTTTTGCATTATAAAGAGAGGCATTGGATAGCCTATGTGATAGCCTCAAGGGATTTCAAGCTTTAGAATTATTTGAGGTTAAGTGATGTTGCATTTAGACTCATTTAACTGAGATTATGAGGAAGATCACATACCTCCTATCCGTCTTGGTTGGAAGAGTGCAAGGCTTGTCGAGTAGAGAGAATTATTTCGTACCCCGAGAAGGTCCGTTCAACATCAAGGCTAAGGTTGTAAGGTTTTATTTATTCAAAGTTAATACAAATGAATTCATTTTTCTCACTAAGCTGTTAATTAACTGTTTATTTCATGGATTCCTTGATCACTATGATCAGCATGATTTATAATATTTACTATACAGGTGCTATTTAATGTTTTCTTGTTTGTGACTACAGGTCTATAAAGATAACTCCTTCAAGTGACCGAGGGATAACTACTTTGAACAAGCATTGGATCTACGGTAAGACCTTAACACCTTTATAGTATTCTTTTGTAAATTGCATATGTCTAGAGAAAGATAGGTTTGTTTGGATGCTTGTTGCTAGATTACCTTTTGGTACTAGGGAGATCGATCTTGTCCGCAAGATTGATTTTTCCGGTCAACATACCGGCAGCGTATTAGTTAGGAATTGCACTGGAAAAACACACGACTTAACCTCATTGCACTACCACTACAGATGTTGCACGAGTTCCACAAAGGCATCACTAAGGAATTGAAAATCAAGGAAAAATGTGCTTTATTAATTATCTAGGATGTCAGGAAGGAAAGACAGAGCATGTCCGACGAAAAGCATATGGTTGTACAAGAGTGTGATGTTAAGGTTGCGCATAGAAAAAAGCTGGAGGAAGCCATCTCTAAGGCTTGCAACGAGCTACCAGAGCTTCAAATTCAGGCTGGATATGCGTTAGAGGAGAAAGTGGCCAAGCTCGTGACACCAGTGAAGGAATCCAAATCCAAGGTCGAAAAATTGCACCTCGAAATGCAGATGAAAATATTTGAGATATAGCTAGAATTGTGTTTGGACACTCCGCCAGAAGTCTAGGAGAAGTGCGTAGCAGAACTGAAATTTTCCACTGAACAAATTGAATCCACTATCCAGGAATGTGTGCACGTATTCAGAGATGTCATGGATGTATGGGCTTCACTACAGGAGGACCCTTAGGTGCATAAAATAGAAGCATAAGTCCTAAATAATATCAAACAGATGGACTAGATTAAGGTCACAACAAAGACCTTAGCATCGATGCAGCGGTATATCCTTCTTCAAGAGGGTAGATTATTGCAGGAGTATATCGATGAGATGCGTAGCAAGGAGCTGCTCATTATAGCAAGAATGAAGTCATGGGAAGTTGATGCCAGTCATATTTACCAAAATATAGAAAAGAATCTAAAACCATTGTGCTAGGTATAGAGAGGATTCGAGCAGAAGACAGTCGGGTCAGTTACCGAGACGCTGCTCAACGAGGTCCAAGATTTTGAAAAGAAGTGCGCCAAAGAGATTCCACCATTGAAGGATGCCTTGAGTGGCTTCAAAGTGAAATTCGATGGCGCACCTACATTGTGTGATCCAGGTGGATATTGGTGGCCACCCACCTATTCCATTTGGATCTGTAACATCAATTCTTACAACTTTTCGCTTCCAGTGGCTTACTATTTTTAGCAGGTTTTCGGGTCCTGCACACCCAGAGCCATTTTGGGGCATTAATGATCCAGTTGGATATTGGTGGCCATCCACCTACTCCATTTTAACCCCCTCCATTAGTTATTTCCATTTTTAAGTTTTAGCACAACTTACTATTTTTAGCAGTTTTTTGAGTCTTGAACTTCTAGAGCCATTTTGAGGCCCTAAACGACGTTTTTTGGGAAAATCGGGAGCGACATGGGCCCATGGACCAATTTTTCTCACACCAAAAGTTGTATTTCTCATATAGATATTTCTAATGAGTTATTGAGTGCGTCAAATGGAGATTGAATGCCAAAGTTACATCCCCGGGAAGTCGAAACACAAATTTACCCAAACAAGGCCCACAGTTTTGGTGCTTCATCTCCTAGGGTTAGGTTTTTGGAAATTTTGGGTTTTACATTGTTTCTCAACAATAAATGGGCCTTCAAGCCTCATTGTAACACAGTTCAGGGGCTGGGAGTCGTCACATCTCTTCTCAGGAGATACACTGCCAGTACCCTAGCTCATTTATTTCCATTATGTATGTAATAGGCATTTGAGCCTCAATGTAACATAGTTCAGAGGCCTGTGTACACCACATATCTTCTCAAAGATATGCTACCAACGCCCTACCTTGTTTCTATTATGTTTGTAACCTTATTTTCGTCATTCTTTTATTAATAAAATGAAGCATTATTTCCGCTGCATCTCTGTGCTTATGGTTATATGTGTATTATGTTGCGTTCTTGCAAAAAATCCGGATCAGTGGTATCGGAGTGGGTCTGCCCTTTCTCTATTTTTCTTTGCATGTCCCTAATGTGGTCAGGGTATAAGGAGTTCGGGCTTGATCCGTTTGCACCCTTCCAAGATCAGCCTCGCAAACCTTGATGACCCCCCATGGTGGAAGGAAAGAAAGACGAGGGAGCAGAAGATCCTATCAAAATCTTGTTCGAGGAGGCCCTTGAGAAACAGAGGAATGTGATGATGGATAAATTTTCCCAGATCCTTTAACCACTGCCCACCGGCGGCACATCTACATCTAGCACATCTGCCAACAGGGCCACGACATCCTGGACAAATCCAATACCAAGTTCAGCAGAATCACCCCCCCCCCCCAAATAGAGGAATTTAATGCAATGGAGACCATTGCTTCCTAAGGAGGGAGGAATGATCTAGGTGGATATAGGTAGCCACCCACCTATTCCATTTGGACCCGCAACATCAATTCTTGCAGCTTTTCTCTTCCATTAGCTTACTATTTTTAGCAGGTTTTTGGGTCCTACACACCCGGAGCCATTTTGGGGCATTAATGATCCAGGTGGATATTGGTGGCCACCCACCTATTCCATTTGAAGCCCCGCCATTAGTTATTTCCATTTTTAAGTTTCAGCACAACTTACTATTTTTAGCAGTTTTTTGGGTCCTGAACTTCCAAAGTTGTTTTGAGGCCCTAAACAACATTTTTTGGGAAAACCGGGAGCATCATCAATCCATGGATGAATGTTGCTCACACCAAAAGTTGTATTCCTCAGATAGATATTTCTAACGATCTATTGAGCGCATCAAACAGAGATCGGATGCCAAAGTTACATCCCCGGGAAGTTGAAACACCAGTTTAACCAAACAGGGCCCACAATTTTGGCGCTTCATCTCCTAGGGTTAGGTTTTTGGACGTTTCAGGTTTTATATTGTTTCTCAACAATAAATAGGCCTTTATGCCTCATTATAACATAGTTCAGGGGCTAGGAACTCTCACATATCTTCTCAGGGATACGCTGCTAGTACCCTAGCTCATATATTTCCATTATGTCTGTAATAGGCCTTTAAGCTTCAATGTAACACAGTTCAGAGGCCTGCGTATGCCACATCACTTCTCAGAGATACGCTACTAGCGCCCTAATTTTTTTCCATTATTTTTGTAAGCTTATTTCAGTCATTCTTTTATTAATAAAGTGAAGCATTATTTCCGTTGCATCTCTATGCTTATGGTTATATGTGTATTCTGTTGCATTCCTGCAAAAAATCCAGATCATTGTGACTCAGACGAGTCACAGTTTTGTGTTTGGGGCATATGGACATAGTACCCCTCGAAGAAGAAGGTTATAGATAGACTCCATAGATCAAGGAATGGAGTGAACAGTGCAAAGTAAATTTTGTGTCTTAGGGGCTTTAGGTTGAGTAAAAGCCCCTTATTTTGTAAAAGGATTAGAATATTTTGTGAACATTGAACTCTGCCGATGGTTCTCGGACCATGGTATTATAATGTAAAATACGATATAAGGAGTCTAGGTTAGATCTCGAAGAAAGTTTGGATGTAGAATTGATGAGATGAACTTGGATGTAACGTTGTTTTGAGTTTGATTATGTGGGTTTGGTATAGAAGAAATGCTCTTGCAGCTGAATGTGCGGAGACCTTAGGAAGTATGCAGATGAGTGTGTAGACCCCTACAGCTGATTGCATAGGGTGGAATTGATTGTATGATAAAGATCTTAGCATTAATAAAATAATTTTGAAGACATCTCAGTGTTTTAAGTCGATGTGTTTGGTTACTTGTATTTCATGTTATCTGTGCTAAGTAAGGATTTCGATCTATAATTATATAGTGAAGTTTTGTTTATGGTTGTTTGCATTGTTTTATGCTTGAATAAGTAAGATCACGTAGTCTACAAGTTAGTTTGATAGATGTGTTGAACAATGACAATATAGTTGATAGATTTTTTCTAGGAAGCTTTTCCAAGTATAGAAAGGAATCAAAGCCCTAAAGCCATAGTCCATTGTCCCTCTGGATGCAGAAACATGGTTCTATCATCCCCCTATATTTCCTCGGGTGAGACTTCGGTTTGTGTAAGAAGATCGTTGCTGAAAGGGACGGTAATAGTGGGTTTTTTTGGTTCGCGTAGCCACATTGAACCTGAGTCTAGGCCCCATTAAGCCAACAAGAATCAGCACATAGAACCATGAATATCCTCAAAAAATATCATGTTCGGGTAAACAGTGATAAAACTCCTCATGAACAATGGTTTAGTAAGCCTCCAACTATCAAATATTTTAGATTTTTTGGAAGCAAGTGTTACATAAAGAATAATGATGATAATATTAGAAATTTTGAATCTATATTTAATGAAGGAATTATCCTTGAATGCTCCTCTAGAAGCAAAGGATATAAATTTTATAATAAAAGGAATCAAAAGATTGTTGAATGCATTGATGTTGTGATTGAAGAAGAATCCATGGGTAACAAAAAGGAAGCACTAGAAGATGACGAACTTGTTCCTACAACAAACCAAAAGGTTGTAGGACAGGAAATTAGTGAAACATCAGAAGAAGGAATTGAAATCACATAAGCATCAAAAAATACTCCTTCAAGGTATGTTCAGAAAAATCATCTAGAATCTCAAATTCTAGGTGAAAAGGAAGTTGGAGTGAGAAGCATAAGAAATCTTGTTGGAACTTCCAGTTATCTAGCCTTACTATCCACAATTGAACCTCAAAATGTAAATCAAGCAAGCAAAGATGAATGTTCGGTTAAGGTAATGAATGAAGAACTTGAAAAAATAGAAAATAACTGTACATGGGAATTAGTAACATGACCTCATAATAAAAATGTTATTGGAAAAAAATGGTTAATAAAAAACAAACTGAATGAAAATGGAGAGGTAAATAGAAACAAATCAATATTCGTATGCAAATACTATGCTCAACAATAAGGAATATATTTTGAAGAAAAATTTGCACTCGTAGCCAAAATTGAAGCCATAAGAATGTTCCTTGCATTTTCAAGCTTTCATAACATTAAATTATATCAAATGGATGTTAAATTTTCATTTATAAATGGGGACCTTGAAGAAGAAGTTTATATTGAACAACCTAAACAGTTTATTCTAGGCAATGATAAAAATCTTGTTTGCAAACTTAAGAAGGCAATATATGGGCTAAAACAAGCTCCATGTGCATGGTATTATCGTATTGAAAGGTATCTTCAAAAACAAGGCTTCACTAAGGGATCTATAGATAGCATTCTATATATAAATATGGATAAATATGGATAAAGATAAACTTTTGATAGTTGTTTTTTATGTAGATGAAATCATATTTGGAATCAATGAAGAATATATGAGTCAAGGATTTTCTTCAGTTAGGCAGCAAGAATTTGAAATGTCCTTACTTGGTGAACTAACATATTTTATTGGTCTTCAAGTTCAGCAAGCAAAGAATGGTACATTTCTTTCATAAACCAAGTACCTCAACCATATTTTGAAGAAATATGGAATGGAATACTACAATCCTATATGCACACCAATGGTAACAGGATATAATATTAATTCACATGATGATTCTCCCTAAGTGAACCAACCAAAATACATATCTATGATCTGAAGCTTACTCTAACTTACTAGCACAATACCAAATATTATGCATGTAGTTGGAATTTTTGGATAATTTCAAGCAAATCCTAAAGAAAATCATATCCATGAAGTTAATATAATATTCAAGTATTTACAAGGAACTCAAGATTTTGGTCTATGGTATCCCAAAGATTCTGATTTTGAACTTCATGCTTACACAGACGTAAATTGGGCAACTAATATTGATGATCGAAAGAGTACTAGTGGAGGAGAATTTTATTTGGGACCTCGCTTGGTATCATGGTTCAGCAAAAAACAAAGCTCCATTGCCTTATCTAATGTTGATGTAGAATATGTTGTTGATGCATCTTGTTGTACTCAACTTCTATGGATGATGCAAACATTTTAATGCATTTAAATAACTTGTCCACAACCTATACCTATTATGTGTGATAATACTAGTGCCATTAGTATTTCTAAAAATCTTGTTATGCACTCAAAAACCAATCGTATTCCAATAAAATATCACTTTATGAGAGAACAAGTGCTTGAAAAAAAGTTCAAACTGGAATATTTGCCTTAAAGGAACAAGTTGGGGATATATTTAAAAATCCACTTCAACATGATTCCTTTCAATATCTTAGAAAAAAACTAGGAGTGGTCTTTTCCTCAAGACTTTGTTAATATTCTAACATATATTTCATGTTCAGGGGAAGTTGAGACTGAAAATTATTACAGTTTACTTTCTGTACATGGATCACATGAAGTACGGTCATGTATATATGTGATTTTGGTTCTAGATAGTAGTGTATGTTTCTCTATGACAAAGTGTTGGGAAAAATACTGAGAGGGGGGGGGGGTGAATCAGTATTTAGTGCAGACAATCAAACTTTTACTTTTTCCTTTCTAAAAACCCATACGCTACTTTCCTGACGCCAACTAGTGTATATACGCGGATATCCTTTACAGAACTCGCGTATGTCCAGAGATCTAATTATGTAATTAATTCTTAACTCAGATCATTGCATTATTCATTAATCAGATGTTTCAGAAAACAGTAAACAGGTGCAGAAAGAACAGAATAATCATCACACATAAGCAACACACATGAACACCAAGATTTTAGGTGGAAAACCAATTCGAGAGAAAACCACCGCTACCGTCGTCTCAGTCATCAATATTTATTACATAGAAAACTTCTTACAATCATGTACTGGCGTAGACTCAAACCAGCACGCAGGCACCCACCTGCAGAAGGCTACAACCTTCTCTTTTTTACCAGCCTCTCCTGGAAGGGAGCTACGACCCCCTGAACTCATTTACCAGCCTCTCCTGGAAGGGAGCTACAACCCCCTGACTGAAGGCTTCAACCCTCAGCACCACTGTAGACCACGTTTCATCAATTTTCAAACTGGATCAAACAGCTTCAACACAACCCTTCACTTATCAACAATCATACCTTGCCCACTACTTCAAACAGAACAGTGAGACCACTGTAACCAGAATATCAGATATAACCCAGACTTCAGAATAGATATGCAGAAACACATTCAACCTTGAGAAATCATTAGATCAGATACCATACGCGCTTTTATTTAATTAGACCCGCGTATACACGTGCTTTTCATATGACTAACCCGCGTATACTTCAGTGCATTTTTTTAAGAAAAAACCTAACTGCGCATACGCGCTTTTCTTTAAGCAGACCCGCGTATACATGCGCTTTGCATGAAGTGAACCTGTGTATAGATCTATAGAATATAAACTTTGCAGAATAGACCAGATCTATGAACTTACCCAGATTTCTTCAATCTCTTCAAAACAGGTTTGCGCCAGGTCTTCTTCACTTCTTTTTAGATCATCCTTGAGATTTACCATTTCCAGATCTAGAGATCTTGAACCTTCATCATGTTCATAGGTGTATCATAGATTCAGATCTATCAATTAAGAATAGAGTTCATCCATGCAGATATTCCTTAGAGAGATTTATTCATTCACAACCCTTACTCATGCACACTCTTGCACTATGATTTTCTTCTCCTTAAATAGATTTGGCCTTTATCAATACCATGAGCCAAAACCACACAACTTCCGATGGTATTCCTGGACAGGATCAAATAGATAATCCAGCGCTCAATACAATGGGTCAATACCATGGTAATTCCCCTAGGTATCATAGTTTTTAGAGCGCAAAAGGCATACGCGACTTTGAGCATGCATATTCGCATGTATATGCAACTTTGCCTCATAAAAACTGCATATATGCTAACCCTGAATGTATACGTGGGTTCCCTTCACAAAAGTAGAGTATATACGCGGGTTGCCTTCACAAAAGTAGCGTATACATCGTGACATATTATATTTATCATTTTTCTGGCACTTACTGGAATTGTTTTCTCTGTCACATCTGAACTAATCTGTAGATACATCACTCTTACATCTTTAGCACATAGGTTGCTTATCATAGGAAACTCATCAAGTAGGTAGGTTGCCATCAAGGACAACATATGCATCATATTGCCAACAATCTCCCCCTTTGGACTTGATGGAAACCACGATGGTGTTTGATCACTACAACAAATAGATATATGAAACATAACCATTATGACATTCTTTCCCCTTATTCAAGCACCATGTCACTCTCCCCCTTTGACATCAAGGGCAAAGGGCGGCTCAAAAACCAACACAAGGTTTTTTTTTTTTTTCTCCTCATGTGGAGCGCTATAGTTCTAATGTGCATAGAAGTTACCATGCTCCCCCTGAGTTTATGCTTAATGTTCAAACATATTTTTAAATGAAGTACATGACTCTATGACCTCCCTATCACCAAGGACTCATACTTACATCAAAGATCCAACCAAGTGGATTTTCATATGAAACTCAAATACCCAACCAAGTGGGCTTACACAATTTTGACTCAACTACCCAACAAAGTGGGTTTACAAATTTGAACAAGTCCTTACATGACTGAATATTACAATGTACATCATAAGTCTCAACCTTGCCTTTTCATCCAATTACAAGTATGACTTAATACCAAAAAGTCCTCAAGAGAGAGATCAAGTTTCAGAACCATCATAATGCCAACAATGCATTATTCTCAGCAAGGCTAATGCTCCCCCTGAAACTGTGCATCCTTTCCATATGACCAAACCTCCTCCTTAGCTTGAGTAACCTGAACACTTTCAACTACCAATCATCAAGGCATCTTCACCCACTGTCAGAGAATGAAACAGAAATATAAGAGCTGAAACATCACCAGAGAAGCCATACAGCATCAGAGATACCAAACAGCACCACAGCTTGTGCTGAAGAATGCTGACCCAGAAAATTTGTCAGCAACCACCCATACACGGTTTTCTATGTAAGAACTCACGTATATACGCGACTATCTTTCAGGAAACCCGCGTATCCAATTTAATCTTCTGAATTTAAGCAGATCTGATCTTCTGAGAGGCAGAGATCATTCCCAGCTTCTGTCTGAGATATTCAAATGCTTCCCTGGGCAGAGGTTTGGTAAATATGTCAGCAACTTGTTCTTTGGAGGGAACATACTCCAACTTCACCTTTTTTTCAAGCACTTGTTCACGTAAGAAGTGATACTTAATGGGAATGTGCTTGGTCTTGGAATGCATAACATGATTATTTGAAATACTGATGGCACTTGTATTATCACACATAATGGAGATAGGAGGTGAACATTTGATTTGAATGTCTTGTAAGGTTTGCATCATCCAGAGAAGTTGAGTGCAACATGATGCGGCAGCCACATATTCTGCTTCTGCTGTAGATAAGGCAATAGAGCTTTGCTTCTTACTGAACCAAGATACCAATCGGGGCCCCATATAGAATGCACCACCACTTGTGCTTTTCCGATTATCAACATTTCCAGCCCAATCTGCATCAGTGTAAGCATGAAGAGTAAGATCAGCGTTCTTTGGATACCATAGTCCAAAGTCTTGAGTTCCTTGTAGATATTTGAATATTCTTTTGACAGCCTGAAGATGAAACTCTTTTGGATTGGCTTGGAATCGTCCAACAATCCCAACTGCATGCATAATATCCGGTCTAGTCCCCGATTGAGAATGCGAGAGACTTCTATCATAGATACGTATTGGGAGATTCAACAGATGGGAGAATTCATCATGAGAACTGGTATTACATCCATTACATCCGGTTACCATTGGTGTACTTACAGGTTTGCAATATTCCATGCCATACTTCTTCAGAATTTGCTTAAGATATTTTGCTTGTGATAATAATATGCCATTTCTTGCTTGTTGCACTTGCAAGCCAAGAAATAATGTTAGTTCCCCAATTAAAGACATTTCAAATTCTTGTTGCATAAGAGAAGCAAATTTCTGACTCATAGACTCTTCATTACTTAAAAAAATGATATCATCAACATATACAACCATAATCAATAGTTTATAATTTTCAGTTTTTGTGTATAAGTTGCTATTAGCAGACCCCTTTAAAAATCCTTGTTGATGAATATATTTGTCAAGATGATAATACCATGACCTTGGAGCTTGTTTGAGACTTCATATAGAGCCTTTTTAAGTCTACAAACAAGATTTTCATCATTTCCCGAGAATTAATCCTTGGTTGTTCTATATAAAACTTCTTCTTCTAGATGCATTGAGAAATGCGATTTAACATCCATTTGATAAACTTGATTTGTTGAAAACTTGAAAAAGCAAGAAACATTCTTATGGCTTGAGTCTAGCTTCTGAGGAGGCAGAATTTTCTTCAAAGTCTATACCTTCTTGTTGAGCATACCCCTTGCGAAACAAGTCTAGCTTTGTTTCTTACAACATCCCCATTCTCAAATTTAACTTGTTTTTTGAGATATCCATTTGGATTCACATTATTTATTTTTGTCATGAGGTCTTGGTACTAACTCCCAAGTGTTATTCTTTTCAATTTAATCAAGTTCTTCATTCATGGCTTGAATCCAACATTCATCTTTGCTGGCTTGATTGACATTTTGTGGTTCAATAGTGGATATAAATTCCAGATAGCTAGAAGATCCCACAAGAACCCTTCTTGTTTGTACACTTGATCCCTTTTCTCCCAAAATTTGAGATTCTGGATGATTCTTTTGAACATATCTGGATGGAGATTTTCAGATAAATCATCTTCGGGTTCTTCATTGGGTTCACTATCTATATCATTCCTATTTGATGTAGAAGGATATATGTCATCATCGTATTCATTTTTTGTTTGTTTTTCTTCTTTTGGAGCTGCAGGAGACTCATCAATAACAACATCAATACATTCAACAATCTTCCGAAGTCTTTTATTGTAACATTTATATGCTCTACTCCTATAGGAGTAACCAAGAAGTATTCCTTCATCTGCTCTGGGTTCAAACTTGCCAAGTTTTCATCATTATTTTTGATAAAACATTTGCTTCCAAAAACTCTAAAATGCTTCACAGTGGGAGGATTACCATACCAGAGTTCATATGGAGTTTTATCACTATTTACACGAACATGTGCCTTGTTAAGAATATTTACCGTTGTATGTGTTGCTTCTCCCCAAAATGTGTCAGGTGTTCCGGAATCATCAAGCATAGCTCTAGCCATTTGTTGAATTGTTCTATTCATTCTTTCTACTACGCCATTTTGTTGTGGAGTGCCAGCTACAGAAAACTGTCTTTTTATGCCATGTTGTTCACAAAATTCAAGGAATTCATCTGATGTATATTCTCCTCCTCGATCGGATCTAAGACACTTGATTTTTAGATCTAATTCATTTTCAACCAGTGCTTTGAAGATCTGAAATTTCTCAAATGCTTCATCTTTGTGTTTAATCAACCCAATCCAACACATTCTAGAGAAATCATCAATAAATAAGATATAGTATTCTTCACCACGTGGTGAATTTTTCCTCATAGTTCCACATATGTCAGTATGAATGAGTTCAAGAGGCTTACTTGACGATCCTTCCTTGGCATTGAATTGCACTCTGGTTTTCTTACCGAATTGACAGGATTTGCATATGATACTTTCAGGTAGAGTAATATTAGGAAGACCACGAACAACATTAAGTCTGCTTGATTTGTTGATTTGAGAGAAGCTTAGATTCCCCAACCTTCTATGCCATAGCTAGTTTTCTGAAGATTTACTCAAGTAACATTGATCTTTGCAATTCTTTAATACATACAGGTTGCTTGGAGTTCTTTTTCCTTTTATAATAGTTTTACCTGTATCAAGATCACGAACCACACATTCTTTTGAACTAAAAACAACTTCAGTTCCTTGATCACACATTTGACTTACACTTAACAGATTATGCCTTAATCCATCCACATACATGACATCATTAGCCTTCACCTTTTCTTTTAGAAACACAGACCCTTTTCCTTTAATTACAGCAGGAGTATCATTTCCAAAAGTAACTTTCTTTTCCTTTTCTAGAGCACTATATGCATGAAGTTTGTGTTTATCACCTGTCATGTGTCTTGAGAATCCACTATCAATGTACCATTGGTTTTCTTCACCTTCCGCAAATAATGCTATGCCACAATTTTCAACCTGTGATTCCTTCTTTTTCCATATTTTGGATTTTGAAGGAAGATGCTCTTTTGGCTGAACTTTGCTCCTGCATTCAAATTCTTCATGCCCATAGTTATTGCAATAAGCACATTCAACTTCATTTAGAAGAGGAGAAAAGTTGTTATAGGTATTCTTCTTTGTTTCAATATCAATCCTTTTCTTTCTTGCTTCTCTTGTCATGATGGTTTTATATGCAACACATTGAGCAGCTTTATGGAAAAAATTGTGACATGAGAAACATTGTCTATTGAAGAAGAAATTTCTACGATCATGAAATCTTCTACTTGAATTTACCTGTTGATTGGTGCATTTTTGAAAGATATTCTTGTTAGTGTTCCTTGCATTAAGATGATCATGCTTTACCTATAAATATTCTTTATTCCTTTGCTGAGTGGCAGAATTTTGTAAACCAGCTGTAGCTGCTTTTAGATAATTTGGTGCTGAAGCTTGAGAAGATTCTCCAGTATATCCAAGACCTGTCTTTATAAGAGGAGAACGTTGTACCTTGATAATCTCATCTAAGGTTTCAGATCCTTTAGCAAATCTAAAATTCAGAGTCTTTACTTTCTCAAATTCTTTTCTTACACTTACCACTTCACATTCTAATTTCTCATTGTGTTTCTTTGCTTCTTCAACCTGCTTTTCCAGAGTCTCGATGGTTATTTTCCTTTCTTCTAAGAGAATTTTACATTCTTCTAAGAGAATTTTGCTTTCTTCTAAGCGTATTTTGAGTTGGTTGTTCTCTTCAAGAAAATCATTGTCCTCTAGAGCATCCACAAAAGTATCCTTTTCTTCTTTAGATTCAAATGCCATGAGAAGTCTAAGATCTTGTTCACATTCTTCCTCACTATCAGATACCCCATCACTGTCATCATGAGTATAGTAAATTCTTCTAGTGCTAGACCGGTTCTTATTTCTAGCTACTTCCTTTCCTTTTGCAGGTGTTTCTTTGTAAGGGCACTTAGCAGCATAATGACCAACTCTTCCACAATTAAAAAATTTGAAAGGAAGCTTACCTCTAAACCGTCCTGTACCAAGTTGAAGTTTCTTTACAAAATTTGCCTCATCTTCTTCCGAAATATATCCTGATCCTTCTGCTTCTTGTACTTATTTCCCTTTTGTAGAAGCTCTAAAAACAACTTCTTTGACTTCAGATGGTCCTCCTCTTCTCATCTCATATGCGGTCAGTATGCCATGAAGTTGCACCACAGTAAGATTTTGAAGATCCTGTTTTTCTTCAAGAGCAGATACTTTTGACTCAAATTTTGTTGTTAGCGATCTCAAAATTTTCTCAACCAAAGTAGTTTCGGTTATTGTTTCTCCCAGATTTTTCATACGATTTACAACATCATCAAGACGTAAAAAGAAACTGGCAATACTCTCATCACTATGCATCTTTAAATTTTCATATTCAATTCTGAGATTTTGGAGTTTTGCACTTTTTACCTTTGCATCACCTTCATAACTTAGAATGATTTTGTCCCATATTTCTTTTGTTGTATTCAGTTGCATGAATTTGACAAATTCTGATTTAGTTAGACTTCCTGTTATAGCATTGACCGCTTTTGCATTTGATTCATAATTCTTCCTTTCAATTGGATCTGTTGGTGTAGCAACTGGATATTGATATCCTTGTTGAACAATGGCCCATACATCTGCTCCCATGGACTGAAGAAAGGATCTCATCCTCATTTTCCAGAAGATTAAATTGCTCCCGTTGAAGAGCGGAGGCTTGATAGATGCTGTTCCTTCTTGATTTCTCATCTTGATTGATCTTCCTTCTAGCGGTTAAGCTTTTTCAGAAGGACCTCCTCTGATACCAATTGTTGGGAAAAATACTGAGAGGGGGGGGGGGGGGTGAATCAGTATTTAGTGCAGACCATCAAAATTTTACTCTTTCCTTTCTAAAAACCCATACGCTACTTTCCTGAAGCCAACTAGCATATATATGCGGATATCCTTTACAGAACTCGCGTATGTCCAGAGATCTAATTATGTAATTAATTCTTAAATCAGATCATTGCATTATTCATTCATCAGATGTTTCAGAAAATAGTAAACAGGTGCAGAAAGAACAGAATAATCATCACACATAAGCAACACACATGAACACTAGGATTTTAGGTGGAAACCCAATTCGGGAGAAAACCACCGCTGTCGTCGTCTCAGTATTCAATATTTATTACAAAGAAAACTTCTTACAATCATGTACTGGCGTAGACTCAAACCAGCACGCAGGCACCCACCTGCAGAAGGCTACAACCTTCTCTTGTTTACCAGCCTCTCCTGGAAGGGAGCTACAACCCCTTGAACTCGTTTACTAGCCTCTCCTGGAAGGGAGCTACAACCCCCTGACTAAAGGCTTCAACCCTCAGCACCACTGCAGACCACGTTTCATCAATTTTCAAACTGGATCAAACAACTTCAACACAACCTTTCACTTATCAACAATCATACCTTGCCCATTGCTTCAAACAGAATAGTGAGACCACTGTAACCAGAATATCAGATATAACCCAGATTTCAGAATAGATATGCAGAAACACATTCAACCTTGAGAAATCATTAGATCAGATACCATACGCACTTTTATTTAATTAGACTCGCGTATACACGCGCTTTTCATATGACTAACCCGTGTATACTTCAGTGCATTTTTTTAGGAAAACCCCTAACTGCGCATACGCGTTTTTCTTTAAGCAGACCCGCATATACACACGCTTTTCATGAAGTGAACCTGCATATAGATATATAGAAGATAAACTTTGCAGAACAGACCAGATCTATGAACTTACCCAGATTTCTTCAATCTCTTCAACAGGTTTGCGCCAGGTCTTCTTCACTTCTTTTCAGATCATCCTTGAGATTTACCATTTCCAGATCTAGAGATCTTGAACCTTCATCATGTTCATAGGTGCATCATAGATTCAGATCTATCAATTAAGAATAGAGTTCATCCATGCAGATATTCCTTAGAGAGATTTATTCATTCACAACCCTTACTCATGCACACTCTTGCACTATGATTTTCTTCTCCTTAAATAGATTTGGCCTTTATCAATACCATGAGCCAAAACCACACAACTTCCAATGGTATTCCTGGACGGGATCAAATAGATAATCCAACGCTCAATACAATGGGTCAATACCATGGTAATGCCCCTAGGTATCATATTTTTTAGAGTGCAAAAGGCATACGCGACTTTGAGCGTTCATATTCACGTGTATACTCAACTTTGCCTCATAAAAACTGCGTAATATGCTAACCCTGAATGTATACGCGGGTTCCCTTCACAAAAGTAGAGTATATACGCGGGTTTCCTTCACAAAAGTAGCGTATACATTGTGACATATTATATTTATCATTTTTCTGGCACTTACTGGAATTGTTTTCTCTGTCACATCTGAACTAATCTGTAGATACATCACTCTTACATCTTTAGCACATAGGTTGCTTATCATAGGCAACTCATAAAGTAGGTAGGTTTCCATCAAGGACAACATATGCATCATATTTCCAACACGAAGAAATAGTGGGACAGTCTTAGGGAGAGGTTCTGATATATTTCAATCAATTTTTCTTTTGCCCTTTGGCTCTGGTGTTGATTTGCTACAGTTTGTTGATATTCAGATGCTCTTACAAGTGATATTATCTTATGATGGTTTATGAGCTACTGCAATATGACACTTTTGTTTTTACTTTATTGATTGATGAGCTGGATGTGATCAGACCTGACAATGAATAGTTGGCATAGGTTCAAGGGGAGAATTTGCTATATTTCTAGTAGTGCATTGTTGGCATTATGATTTCTTGAGGAATCCTTGTTGTATAATGGTGTTCATGAATGGTGATGATGATGATGATACATTTACTGCTAAAGTTTTGGGTGAAAAATATATGTTGCTTAAGGATTTGATTATGATATGTTGATGTCCTTATGACCTTCATGATGCTTAAGTTGCATGATTCTTAATTTTCATAAAATACATGTGAAAAAAATTCTATGATGATGTCCTTGTTTCTTCCATATGTTGGTGATAAATGATGATCATAGAAGATCCTATATGGTATATGATAGTTGTTTAAGATTATCATGATGTTGCTACCTCACTATGGAAGTCTTTGGTCTCGGTAATAAAATTTTGTCTCTTGGTGTACACGTCATGTAAAGACCTATGTTGTTATAATTGTCATATTTAGTCATGTTCGATCTATTGGATTCAAGTCAATTTTGTATGTAATCCCACTGTGTTGGGTGATTGATGTAAGCATGAGTCCTTGGTGATAGGAAAGGCCATATTTGGTTGAGTCATAGAGTCATGTACTTATTTTTATATCTTCTATTATATTTAATATATGCTAAGGGGAGCATGGTAAAAGGTTTATATTCAGCAGATCAGCCCTACATTGATTCTCTCCACAGGAAGTGAGAAGTATTCATTCAACATTGATCAACCCTTTTCCCTTGATATCAAATGGGGAGAGTAACTTGGTGTTTGAGAAAGAATTCTTGGAGAGAATTTTGGCATGTTTACAGATATGTTTACAATTATCTACAAGCAGTAGTGACCAAACAACAAAGTGGTTTCCATCAAGTCCAAAGGGGGATATTTTTGGCATTATGTCTAATGTGTTGTCCTTGATGGAAACCTACTTGATAAAGATGTCAAAATTATGGTTATGCAGATGCTACGTGTGAGACAAACAAAGGAATATTAGTTTAGAGATAGAGGAATGATAAAGGTGAAGTATTGGAAAGTATACACGGGTCCCGTGAATAAAATCTGTGTACATATGTGGGTATGGTGAAGAAAATTTGCGTACAGTTTCCACACCATGGTATTATCAATACAAGGGGTGCTTACCAAGGTATTGGCACATAGTAATGAGCACGACAATGGATATTTTATCCCGTCAAAGAATACAACCAGTGTTACTAAGGGATTGGCCTAAGGTATTGGCTAAGGCCTAAGTTATATAAGGAGATGGAGATCGAGGTGTTATGTGTGAAAGTTTTTTGTTTTCTATGAATGATTTGATCTGAAACAAGTGTGAACCAAGGAGCAAGGAAAAGACATGGACCCGTAAAATATGAAGTATGGTATCATATGTACTTGTTTGGTTTGAGTGTTTAAAATATATAATTATGATAGATATGTGGTTTTAATTCTAACATAAATATTAGACAATATGAGTTGTGAAGTATAGTCTATGGTTGCAGTGAAAGCATGACTCAATGATTCTAGATCTATACGTTGGTTTTCCTCTAAGATATCATGTACATACGTTGATATTCTTTTGACAAGTCACATATATATTCTACAGTATAGACAAATATGTATGCATGTGTCAAGTATGAAAAGCGTGTACATACGCTAAAATTTGGTATAAGGGTCGCATACGTCTGCTAGGGTATTGAAGTATGAGCTAATAATAATGGTTGATTTGTTCTGTTATGTTTGTTGTTGTCTATCGATGAATTATCTCTTACAATAATCAAAATTTGACAATAATGATTGGGTTGAATTGATTATGAAATAGAAATTGACTAAGTAATGATCTTACTGTGTGATTATATGTATTTGGTTCGGTGATTTATGTTGGCCTCAGGATATGATTTGGTGATTGATTTAGTGGCATAGTGATTTAGATTCAGTTATCAATATTTTCATATCTATATGCAAGTATTTTCAGGAGAAGCGCATACATATGCAGGTATGTTTAAGAAGAATAGTGTATACAATATGATGTATGCTTGATCAGGGTTTGCAGTGGCAACAATTTTTTTTTGTGATAGGTAACAATGTTTGGTTTGGTATATTGATGAGTGCATATGCATTAGCATGATCTATTCTGATATAATTGATATAGTTTCATTGGTTACATTAGTTGATTTAATAATTTTTTTGGTTCATTATTTTCATATTTGATTTCAGAATAGTTGGGAATGCAACCGGTTTAATTTTTTTTGAAAATTGATCCACAAAGAGTTGAGGATAGCAGTCTTCAGAAAGGCGTTGTAGCTCCCTTCCAGTAGGGTCTAGAAAATGAGAGAAGGTTTTAACCTTATGCAAGTAGGATCATGTGTATTGGTTAAATTCTGAACCAGTACAAGATTGTAAGAAGATTATTTTTAATAAAATAATATAGAGATGAAAAAAACAGTGGTTTTCTCCAACATTGGGTTTCCACCTAAAAATTATTGGTGTTCATGGGGTGTGTGTTAATGTTTTTTTTGCTTCTTAACTGCTCATATTCACTATTTAATTGATGAATAATGGAATAATTATGCATTGATTAATGTTTCACAGGTAATCAGATAATTTATCTAAATATTCATGGGTTTATGTAGTAACAGTCGTGTACATACATTAGTTTCCTTGACAACAGTCGTTGTTGGAGAAAGGTCCCTTAGGACCACAATTTTGGGACAAAGATCAATATTTTTGTTAGTTTTGAGTTGTGTAAGTTGCGCAAGGAAGATTCAAGGGGCTTTGGGGTGGGTCAAAGTCCATTCATGATTTGTAAATGGTTAATGGATAAACTGGGGGTCTCAAACTGAGGTTTAAGGACCATAGTATGAGCGCAAGCGAAGGCATAAATAGAAGTATAAAGAGAGTCAGATAGAGATATAAATAGATGAATAGAGATTGATGATAGATCTGAGAAATTGAATCTGTTGTAAGTGTTTGTTTTTGAAAGGCTCCTGTTGGTTGTGTCCATGGAAACCTTAGTCCGGCTGTGTGCGGACCCCGCTGGCTGTGTGTGTGCATAGATATGGTGAATTGTAAGGGTTTCTGTGAGTTGTAAGGATTTCTATGAATACTAATTAATAAATACTATTTTGGCAACTCTACACACTGAATGCATCTATGATTCACTTATGCATATGATTTTTGTTTTTTGTGTATGATTTATGCTATCTGTAATCAGATCGGTTTGCGTACATGTTTATATTTATGATGCGTAAGATATTTTCATAGATCTGCCGCTTTAAAAGCTGAATATTACATTGGATAGATCTATTAGAACAATTAAAGGGACTTTGGATCTACTTTCTTCACATGCGCGCAGGGTTAACCTGTGGTAGTTGACCTAGGGTTTCTGGTACGGAAGATAGTCTGTTTACTAAGATATATATGTGGACAACCACTTCATTTAATTCTCTCCAAGGGTGTGGAAACCTAGTTCTGACACACCCCCCATACTGCTTCAGGTGAGACTTTGTTCTATGCAAGCAGATCATTACTGAAAGGGCTAGTATTAAGAGGGTTTTTTTGGTTGTGTGCTAACTCCGAACCTGGGTTAGAACCCCTCAAGCCAACAGATGGTTCTGTTGTCAGGATCAGGATCATTTTGAGAGAGATTAGATGTTGTGGCAGCCATCAAATAATGAATTAGAAGACTGGTTTGAGCAAAATATACATGAATTATCCATCAGTTAGAATAGAATTAATAAATTGTCTACTGAAGAGTGGGAACAGAGGTACATTTTCACAGAGTTCCACGAAATCCTCTTTGTGACCTTTGTGCACAAATTACAGGAGTGGTTATCAAGTTTAGCTGAGTTTCAAAGTTGTTGGAAGGACGATAAAATCACTAAGTAGATGCCTGAGTTGATCCAACAATTAGAAAATACTGATAACACCATCACTCGCACTATAGACTATTGGGTTGACAACATTCTGGGTGGATTTATGATATAATTTGTGGTTGATCAGTTTGTGTCATATTTTGAAGCAGAAAGGAGGTTCTTCAAAGGACCGAGAGGTAAGTTCATATGCTCTCTGCCTTTTTTGATTAAGATGTTCTTGTGCGAAAAGGGTGTTCTGTGTAGTCACATCGAGTGAATGACCCCAAATGAGTTGGAAAGCACTACACGCAATGGGAAGTACTTTTGGGTCAACCAAAGAAGTGATAGATCGGTATACAGCCCTCTTAGAAACCCACTGTTGGAACAAGGTCCCCCAACTACGTTTTGATATATATTTTAAGCGGCGTTTTTTATATATTTTGGTACCAATTAGCCTAGAAATGGGCTTTAGGGTGGGTCACAGCCCCAATGTTTTGTAAAATGGGTCAAAGGGTAAACCTAGAGTCCGTAAAGCACAATTTGTAGATCATCGGATAACAAAGGCTATGATGTTATAAATAGATAGATAGTTGGTTCTAGTAGGCAGGTAAGACATAAGATTGATGCTATGTGCGAATTGTTGAGATCTGTCTTGGGTTATTTTGGGTAAGGACTCCTCCTAGTTGTGTGCACGAAGATCCTCAGTCCTGCTGTGTGCGGACCCCGCTAGGCTGTGTGCGTAGGTTGTGTTTTGGGTTGTAAGAGGGTCTTTGGATACTAACGCATGCGGAATATATTTGAAGTATCTTTATGCTATTTGTATTGATCATGTTTATCATTGAAGTGCATTTGTGTTATTTATTTAGGCTGTGAATGTATCTGTAATCTAAAATTATCTATGATTATAATATTTTGTGATGGTAATTGCTGATGTGCACGTGGATGCGGTTGTATTGATTGGATTTGTTAATGATAGTAGCTCTGTTATGATTACTTGTTGGTTATAATAGAAGCCTGTGAATAGACCTGATTTGTGCTAACCTGCTAGTTGCAACACCGATCTCCCTTGATTACCTACTCTTTCCCAGGGTGTGGAAACCTAGTTCCAGCACTCTCCCATACAACAGATCCAAGGATAGTGGGAGGCAATGCACCTCGAAATCCAGAATCTGTGGAAAGAATGAGGAAAAGAAGCTAGCCTAGACGTATGGTGCATAAGATGCAGGGTGTCTGGCCACACTAAGGATCAATGCCCTCTGCTAGCGGACTACATTCAGGTTGGGGGACCCAACACATTGCACCCTAAAGAGGCTGCGGGGCCAAGTGGTCTGACATTATGGTGCACTGATTGTCACATTTCTAGGCTACACGATGTTACACTAAAAATTGTCACCTTGACTTTCTGCTAACTGTATGAGCTCATTATTACTCATACTTCCCCCACTACAAGTCTAAACATGTTAGTTCCTCATGTCAAGCCTTGAAAATCAGAGAAATGTTCCTAAACATCTCCTAAACTTTGGTGTCGCACTTTCTCTCTATCTTTCCTGCGGTCCCGCACCTAATGTTCAGCTCTCTTGCGTACCTGAACACACTTTATCTGTGTTAAAGGTGTGGACCCCTGTAAGATCAAAAAGGCGCAAGTAAATTCCAAAAATCTCAATAAAAGTAAATTCTGGAAGCTTCTAGAATGGATCTTGTGGTGGCAGAACCACTCTTGTGAGGTGCATGAATCCCTTACCTTATGGAGCTAACCCGTTGATGTGAGGAGCTTATCCCTTTGAAGGAGGATTCTATCCCTTTATAGTTGGAACAGAAAACCTCCTCTTTTCCACTATAAAAAGAGGCATTAGGTAGCCTCAAAGGGAGGTTAAGCTTAAGAAGATTTGAGGTTAAGTGCTGTTGAGATTTAGACTCAGTTGACTAAGTCTTTTGCGAGGAGAGATTACATACCTCTATTTGCCTTGGTTGAAGGAGTGTAAGACTTATCAAAGTAGAGGAGACTCTTGCTTTGGACCCCGGGAAGGCCTTTCGAACATCAACGCTAAGGTTGTAAGGTTTTCCTTCTTTTGAGATTAATACAAACATACTCATTTTTCTCAATAAGCTGTCTATTCGTGATTTATTTCATAGATTCCTTGATCACTATGATAAGCATGGTTTATGATGATTTCTATACAGGTGCAATGTAATATTTTTCTTGTTTGTGATTGTAGGTTTACGAGGAAAACTCCTTCGAGTGCACGAGGGACAACAACGACTTCAAACAAGTGCTGGACATACGGTAAGTCTTTTACACCTATATAGAGCTTCTTGTAAACCTTACATGCTTAGAGAAATATTAGTCTGTTTGGCTGTTTTTTGCTAGATAATTTTAATACTAGGGAGATCGGTCTTGTCCGCAAGAACGATTTATCTGGCCAACAAATTGGCGACTCCACTGGGGATAGAACTTGTTGTTTTTGGTTCTCTTTTATTTTTATTTGAGGAAATTTTTTTCCTGATTTTTGATTGATGGATATCTGCCTGGGTAGCTTAGGTTTTCTCTGTTTTTGAAAATTTTGAAATCTTTTATGTTTTTCTTGAGCTTTTCTGGGGACCGCACTTTTTTCTTTTTCACAGTGCAGGAAGTTTCGCACTTTCCTTAAGTAAACAGTGTGGGACCGCACCTGTTACTTCTGGAAGCCTGTGGACCCTGTTAAATTTTGGAAAAAATTTAGATTTATTTTTTCTAGTTTAGTTTAGATTTAATTTAGGATTCTTAGCATCTACCCAGATTTGTATTTCTCTATCAAAAATCTCTTGTTTCTGAATTTATTTCAGCAATTTTTCATCTCATCAATCTCCATTAAGTTAATTGGGTGTTTTGAGTCTCTTTTTTGAGAAATTCTTAATTTGATTTCCTTTTTTCATTACTTGGAGGTTTGTCTCAGTCTTTTCACAATTTTCCATCTTTTTTCTTTTTTTTTTGCTAATTATAATATTAATGTGAGAAAAAGGCGTTCTATGTAGCCAAGTCGAATGAATGATCTCTGATCAGAGAGAAATTACAACACGAAGTGGTAAGTACTACTGAACCAACCAAGAAGGGGATAGATCCATCTATAGTCCATTAAGAGAGTCAGTTGTGCACACAGTAAATAGTCCTCTAAATACACCAACTTCGAGTCAGCATAAGGGCAAGAACTCCCCCACACCTCTGCCACCACCAGAAGAATATATGGCCACACACATGAAGCTACCCACCTTCAAGGGTGTAGGAGATGAAGATATGGACCAATTTTGGTTTGTAGTAGAATCAGTACGGAATATGCAGAATGTGGCTAACAATGTTTTAAAGAAAACAAAGTTATCCCTCACATTTGAGGGAAGGGCCCTGAACTGGTATATGGGGTACGTAGGCTAGCATGCGGACCTGTCTATTCAAGAGATAAACAATGCTTTAAAACAACATTTTCAGAAGCCTAAATCATACTCGTAGCTAGTAATTGGCTTGGAATATTTTAAACAAGGACCTATTTAGTCAGTATGGGAGGCTAATCAGTAGTTAAAGAAGGTTATTAGAGATGGGGAATTTCAGTATGATGATAGACAACACAAGGAATGGTTCATCGCCATGCTATTACCTCACCTGCATGGAGCCATGGGTCAAAAAGAAATTAAGATGCAAGAGAAATCCTTGGAGATCGCTATGAAGCTAGAAGCTGCACCAAGAGATGATGCCCAGTTTGGGGTACAACAGATCCAAGGATAGCGAGAGGTAATGCACCTCGAAATCCAGAATCTGCGGAAAGAATGAGGAAAAGAAGCTAGCCTAGACGTATGGTGCATAAGATG
The DNA here is from genome assembly GCA_034641835.2 of Pinus albicaulis. NCBI lineage: Eukaryota > Viridiplantae > Streptophyta > Pinopsida > Pinales > Pinaceae > Pinus > Pinus albicaulis. The sequence goes on from CM076583.1 coordinate 579,376,946, forward strand.
CAGCGTGTCTGGCCACACTAAGGATCAATTCCCTCTGCTAGCGGACTACATGCAGGTTGGGGGACCCAACACATTGCGCCCTAAAGAGGCTGCGGGGCCAAGTGGTCTGACATTATGGTGCAATGATTGTCACATTTCTAGGCTACACGATGTTACACTAAAAATTGTCACCTTGACTTTCTGCTAACTGTATGAGCTCATTATTACTCATACTTCCCCCTCTTCAAGTCTAAACATGTTAGTTCCTCATGTCAAGCCTTGAAAATCAGAGAAATGTTCATAAAAATCTCCTAAACTTTGGTGTCACACTTTCTCTCTATCTTTCCTGCTGTCCCACACCTAATGTTCAGCTCTCTTGCGTACTCGAACGCACTTTATCTGTGTTAAAGGTGCAGACTCCTGTAAGATAAAAAAGGCGCAAGTAAATTCCAAAAAGCTCAATAAAAGTAAATTCTGGAAGCTTCTAGAATGGATCTTGCGGTGGCAGAACCGCTCTTGTGAGGTGCATGAATCCCTTACCTTATGGAGCTAACCCCTTGATTTGAGGAGCTTATCCCTTTGAAGGAGGATTCTATCCCTTCATAGTTGGAACAGAAAACCTCCTCTTTTCCACTATAAAAAGAGGCATTGGGTAGCCTCAAAGGGAGGTCAAGCTTAAGAAGATTTGAGGTTAAGTGCTGTTGAGATTTAGACTCAGTTGAATAAGTATTTTGTGAGGAGAGAATACATACCTCTATTTGTCTTGGTTGAAGGAGTGTAAGACTTATCAAAGTAGAGGAGACTCCTACTTCAGACCCTGGGAAGGCCTTTCGAACATCAAGGCTAAGGTTGTAAGGTTTTCCTTCTTTTGAGATTAATACAAACATACTCATTTTTCTCAATAAGCTATCTATTTGTGGTTTATTTCATAGATTCCTTGATCACTATGATAAGCATGGTTTATGATGATTTCTATACAGGTGCAATGTAATATTTTGCTTGTTTGTGACTGCAGGTTTACGAGGAAAACTCCTTCGAGTGCACGAGGGACAACAACGACTTCAAACAAGCGCTGGACATACGGTAAGTATTTTACACCTCTATAGAGATTTTTGTAAACCTTACATGGTTAGAGAAAGATTAGTCTATTTGGCTGTTTGTTGCTAGATACTTTTAGTACTAGGGAGATCAGTCTTGTCCGCAAGAACGATTTATCTGGCCAACAAATTGGCGACTCCACTAGGGATAGAACTTGTTGTTTTTGGTTCTCTTTTATTTTGATTTGAGGAAAAGTTTTTCCTGATTTTTGATTGATGGATATCTGCCTGGGTAGCTTAGGTTTTCTCTGTTTTTGAAAATTTGAAATCTTTTATGTTTTTCTTGAGCTTTTCTGGGGACCGCACTTTTTTCTTTTTCACAGTGCGGGAAGTTTCGCACTTTCCTTAACTAAAAAGTGCGGGACCGCACCTGTTACTTCTGGAAGCCTGCGGACCCTATTAAATTTTGGAAAAGATTTAGATTTATTTTTTCTAGTTTAGTTTAGATTTAATTTAGGATTCTTAGCATCTACCCAGATTTGTATTTCTCTATCAAAAATCTCTTGTTTCTGAATTTCTTTCAACAATTCTTCATCTCATCAATCTCCATTAAGTTAATTGGGTGTTTTGAGTCTCTTTTTTGATAAATTCTTAATTTGATTTCCTTTGTTCATTAATTGGAGGTTTGTCCCAGTCTTTTCACAATTTTCCATCTTTTTTCTTTTGTTTTTGCTAATTATAATATTACTGTGCGAAAAAAGGCATTCTATGTAGCCAAGCCGAATGAATGATCTCTGATCAGAGAGAAATTACAACACGAAGTGGTAAGTACTACTGAACCAACCGAGAAGGGGATAGATCCATCTACAGTACATTAAGAGATTCAGCTGTGCACACAGGAAATAGTCCTCTAAATACACCAACTTCGAGTCAGCATAAGGGAAAGAACTCCCCCACACCTCTGCCACCACCAGAAGAAGATATGGCCACACACATGAATTTACCCACCTTCAAGGGTGTAGGAGATGAAGATATGGAACGATTTTGGTTTGTAGTAGAATCAGTATGGACTATGCAGAATTTGGCTAGCAATGTTTTAAAGAGAGCAAAGTTATCCCTCGCATTTGAGGGAAGGGCCCTGGACTGGTATGTGGGGTACGTAGGCTAGCATGCGGACCTATCTATTCAAGAGATCAAGAATGATTTAAAACAACAGTTTCAGAAGCCTAAGTCCTACTCGTAGCTAGTAACTGGCTTGGAATATTTTAAACAAGGACCCATTGAGTCAGTATGGGAGGCTAATCAGTAGTTAAAGAAGGTTATTAGAGATGGGGAATTTCAGTATGATGATAGACAACACAAGGAATGGTTCATCGCCATGCTATTACCTCACCTGCATGGAGCTATGGGTCAACAAGAAATTAAGATGCAAGAGAAAGCCTTGGAGATCACTATGAAGCTAGAAGCTGCACCAAGAGATGATGCCCAGTTTGGGGTACAATAGATCCAAGGATAGCGGGAGGCAATGCACCTCGAAATCCAGAATCTGCGGAAAGAATGAGGAAAAGAAGCTAGCCTAGACGTATGGTGCATAAGATGCAGGTGTCTAGCCACACTAAGGATCAATTCCCTCTACTAGCGGACTACATGCAGGTTGGGGGACCCAACACATTGCACCCTAAAGACGCTGTGGGGCCAAGTGTTCTGACATTATGGTGCACTGATTGTCACATTTCTAGGCTACACGATGTTACACTAAAAATTGTCACCTTGACTTTTTGCTAACTGTATGAGCTCATTATTACTCATACTTCCCCCTCTGTAAGTCTAAACATGTTAGTTCCTCATGTCAAGCCTTGAAAATCAGAGAAAGTTTCTAAAAGTCTCCTAAACTTTGGTATCGCACTTTCTCGCTATCTTGCCTGCGGTCCCACACCTAATGTTCAGCTCTCTTGTGTACCTGAACACACTTTATCTATGTTAAAGGTGCGGACCCCTGTAAGATCAAAAAGGCGCAAGTAAGTCCCAAAAAGCTCAAAAAAAGTAAATTCTGGAAGCTTCTAGAATGGATCTTGCGGTGGCAGAACTACTCTTGTGAGGTGCATGTATCCCTTATCTTATGGAGCTAACTCCTTGATGTGAGGAGCTTATCTTTTTGAAGGAGGATTCTATCCCTTCATAGTTGGAACAGAAAACCTCCTCTTTTCCACTATAAAAAGAGGCATTGGGTAGCCTCAAAGGGAGGTCAAGCTTAAGAAGATTTGAGGTTAAGTGCTGTTGAGATTTAGACTTAGTTGACTAAGTATTTTGTGAGGAGAGATTACATACCTCTATTTGTCTTGGTTGAAGGAGTGTAAGACTTATCAAAGTAGAGGAGACTCCTGCTTCGGACCCCGGGAAGGCCTTTAGAACATCAAGGCTAAGGTTGTAAGGTTTTCCTTCTTTTGAGATTAATACAAACATACTCATTTTTCTCAATAAGCTGTCTATTCATGGTTTATTTCATAGATTCCTTGATCACTATGATAAGCATGGTTTATGATGATTTCTATACAGGTGCTATGTAATATTTTGCTTGTTTGTGACTGCAGGTTTACGAGGAAAACTCCTTTGAGTGCACAAGGGACAACAATGACTTCAAACAAGCGCTGGACATACGGTAAGTCTTTTACACCTCTATAGATCTTTTTGTAAACCTTACATGCTTAGAGAAATATTAGTCTGTTCAGCTGTTTGTTGCTAGATAATTTTAGTACTAGGGAGATCGGTCTTGTCTGCAAGAACGATTTATCTGGCCAAAAAATTGGCGACTCCACTGGGGATAGAACTTGTTGTTTTTGGTTCTCTTTTATTTTGATTTGAGGAAAAGTTTTTCCTGATTTTTGATTGATGGATATCTGCCTGGGTAGCTTAGGTTTTCTCTGTTTTTGAAAATTTTGAAATCTTTTATGTTTTTCTTGAGCTTTTCTGGGGACCGCACTTTGTTCTTTTTCACAGTGCGGGAAGTTTTGCACTTTCCTTATGTAAACAGTGCGGGACCATACATGTTACTTCTGGAAGCCTGCGGACCCTGTTAAATTTTGGAAAAACTTTATATTTTTTTTTCTAGTTTAGTTTAGATTTAATTTAGGATTCTTAGCATCTACCGAGATTTGTATTTCTCTATCAAAAATATCTTGTTTTTGAATTTCTTTCAGCAATTTTTCATCTCATCAATCTCCATTAAGTTAATTGGGTGTTTTGAGTCTCTTTTTTGAGAAATTCATAATTTGATTTTTTTTTTTCATTACTTGGAGGTTTGTCTCAGTCTTTTCACAATTTTCCATCTAGGGCTAAATTGTGTATGAGTGTTAATCACTTTTGAGTGTTTTTTTATCTTTGGAACTCTCACCCGATTTTCTTGACTTACACTTGATTGGTTCTTAGATTACATTAGAATCATCTTTTGTTTGAGAATTCTCTTGCATAGATCACATTTGCATGATTAGAATTCTCATTTTTAGAATATGAATTGTGCATAGATTACAACTACATAGTTTACATTTTGAAAAATCAATCATAGATTTAGATCAGTTTTCTTTGATTTGAATTTACATGTTTTTATGCTTGTTTTAAAAACATAAAAATAAAAATTGTTTTGGGATTGATTTGCATTAGTTTTTCTTGATAAAATTAGTGCATTAGAGAATTTGTTATATTTTCTCTTAGTGATCAATTTTTTCATTGTTGGAAGTATATGGAAACGCATTCCTTACTTTATTTAGGATTCATCGAATTGAAAAGATTACATTATCATATTCGATTGCATTCAGTTTTGGGTCGGGTCATAACACCATTGGTTTCATATCCATTTACCCTTTTGAGTAATAACAGCCTAAATAACACAATGCTTAATTAAAATTCATCTAGTAATATTTTTATTTCTAGGGCTCTTATCACCAACATAGCTTAGGCTAGTATCTTGGAGTAGGGAGTAATTAACTCTCCAAGATAACTAAAAAAAACAAGTAGATAAATCTTGCGGAAGGAAATAAATCCAATTGTAATTGGTACAATCTGGGAAGCTTCTCTTAATGAAGTCAATCACGAGATCATGTCCGAACCTTTGAGACAATCAATTCTGTTTCATTGGGGAAGATAGAAGATTTTGCACGCATTACAAACATTAAACCTCGGATTAACCAATGTCGAGGAGCCTGGGGTCACTTTTCGGTAAACCTAGGATTGACCATGTTGAGGAGCCTTCAAGGGGATTGAGCTTTGTTACTCTACCCTTGTGCGTGGGATCGGATCGTAGACTGTTCCCCCAGTTGTATTTGTTACTGTTGGTAACCTTAGTGTCCATAAACTTAAGATTATTTCCTAAGGTGACAGTGAAGGAAAGATCTCACTGTACCTGGAGCAGACGTCGACTAGACTCACTTGGACTCTCTGGGGGGTTCTCTTCACTCAAGATGGTTTTGTGAAGAAACTTGTGCCAATCTGTTTCATTAAGCAGGTTGTCGGGGTAACTGTTCCAACCGCCCTTTCTGTATTAAATTCTACGATGTTGGATTTCATCACCAACTAGTGTTTTTAGTACGGGAAGTTACTGTTTGTGTGTGGTTTGAATCCTAGATTTGATAGCGTGTGTTAATTTGTTTGTTTTTACTTTTAGAGACCATAGGTGTGAATTGTGAATTTTAATTGTTAGGTGTTAATTGTTAATTGTTAATTTTAGTTTTAAATTGTTAATAAAATTCACTAAAGTTGAATATAATGGCAACTGTTCCGGAATTTACCAACCAAGGAACCCCTCTTAACGAGATTCCTAGTACTTTTCCTTGCTTTGGAAATGTTGGTCCTCCTTATATGGATACTTTGTCATTACCTGGATTTACAATAGGTTTACCGATATGGTTATTTTCAACTTCGTTGGCCCCGAATACTCCAATTGTTCCACCTCAACTGGATGCTTCATCTCAACAGAGTTCACCATCTCAACATCACCAACCTTTTGTTGACCCTTTACCTTCTTCGCCTAATATTTCTTCCTCCATTTCTTCCTCTTCGCTTGGTAAAATCCTTGATGCTAGTAACCAGGTGACGAAGAAGAAGAAAGGGATGAAGAAGAAGAAGAAGAAGCAAGATAAGAAAGAAGTCAACCAACCAACCATGGCTGTAAGTGTTAGTTGTGTTGAGGAAACCTCCAACATGCATCGTAAACCCAAATACCCTTGCAAGCTTTGTAAGGGTGACCACTTCCTTATCAATTGTCCTGGTATTCCAAAGGTCTTGGAAGTGTGGTCAGAAACATCTCATCAACTTTCCGTTGATCCATCAACCAGTGATAGTAAGATTATAGAAGAGAGGAATAACCTGTTACTGAGTTTTTAATCACCCAACGTTTCGGACTGTCTAAGTGAGTCCATCATCAGGGGTAGACGTCCAAAGTTCGTTGAAAAGTTGAAAAAGGGTAAGGTTCCTGGGAAAAATGGTAAAGTTAGGTTTCCTTGTAAGTTATGCAAAGGGAGTAATCAAAATCACATTTTCCCTCACATGGATGAAGCCTCAAAATTGTTGGAAAACCTTACTGTTATACAACAAGAATTTCCAACTGGTTACTGTAAAATTTCTCCCAACCTACCGTCAACTGACGGAGTGATTGATCTAATTTCAAGTACAGTCAATCCTGCTCTTCCATTGGAGAGTAAAACTCATATCACTCAGGTTGATGATCCATTAGTTGATCAAGTGGTTGATTCAATTTCACATTCGGTCGATCCCATTCTCCCTATAGAGAGTGAACTTCATACTTCTCAGGTTCTTCTTGTTACATCAGATTCTTCTACATCGGGGGGCATTTCACCTGTTTCTACAGAACCCCCTCCAAGTACTGAGGTCTTTTCCTTTGATTGGAATAGACTGACAGAACCTCGTCTTCCTTCCTCCATCCATTTCCAAATTATTGTGAAGTTTGGTGTTAGGGACATACACCGCACACAGGTAGATGAAGGTGCTTTTGTTAGTATTTTATCCTCAACTGTTTGGTAAGCTTTGGATTCCCCTCAGCTTGTGCCTATTACGCAGAATCTAAAAGCTTTTGACAGAACCATTAGTGAACCTTTAGGGATCCTTCCTAAGTTTTCTATTACTTTGGAAGGTAAAACTATCTGTATTGATCTTATGGTAGTTCGAGGCACCTTGGATTTCAATTTACTCCTTGGGCGAGACTATGTTTATGCAATGAAAGCTGTCGTATCGACACTCTTTCATGTGATGTCTTTCCCTCAGAATGGTAATATTGTGTCTGTAAACTAGCTTTCGTTCCCTAGTCTTGTTTTGACTACCAATAATCTGAAATCCCTGAATGTTCCTGATTCTAAAGTGGTATCTACCCCGCCACGGGTTAATTATGTGGCAACTAGTCCCATGTTTTCATTTACTGATGTAAGCGAGCCTCTCACTATTTGCTCGTCTTCCTTTGACTTAGATCCGGTAATTGACATGGAAAACTCTATGGGATTATTTGAACACGGTGTTCTTATCCCTTTTGAGTCCCTTGACATGTGTTCCTTCCAGAGAACTATTCTTCCATCTGATGAAGAGCTCTTGGAAGCCATGATCAAGGTGTGTCCATTGACATGTGTTTCTTCCAGTTGGAAGCCATGATCAAGTAGAGACGAGGATAGTTCTTTTCCTGTGCCAATCTCGTTAAAACATGAAACAGGTGTCTCTGAGGATGGTTCCTTTTACTGTGTCAACCTTGTTAAAAAATGAATCAGTGAATCTGAGGATAGTTCCTTTTACTGTGTCAACCTCGTTAAAAAATGAATCAGTCGACGATGAGGATAGTTATTTTCCCGTGTCAACCTCATTAAAAAATGATTCAGTAGGTAGATTGTAGAGAGTATATTGATAGATTAGAAATAAGTAGTTTATGAGGAAAGTTCCTTTTCCTGTGCCAACCTCGTTAAAAAATGAAACATATGTCTATGAGGATAGTTCCTTTTACTGTGCCAACCTCGTTAAAAAATGAAATAGATGTCTATGAGGATAGTTCCTTTTACTGTGTCAACCTCGTTAAAAAATGAATTAGTGGATGGTGAGGAGAGTTCTATTACTGAGTCAGCCTTGTTAAAAAATGAATCAGTATGAGGACAGTTCTTTTCCTATGTCAACCTCATTAAAAAATGAATCATTTGGTCAGAGGATAGTTCCTGTTACTGAGTCAACCTCGTTAAAAAATGAATTAGGTATGAGGACAGTTCTTTTCCTGTGTCAACCTCATTAGAAAATGAATCAGTAGGTTATGTAGGTAGATTAGAAATAAGTAGATATGAGAATAGTTTCTGTTACTGAGTCAACTTCGTAAAAAATGAATCAGGTATGAGGATAGTTTCTTTTACGGTCTCAACCTCATTAAAAAATGAAACATGTAGAAGAGGAAAGTTCCTTTTACCGTGTCGACCTCGTTAAAAAATGAAACACGTTGCCATGAGCATAGTTTTTTCTCTCTGTGTCAAGCTCGTTAAAAAATGAAACAAATCCTCCCCTAATTGAGTTGAGTCTTTGACTAGATCTCGTAAATGTTAAGTCATATTTAGTTCAGTTATTTTAGTTTTTGCATAATTTTCTTACAGTTTTTGGTCGTGTCTTTCATATGATCTCGTAAATGAACCTTCATTCCATTCAGCTATTAATTACAAGCAGTATACCTAGTTGAATGAAATGAAGCTGGGGGGGCATGCGCTCTAGCAGTTACGCTTAGGGGGCATCAAGAATAGTTTTCTCTCTGTTTCAAGCTTGTGTAAAAATGAAACCACTCTAAAACATAGTTTTTCTCTGTTTCAAGCTTTTGTAAAAATGAAACCTATCTTGAGTCAATTTTGGTTATTTTCAAGACTCTTTAAACACATGAAAATTCCGAGTTCTTTCCGTCTTTTCCTGCTCGTTAATTAAATTGAAAGTCGGCCACATGAGTACATTTTTATCCCTTTTTCGAACTCATTAAAATTTACAGAAAAAGCGAAACTACTGAGTATACTTTTATCACTTTTTCGGACTCTTGAAAATTACGAAAAAGCGAAACCCTGGAGTTCTCTTTTAAGCCCTTTTCAGACTCTCTAAACATGAAAAGATTGCCGAGCACTTGATTATTCAAACTCGTTAAAGTAAATGAATGATCGTCCCTTCAATATAAGTTTACCCCTTTTACGGACTGAAATCGACTATTTACAAAAAAGGTATACGTTGACTAATTACAGTCAATAGAGTTCTCTCCCACATTATTTTATCCTTTTTCGAGATCGAGAGAATAAATTTACGAAAAATTACACCCACGGAGTTTTCTTAAGTTTTTCTTCTGACTCCCTAAATTGAAAAACACTGAGTTTCTCATATACTGGACTCGTTAAAATTTAACAGTAAAGGACCTGTTTAATTTTCAACAGGAACGAACCACTCCTTCTTAGGGTTCAAATCTTAAACTAAGTTGGACTCATCCAAAGGATGAGCTTATAAAAAATAAAATGTTATCCTCCTCAAGCTTGTCAAAAATAAAGAGGTACTTGCCAGAAATGGTGGGGGAAAAGAGAGAAAAATGACTTATTTGTCGTATTTTGATTTTGTGAAAATCTAGTTAACCACTCTTGAACATGACACTTTCGATCACCTGGGTTGGGAAATCCTTTGCCTAACAGTTAATCAAACCTCATTTGAAAGTCTTCATCCGGTTTTTGGGTATTAGCTCTGGGTCAATTGCTACCAAGCCAGCTGCAGTGTCGTTATGTGTTCAAGAGGACAGTTCAAATAAACCATTCATCTGCGAAATATCTGTCATCCATTTTTTACCATCCCTGAGTCAGTCCTTGCCAATATATTTCTTCAAAACTTGATCTATGATTTCGTGTTGTGGGATTTCCTATGAAGGATCACTTTCTATCGACGATAGATCATTATCTAGGAAGTTGGTCTAGAAATCGTTAGTACCTTGAAACCTGCATGCCTCAATGGAAGATTTCTCGCCTTCGATGACAGGTTGCATCATTGACCCTTGATCGAAAGATTCCGTGACATGTTTGACTTCAGCTCATTAATTCACATTTCATGGATTGTACTGAGTACTTTGAGAGCCATTGACATTACTAGTGGTTACTCTCACACTTGTTAACAGTTTACATCATTGACTGGTAATCAAGTGATTTCTACCATGTTCGACTTCAACACATTTAATTGCATGGATATAATCATACTAGTTCAAGATGCGGAAATCAAGACACTGGATCTAGTTTCTACCATTCAGGCTGCGAGGAATTTTGTTATCAATTATACAGTGGAATATTTATAAACAGATGGTTGCATCCATGCTGTGTCTACATATGTCTATATTGTTGATGTATTGAAAATCATTCCTGTATCAGAACAATTTAGATTAGTTTCTAGTTATTTTTTATATGAGTATGGGAATGCCTACCTCAACGATGATATGTTTACATATATATATATTTTGCATTGAATGTTTTTATAGGTTCCAACTGGGGTGTCCACAGGATGATCCTTGAAATGATAAAGTACTGCACTCTTCATATATGACAGATTTTAGCATCATCTATTCCAGACTTTTCACTTTAGGGGGCAATCTGTTACACTAAAAATTGTCACCTTGACTTTTTGCTAACTGTATGAGCTCATTATTACTCATACTTCCCCCTCTGCAAGTCTAAACATGTTAGTTCCTCATGTCAAGCCTTAAAAATCAAAGAAATGTTCCTAAAAATCTCCTAAACTTTGGTGTCGCACTTTCTCTCTATCTTTCATGTGGTCCCGCACCTAATGTTCAGCTCTCTTGCGTACCTGAATGCACTTTATCTGTGTTAAAGGTGCAGACCCCTGTAAGATCAAAAAGGCGCAAGTAAATTCCAAAAATCTCAATAAAAGTAAATTTTGGAAGCTTCTAGAATGGATCTTGTGGTGGCAGAACTGCTCTTGTGAGGTGCATGAATCCCTTACCTTATGGAGCGAACCCCTTGATGTGAGGAGCTTATCCCTTTGAAGGAGGATTCTATCCCTTCATAGTTGGAACAGAAAACCTCCTCTTTTCCACTATAAAAAGAGGCATTGGGTAGCCTCAAAGGGAGGTCAAGCTTAAGAAGATTTGAGGTTAAGTACTGTTGAGATTCAGACTCAGTTAACTAAGACTTTTGTGAGGAGAGATTACATACCTCTATTCGTCTTGGTTGGAAGAGTGCAAGACTTATAAAAGTAGAGGAGACTCCTACTTCAGACCCTGGGAAGGCCTTTCGAACATCAAGGCTTAGGTTGTAAGGTTTTCCTTCTTTTGAAATTAATACAAATATACTCATTTTTCTCAATAAGCTGTCTGTTCATGGTTTATTTCATAGATTCCTTGATCACTATGATAAGCATGGTTTATGATGATGTCTATACAGGTGCTATGTAATATTTTTCTTGTTTTTGACTGCAGGTTTATGAGGAAAACTCCTTCAAGTGCACGAGGGACAACAACGACTTCAAACAAGCGCTGGACATACGGTAAGTCTTTTACACCTCTATAGAGCTTTTGTAAACCTTACATGCTTAGAGAAAGATTAGTCTATTCGGATGTTTGTTGCTAGATACTTTTAGTACTAGGGAGATCGGTCTTGTCCGCAAGAACGATTTATCCGGCCAACACACAATACCAACCATTGTCCCTGTGTTAGTGCTTATGTTCCAGAATTGAAGCAACAATGGTGCCGCTTCTACTCATCTGTGGGACATGACGAACATAATTTTCGGGCATATGACCTAATGATAGACCAAGGAAACTTATATAGGGTGTAGGTTGACCCTTCTTCACCATTATCTCCTTTAGGTAGAGGAGGCTCCCTAGTAAGAGGCAGGGAAGGGGGAAGGGGTGGAGGTGCAAGTCGAGGAAGAGGGAAATTGATCTGTTACAACTGTGGAGAAATAGGGCACTTTGCAAGGGACTGTCTGAACCCTATTCAAAAATCTTGCCGATATTGTCAACAATTGGACCATGTGATCGAAGACTGTCTAGTGTCGATAGAAAAATGCAGGAAAAACAATAGACACCTATACATAATGTGCAGAGGGTTAAGGCAGAACCGCATGATGAAGGACCAAGTATTAATGTCATAACTCGCAGCGACATGGCTACTGGAGGACCTAAGGAGAAAGCCGTGGCTGAACCTCTTCTTCAGAAAGTTGTTATCAAACATGAAAACTTGGACCTACAGAAGGAGAAAGAGACCTTTATCACAACTCGCAAAGACTTTACTAAGGATGAGGCATCTACCTCCAAGGCTCCATCAAACCTAATAACGGACGGTGAAGTTAAACCATTTCTATAGGCATGTATGAAGCTGCTACGTGACTAGAAGGCAGTATAAAATCTTCAAGCACTGATAAACTGCTGCACAAAAAGAACTAACCCTCCCATAGAAGTTTAGGATGTTCACAAAATATACAAGCATAAGAAGTGCATTGGTCAGGAAATGTGGTTAACGGTGCAGATTTCGATTATGAGATGGATCAGGTCATCCTGGATATGGGATCAGATGCGAACTTCCTACCCATGAAAACATGGTAGCGGATGGGAGAACCTAAGCTGGAATGGTCCAATATACAGCTGCGCATGGCTAACCAACAGAAAATCATACCATTGGGGAGGTTGTCAAAGATTATGGTAGATATCGCAAGAGTTAAGGTACGTGAAGATTTCAAAGTAATTCAGATTATGGAAGATGCAGACCCTTATCCTGTGCTCCTGGGATTGGATTGGGCGATATAAATTGGAGGCAGTATCAACTTAAATAAAAGGAGCATGGTTTTTTAGAATGAGGGTACGAGAGTCATAATCCCACTTGAACCTGCGGAAGGAGAGTGGTATACAGAACTGATGCGCGAAGAAGATGACATGGATCACATTTATAAACTAACCACCTGAGATGAGGATTGGATTAATCCAAAAGCTGATGGTGTGCTTTGCTGGGAGAAAGACAATGAATTCTTCTCTGATTTCGATGCGGAGATATAAAATTGGTAGAATCGGTTACATGACATATTTGTCCTGCGATGTCTTAGGATCATGAAGAGCTTCTAGTGTATCTCCTTAGAAGTAAGATAACTTCCATTCTTTGATGGTTTCGGTAGTATTAGGGAGTTTTTGCAAACATTTGAAGCTGAAGTCCCAAGGGAACGAAGGATGTGGGCACTTAACCTAGCCATGTGCGCAACCCCTTCGAGGTGGTGGGAAACTCATAAGGGGTTGTTCCAGGATTGGGAGGAATGTTGTGAAATGATGATTCTATGGTTCAAACCTCTGGCTCACCCCTGCGTCAAGGCTTTCCTTGGCCAAGGAGATCCGCATAGGCATGTGGCCACATGGATGGAGGCATGGTGTGAAAGGACCATGGAAGAATGGGACCACCTGTTTATCCATGCCTTGGGGCCAATTCCCACTGCATGGTATCTAGATGCAGAGCTACACCAGAGCACCCACCAATGGGAGACCATGCGGGATGATTTTGTGGGGACGTTCAGGTTTATAGGTAGAACTGAGGCATTGGATGAAGCTTTACAAGACATTGATGCCTTGGTATTTGATGAATCACGCCCTTGTATGGAGTATGGGGAACCAGCCTGGGATACGCAGATGCATGATATTGTCAAATTTCGAAATCTATCAATGGAGGAATGCGATGAAGACCCACGAAATATCACTATCCTAGAATCGAAGGGAGAACATGCAATTACTGGACCCCCATTGCAGACCGTTGATGCGACCAAGCCTCTTAAGCTAAGGGAAGTCAACATTGGAACATAGGAGCAACCTAAGCTAGCTAAAATAGGGGACTACTAGGATGATGATACTGTTGGGAAAGTCACAGAACCCCTCACAGAATACCAGGACCTCTTTCTTACGAAATTTTCAAAACTCAAGGGGATTACATGGGACCTAGGGGTCATGCGCGTCATTTTGAAACCAGATGCGCGCCTTGTTAAGAAGTGATCTTATCAATTGAACCCAAGTATAAGTAGAAAGTCAAGGAAGAAATTGAAAAAATGCTAGCCACAAGTATCATAGAATCGGTCGAACAATCGGATTGGGTAAGCCCTATGGTGGCTCAAGAGAAAAATACTAAAGGACAAATAAGAATCTGTGTTGACTTGCGCAAATTGAACGATGCTTGCGTTCACGATCCCTTCCCTATGCCATTTTCTGGTGAAATTATTGATAGTGTGGGAGGTCGGAAAGCATACTTGTTCACTAACAAGTTTTTAGGCTACCATTAGGTCAAGATCGCACCTAAAGATCGCAAAAAACTATGTTCACCATTGAATGGGGATCCTTCTAGTACACCGTCATGTTGTTTGGGCTCAAGAATGCCCCTACCATCTTTTCGCGGGTGGTGGTCACAGTATTCAAAGAGTTCATCCACAAGTGTTTGGAGATATATTTTGATGACTAGACCGTATTTGGGTTGGTAAAGAAGCATGTCTAAAGCCTGTGCATGATGTTTGATGCCTGTAGAAAGTACGAGATTTCCCTGAATATTAAAAAGTGCATATTCTATGTACCGTTTGGGATCTTTTTAGGCCACATAGTCTGTCGACAGGGACTGATGGTTGACCTTGCCAAGGTGGCAGTTATCATCAACCTAGCAGTTCCTACAACTGAGAAACAGCTGCGCTCTATCCTCGGACATACAGGCTACTACAGGAAGTTCATTCAAGGGTACACACTGATCACAACACCCAAGGATAAGTTGCTAAAGAAGGACGTTTCATTTTTTTGGGATGCGGAGTGCCAGAAGAGCTTTGAGCTACTCAAGGAAAGGATGGTTTCTGCACCTATCCTCATACTTCCTGACTGGGCAAAGGTTTTCAATGTCGATGTAGATGCTTCAGGAATTGCCCTGGGAGCTGCCCTTATGCAGCCCGGTGAAGGGGAAATTGACCACCCAGTTGCATTTGCTAGTAGAAAAATTTCAAGTGCGGAGCATAACAACTCCACCACTGAGCACGAGGGGCTGGCCATGTTATATGCCCTGCAGAAATATCGGCATTATCTCTTGGGAGGACACTTTAAAATGTTAACGAACCACTCAGCTTTGAAGTACCTAGTGAATAAGCCTGTGTTGGGGGGAATATCTGCTGATGGCTTTTGCTATTCCAGGAATATGATTTGTAGATCATCGTGAAGCCGGGGAAAATAAATTTTGGGCCCCAGGCCAAGATTGAAGGTATTATATTTTATTTGAAGGCATCCCGGGCTAAGGTATCAACTATCAGGACCAGATTCAAACTTCAGATTGCGTCATTGCAGGCCAAGCTTAAGCTTGGAACCCCCCTGGAGGAACGTGCCCAATGAGCTACACTAGTTACAGAGGCCACTACTAATATCACTACGCAAATCAGTCATGGTGTTGCTCTGCTTGAAAATTCTATGGAAATATAGTCCTAGGTGTAGCATGATCCTCTCCTCCATGAGATTGATCAGGAATTGACCTAGAAGGAGCAAGAATTTGAGCAACTGGAAGATATGATGTCCACCATTGTTCTTGCTCAGCACTTCGCACACCTTCAGACCAGCCATGCACTTCATAATTAAATCATTGCGCTCCAATGGAAAAATCAAATCCTCAGCAATCATTTGACACCATGGTCGGAGGACACCCTCAAGATCTCATAGGACATAGATGGGGTGGTCCACTAGTTGAACCAAGTTCTTGACAGTGTCACTACTGCCTCAGAAGGCCCAAAATCTCAGAAACTGGTGGAGATCCCACAAACGGCTGCCATGCTGTGCCTTCAGGTGTTTCCTCCATGTACTACCACCATGGAACAACTAAAAGAATGGATGAAGATCTCACCCCAGTTGTGACTCGGGACAACTCACAAGATTGTGTTGGGGGCAGGTTGGAACAAGGTCCCCGAACTATGTTTTGATATATATTTTAAGCTACATTTTTAAAATATTTTGGAAACAATTAGCCTAGTGACAGGCGTTGGGGCGGGTCAAAGCCCCAATGTTTTGTAAAATGGGTCAAAGGGTAAACCTAGAGTCCGTAGACCACGGTTTGTGGACCATAAGATAGAAAAGGCTACGATGTTATTAATAGATAGATAGTTGGGTCTAGTAGGGAGGTAAGACATAATATTGATGCTATGTGCAAATTTTTGAGATCTGTCTTGGGTTGTTTTGGGTAAGGACTCCTGGTGGCTGTGTGCACGAAGATCCTCAGTCCTGCTGTGTGCGGTCCCCGTTAGGCTATGTGTGTGGGCTATGTTTTGGGTTGTAAGTGGTTCTTTGGATACTAATGAATGCGGAATATATTTGAAGTATATTTTTCTATCTGGATTGATCTTTTTTATCACTAAAGTGCATATGTGTTATTTATTTAAGCTACAAATGCATCTCTAATCCAAAATTAGCTGCGATTATAATGTTCTGTAATGGTAAATGCTGATGCGCATGTGGATGTGATTGTATTGAATAAATATGTTAATGATAGTAGCTCTATTATGATTACTTGCTGGTTATATTAGAATCTTGCGAATAGACCTGATCTGTGCGAACCTACTAG
Source organism: Pinus albicaulis (assembly GCA_034641835.2). Lineage (NCBI taxonomy): Eukaryota > Viridiplantae > Streptophyta > Pinopsida > Pinales > Pinaceae > Pinus > Pinus albicaulis. Next base: position 579,393,555 of record CM076583.1, read on the forward strand.
TTGAACCACTGATCTGCCTTGATTACCTACTCTCTCCCAGGTTGCAGAAACCTGGTTCCAGTACCCTCCCATACTACTTTGGGTGAGACCTTGGCATGTGAAAGTAGGTCATTAATGAAAGGGCCAGTAGTATAGGGGTTTGTTGGCAAACCTTAACCTCCAAACCTAGGTCAGGACCCCTCAAGCCAACACCCACCTAATAGTGATACAGAGAGTGGTGAAGCTACGCATGTGGGAGGTAACCATCCATCCACCCCACAATTGAACTCGCACAAGGGTAGGTCATCTCCTATTCCACCTCCACCACTGCCAGGAGGTGATCTGGCTGCACATATGAAGCTACCCACCTTCAAGGGTGTGGGAGATGAATACATGGATAGATTCTAGTTTTTTGCAGATGCAGTATGGACTACGCAAAACGTCAATACCGATGTTGTCAAGAGGAAAATTATCGCTATGGAATTTGAGGGTCATGCACTGGATTTATTTATGGGATATCTGGCTTAGAACGCTAACCCTACTATCGATGAGATCAAGAAAGCTTTGAAACAACATTTTAGGAAAGCAAATTCCTACTCGCAATGTGTAATAGAGCTAAAATAAATCTGACAAGAGCCAAACGAATATGTTTGAGAGGCAGATCAATGATTGAATCACACTATTAGCGAAGGATGATTTTTCTATGATGATAAGCAGCATAAAGAATGGTTCATTTCCATGCTTCTGCCACATTTGCGCAACCCCCTAAATCAGCAGAAAATTGATTCTTAGGCTGAAGCTCTTGAATTTTCCATGAAGCTGGAAGTCCCACCTAGAACTGATGACCAATTTGGACCTCTACAAATCTAGAACCAGTTAGAAGTAATGCATTTGGAAATTCAGAACCTATGCAAGGATAGGAGGAAAGAGGCTTGTGCAGAAGTATGGTGTATACGTTGTAAAGGCTCTGGTCACACAAAATATCAGTTTCCCATGCTTCAAGATTACATGCAAGTGGGAGGGCCAAATCCATTGCGACCCAGGGACATTGTAGGACCAAGCCATACTCCCATGATGTGGTGCTTTGGCTATCAAGTGGGTGTTTGGCACGACAAAAATCTTTGTCCTCGATTAGGAAGTTATGTACCATAACTGAATCAGTAATGGTGTAGGTTTTGCTCTTTGGTTGGCCACGATGAGCACCACTTCCACACATTCAATTTGATGATAGACAATTCAAACCACTATAGAGTGCAAGCCGACCCATCCTCACTATCGTCCCCCTCTGGGGGTGGTGGATCCCCAGCCAGAGGAAGGGGAGGAGGGAGAGGTGGAGTTGCAGGTCACAGAAGAGGAAAACTAATCTGCTACAACAATGGAGATGTTGGGAACTATGCGCGTGATTTTCCAACCCATGCACGATAGTATGCAGGTATTGTAGACATTTTGATCATGTTATTGAATATTTTCCTATTTTGATTGCTAGAATGCAGGAGAAGTAATAATAGACACCTACACAGAATATACAAATGGTTAGAGCTAAGCTGTGGGAATATTATTTGAGTGTAAACATAATTACATGAAGTGGTGCTGCCAATGGAGAAGATGAGGGAAAGAAGGCTAATGCAGAACCTTGGATCAGGAAGACTTCTGAAAAGAAGGAAGGATTCAACCTGCAGAGGGAGAAGGAGACTTTTGTAGAAGCTCAAAATGATTTTTTTGCTGCAAGTGCTTCCACATCCAAGCCAATCACAGAAGCAAAGATCGATGACGAAGTCAGACCCTTATTGCAAGCATGCATAAAGCTATTTCATAATCAGAAAGTAGTAGACAACCTTCAAGATCTGATAGATAGTTTCATGGATAAAGAGTTGCCTAGAATTGAGAAGAAGGTTGTAAACAAGATCTATAAGAATAAGAAGAGAACCGTTCGAGAGATGTGCATGACCATGTATATTGGGGAATATGAGATGGATCAGGTCATTATGGACTTGGGATCAAATTTGAATGTTCTACCTAAGCAGACCTAGCAGAATATGGGTGAACCAAAGCTCGAATGGTCCACTATTCAGCTGCACATGGCTAATCAACAGAAGATTATTCCATTGGGAAGACTCCCACAAGTTATGGTAGATATTGCTGGAGTCAAGGTATGAATAGACTTTGAAGTAATATATATTATTGATGATACAGACTGCTACCCTATGATTTTAGGGTTGTATCTAGCTATCAATATGGGGGGAATCATCAACTTGAAGCGCAGGAGTATGATCTTTAAAAATGATGGTACTCAGGTTGTAGTACATTTGTATCCTGCAGAAGGGGAGAGATATACAAAACTAGTGCATGCAGAATATAACATAGAACACATCTACAAATTGACCGCATGAGATGAGGATTGGATCAACCCAACTACTGATGGGATGTTGAATTGGGAAAAGGATAACTCATGCTTCTCTGATTGGGATGAGGAAATGGAAAACTAGCAGAATTGTCTGCATGATGTTTCTGCATTGCGCTGCCTCAAAGTCACTAAAAATTCACGTTGTATCTCCTCAGAGGAAAGAGAATTGCCCTATTTTGATGGTTCTTGTAACTTTGTTTTATTTTTGGAAGAAATGGAAAAGGTTGTCCTCGAAGATCAAAGGTTCTGGGCACTCAATCTTGCCATGTGCAGAAATCTAGCACGTTGGTGGGATACACACAAAGGGAACTTTGAAACTTGGGAGGAATGCGCCTGCATGATACACTTTTTCTTCACTCGTCCAGTAACAAAGTTGGATGAAGTAGACATAGGAGAGGCTGACCCACACTTACACTTGGATAAATGGACAGCTGCTTGGGGTGATGAACCTCAGCCGGAATGGGTGCATATTTTTTTCCATACTTTAGGAAAGCTGCCCACCGATTAGTACTTGGAAACAGAGTTGCGCAGAGGGACTATTGGTTGGGCCTCCTTAAAGGAAATTTTTCTCCTCACTTTTAGCTTTTCTAACGGGTTTGAATGCATTAGCCATGTATTGCACGGTATCCAAGGAGTTGTCTTTGACATGAAAAAACCTGGAATAGAGGTTCCACAACCTTCATGGGATGCATAGATGCAAGATATTGCCAACTACAAAAATTTGTCAGTAGAAGATAATGATGAAGATCCAAGAAATGTAAATATCCCCAAGTCTGAGGGGAAGCGCGCAGTTGAAGGCCCCTTTTTAGGAACGATGGATGTGACTAAGCCCTTAAAACTTAAGCAAGTCAACATTGGGACAAAGGAACAACACAAGTTGGCCAAAATAGGAGATTACTGGGATGATGAAATAGTGGGAAATATTGCGGAGCTGCTGACTGAATATCAGGACCTATTCCCCACAAATTTTTTTGAGCTAACAGGAATTATAGGAGACTTGGGAGTTATGAAAATCACTCTGAAACTAGATGCGCGCCCCATCAAGTAGCGAACATAATGATTAAATCCAAAATATAAGCAGAAAGTGAAGTAATAATTGGAGAAAATGGTTGTTGTAGGAATCATTGAGCCTGTGGAAGATTCTGATTGGGTGAGCCCAATGGTTGTCCAGGAAAATAATACTAAGGGAGAAATAAGGATTTGTGTGGACCTGCGCAAAATGAATGATGCATGCGTACATGATCCCTTCCCTACCCCATTTTCAGATGAGATATTGGAAAATGTTGGAGGACAAGAGGCCTACTCTTTCACTGATGGATTTTCAAGGTACCATCAGATCGGGATTGTGCCAGAAGATTGAAGTAAGACAAATTTTTCAACAGAATGGGGATCCTTCCAACACACAGTCATGCCCTTTGGGTTGAAGAATGCACCTGCTATATTCTCATGTGTAGTAGTAGTTGTATTCAAGGAATTCATGCACAAGTTTATGGAGGTGCACTTTGATGATTGGACTGTGTTTGGACTACTGAAAAAGCATATTTCCATCCTACGCATGATGCTCAACACTTGTAGAAAGCATTAGATCTCCCTTAAATTGAAGAAGTGTATATTTTGTTGTCCTTTTGGTATCTTTTTGGGGCATATTGTTTGTCAACAAGGTTTGATGGTAGATCCAGCCAAGGTTGTAGTTATTGTCAATTTAGAGGTTCCTACCAATGTAAAATAGTTGTGTTCTAGGACACACAAGATATTATAGAAAATTCATTCAGGGCTACAAGTTGATCACTGCACCCATGGAAAATTTTTTGAAGAGAGATGTTTCCTTTTGTTGGGGTGAGGACTACCAAAGGAGCTTTGAGATGCTTAAGGAAAAGATGGTTATTGCGTCTATTTTAGTATTCCCTGACTAGTCCAATGTCTTCCATGTGAATATTGATGCATCTGACATTGCACTTGGAATTGTCTTAGCACAGCTAGGAGGAGGAGATATTGATCACCCCATTGCCTTTGCAAGTAGATAGCTCTCCAATGCAGAGCGCAACTATTCAACCATAGAGAGGGAAATTTTGGCTATGGTCTACGCTCTGCAGAAATATAGGCATTATCTGCTAGGAGGTAACTTCAAGATGTTCACTGACCACTCTACTTTTAAGTACCTAGTCAACAAGCCTGTGTTGGGGGGGGGGGATATTTGTAGATGGTTGTTGCTATTCCAAGAATATGATTTTGAAATCACTGTTAAGTCTGACAGATTGAATGTTGGACATGATCACTTATCACACATTGAGAATGGGGAAGAACTGACTAGTCTAGAGGAAGGATTACCGAATGCGCAACACTTTCCCATTAAAGTGGTCAATGAACACTTTGTAGATATCATTCATTTTATAATTACTGGTAGTGCGCCTGTTGAGTATTCGGTGGAACAAAAAAAGAGTTGGTTACGCGCGTAGTTGAATTTACATTTATTGATGGTCAACTATACAAATTGGGTGTGGAGGAAGTTTTAAGAAGGTATGTCTTAGAACATGAAAGACAAGACATCTTGGTTGAAGCTCATGGGGGAGTGGAAGGAGGCCACTATGTAGGGAAATCCACTACGCAAAAGGTTTTGCGTGCTGGATTATGGTGGCCCACACAGCACAACGATGCACATGCCTATTTTCAAGCTTGTGATGCATGCCAAAGAACAAGGAAGTCATCGTGTAGAGATGAGATACCATTGCAGCCGCAGATGGCTCTGCAAGCTTTTGATAAATGGGCCATCGAATTCATTGGACCTATTAATCCCCCTGGAAAAAAGACTAGTGCGCGCTACATCATCACTACAACAGACTATGTAACCAAATGGACAGAAGCTAAACTAGTAAAAGATTGTACTGCAAACACTACTGTGCAATTTATTTTTGAAAATATCTTGACTAGATTTGGGTGCCCAAAGATATTGATGAGTGATCGAGGTACGCACTTTGTTAATGAGACTATTGAAGCTCTCACAGAAGAATTCAAGATGCATCACCAGAAGAGTACTCCCTATCATCCTCAGGAATATGGTGTAGTATAAGCCTTCAACAAGATCCTGGAGAATGCACTTACAAATACTGCAATGCAAACTGAAAAGTTAATGGAAAAAGGAATCAGAAATCTAGACAAGGTATATGTGTTGAAAAGAAGTAACTTAAAAATAAGATATTAAAGGAAATTTCTTATTTTGATTATGAATAAAGGAAGTAGGGCCCATCTGCAGTTCATTAGTACCTATTATAGACACAAGGAGCATTGCAGAATAAATATGAAATAAATATTGGCATAGTCTTAGGGGGAGAATAATATGGAATCTCAAGGAATAATATCTTTTGATGAAGCTACAGCAAAAGAGTGATGTTTAGTTAGGTCTGCACGATTTGTTATCAAAATCAAGGTAAATGTTAAAAGATCAGCATGGAAGGATAGTGCATCAACACAGGGGGAGCATACCCAACAAAATATTGGATTGGAAATTGTTTGGCATTGATGTCACATTGTTTTGCAGGAGCCATAAAATTTAGCTACAATATTTATGGTTTCTAATGATTGATTTGCAGGTGTGCCACATGCTCTGGGGGAGAAATTATTTTTGTTATTTCCTAAAAATGGTGTCACAAGGGTGGTGAAGTCACAAGTATCAGCAGGAAAAGGAGTTAATAGATGTTAAAACCTTTGTACTTGGATATTTATTGGATTTACAACATATGATTTTTTTTTTCCATTTATGTCAAAGGGGGATAGGGACAATAATCGTAGGTCTAGTTGTAGTTGGTGGTTTCCATCAATACTAAAGGGGAACATTCTTAGAATTTTGTTAGCAGTTAGCATTCATTATGAAACCAGATCCAAAAATAGAAGAAAAGAGAGATCAATGCCTTATAAATAAGCCACTTCGAGGGGGAAATCTCCTTTACATTACATAAATGAACAATTCTTGGATGATACAAATTACAAAACCTCCTTTCTATACATAGGAGTCCATGGGGTCACAATATAATCCTAGCCGGCCTAATAATAATAATGTAAGGGAACAATAATAACAACATGGGAGTTACAGGGGTACAAAAATAACAATAAGGGGGCTACACTAACAACAATAAGGGGATACACTATTATTATAGGGACCTAACATGCCCCTCTCCTTCAAACAAGTGTTTCCCTCAATGCTTGATTATTTTTGGATGTTTCTGTATAAAATTATCATCCTCCCATGTAGAATATTCAATGGGTATGTTCTTCCACTTTCTGATATACTCTAAAATTGATCGATTTCGTAGTTGTCAAGCTTTTGTTTCTGTGACTGCTTCAGAACTTATTTCGTTGTGATGTTGATATTCCTGTTGTTTCATTCGATTCCGCACCAAAGTTAGGTTATCCTTTGAGAGTTGGAGAACTTGTTTTTGATGCTCGATGTGATCTTCCACTACTTTAGCAACCATATTAGCTTCCATTTGATCCTTCAAACCATCCAGCTTAGCCTCCATTTTTTATTTTAAACCATTTATGTCATCTTTGATTGCTCTTTGTAACATCAAAATTTGTTGCACTTGTTACCATAAGTTTGATATATCATATTGCAATTCTTCCTCTTCATGAGTCATAGTATAATTTTCTGAGGGCTTAATAGGTGTAGAATTATTTTTAGGGGGCATTTTAGAACCCAATACTGATATCTATGCTTCAATATGCCCTTGGAGTCACTTCAAACTAATTTTTCAAACAAGACCTATGCAATTTGAAAACAAATACACACATTTCTCTTGATTTTGAGAAGCTCAATATTGAAACTAATGTATCTCTGTAATTTCAGATCTTCGATATCTGAAATTTGGTCCTGTAGTAGCACTCTGAATCTTCTTTCCAATGTGATAGATCTGACCTAATTTGGATTCTTCAAGGAAAATTTATGCTCAATCTCCCACAATGACCTAATTATGGATTGGTTGAGTAGAGAAAACTTGTATGACGTGCCACGTGTCACTTAATCCTCCTTTGACTCTAAAATTGATACACAGGAAACCAAATTGTGTGTACTTTAGGCCACCTTTTATAGAATTCCATAGATGAAATTCAGGAGCATGACCAAACCCTAACTTCCACAGATCATATATCTAAAAATATTGAGAACCAAGATTTGAAATTTTTACATGATGTTCAACGGGATTTCAGCTTCACGTGGTAAAAATTTCAGGAGCATCAAAACCCTAGAATCCAAAGCTCTAATACCAAATGTTATGGAACCAGCTCCAAAAATAGAATAAAAGAGAGATCAATGCCTTGTTGAAGATTGCAACAAGAAACAGTGAAGGAGGCATCTCCTGATCCTAGTTGGAAAGTGATCACCTAAACTAGGTGGGGGCCACACAGGTGATTTTTGTCGCAAAGTCTATTTTTAGACATATGGATCTTATTCTATGAGTTGTGGGATGCTATTTGTGGATGGTTGGTCAAGTTGGAAAAATAGATGGATTTCTATTTTTAGACATATTGGGCGGAATCTATTTTTAGATTGCCAGTCTAAAAATAGATATGTCGAATATTATTAGCTCTTAATAATATTTGGACTCTAAACATTATGTTATTCTCTTGGAGCACTTCAGTTAAGTGCACAGATGTGGCACAGGAGCTGACAGAAGGAATTACGCTATTCCTGAGGGTTAAGTGGAGCTATTGCATGGATACTTCAGTTAGAACTCATGTGACAGAGTTTGGTGGAGTTGATTGAGAAAGTTAGTGGAGTTGTATTCAATTTAACTAATCTAAACATAGTTGAGCTATTTGTATCTAGTTTAACTGATTGATAAAATTAGTGAGAGTGGTGTGAATTAATTATTAATTAATTCACTAATTATAAACTCATTAATAAACTAAAGAATACATCAGTTAACTTCAGTGCATGGACAATTTCAATGGAGACAAGTGCAGAGATAGGTGAAAGGGCAAGTGTGACTATCAGTTGTGACTATAAGTGATGCATGGTTTGCATCCAACACTCAGTAGAGATGCCTATAAATAATGCATGATCAAGGCTCAGGTAATTCATTCTCATCAAGAGGCATTCTTTAGCAGGGATTGCGCAATAGAGGCAGGCTATCAAGTGGCAGAGATTGGAGCATGTGTTTTGCTAGATCTAGCTTGATTAGTGTGTAGCAAGTGGAGATTATACTGAGAGCTTGTGAGGAGCCTTTTATAATGATTGTTACATGATCTATATGACATATATAATATACAGATAATTGGGGTTTTTCAGCTTTAAGCTTTCCCATTACATATTATGTTCATATGTGTGAATTTTTATGGCTTTAATGAGTGCATGCAATTGATTTTATTTCCACATGTGATGATCAATGGTAGAAGAGATTATGTATTATGCATGAAGATAAAATAGTGTGTGATTAGGAGAATCTCGGTGGATAACATATCAGTTATTCAAATTTCTACATGGTATCGGAGCGATATTGATCATTGGAGCAATTGCAAAGCATTGAAGCGGTTGAGTTTTGTGCTGGTGGAATTAGAAATTGCTACAGTGTTTTCTTGGTGTCAAAGTTGAGATGTCTTTCAACGGATTGCGATTGGAGTATGCCCTTGAGGGCAGCTTGAATTATATTTCATGGAAGGACAGGATGGAGGCGGTGCTGGATGAAAATGGGTTGAAGGAATTCATAGATGCAGAAATTCCAAAAACGGGTTCTAGCGATGCTGCCGCACTTGACACATGGCAAAAGAAGGTAGCAAGGTGTCGAAGGATTCTGTTGGAAGGTGTGAAGGATCACATAGTGTCTAGCCTTCATGGTAAAGCTTCTCCATTCTTGATGTGGAAAGCTTTGACAGATTTGTTCCAAAGCAAGAGTGATCAGAGGAATTTGGCGCTTAAGGATAAACTCAGGAAAATAAAAATGGAGAAGAATGACACTATTCTGGTATACTTGACAAATTTTGTCCACTGCAGATGTTGTGGATCATATCCGCATATCCTTTTCAATTTTTATTTTGAGTATAAAAAATACAAAAAAATTAGAAAATTAGAAAAACATATGTTATAGTATAATGTTTTTATACTATCTCATAAAAAGAAGCGTTTCAAAGCTCGATGATTATTAAACTTTATTGAAATACATGTTTTGTTTTGAGCTTAAAGTTCAAGCAACTTCCCGAGTGGAAGTGGTGATCTTGGGAGAGTGGTTTCGGATTAGTTATTACGGTGGGGAAAATAGCCCGTTAATTATCAAAATCGGACCCCCCGTAGTTGACTGGACAAAATCTTGGGTGAACCGTGATCAATGGCTAAGATTCATTACGGGGGGTATAGGTTGATGTCTTCCGCCGTACTCCCGGACCCCCCGTAGTGACGTCATTTCGGCATTTATTATGGATTTTATTAGCTGTTAAATTGTTCTTTGTCCCATTCTCATTTGGTTATGGTTCTTTTTCCCTTTGAGTCATGCTCCCACCATCTTTTCATTACCCAATACCCCCGTATTGTTTTCATCATCTGTTAGCCATGGAAAAACGAGCCTCTCTATCCGGTTCATCAAGCTTCAGTTCTCTCATGGACAGTGAAAGGGACATTCACGATACCCTGTCATCTGTCAATCATCCCTTGCTGTATCACCAAGTGACCCTAAACACTGAGGAATCTTCAGTGTTTTTGGCCATGAAGAGTTTCGGTGTTTTGTCCGCCTGTATTCCAAAAAATCACTTGTTTCCTGAGTTCATCTCCTGGCTTGTCTCCTCAATATACCCTGGTAAATGTTTCATAATGAATTCGCAGGGAGAAAACGTTCTGCATGTATCAACGCAATTGATCCGAACAGGTTTACCTTCATGCTAGACAGAAAAGGGAAATATTTTGACATGGAAGTTTTATGAAGATGCATTAACACTAGCAAAGAGTAGAGCAGATAGCAGACACGAAAAGACACAAGTTTTAAAGGGAGAGACAGTGTTTAAATTTTTACAGAGGCACTTCAATTTGCTATGGAGGGTAAAGGCACTCTTCACAGAAAAGCTCACTCACAATCAGGCAGTTGCATTTAGATTGGAATACCTCAGCTACAGGAATGCTCCTACAACTCAAAGTGAACATTGGAAAAAATGCAAAATCTTCTCCATTGACACAGCAAAAAAGATCGCAACGGATAAATCAAAAGTAGCCGTCGATTCTGTAGCCACTTCAGGACCAGTTGTTCCTTTAGATTAGAAGTTATAAAAATTCTCATTATGTCATTTCTCAGGATTATGCAAATTTAATAAGATTTTTTCGAGGCATGTACCTCTATAACAGTTAATAGTTTAGGCAGTTAGAGTTAGTTAGAATAGTTAGAATCAATTTCCTTACTAGAAACTGTTTCATGATAATGTATAAAAAGAAAATTTGAAGAAAGATGATGGTTCCGAGTTTGGGACCTTGAAGCTAAAATTTTGTACTAAAGAATACTGAATTAATGAAAAGTTTTTGCAAGTTTCCTTCGTTCTGTTTATGCTGAATAGTTTCTCTGTTTTCATTATGTTTTCCATATATGTGAGTAAAATGGAGTAATTTGAGCTGCAGGTCTCTGGATACATGTGTATTTAAGAGTTAAATAAACCTTAATGGGCGCTCCTCTATTTTAACGTTATCATTACTCATTCCTTTAGGATTTTACACTGATAGATTCTATTTCAAGCAGCATATCAAATTGAAATCCTTTATTTCTTGTTTCTTCCAGCCTTTCACTTCAGCATAAGGAGGATATGGCATTGCAGAACCTTCCATGGGTTTAATATTTGAAGATTATATAATTAATGTTTGAAGGTTTATAGAACTGGGACAGATATACTTTTGTTTGTGACATAATATTTAATGTCTTGAGCATGGATTTCTTTACACAGCAAGAAATTGTTTCTCAAGGAACAACATTAATTGGCGCCGTTGCCGGGGAACGAAGATTCGAAGATTTTCCCTGGGTTTTGTTTTACATTTCCTCTGGTTGTTCAGAGAGGAGGAAATAGTACGCTGTGTTTGTTTGAAAATAGCTCTGGCTCCAAAGAAACCTCACACGAGGTCAGATTCCTCTCAGCAAATCGTTCCTGTTTTGTTTGATCCTGAGAAGCTTGTTTCAAAGAAGGGCCAGAAACTAAAAATATTTGATACACCAGAAACTACACTGCTCGCACCAGGCATCAGTGCACGCACTTTCATATCCAAGAAAGGTTCCAAGAAACTCACTTTCTCGGAAGAAGAGTCTGTTCGTTTTCAAGAACCCACATTAGAAGAGCAATCTTTGGAGTTTGTGTCTTTTCCTTTTACAGAAACTCAACCCCATATAGTTTCCAGCTATTCTTCAGTCATTCATACTCCAACTCCTATATCAGCTGTTCCACCTCATTCATCCTCTCCTAAAACTGGTATTCATTTTACCCCCGCTCAAGGAGCAGTTAACCCGGGCATAAACATGACAGTCCCTGCAGCCCCTGCTTTCTTGATGAATTGATATGCACCATTGAATCTACCCCAACCACTGCATGATATGCCTCAGGAGTATCTCAAGTTACTCCCTAGATTTACTGGTGAAGACGAAATAACTGCAGAACAACACTTGCCCCTGTTTTGCACATTTTCCGAGAATTTAAATGTTGAACATTTGGACGTTGTAATGAGACTTTTTGTCCAGTCTCTAAGTGGAGAGGCAAGGAAATGGTTTAAAGGATTGCCTAATGGTACCATAAATGATTGGGATACCCTAGAAACGCGTTTCACTGAGAGATGGGGTGAAAAAAGGGACCATGGCTATTCTTTGACAGAATTCAATGCAATAAAGAAGAAATTTGATGAAAGCATGAAAGATTTTGTGAAAAGATTTAATAAATTGTATAATAGTTTTCCTGTTGAAATGAAACCCCCTCCTATTGGAGCAAGGGTTGTTTTTGCTAGTGCATTTGAACCAGAATTCAGTTTCACATTGAGGGAAAGGAGGTCACCTACATTGGAGCAGATTCAAACTGATGCTCTGGAGATTGAGGCTAATATGTCCGCTGCTGGTAAAGTTCAAGATAAAGGAAAAGCTAAAGAAGAAACCTCAGCTCAAGAACAAAGAATTGATGATATGACTAAGGTTATAAATTTTTTTTCCAATAAATTAGTGAAATTGGAAATAGATAGTAAGCCTGCAAGACAGAACAGAGGGGTTTTTAATCCCCAATTTAAAAAACAGCCTCTACAGATTCTACAAAGAGAGAAGAAATATCTAGATCAGGTGCAAGCACCTTTGTACATAGAGGCAGCCCCGTCCCATTCAGCAGATGATGATGATGAGAGAGAGGATGATGCTCGAATTTCTGCTGTGTATATGGAAGACGATGAAACAGAAGAAGAAGCTGAAGAAGAAGAAGTGGAAGAAAATGATCTTTCATTTGATCAAGAAGAGATGGATGATTACTGCAGACAGTTCATAGACTTCATGCAATCCGAGTTGCATAAAAAGTACAATTTGAGGTCAAAGAAGAGACTAAGGACTCAAGAAAATGAAGAAAAATAATCAGAAGCAGCACCTGCTCCAATGGCGACTCCATTCTAGAAAGATCAAACTAAGAAAACAGATAAGGGGAAAAAGCCCATGAACGAAGAAAAAGATAAGGAGAAGCAACAAGCAGAAGCTTCTCAAACAAAAGTTAGGGATTCTAATATTTAAGAGAAATTGGTTACTGTTTCTAATCAAAACTCAAATTCCAAGAAAGATCAAGAAGAACCTGAAAAGTTGACAAAATCAAATCAAACTTTCAGTTTGTCGAAAGAGTTGGAGAAAGTGAAGATTCAAGTACCTCTTCTTGAGTTAATGAAAACACCTGGCTATAAGAAAGAGATTGTCGAGTTTATCAATTTATCTCAGTCTGATGAAGTAGGTGATATAGTAAATCTGCAGGAAGAGAAACCAGTGGTTACATTTGGACCTCATGTTGAAGAGGTAGATTCATCTGTCCCTCCTTTTTATATATCACTTCCGTTACATGATTTTGTTCTACATAACTGCATGCTAGATTCTGGTGCGTCCCACAATCTGATGCCATTGTGTGTGATGAAAGAGTTGAATTTGCAAATCACCAAGCCATATCGAGATCTTTATTCTTTTGACTCAAAAAGGGTAAAGTGTGTGGGTCTAATTAAGGATATGGTTGTTACATTGGCTCAAATCCTAGCCAAAAGCATTATGATGGATGTTGTAGTGGCAGATATTCCTGCCAGGTTTGGTATGTTATTATCTAGATCATGGGGGGAAAAGCTTGGAGGAGTTTTGAAGCTAGATTTTACATATGCTATCATTCCCGTTTTCAATGGTGAAGAGAGGAGGTTGTATAGAGAGACTAGATTTCAAAAAACTACTACCAAGAAAGATGCAGGTAATTCACCAATTTATGGCCAAGAGAAGGATGACCTCTCTTGCTTCATGTTGCATGAAGATGCAGAATTTGCTGAAGAATCGCAAGGGCAGCTTCCTTCAGCAATTGTACATAAGGAGCTGCATTCGAACAAGCTATGGAAGTGTTATTTTGATGGTGCGTTTTCCAAAGAAGGCACTGGAGCTGGTTTCATTTTTGTTTCTCCTGAAGGCAACCTTGTGCCTTTTTCTTTCAAATTGGAGTTTGAGTCCACTAATAATGTTGCAAAATATGAAGCATTAATCATTAGTTTGCAGACAACTAAGAAAATGGGAATTCAGTCTATGACTGTGTTTGGGGATTCAGAATTAATTATAAGACAGATCAAGAATTTATGTCAAACTAAACATCCCAGGTTAAGAGCATATCGGAATGAGGTTTGGGATCTGATCGAAAATTACTTTGAAGCCTTCAACTTACAGTTTGTTCCAAGGGAAGAAAATAGAATGGCTGATTCTTTGGCGGTTGTAGCAAGTACATTCAAGCCTCCGATCAGTCTGAGACTAAGGTATGAAATTGAGATAAGACATAGACCTTCAATTCCTGACAATATTAAACACTGGCAGGTCTTTGAGGACGATGAACAGATTAAGCAGTTTCTATTGATGATTGAAGATTTTGAAGATCATCAGATTGATTTGGAAACTGATGAAGATGAATTGGCTACTAAGACTCTTAAAAAGAAGATTGGCGGTTAGGAAATCATTCAGTTGAAAGACAATGCTTTTCCAAGAGGCTTAGTGCCTCTGGAAAGACTGTTTGATGCAAACGACGTTGCAGTAAATCAGAAGAAAGCAAACCAAGATGAGCAGGTGGAAGATTGCAATTTAGGGACTCAACAGGAGCCTAAAATGATCAAATTGTTCAAAGGGGTCTCGAAGGAATACAAAGAAAGGTACGTAGATTTGTTCAAACAATTCCAAGATGTATTTTCTTGGTCTTATGATGATTTGAAGACATATGATAAGAGTATCATACAGCATAAAATCCCACTGAAGGATGGAGTCAAGCCGCATAAATAGAAGCTCCGGCAAATCAATCCATTGTTGTTGGCTCCGATCAAAAAGGAGGTAAAGAAATTGCTGCAGGTCAAAATAATTGTTCTGCTTAGATATTCAGATTGGGTTTCCAATCTTGTACCAGTCCAAAAGAAAAACAGAGAGATAAGGCTGTGTGTAGATTTCATAAATTTGAATAGGGCTTCATTGAAAGATAATTACCCTTTTCCGAAGATGGATTTTGTTTTACAGAAGGTGACTGGAGCTTATAGATTATCTATGGTGGATGGCTTTTCAGGGTATAACCAGGTGGTTGTGGAGAAAGAAGATCAGAAGAAAACTGCTTTCACTACACCATGTGGAACATTCATGTATGCTAGGATGCCCTTTGGACTAATGAATGCAGGAGCTACATTCCAAAGAGCGATGGATATTGCATTTGTTGGAGTTCAGTTTGTAGTTATTTATTTGGATGATGTCACAATTTTTTCAAATTATGATGAAGAACACTTGCAGCATTTGTAGAAAGCTTTCTTGAAGTGTAGAAAGTATGGGTTATCGTTGAATCCTAAAAAATCTCTGTTTTCCCTGGAAGAAGGTAAACTGTTGGGTCATATTGTTTCAAAACAAGGTGTGAAAATAGATCCAGCGAGGGTTGAAGCAATACAGTCCATTCCACTGCCCCGAAGCAAAAAAGATATTAAGAGATTTCTTGGAAAAATTAATTTTCTAAGAAGATTCATTCCCAATTACGCAGAAATCATCAAAAAGATAACCGACATGTTGAAAAAGGATGCCGAAGTGAAGTGGGGCAAAGAAGCGCGAGAATCCTTCCAAAGGATTAATAAAGAAGCTTTAAAGGAAGCGCCTGTTCTCATCAGTCCAGATTATTTGAAGCCATTTCAAATTTTCTCCTTTGCATCTCCCTCAACGATTGCAGCTGTGTTATTATAGAGAAATGAAGAAAAGCACGTACAACCTGTAGCATATTTTAGTAAAGTTCTCCGAGATGCAGAATTGAAATATAATATATTGGAGAAACAAGTTTACGCTCTGGTGAAAGCATTGAAATCTTTTAGAACTTATATCCTTCATTCTCAAATCTTAGCATATGTTCCCAATTCAGCTGTAAAGGATGTCCTAGTACAGAGAAATGTGGAAGGAAAAAGAGGAAAATGGATTGCTAAAATCCAGGAATATGACCTGGATGTAAAACCAACTAAACGGGTCAAAGGATTGGGATTGGCCAAATTATTGATAGAGTCAAATTTCCAAGCATTGGGAATTAATTTGTTGGCCCCTGTGGATGAAGTCGTTGGAGAAACAGGTGATAATAAGTCAAAGATAGCAATTAAGTATAATTTTCTCTGCTCGGATTGGTATAAGGATATTGTTCATTATTTATGCTTTTTTTCTTGTCCCCCTTCAATTAATAGAACTAAATACAGGGCTTTAAAACTTAAGGCTCAGCCTTATGTCATAATCGAAGCAAAGTTATATTGGAAAGATCCTGCTGGTGTATTATTGTTGTGTTTGACAGAGGAGGAAGTTCCAGAGGTAATCAAAGAACATCATGAATGCTTGTGCGGGGGACACTATAGTTGGAAGGTAACTGCTCATAAAGTTTTTAAATCAGGATTCTATTGGCCATCTGTTTTTGCTGATTTTTATAAAGCAGTCAGGAGTTGTCAAAAATGCCAGGTATTTGCAGAGAAGAAGAAGTTAGCTCCATTGCCTCTTTTCCCTGTTTTTGTTGAAGAGCCTTTCAGACAATGGGGATTGGATTTCATTGGGGAAATCAATCCACCATCCAGTGGGAAATTTAAGTGGATCCTTACTGCTACGGATTATTTTAAAAAGTGGGTGGAGGAAATCCCCACCGGGAAGGCAAATGATTTGGTTGTTATGAAGTTTTTAGAAGTAAATATCTTTAGCAGGTTTGGATGTCCAGTAAATATTGTGACAGATAATGCCCAAGTTTTCAGCTCACTAAGGTTCATTAATTTTTTCCAGACTTACAATGTGATATTCTCTCATTCTACAGCTTATCATCCACAGGGGAACGACTTGGCAGAATCTTCTAACAAAACATTGGTAAGAATTCTGAAGAAAACAATCAATGAAAATAAGAAGAATTGGGATACAAAGTTAGTTTTTTCTCTATGGGCAACAAGGATGACTACTAGGAGGTCTACGGGCAAGTCTCCTTATGAGCTCGTATACGGTACTCAAGCATTTTTTCCCACCCAGTTGGTGAAACCTGTGATTTCCTTCCTCCAAGATGCTTAAGCAGAACCGAATGCTATGATCAGAAGAATGAACAATGTGATGGAACTAAGTGAAAACAGAAATAAAGTTCGGGACAACTTGCTCACTTATCAGCAGAAGATGAAGACAATATTTGACAGGAAAGCAAAAGAAATCATGTTTCAGAAGGGAGACTTAGTATTGAGATGGGATGTACGAAGGGAGGACAAAGGGAAACATGGAAAATTTGACCCTTTGTGGTATGGTCCATTCAAAATAAATGAAGTCAAGATGAATAACACTTTCATGCTGGAAAATCTTGAAGGAGAAGTATTAGATATGCCTGTGAATGGGCAATATCTAAAGCATTACTTCCGGCACTAAAGAAGCTGTTTCACCATCATTGTATATATCCGGTGTGATCATTGTACATTTTCCACCAAGCAATATGTGACTCCATGCCCGAAGTGAAGGCACTGATCTACAGGTTCTTAGTGTTTTGTGGCAAAAACACTATCCCCAGGTGGAGCCAGATGTTGTGGATCATATCCGCATATCCTTTTCAATTTTTATTTTGAGTATCAAAAATACAAAAAAATTAGAAAATCAGAAAAACATATGTTATAGTATAAGGTTTTTATACTATCTCATAAAAAGAAGCGTTTCAAAGCTCGATGATTATTAAATTTTATTGAAATACATGTTTTGTTTTGAGCTTAAAGTTCAAGCAACTTCCCGAGCGGAAGTGGTGATCGTGGGAGAGTGGTTCCGGATTAGTTATTACGGTGGGGAAAATAGCCCATTAATTATCAAAATCGGACCCCCCGTAGTTGACTGGTCAAAATCTTGGGCGAACCGTGATCAATGGCTGAGATTCATTACGGGGGGTATAGGTCGATGTCTTCCGCCGTACTCCCGGACCCCCCGTAGTGACGTCATTTCAGCATTTATTATGGATTTTCTTAGCTGTTAAATTGTTCTTTGTCCCATTCTCGTTTGGTTATGGTTCTTTTTCCCTTTGACTCGTGCTCCCGCCATCTTTTCATTACCCAATACCCCCGTATTGTTTTCATCGTCTGTCAGCCATGGCAAAACGAGCCTCTCTATCCGGTTCATCAAGCTTCAGTTCTCTCATGGACAGTGAAAGGGACATTCATGATACCCTGTCATCTATCAATCATCCCTTGCTGTATCACCAAGTGACCCTAAACACTGAGGAATCTCCAGTGTTTTCGGCCATGAAGAGTTCCGGTGTTTTGTTCGCCTGTATTCCAAAAACTCACTTGTTTCCTGAGTTCATCTCCTGGCTTGTCTCATCAATATACCTTGGTAAATGTTTCATAATGAATTCGCAGGGAGAAAACGTTCTGCAGGTATCAACGCAATTGATCCGAACAGGTTTACCTTCATGCTGGATAGAAAAGGGAAATATTTTGACATGGAAGTTTTATGAAGATGCATTAACACTGGCAAAGAGTAGAGCAGATAGCAGACATGAAAAGACACAAGTTTTAAAGGGAGAGACAATGTTTAAATTTTTACAGAGGCACTTCAATTTGCTATGGAGGGTAAAGGCACTCTTCACAGAAAAGCTCACTCACAATCAGGCAGTTTCATTTAGATTGGAATACCTCAGCTACAGGAATGCTCCTACAACTCAAAGTGAACTTTGGAAAAAATGCAAAATCTTCTCCATTGACACAGCAAAAAAGATCCCAACGGATAAATCAAAAGTAGCCGTTGATTCCGTAGCCACTTGAGGACCAGTCGTTCCTTTAGATTAGAATTTATAAAAATTCTCATTATGTCATTTCTCAGGATTATGCAAATGTAATAATATTTTTTCGAGGCATGTACCTCTATAACAATTAATAGTTTAGGTAGTTAGAGTTAGTTAGAATAGTTAGAATCAGTTTCATTACTGGAAACTGTTTCATGATAATGTATAAAAAGACAATTTGAAGAAAGATGATGGTTCCGAGTTTGGGACCTTGAAGCTAAAATTTTGTACTAAAGAATACTGAATTAATGAAATGTTTTTTCAAGTTTCCTTCGTTCTGTTTATGCTGAATAGTTTCTCTGTTTTCATTATGTTTTCCATATCTGTGAGTAAAATGGAGTAATTTGAGCTGCAGGTCTCTGGATACATGTGTATTTAAGAGTTAAATAAACCTTAATGGGTGCTCCTCTATTTTAACGTTATAATTACTCATTCCTTCAGTATTTTACACTGATAGATACTGTTTCAAGCAGCATATCAAATTGAAATCCTTTATTTCTTGTTTCTTCCATCCTTTCACTTCAGTCTAAGGAGGATATGGCATTGCAGAACCTTCCATGGGTTTAATATTTGAAGATTATATAATTAATGTTTGAAGGTTTATAGAACTGGGACAGTTATACTTTTGTTTGTGACATAATCTTTAATGTCTTGAGCACAAATTTCTTTGCACAGCAAGAAATTGTTTCTCAAGGAACAATAGCAGGGATGAGCTTGGGAGTGTAGGAGTTAGTGTGGATGAAGAAGGACAAGTCAAGAAGGTTGGGATTCGAGCAAAGAATCTCTATAGACTTGAAGTAGATGGGATGTCTACGGAGCTTCCTATTGTTGGGAAGTGCAAGAAAGACATGCAATTGATGCTTGAGAGGGAGCAAGTTTTGCATGCAGGTAAGAGTGAACCTCGAGATGTGGAGCAGCCACAAGATGAGGATCATGGAGTGGGAGAAACCACTCATGCAGAGAAATTTCGTGCTAGATGGGCAGAGGGAGTGCATGCAGCTATACCACCAGGTGAGAGGTGGGGCAACATGCATGAGTAATCCCAAGAGGAGATTTCTGGGCAGGATTCATGAGATGGTGTGGATATCATGAATTAAACCTGGCTACGAGGTGCCCAGAGTGCAGCAGTAGCATGATCAGTTGGATTGTGCAGGCAGATCAAAGTGATAGTGTCAGATACTGGAGCGCAAATCAGAGTTGACAGCAAGTGCAGAGTGCATGGGTGCAAGAGTTCAACAGCGCAGTGGTTTCTGATGACATGTGCAGTTGGGCCCAGTAGAAGTCAAAGAATTTGATGATAGATGCATCATACTGATTGAGTTATTTGGAGCCTATTCAGTTTCAAAGGAGTTGCAAGGAAGATGCATGGAGTTGCATGGTGCTTGTGAAGGTTGCAGGGCGAATGCATGGAGTTGCATGTCGCATGCAAAGACAGTCCTTTCTTGTTGAGAGGGAGTGTTGAAGATTGCAACAAGAAACAGTGAAGGAGGCATCCTGCAACATCATTCCTAATCCTAGTTGGAAAGTGATCGCCTAAACTAGGTGGGGGCCACACAGGTGATTTTTGTCGCAAAGTCTATTTTTAGACATATGGATCATATTCTATGAGTTGCGGGATGCTATTTGTGGATGGTTGGTCAAGCTTGAAAAATATATGGACTTATATTTTTAGACATATTGGGCGGAATCTATTTTTATATTGCCAGTCTAAAAATAGATATGTCGAATATTATTAGCTCTTAATAATATTTGGACTCTAAACATTATCTTATTCTCTTGGAGCACTTCAGTTAAGTGCAAAGATGTGGCACAAGAGCTGACCGAAGGAATTACGCTATTCCTGAGGGTTATGTGGAGCTATTTCATGGATACTTTAGTTAGAACTCATGTGAGAGAGTTTGGTGGAGTTGATTGAGGAATTTAATGGAGTTGTGTTCAGTTTAACTAATCTAAACATAGTTGAGCTATTTGTATCTAGTTTAACTGATTGATACAATTAGTGAGAGTGGTGTGAGATAATTATTAATTAATTCACTAATTATAAACTCATTAATAAACTAAAGAATACATCAGTTAACTTTAGTGCATGGACAGTTTCAATGGAGACCAGTGCAGAGATAGGTGAAAGGGCAAGTGTGACTATCAGTTGTGACTATAAGTGATGCATGGTTTGCATCCAACACTCAGTAGAGATGCCTATAAAGACTGCGTGAGCAAGGCTGGGGTAATTCATTCTCACCAAGAGGCATTCTTCAGCAGGGATTGCGCAGTAGAGGCAGGCTATCAAGTGGTAGAGATTGGAGCATGTGTTTTGCTAGATCTAGCTTGATTAGTGTGCAGCAAGTGGAGATTATACTGAGAGCTTGTGAGGAGCTTTGTATGATGATTGTTACATGATCTATATGACATATATAATATACAGATAATTGGGGGTTTTTATCTTTAAGCTTTCCCATTACATACTGTGTTCATATGTGTGAATTTTTATGGCTTTAATGAGTGCATGCAATTGATTATATTTCCACATGTGATGATCAATGGTAGAAGAGATTATGTATTGTGCATGAAGATAAAATAGTGTGTGATCAGGAGAATCTCGGTGGATAACATATCAGTTATTCAAATTTCTACATGGTATCGGAGCGATATTGATCATTGGAGGAATTGCAAAGCATTGAAGGGGTTGAGTTTTGTGCTGGTGGAATTAGAAATTGCTACGGTGTTTTCTTGGTGTCAAAGTTGAGA
Organism: Pinus albicaulis; assembly: GCA_034641835.2. Taxonomy (NCBI): domain Eukaryota; kingdom Viridiplantae; phylum Streptophyta; class Pinopsida; order Pinales; family Pinaceae; genus Pinus; species Pinus albicaulis. The sequence continues at coordinate 579,415,156 of CM076583.1, forward strand.
TGTCTTTCAACGGATTGTGATTGGAGTATGCCCTTGAGGGCAGCTTGAATTATATTTCATGGAAGGATAGGATGGAGGTGGTGCTGGATGAAAATGGGTTGAAGGAATTCATAGATGCAGAAATTCCAAAACCGGGTTCTAGCGATGCTGCCGCACTTGACGCATGGAAAAAGAAGGTAGCAAGGTGTCGAAGGATTCTGCTGGAAGGTGTGAAGGATCAAATAGTGTCTAGAATTCATGTTAAAGCTTATCCATTCTTGATGTGGAAAGCTTTGATAGATTTGTTCCAAAGCAAGAGTGACCAGAGGAATTTGGCGCTCAAGGATAAACTCAGGAAAATAAAAATGGAGAAGAATGACACTATTCTAGTATACTTGAAAAAGTTTGTCCACCGCAGGGATGAGCTTAGGAGTGTAGGAGTTAGTGTGGATGAAGAAGGACAAGTCAAGAAGGTTGGGATTCGAGCAAATAATCTCTACAAACTTGAAGTAGATGGGATGTCTACGGAGCTTCCTACTGTTGGGAAGTGCTAGAAAGACATGCAATTGATGCTCGAGAGGGAGCAAGTTTTGCATGAAGGTAATAGTGAACCTCAGGACATGAAGCAGCCATGTGATGAGGATCATGGAGTGGAAGAAACCACTCATGCAGAGAAATTTCGTGCCAGATGGGCAGAGGGAGTGCATGCAGCTAAACCACCAGGTGAGAGGTGGGGCGACATGCATGAGTAATCCCAAGAGGAGATTTCTGGGCAGGATTCATGAGATGGTGTGGATATCATGAATTGAACCTGGCTATGAGGTGCCCACAGTGCAGCAGTAGCATGATCAGTTGGATTGATTCAGGCAGATCAAAGTGACAGTGTCGGATACTAAAGCGCGAATCAGAGTTGACAGCAAGTGCAGAGTGCACGGGTGCAAGAGTTCAACAATGCAGTGGTTCCTGATGACATGTGAAGTTGGGCCCAGTAGAAGTAAAAGAATTTGATGATAGATGCATCAGACTGATTGAGTTTTTTGGAGCCTATTCAGTTTTAGAGGAGTTGTAGAGAAGATGCATGGAGTTGCATGGCGCTTGTGAAGGTTGCAGGGCGAATGCATGGAGTTGAATGTCGCATGCAAAGACAACCCTTTCTTGTTGAGAGGGAGTGTTGAATATTGCAACAAGAAATAGTGAAGGAGGCATCCTGAAACATCATTCCTAATCCTAGTTGGAAAGTGATCACCTAAACTAGGTGGGGGCCACATAGGTGATTTTTGTCGCAAAGTCTATTTTTAGATTATGTTTATTTTTAGACATATGGATCATATTCTATGAGTTGCGGGATGCTATTTGTGGATGGTTGGTCAAGTTGGAAAAATAGATGGAATTCTATTTTTAGACATATTGGGCGGAATATATTTTTAGATTGCCAGTCTAAAAATAGATATGTCGAATATTATTAGCTCTTAATAATATTTGGACTCTAAACATTATCTTATTCTCTTGGAGCACTTCAGTTAAGTGCACAGATGTGGCACAGGAGCTGACAGAAGGAATTATGCTATTCCCGAGGGTTAAGTGGAGCTATTGCATGGATACTTCAGTTAGAACTCATGTGACAGAGTTTGGTGGAGTTGATTGAGGAAGTTAGTGGAGTTGTATTCGGTTTAACTAATCTAAACATAGTTGAGCTATTTGTATTCAGTTTAACTAATTGATACAATTAGTGAGAGTGGTGTGAATTAATTATTAATTAATTCACTAATTATAAACTCATTAATCAACTAAAGAATACATCATTTAACTTCAGTGCATGGACAGTTTCAATGGAGACCAGTGCAGAGATAGGTGAAAGGGCAAGTGTGACTATCAGTTGTGACTATAAGTGATGCATGGTTTGCATCCAACACTCAGTAGAGATGCCTATAAATACTGAGTGAGCAAGGCTGGGGTAATTAATTCTCATCAAGAGGCATTCTTCAGCAGGGATTGCGCAATAGAGGCAGGCTATCAAGTGGTAGAGATTGGAGCATGTGTTTTTCTAGATCTTGCTTGATTAGTGTGTAGCAAGTGGAGATTATATTGAGAGCTTGTGAGGAGCTTTGTATGATGATTGTTACATGATATCTATGAAATATATAATATACAGATAGTTGGGGGTTTTCAGCTTTAAGCTTTCTCATTACATACTGTGTTCATATGTGTGAATTTTTATGGCTTTAATGAGTGCATGCAATTGATTTTATTTCCGCATTGATGATCAATGGTAGAAGAGATTCTGTATTGTGCATGAATATAAAATAGTGTGTGATTAGGAGAATATCAGTGGATAACATATCAGTTATTCAAATTTCTACATGCCTTAGAAATAAGCCACTTCGAGGGGAAACCTCCTTTACATTACATAAATGAACAATTCTTGTATGATACAAATGACAAAACCTCCTTATTATATATAGGAGTCCATGGGGTCACAATATAGTCTTCTCCTACCTACCAATAATAATGTATGGGAACAATAATAACAATATGGGAGTTACAGTAGTATAAAAATAACAATAATGGGGCTACACTAAAAATAATAAGGGGATACACTAGTATTATTGGGACCTGTCAACATTGATGTCAACCTAGTGGATATTTTATGAGTATGGATGCATAATGTCATTGGATTGTTGATGATCATGAAGAAATTTTAGATTATGATTGCATAATTTCATTGGACAGTTGATGATCATGATGAAATGATGAATGTTGGAAAGTTGAACAATTGTTTATTTATATTTGAGGTCAATGTTCAAGCATGAAGAAGATCTTAGTTTATTTAGGGACGAACTCTAATTATAAATGGCTAGCTAGTGTTTTTAACCTATATTTTTAGTTTGTAAACCATGTCCACAACCCAGATTAACTATTTGCAATAAACATCTGCATTGTGAGGCATGGAAAACAATACAAGGCCTCCAAAACCATGGCCTTCTCCCTTGGTTTTTTCCCATGTTAATCTCATGTCGGTGCAAGATCTCATTTACAATTGAAATTTACTAAAGGATTTACCAAGGTAATTTGATGGCCAACTTGATTTGGTATTTGGTCAATGGATATAAATCTATGCATGGCATCAAAGGAATTGAGTAGGGTGAGCGATTGAGTGGTGCGATTTGATTACCATAATTGTGTTTTCTTTATGTTTCGGTACTAGTGGATGGTAATCATATAGATGCTTCTCTCTCATCATCAAAGCATAATTTTTTGGTGCAAATTGCCTTTATGTTCTTACCCTTTTTTTGGTCTAGGTGTGATTGAATTCTATGGGGTTGATTAAGCTCATGATCTAACATTATAGTATGAATTTGTTGTGGTCACATTCCATCATGTCTTAGCAATTTGAATGTGTCTGAAAGTTTAAGGGTCATGGTTTGGTCTCTAACCCCTATTCAAAGACCGTGGGAAGGTGTATGAATGGAAGGTGTAATTCAAAGATCAATCAGGGCGTCGATTCAATAGTATGGATCATGCGACATGAACAATTGTTTTATCTAGATTTGCCTTATGTAACAATGTGGTTTTGATAATTTGAACACAATAGTGACCTGCTCCATAGAATGTGTATCCATTATCTGGTACAGATATGTTCATGTGTATGAGTGATGTGAGGACTGGCTAAATTTCTGCAATCCAGGTGAATCTATGGGTGATTGGGTGATCTGGGTTCGATGGAGAATGTTAACAGTGTTCTAGTGATTTTGCGTATAGTAATGATTAAGGAGTTGTGTGTTCTAGCGAAAATCTTGTTAGTTCCTTAGTGTGATTGGGTGTGATATATGATATGGTGTAATCACATCAAATATTCCAAATTATAACATGAAGCCATGATCAAGTATAGCCCAAGATTTCATATCAGGCTGTGTGAAAATAAGGAGTTTTCTTGTATGTTGTCTCTATTCCTATGCAAATAATGATTGTGTGAGGATTATGCAATGAGAGAGTGTGGAATTGGAGTGATCAAGTGTTGTTCATCAATTTATGGTCTAACTTGTGATTCTGTAACTAAGGACGGCTTGATCTAGTGATTTAGATGTGTGCACACTTGTGATCTTAAAATTGTGCTTGAAAGGTATGTGCTTCCACAAAGGTGTAATCCCAAGTTTTGAGGAGGTGACCCAATATGAAGAATGTATGGGTGTGAACCAATGTTCTTGTAGATTTCATAATATGTGTTTGTGATGCGTTAATGGTATTTTACCTCATTTTGGTATGTTTTTATGGTGTTGTATTATGGTTTAAATGAAACTATTGAAATTATAATCAGTTAAGAGTTCAGAACTATGTGTTGGTGTTGATATGATCCTCATATCAATTTAGTGATAACAGTGTTGTGATTGTAAGGCCAAAGGGTTAAATATATTCTATCTTTGTTGCAAGCCTAATAATTGTTAGAACTTGTTGACATTTCATGAAACATGGCTTGAACTTAACCAATAGTATATTATGGCAAAACTTATTTCTTGTATTGATTGAAAAAGGTACTTTTGTTTTCTGTTGTCTATGAAGTTTGAGGCTTGTTGGTGAAGTTGTGTTTATATATTCATATGATGTTAGAGCCTTCTTGATTGTATGTCTACTGACAAGTCATAGATGTTAGAGTTGGTTAATATTGTTGAGTATGATTATGAATAGTACCTGATTTGATGATATGTCGAGTTTCAGTTTGATTGTTTTGATGTTTATATAAAATTAGTATTTGAATGCTTATGACAAGGTATGGAGTTGATATTATGATAGGGATACATGAATACTAATGTTGTAATGGTATGTTGAGATGTTTATGGTTCAAAATATATGTTGATTTAAGAAATTGTATTGAGAGATAAGGGCAGTCCGCAAATTCTTGTATATTATTAATCCTAACAATTATAATGTGTTGTTGCTACTAATGATAGAGAAAATGTGTCATTGATGATTGTGTATCCAAAATTGGCATTCATATCAACTAGAGTTAGTGTTACCTGCTAATGAGGATGCTTGTTGTGAAAATAATTAGAGAAAACTAAATAAGAATATAAGAGACATAAAAATGGAGAAAAAAAGGCTTTAAGCCTTGATTTCATATTCACAAATAATAATGATACATAATTCACACACATGAAGCCTCGTATTACAGAATTGAGGTTCTCATAATAAATTACCAATTTGGCTAATTGGTTGAACCTTCTCCATAACTTTCTCCATAATATCTCTATGAATATCTCCACAAATATCTTAGCTTATATTTTTGCGATATCCATCCCTAACTTATCTCATTATCCTCATCTTTGTTCATACGTAAACTTGTAAATTAATTCTAATTTCATGATTAATAATTTCATAATTTCATTATTTTGTGAATACTTGGACTTATTGATTTTTTATGTGACCGATGACACTAACATTCCCCCCCTCAATCATAATTCCAGAGTAAGAACCATGTACCATCTCCAAGTCTTCATGTTGAAACTCCTATGTGTTGAGATGTTGAAGAACTATTGTATTGAGATGTTGAAAAACTATTGTGTTGAGTCGCTGAAGAATTTCTTGAAAAAACACTAAAACTGGATGTTGAAAATTGAAAGTTCACTTTCTCATCTAGAAAATTTGGTGATGCCCATTGGCATATTTGATGATGCCCACTAGCATATTTGAGGATGCCCACTAGCATGTTTTTTAATTCCCACTAGCATATTTGTTGATTTTCATTGGAAAATTTGTTGAGTTTGTCAAGTCTGACAACCATCTTCAATTCCATCATCATTTCCCCACTTTTTCATTTGAAAGGAGAGACATCAGGTGGTTTTTGTTTGACCATTGATCATCTACATTTTAGTTTTGAACTCCCCCCCTTAAGGTGTAGGATAGTTTCTCTTGCTCAATTCTTTAAGCAAATTTATCTTTACCTTTGTCTTGAGTATATTGTAGGACTTATGTAGCTTATTTACTTCTAGATTCCATCTCCAAGGGTTTATCCATCCATAATTAATTGTCATTTTAATATTCTTCTGCATTTGACAATTCTTTGATAGATGATTTGTCTTTCCACAATGAAGAAAAGGTTGGAGATCAAAACATTTACTCTCCATATGACCATTTCTTTCATAATGGTTACACTTAACAAGATATTGGGTATTTTTTAGAAAACATACACTTACAAACTGAATTGGTTTTGTGAAATATAGAATATAAAAATTGTTCTCTTTGGTGTATCCCAAGCCATGTCGAATGAAATTTCTTCCCAAGGTCTCATCACCATCTTAGAAAGACCAAATTCTTATTTTTCTTCACACCTGCTACTGTTGTTGATATTCTCTACTTGGTTCATTAAGTCATTTGTACCACACTAAGCATCAATCATCTCTATTAACAATTCATCTATATCGCATGTTGCATAAAACTCTTTAGCACAACTAGTTGCATCATTTTTATTTAGTAGCACAACTTGCTGGATGAGATCATCTATGCCACAACTTTCATCAACTTGGTGGATTAGATCATTTGTGTCACAATTTTCATCAACATGTTGAATGAGGTAATTTGTTTCACAAATTACATTTGTTTTTTGGATGAGGTATTTTGTGTCACATATTGCATCTATATTTTATGTACATCTTGCATCAAGTAGATCGTGTTTTTGCCTCAATTTTATCTGGAGTGCATTAATGAGTTGTTATTTCATATCTAGTTAATTTTGAAGATATTTTGTTGCTTTTAATGAGCTAGTTATTTGATTAATTATTTTTTTATTTCACTTTAATTTCCACTCAATTACTTTGATTTTGTTGTGATATTCATGATTGTACTCTTGCAATTCTTTAATTTCCTATGATGCATTTTGCAAGCACTTTCATCCTTTACCCATTTTGATCTTTTAACACACTCGCTTGATTTTTATGTCACCTTAGGGTGTTGGGTACCATTGATAATTCACCCTAAAATACAATTATAATATTTAAATTATTAAAATCACTCCTTTTGAAGTAAAATATTACTTTTAATTACGACAATGTCTTTCCTTTAAAATAAAATTCACTTATCACTCCAAAAAAATATATTACAAATCACTTATCACTCCAAATTTCAAAATTACCTCCTCATAATTAAGTAAAATTCACACCTTATCTCTCCATTAAAATTATAAATTTCAAAATAAAATTTCTCCTTATCCTTACTTTTTAATCCCCTTTTTATATTTCTAACAAATTTTTTTTTTTATTTAGTCACATTCAAAAAGCGAATTGTCATTTCATAATTTAATGCATGCCTTAAAAAAATCATTGGAGAGATTAATTACACATGACAACCAGAGCTCTCAACACATCCATTCATCAACGCATCTCCTATCCACACACAGTCCTCTATGCAAATGGATTCCACATTGGCTACATGATTTGGATCCACACTGTACAGATCTCCTAAATGGTGGTGTTTGTTCTTCCAATGAAATTTTTTGGCTCAATGCTCCATCCATGCTACAGATTTTCACTGTTTCTACACGATGGTTTTTCTTTTTCCCTTGTCTTCTCCATGTTGATCGATTCCACGAGCTTGCAACACTAGCTCTTCTAGGCAGAGATTAGGGGAAAACCTTGATGATGATCATTTTTATCACACAAAGTCCATCCAACTCAAATCAGCAAATCCAAATCAAATCAGCTTGTACACAGATAATATCAAATAATTTGGAAACTTTTGTTGATAGCTTATGTGAGCTATGGTCGAGTCAGCAAATTTCAAATGAGGACATAACACTACAAAACTTGGCAGTGGAAGAGCACTGTTTTCAAGCAATTTCAGGAATTTTGAAGGAGTTTTTAGCAAAAATAACGATTCAAAATTAGGAATAAATACTTAAAAGGAATCAAAAATTAAAACTTAAAACTTAAAATTTCCCATTAAATAGTACCTCCAGCCATTGATGAATTATACTATGTAGAAAAAGTAATTTTGCAGAGATGAAATCTGCACAAAGATCAACGCTCCAAGAAGTGCTCCAACGAATGGTTTATTGCGGATTATTCAAGGAAACAAAATAGACTTTAATAAAACTATAACGCAGTAGCCAGAGCATCGAGAGATCTTCTCCACGTTCACTTTTCTTCAACGAAGCCTCCTTAACGTAGCCACTACATAGCACTACATCCTCAACACCAACTCTAAAGAAAATCTGAAGGCACTTCCAAGCTCTCCTCAATCTGACTTGATGATATAAGGCCGAAGGGGATTAAGTTAGTGAGGTTGGGGACCAAACAAAATAATTTATAGCCAAGCTTCCATCAAGCTTCTATTGGCTATTCGTTAAGTGTTCCACAAATCATGGTAGATAACTATAATGGGAGTAACAGACTAGATAAATGCAATGGGAGTAACAGATCACTTCAGAAGCTCCCAAAAAGAAATTAATTAACTTCAGTTGATTTCCTAATTTAAGGAAATAACTGCAGTTGGTTTCCATAATTTAAGGAAACAACTGCAGATCAGTTTCCAGAAATCGCACGTTGGGAGAGGGAGCTTAACATTCTCGCACTTGGTCCATACTTCCAATCTTAATGTCTCATCTTAAAACCCATTGAAAATTTGTATTAAGTAATAGATACATGAATCATGGCGATAAGTCCTCTAATGACAAGTATTATCTTACATGTATTACTATGTATTTGTTTCTATTAAAATTTATGTGGCAACAATTTCTTAATGAATAAACCCTATGTTCATTCTTCGTCCTACATAGATGAATGCTCTCAAATAAAATTAAGGTGCAAATAAATATGAGAAAAACATCACAATAATTAAGAATTTCATTAAAATAACATTGTTCATACAATGAGAAACTACATAATGGAACCAAGTCCCATATTGATTACATGATCCTTGAATTTAAATGGTGGCATGCCCTTAGTCAAAGGATCAACGATCATCAATTTCAGTGCTAGCGTGCTCAATGACCACTTTCTTTTCTTTAAAATGTTCCCTTATGGCTAAATACTTAATGTTGATGTGTTTATTTTGACTCCCACTTTTGTTGTTCTTAGCCATAAAAACAACAAATGAATTATTGCATTACATTCTCAATGGCTTAGAAATAGAATCCATAATTCTAAGCCTAGAAATGAAACTCTTAAGCCATACACCTTGTAAAGTAGCCTCAAAATAGGAGAAGAACTCGGCTTCCATAGTGGAAGTGGAAATCAAGGTTTTCTTGACACTCCTCCATGATACAGCTCCACCGGCCATCATAAAAATGTATCCTGATGTTGATTTGCGTGAATCAACACATCCAGCAAAGTCGGAATCTGAGTAGCCAATTACTTCCAAATTGTCCATCCGTTTATACATAAGCATGTATTTTTTGGTTCCTTGAAGGTACCTCATTACTTTCTTTGCAGCTCTCCAGTGGTATAAACCTGGATCATTCTGATATCGTCCCAACATTCCCACAACAAATGCAATGTTAGGTCTTGTGCAGACTTGAGCATACATTAAGCTTCTGATAACAGAAGCATATGGAATGTTCTTCATTTGTTCCCTTTCAAAGTCATTCTTTAGGCATTGGTTCAAATTGAACCTATCACCTTTCACAATGGGAGCGACACTTGGTGAACAATCCTTCATCCGAAGTCTCTTTAAAATTTTATTAATATAGGTTTCCTGAGATAGACCCAAGATGCCTCGAAATATGTCTCTATGGATATTAATGCCGATGACATAAGATGCCTCACCCATATCCTTCATATCGAAATTTTTAGAGAGGAATTGTTTCACCTCATGCAAAAAACCCTTATCATTGGTTGCTAGCAAAATTTCATCCATATTTAAAACAAGAAAACAGATTTTACTCCTACTGACTTTCAAGTATATACATTCATCCATAATGTTTTCTACAAAATCTAAAGAAGAAATTACATTATGAAATTTCAAATACCATTGGTGGGATGCTTGTTTTAATCCGTATAATGATTTATTGAGCTTGCAAACCAATTTCTCACCATCACTAGAGGAGAATCCTTCAGGTTGTTTCATGTAAACCTCCTCCTCTAGATCACCATTGAGAAATGTCGTTTTCACATCCATTTCGTGCAACTCAAAGTCAAAATGGGATACTAATGCCATAATAACGCACACAAAATCTTTCTTAGATACAGGAGGGAAAGTCTCCGTGTAATTGATTCCTTATTTCTGAGTGAATCCCTTTGCAACGAGTCTTGCCTTGTATCTCTCAATGTTTCCCAATGAGTCTTTCTTTGTCTTAAAGACCCATTTAAATCCAATGGCTTTTGCACCATTAGGAAACTCAACAAGATCCTAGACTTTGTTACTCTTCATATAATTCATCTCTTCCTTCATGGCATCATACCATAATTTTGATTCTTTGCAACTCATGGCTTGTGAAAAAGACTTGGGATCATTTTCGGCTCCAATGTTGTAGTCATATTCTTGTAGATACACAATATAATCATCAGGTATTGCTGATCTCTTTGGTCTAGTATATATTCTTAATGTTGTACCACCATCTTCCTGAGAAGTATGTGGTTCAACTTGTTGTTCAAAAATTCTTGGCAATTCTTGAACTATCTTATCTACTGGAATGTCGTCAGTAGCTTGTGGAACTTCAACAATTGGTTATTCAACACCAGTTTTTACTTGAGGGGTTCTGTGAACAATAACCACAATATCACTTGAGGTGGAAGGTTGATATTCTGAATGATCCTTCTCAGAAACTATGTTCCTGGTTTGATCGCTCCCACTGATCAAGTCATTTTCAAGAAAATTTTCATTTCTTGATTCCACAATCCTAGTGCTGTGAGATGGACAATAAAATCTGTAACCTTTAGACCTTTCAGCATATCCAATGAAATACCCACTAATGGTCCTTGGGTCTAGCTTCTTCTCTTGTGGATTATATATTCTCACTTCAGACGCACATCCCCAAACGCGCATATGTCACAAAATCAATTTCCAACCTTTCCATAATTCAAATGGCATTTTAGGAACAGCCTTGGTTGGAACTCGGTTCAATATATACACTGTCGTCTGAAGTGCTTCAGTCCATAAGGATTTAGGAAGATTGGAGCTGCTAAGCATACTTCGCACCATGTCCAATAATGTTCAATTTCTTCTTTCTGCTACATCATTCTGGTCAGGTGAACCAGGCATGGTGTATTGGGCAACAATCCCATGCTCTTGAAGAAATTTTGTGAATGACCCAGGTGCTTGTCCATCTTTTGTGTATCTACCATAATATTCTCCACCTCTATCTGATCTCACGATCTTAATTTGCTTGCTGCATTGATTCTCTACTTAAGCCTTAAAGATCTGAAATGAATCTAATGCTCCACTCTTTTTATGAATCATGTAGAGATACATATATCGTGAGTAATCATCTATAAAAGAGATGAAGTATCTTTGACCATGTGAGTCCATGTCTGGACTACATATATCAGAATGTATGATCTCTAATATGTCTGAACTTCTATTGGCACCTTTCTTTGAATTGTTGGTCTGCTTTCCCTTTATGCAGTCCACACAAGTCTCAAAATCAGTAAAATCCAGAGTATTAAGTACCCCTTCATTTATCAACCTTTTAATTATTTCTATGGAGATATGACCTAGTCTCCGATGCCATAATTTAGAGGAATTTTCATTAATAACACATATTTTAGTGCCAGTGTGAACATGCATTGAATCATAAGTGAAATTGTTTTGTAAATAAATGCAGTAAAGACCATTAGAGAAAATACCATTCCCAACACAATCAGATTTATAAAATAAATTGAAGGATGTTTCCCAAAAGTTAAAGGAATATCCAAAAGGTACAAGCCTTGAAACTAAAATCAAGTTTCTAGAAAAACTTGGAACATAAAAGGTCTTTTCTAATTCTAAAACAAAGCCACTACTTAAAGTTAAATAGCATGTTCCCATAGCTTCCACATTTGAGCCCATCTTGTTTCTTGATAAGATGCTTTTCTCACTTCCCACTGGCTTCCTTAGGTTTTGCAAACCCTGCAAGGAATTCGAAATGTGAATTGTTGATCCAGAATCAATCCACCAAGTGTTAATATTGACATTAACCATATTAGATTCATAACAAACAAACGATATTGGATTACCTTTGTCCACAAGCCATTTCTGAAATTTGGCGCATTCCTTCTCCATGTGTCCCTTATTTTTACAGAAGAAACACTTGGAATCCTTCTTGATATTGACTTGGGGAGGTACTTTACCTTTCCCTTTCTGATTGGATTGAGATTTTCCCTTTCCTCGTGTTGTCAGCATTGCACTTTCTCCCATTTCCATCACCAGTCTCTCTCCCTCTGGAACACACATGGTCATGAGTTCATTAATTGACCATTTATCCTTATGTGTGTTGTATGAGATTTTGAAGGGTCCGTATTGGTGTGGAAGGGTGTTCAGGATGTAATGCACCAGAAAAGACTCCAATATTTCAACCTCGAGTTTCTTCAATTGAGCCATAGTGTCCCTCATTTGCATGATGTGCTCGCGTACACGTTTCACACTAGTGAGCCTTAGGGATGAGAACTTCATGATTAGGGTGCTTGCTAGTGCCTTGTCTGAAGTGACGAATTAATCATCAATGGATTTCAAAAAATCTCGGACTTTTTCATGCTGTTCAACGGAACCACGAATACCAGCTGAAATTTTATTTTTAATGAACATCATGCTTAGACGATTAGATCGTTCCCATCGTTCATAAAGCATGATTTCCATTGCAGTGATGGTATTATTGAGTGTTGGTGGTTCATCTTTCCTAATAGCATAGTCTATGTCCATCCACCCCAAATGAAGGAGAACTCTCTCCTTCCAGACCTTATAGTTATCTCCCTTAAGTTCAGGGATATCAGTACGAATTTCAGAGAAATTTGCAGGTTGTACAACTGCATAAAATTAAAGATCACATGTTTATGTTAAAATTGAGGCCTAAATAAATTTTCATGCTTTACCAATGTAAATCACACTTAAAATTTAATATAATGACATAAAAATTGTCTGTGGACTAAATTTTTATTTCAAGAAAATTCATTTATTCTTTATGATAGAATTTATTAAATTATTCACTTAATTCATAGTTCTAAGGGTATATTATGATTATAATTTGTTATAAATTCTATCTCAGTTTTGAACTTTATGATAAAACTATTAATTCATAATTCATGTGGGTAAGTTATGAATATTTTATCCTAATTAATTACATAAATATAACAAAAATTCCTGTGGGATAAAATTTATTATATTTAGTATAATTAATTACAATTAATGTCTAAAGTTTTGAACTTTATGATAAAACTATTAATTCATAATTCCTGTGGGTAAGTTATGAATATTTTATCCTAATTAATTACATAAATATAACAAAAATTTCCGTGGGATAAAATTTATTATATTTAGTATAATTAATTACAATTAATGTTTAAATACTCTTGATGTGATCCTAATCAATCATAATATATATAATTTTATTTAATTAGAGATGTTGTGGCTATTCTCTTAATCAAGTAAAATTATATGGATCACTAGACATTATCTACATAAGGAAAAAAAAAAATTAACTTGACATGAGAATAATGATAATTTGCATAAATAAAATTACAATATTCAGGCATAATTTTTAATGATGGGTCTCATTGACTCATCGAAAATAGAATATTTTAACTAGATCAGTAATAATTAATTCATGCAAATTAAATTGCACAACAATTATTCAAATTTCACTAGATAAATATTATAAGCATAAAATTGAGAAAAAAATTAGACATATTTCCAAATAATTTAATTTAGAAAATTCTCAAAATATGTCTATAATCACCAAGGCAGAGATAAAACCTTGCTTTGATACCAAATGTTAGCAAAAATAACGATTCAAAATGCGGAATAAATATTTAAAAGGAATCAAAACTTAAAACTTAAAACTTAAAATTTCCCATTAAATAATACCTCCAGCCATTGATGAATTACACTATGTAGAAAAAGTAATTTTCAAGAGATGAAATCTGCACAAAGATCAACGCTCCAAAAAGTGCTCCAATGAATGGTTTATTGTGGATTCTTCAAGGAAACGAAACGGACTTTAATAAAACTATAACGCAGTAGCCAAAGCCCCGATATTTCTTCTCCATGTTCACTTTTCTGCAACGAAGCCTCCTTAACATAGCCACTACACAGCACTGTGTCCTCAACACCAACACTAAAGAAAATTTTAAGGCACTTCCAAGCTCTCCTCACTCTGACTTGATGGTGTAAGGCTGAAGGGGATTAAGTTAGTGAGCTTTGGGACCAAACAAAAGAATTTATAGCCAAGCTTCCATCAAGCTTATGTTGGCTATTCTTTAAGAGTTCCACAAATCATGGTAGATAACTGTAATGGGAGTAATGGATCACTTCAGAAGCTCCCAAAAAGAAATTAATTAACTTCATTTGATTTCTTAATTTAAGGGAATAACTGCAGTCGGTTTCCATAATTTAAGGAAACAATTACAGATCAATTTCTAGAAATCGTACATTGGGAGAGGGAGATTAACAGGAGTTACCTCCAGATCCTCAATCACCTAAAACAAAAAATTAGTGACAAGAAAACATAGTGCAGAAAAAAATCAAATATGGAAGTGCTTGATAGAAGAAGCACAAAATTATTTTGAAGAGTTCATTCCTGCATGGAGGCACCAACACATGGAGGATTTTGTGGAGATTTTGATATAATTTGAATAGATTTTGTGCCAATAAATAAGGAGGTCATTGATATTCCAATCTCCTAGAGGGTAGATGGTAGATCTGTCATATTTCAAATACTTTGAATTATTGATCTGTAACAGTTACAAGCGGTGGATATATCTCCATAATTGAACTCACAATTACAAGTGGCATGGTTTGTTCGCTGGGCATAGATCCGAAATGGAGTTCTTTATAGATGGAAAAATGCATAGATGTTCCCTCAGTCCAGCACAGAGATCCACGATCCATTGTTGATCTTCTCAGAGATCCACAATATTACAATAAGTTGTTTATGCATATAATGGAGATTTAGGATCTACATTCAAGATTTATTCTACGACGACTCTAACAAAGAGTTGGGATATAGCTATACTCCATGTAGTCTACTTCTAAAATTAAATAGATAATAATGGATCTGAAAATCAAACTCGGTAGCCTTTTAATATGTGGAATGAACTTGTATATACAATAAAAATCAGATTAGCATGCCTCCAGAATGCTTGTCGGATTTGATGAATTTTTCCACAAGCTTTGATGTTGGAATCTCCATATAGTGGTTTCTTTACATAGTCTGCTCCAAAATTGCACAAAGATTTATCCAAAAAAAATTCAAATCTCGATATGTGTAATGTGAATTACTTCTTGAAGCTTTAAATGCTACCAATTTTCACTCTATTAATAATGACATCAACCTCAACTTCAAAAATTGACTCGACGGTGGTGGCATCATTAAATCACAATCAACATATAATATGGATTTCAATCGGTTTTTGCATGCTTAGTGATGCGGCAAATCTCTTGCCCTCTTAATTATAGGGTTCACAGACAAAAATGGTCAATAAAAATCCCCAAAGAGCATCACCTTGCTCTGATGCCATTTGAAAATAATTAAATAAAAATAAATAAAAACATCAAAGATATAAAAATGGAGAAAAAAAATGATTAAGTCTTGATTTCATATTCATAAATAATAATGATACATAATTCACACACATGAGGTCTCCTGTTATCGAATTGAGGCTCTCATAAAAAAATATCAATTTGGCTAATTGGTTGAACCTTCTCCATAACTTTTATCACAATATCTCTGTGAATATCTCTACAAATATATTAGCTCATATTTGTGTGATCAACATCCCTAACTTCTCTTATTATCCTCATCTTTGGTCATATGTAGACTTCTAAAGTAAGTCTACTTTCATGATTAATAATTTCATATTTTCACTATTTTGTGAATACTTGGACTTATTGATTGTTTATGTGAGCTATGAGGCTAACATGTTGTAGATATTAGGGTTTTTGTTGAGTGTTGATATGTTTCCCAAAACTAGGGCTTTTGTTGCAGGGATATGTCATGAAAGACTTGGATTAGTGATGTTGAGGGTTTCAAAGCTTATGTTGCAGAGATGTGTGCCTGTTAATGACAAGAGTATGGTTATGTTGTTGATTGATATAAGCATGATGATGTGTTGCAATGTTGTGTTAGGTTTTGTGTTTCAATTAGTGTTAGTATGTTGATGAAGCTCTTGCTTGTTAATTGATTGTTGAACTAGTGATGATGATGAGATTGTTGTTGAGTATGGTGAGTTACTGGTGAAAAAGAAGGAGTATTAAATTTTTGAGATGACAAGGCTGCATGACAATGCGTTAATGACCAAGTTAGTTTTTTTCTTACTTGAATTGTAATATGATAAAGGATTTGTATTAATTTTGAAAATTGTGCTAAAAGGAGTGGATCCAATTTGAAAATGGATGAAAGGGAGGTTTATATTGTTTTTTCGGTTGATTCTTGCAATTGGTTGGTGCTAGAAAACTAATTTAAGGGAGTAGATTCTTCCTGTTGGTGGGTGCCATCAAAACTGTGAAGGGATTGGATGCTTCCTACAAGTGGGTTCCAATGAAACTGTGAGAGTGGGTGCTTCCTACTAGTGGGTGTTAGCGAAACTGTGGAGAGTTGGTGCTTCCTACTGGTGGGTGCCGACAAAATAGTGAAGGGATTGGGTGCTTCCTTTTGGTGGGTTCCAGTGAAATAGTGAAAAGGAGTAGATGTTTTCTACTATTCGGTGCCAGTGAACATATGTAAAGAAATATTTAAAAATAGAAGAAGAATAATGGTGGTTTTCTCCCTTTATCACATGAAAAATTCTTTGTGTTTTATGTGCTTCTCATGTGATATGTCTTATGGTTATAAATCTATTGATTTCATGCATGGTATTGTTGATGATTTATTAAGTATTGTTTATAAATAAGGTGTTAAAGTTTAATTGGTAATTATAATAAATGAAATATTGATTCACCCCCACTCTTAGTATAATTTCCAACGAGAGCATGCCAAGTTACCAGAAACTGAAGTAGGTGCTCCATATATAAGAATAATTTATGAGATTGTACCTTAGTTTGCACACATAAGCTAGTAAATATTAGGCTACCATCATACCGGGAGAATCTTGACCTGACAAGAAAATTAAATATACCATCGTTCCCTTTTTTCCCTAGAAAAAATAAAATCTTAATCCTAGCTAGGAGAATAAAAATAGAAAGGCCAAGGAAGTCAAATAATAAGCAAATTTAATCATTTTTGGCTTGATATTTCAACCATTGATGATAAATGAACGGCTTAAGTTTTTTTCTAAAGAATTTTTTCCAACTCACAATGCACCCATCAAACTTAAGAGTATCAGTGTGCTATCTTGACCTAATTACACCATATAATAATATAAAGTGATATACGCGTGAACCTTTCTAATTGAAACTTTGTGGAGGTTGATTTGGTGTGCATAAAATTTTAGCACAACCATGCATCTACTATATCAAAATGCACTAGTGCACTGATATAAAATAGGCACACCACTTTCTTAAAATGGCCTTCGAAGTCTATTTTAAGATAGAATGTTAATATTCTTCCCATCCTTTCTTTTCAAAATGTAGTTTGTTTTAAATGTATGGGGGGAGAGAGATAATATCAAATGGTCGATTCTTTATATTCCTTATTCTATATCATTCCAAGTTCATCAATTTCTCCCTTGTCATTTGCATAAAGTGCGGATTTTTTATTATTATTATATAATTTAATTTATGCTAGCTTTGCACATACATTTTAATAATTATACCTTAAGTTTTACAATATCTCGAAACAAAATTAAGTTTAGATGCATAAGATATTCTACTAGTTTGAAAAAATCACAAGCTTTTATACAAAACAAGTTATTTTAGGTAGATGGTATAAAAAGATGAAGAGCCACTTTACCTTGCCAACAATAACATGCCATCTTGTAGAAACCATCATGTGCTAGTGGTACTTAACTTTGAACTAGAACTATTTTATGACACCCCAATAATATGTGGTTGTTTAAAATGCAAAGGGTTGAATGTGAACCCTCAACATTTAACAACTCCCACCATTGTCAAAGATCCAATAAGGGATATAGATATGAGAAGTAGAAACACTGGGCCATTTTCTCATTTTTTAAAATATGGAATCCAAATCAACTGTGTTTCTTCTTAAATTTACCATCATAACTCCTTCTAGTGAGTCAAACAAGAGTTCTAGTAAGCCAAACTATCATATCAATAATATCGAAAACATATCTACTAAGAGATTGCAAAATTCATATGAGTTAAAAATGACAATGTCCAGGTACTCACCAAGGTTAGTTTAATTACTGAAGGGGGGGAATGAATTGTCTCTTCATGTCCATTTGCAAAGTAAATATCAAACCTATTACAACCATGATTTGTGTAGAACTTGGTCATCTTCCATGCATGTGCCTAATGTTGGGACAAAATACTCTTTTTGTTGTAATAAATGATTTCCAAGTCTAAAATATATATTTCAAATCTTAGGTTCTCTATCTTTTCACATGTATTCACTCCTCCCAAATAGTCACTAGCACTTGTGCCATTTGTGTTCATTTATGACTACTTGAATATTGTTAAATACAAACATAGTATTTATATGTGTATTATTTCCATAAATAGTTATATTTCCATAAAACTTTAATAAGAAGAATTTGTTATATGTTGATGGTCATCCATGCGATCATGGAAACATTCTAGGGTTCACAAGTAGTTGTAGGTGTTTATTTTTTAGTGAAAAATGTTCATCAGAGGAACACTTTAGTGATAAAGGGTTCTTTATGAAAAGGAAGGCGTTAAAATTTGTTATTGTGCATGTAATGTGTATTTTCTCTCCTAGTGATGAGTTGAAAATAAAATATAACTTTCATAGATCACCAACTACTCCCTAAAGGAAACTTGCATTCAAACTACCTTTAAAAATCCCTGTGGGGAATAAGAAAAATATCATTGAGTAATTGTATATGTATTTTTGATATAATTAATGAAATTTTTTTAACCAAAATTGGGTGATTTATATTTATAAAAGAGGTTATAGCAAAAACTCACAATAGAGTTGTACATGTCGAAATATTCCAATCAACATAAATAAATATATTTCTAGAATCTAAAGTTGATCTTTGACACCCCTAGTTCAAAATTTACTAACCTATTTTGCTTGATACCTAGAAGAACTACATTCCAAAATCTCTTACACGAGTATTCACACAAATGGTTTACATACCAAGGGACAAAAACAATGCATAATTAAACTAGATTTTGATTCCTACTTCTTGCCACCACTAGTTGAGATGTTGATGAGGAGTTATTGTGCTTCCTTACTTTTGTCGAAACTTCCTTTTCATTTGTTGGAGTCCTTGATATTTTTTCTAGACCTATATTGTCTTGATCTAATGGTTTTGTTTATTCTAGAGCCTAATCTTCTTCATCCTAGTTTGGAAAATTTCCATCGCTCAAGGACCTATCTATATTTTTAATGCCTCATATATTATGATACAAGTGACTCTATCATCAAGATTTGAGGTACTTGTTCTTACCTAATTTATTGATGTATATTATTCGATTTAATTGGAGGATCTAGTTGTGATGGAATACCTTTTGAAGATGAAACTATCTAGCGATATTTGGTAGAACCAACCCACCAAGTTGATTTACGATGATGCTTCCTAGTATTCCTAAAACCTTTAAGGCATTGAGTTGCAATGTGACATGTTTCAAAAAAAGTGCTACATTACAAAAAACTATCTTATAATCCAATTTTTGGGACCACGAATATTTATTACTTTTCAAAATAATGTATGCTGAGAAAACTTACTAAAATCCATTTCCACGTGTATTATACCATATGTTGATATATTATGCCTTTCATTTTAATGAGATACAAACTGTAATTTCCCAAGAGTTGATCCAAAGGATTGAAGAGAGGGTAAACCTCAACAATGCAAGAGTATATTTGGGAGCCTCATTAAATAGATGTCGAAGCAAGAGAGTTGATTAAAGGATTGAAATAAGGATACTAGTGCTTCATGCACATACGTAAGTCACCCCAAAATGATAGGTTGAATGAGTTACTTGTCTTCAACAAGGTCAAACTCAACAATAAAGAAACCCTTTGCACATGGGTGGATGAATACTTCTTTTTTAATCACTGGAATCCAATATTTTGAGATCCAACCATTAATATTTTCTAAACAAGGCTAGAATCCATTAAAATGACAAAGAAAATTGATTGACCAAATATTTTTTAAATTTTCATCAACTTCAAGCCCTATGTGAATGGAAAGGGTAGGGAATTCCTGCACTAGAATGGGAGGGAAAAAAAAAGTAATATTCTTAGCAACATCTTTGAAATAATGATCACTTGCAAAAGCATAAACATCATCCTTGATATTAATCCCAAATTACACGCCAGAGGGAGAGATGTAGCTTGAACTATCTATAGAGGGAGACATTGGCACCACCAATACCATGGGGATGCATGAAAATTATAGTAAGAGAATTAATGGGCCAAGAGAATGATATATATGTTGCTAGGGTGGAACTCTAGTTACAATCACTAAGAGTAGGAGGAGCTCCATCCAAAATTTTATGGTCATTGCAATTAATGCATTTTATAGCTTAATTCGACATTTATTTTATAAAATGGTTGGTTAAATGTGTATTGGAAAAAAAAATTGATACTTCCAATAGAGGTTTCGTGAATGTTTAAACACTCTAAATGAATTTCCTTTAATCATATCATCTATTAAATGTTCAATATTTTGTAATCAGGATTTTGATGACGATCAACTTGTCCACCATATATCATCACACCTCAATATGATGTCAACTCAAATATATTCAATATCATTATTTGTAATATTGACATCAGCAACTATTATCATATAGGTCACTTTAGTTGTAGGTATTTTTATCTCTTTATTATATTTAAGATAATAATTTAAAATTATTTCCATCATCTAAAAAGGAATTTAATCAAACGATTGATTTAAAAATTTGATGAAAATTGATTTAGAATTGTTGTCATGATATAACATGCAAGATGTTATCGCTATATAAATTTGGATGAATAATTATTTTTTTATATTTAATTATCATATTTTTCATTTTATCAATAATAATAACAAGTTTATACAAAATATGTAAGAGTAAATTTAACAAATATCATTTAATCTAAAAAATCAATTTAAAAAAGTTAATCAAAGTGTGCATAATCAATTTAATGATTTAATCAAATTTATAATCATGTTCCAAAAAATATTGTATAATCTTGTATAACAAACAATTCACCTCGAAAAAGAGTTAATCATTATATGGTGTTTAATTATTATCATTTTTTTCAATCACAATCCAAATTAAATGATTTCATTAAGTTAAGTTTCACATCATTTGGCATCTCAAAGTTAAATGATTATTACATCTCAAATTTAATTTAAAACAAAGAAATCATTGATAATGTTAATTATTAACATGTATGTAATACAATCTATAAATAAATAATATCAACATCAACATCAACATAATATGAAAACTCATAATATAGATGAATGATAATATAAAATTCAATATATATGTCAAATATACTTTCCAACATTCAATATACATATCAACTGTTTCTTTTTTACTACTAGTGGATCCAATGATAGATTAGTGGATATATCAATGGATGGAGCAATGGATTTTATAGGGGATTGGTGGATGGAGCAATGGATGGTGCAACCAACTACATAGTTGGAGAATATTGATTAATGGATGGTGTAGCTAACTATGTTGGTGGATTTAAGGATGGATTGAGGGATGGCATAATGAATTGCACATATGAATTAGTAAGTGGATTTTTGTATGGATTCATGTACAATGCAACTAATTTTGCAGGTGAAGTAGATGGATCCGTGGATGGTGTAGCTAATTGCATTGGTGGATCGATGGCTGGTGTAGTTTTCTACATGGTTGGAGGAGATGGTGTGGGGTGAGGAGATGGTGGAGGACGGGGAGGAGGAGGAGGTAGAGAAGTCTCATAATTTGAAAATTAAATAGATGAATAATAAAAACAAGTGACATCTCACAACTTGTCGCCTTTCCTAAACAACTAGGATGAGGATAAAAATATAACACATTATTAATTTCATATCATGGATAAAGCTCTTATATATCTCTATAAGCCTAGGATCAAGTGTGATGACTATAGGTTGCATTAGTGTCACTCCATAGTGAGCCACCAATGTATGCAACCAATTTATTATGACTAAATGATGTCATCTAAGATATAGTTTCTATGGAATTCCAATTCTACACCCTTGAGGCAGCTCATCAACCTCTTCCATCTCCACATCAAAATAGGGAGGAGTTTTATCACCAACATATGTGATGACATCTACAAAATAACAAATAATAAGGTTTATAAATTTAAGGAAAATATTACAATCAAGTAGATGTGCATTACATAAGATAAAAAAATATTCAATAATCAAAATATAATGATGATATTACCTCTCACATTTCATAGGTTAATTGTAGTAAATTAGATATTAGGACATCCTCAGCAATCCATCACTACATATGGAAATAATATAAAATTTAGGATTTGATCATCCTCACTGCATAACAAATCCTACATACTCCTACTATCCCCTCTTAGGATATATCTACCCCCACTTTCACATATGTACATAAGCCATCAACCTAGGAGGATGGCAGTAAAATGTAGGCCAAGTCACTAGAAACCTCTCAAAAATTAAAGTAAGCAACTGTAAATAAAAATGAAAGAGACATATCCCCTCCAACACACTATAATAATTATCTATAGCAAAAAAAACTTTTAGTAAAAAAATGGATGACCATATGATCATCCTGGGCCTCCAAAGTAAATTATCTATGTAGTACAAAAAAATGAAACCGATGTGTTGTCTATTGATGGTATGGAGTGCCAATGTGGCGATGAAAATGCTCAAGAACCTAACTATTTGTGATAAAAAAGTATGTAATCTCAATTCGCCCAGAGTAACCTATAACTCATTGGGGAAAACAATATTTTCACTAACATACGTCTACTCATATGCTACTTGAATCTCTCCTACAACACCAAGTGATAGATTGGAGAAATGGAGAAAATCCTCCCCCCTCCTAGAAATCCCACTAATGAAATAAATATCCTCCTTTAGTGGTTGGTACCACATACATGGAGAAACCCCGAAGGCCCACCTACTATGATCAAAATGGAGAATCAACTCTATCAATAACTTATTTCCCCCCTTAAAGGAGCTAGATTCCTCATAAAACTTAACAAGAACAACATTGAATAAAATTTTTCGAGATTGAGGTGTAATTGGATGAATAAATGAATCCCTTTACATTTCTTGGCCTCCCATCCATAATCAGAGTTATATAGGTCAACCTATGACAATTATCATTGTCATTGATTCACATACAATTTTATCATGAAATATGTCCCATAAATAGACAATATATACTATATTATTGCTTGTGATATGCATTGAATATTACTTTCCTTTTTCTGCATAAAAATGCTATAAAAATTGGGAGTGCACCTAGTTTACCAACATGCATTGTAACCAATGTATTATAGTATTTGAGTGCACCAAAAATGATGATGATGACTAAATTTAACATAATGTGCCTTAAACAATTCTCTCGTCTAAAATTTCAAAAAATTCCATGGTGCATCCATACATCCATAAATGCATCAAATAGTGTGGGTATTTTCTATAAAACAATTATGAATATTGATGATGTGTTTAATATATTTTCGTTTGTTGCAACATAATGCATATCGAAAAAATAACTATAATAATACTTTTACTAGAGCATGACCAAAGTGTGCCTATACATATATTTGCACACTAGAGAGCATTGGAAATATTAATAGACATAAAGCATCCACAATACATGAGTATAGGAGACACTCAAGGAAGGTGCCTTGACACTTTATAATATGAAGAATGTTTACAATGTACAACAAGGTAGAATAACCAAATACTTATAGTTTTTTTATATACTACAATTACATTAGGAATGACTACCAACAAGAATTATCAATCTAAACCCTGAAGCATCTGCAAACCTGCCTCATTTTCTTTGTTAGAAAATCTAATTCATCCTACCATACCCAAACCTTGAACTTGGCACAATTGCAAAAATCCTTGAATCACTTTGGATTCTTGCAACTTCTTATTGCTTAGCACTTGCAGGAATCCTCCTTTTTGTATGAGACTTGCCTCTCCTTGAAAACCCTTCTATTTTAAGGTGAACATAAGTCATGTCGTTCATTATCTTGCTTCACTTCAATGAGTTATTCACAAAACCATCTATTAAGTCATTTAAATTTTTTTTGGGTCCTCCCTAGTCATCCCAAGTTTCCAAGGTCATATAATCTACCTATCCTATCTAAATAACTACACCCTAGTGTGCTTGGTGCACTTAATGCATCAAATGTCATCTCAACTCATCCAAAGGAAACTCTATCTAACTTATCTTGATTGACCCAATCATCCTCTGTGTACCTGATCCATTTGAGTCCACATGATTGCATCCAAGTTTTCCATGTCTACTCAATTGCACCTAGCAACATGCACAAGTGCATGTACAAGATGTGCACTCAATAGATGTGTACCTGAAGGTGTACAATTTACGAGTGCACCCTATAGTTGTGATCCATAGCTACTTATGCTTGAAGGATTCACTCAATCATTCATTGCAACCATCAAGTGTGGGATACCTAAAAATGTCAATTTGTATATATTCCATGGACACATGACATCAAGTTCTCCATGCTACTCCTTGTTCATCATGTGAAGTGCATGTTTATGGAAAAAGGTTTCCTACAACAACCTTATTTTCCTCCTTTATCCAAGTCATTTGCCAAGCTTCTCTTGGTGCACCCAACTAGTGTGAGATACTTCCATCTAAAATGTGCCCTGCCTATCAACATGGGCACTGAACTTGTCCATGGTGCACCTCGCTAATAGGTCAAGGCATCCAAAATTTCTTTTCTTAATGCCTCAACCTCCCATCATATCCATATTTTCTTGTCATTGACCACCAAGGTGATCATGTAGTAGAGATGCTTCAAGCTACTCAAGATGATTACCTTATAGCCTCCCTAACTAAATTCATTTTCCTCCTCAAAAAAATCCTCAAGGATTCATTGCCCTTGAGTCTGCTATTTGGATTCATGCATCTATCCATAATTAGCTCGTCCAACTACTTCACATTTTTCAAGTTAGAGTTTCCAAGAAATTGCTCTCTGTTTGATTTCTTCCTTTGGGAAAGTTCATTTACCAAACTTCTATCAACATGCCTTTTGCTACAATCTGACATGTCATTATTGTGGCTACCTACTATTACTGTAGTCCAACCTTTATCAATAATATTTTCAAAACATCTAATTATTGCACCATCCAAACATAATACACCATCACTACTTTGAGAAAAAATTCATGCTTTTTACACAATATCTCATCAAATATTGAATTGAGTATGTAGCTACTCCAACCATCATGCCCTAATCCATGAGAATGCACATCCCCATGCCCAAGTAATATTCTCCTTCTTTGTTTTGGTCATCTTGTAAAAACATTCTTGATCTAAGGCAAGGTCACCGCCTTACCTTCACATTATTATTCATCCCCATTATAGAATTTTCCAAGAAACCTTTTCTATAGATACACCAAGATCCACTACTTACTCCCGAGAAATGATCCACCTTGTGTCTTGTTAGAGAAAATAAGATCGTAAGCAGTTTCCAAGGCTATTTCGAACCAAGGTATTAAACTTGTGGCTTATATACAAGTATCTCACAAACTACCATTTCCTTAGCCAATGTGCAACCCAAAAATTCTAACATGTATATTGTCAACTAGAAATCACATATCCCCATGGCCACTCTAAAAAAGTCGACATTGACAGTTACATATCATTAAAATAATTCATCATCTACCACTTATGCATCCAACTAAGAGTATTTTTGGGAAATTTCCTCCATGCACTACTCAGACCAGCACTTATATTATTTTCCATCAAGGATGAGACATCCTTTTAGGTTACCTCTCCTTATGTATAGTTCTATGAACAACAAAGTTGCTTCTTGGTGAGTTCCCTTACCAATGACCTTCACAAATATGACAAATTTAAGTCCAACCTCTTGCTTATAGTTCTTTAATTTGCACAATGGTTTAGTATTATTCAAGATTGACTTAACAAGACTCTAATGTTTGCAACTTGATTTATGTATGGTCTTCACCATCTTTGTCACACAAACTTTCCTTGCATAGGACTAACTCTTCTTGTTTCTATGTGACAACAAAATGTGACTATGCATTCACTTATTGCCTCAATCAACTTTATGACTAACATTCCTAGCATGCTTTATAAATTCCTTCTAGCCATCATAGGCACACCACAATTTTTGGTTCTCTCTAAGAATATCAAAAAATTATCATCAGGCATTGGAACTAAGTTAGAAAGATTGAGAAATTCTAGAACCAAGTTGATTGTATGGTCATCCAATAAATCAACTATCAAGTGTAAAATTTTCAAACCATTCCCCAATCTTCAAAGGTGTGGAACTCTTATTATTGGCTTCACTACTAACTTCATCACCTTGAATGTAGTTGTTGGCTCTCTAAAATGTCAAAATTTCCACTCTCTTTGCTTTCATTTTCCTCTAGTGTTTACCATTTTCCACGACTCCATAACCTAACATTAAGAACATTTTCATGATTATATAGGGTTTAGAATTATTATTTTCCAAATTATTTATTTTAGTATATTGAGTGAATTTATGGTTAAATATTAGAAAAATAGCATGTTTTCACTTATATTTAAAA
The DNA here is from genome assembly GCA_034641835.2 of Pinus albicaulis. Lineage (NCBI taxonomy): Eukaryota > Viridiplantae > Streptophyta > Pinopsida > Pinales > Pinaceae > Pinus > Pinus albicaulis. The sequence goes on from CM076583.1 coordinate 579,442,092, forward strand.
GTTGGATGAGTTTTATGATGTTTGTAGTCATATTTGAAGATTCCAACAAAGACATATTTGAGCACTAAGCCTCGAATTCGGATTTCTTCTTCAAACTCTTGAAGGTTTGAGGAATATTTGAGATCATTATTCAAGCACATTTCATGGAGAAGAATCATGGAAGTTATGATATTTTTTTCCTATCAAATATATTATATAGTTGTGAGAGGATTTGTATGTTGAAAAATGCAACAAGAAATTCTGAATTTGGTTTTGCCTTGATTAAATTGAGAAAATTTGAATTTCCAGGTCAGTAGACAACTTTGATGATGTCGAATTGTGTGGCATGGCTTGTGTCACCTATTTTACTCAGTAAATTCGAGTTGGAGAAGTTATAGTTTAGTTAAGCATGTGTGATTTCTAATTTGTAGAAATCAAGGTTATTTATCTAAGGTTGTTTTCAGTTAAACTAGTTCCAATTATTGGAGGGACTAGTGAAGGGTCAAGTCATGTAGTGGCACTTCAGTCAAACTCATTGATCATCCAGTTAACTAATCAATCAACCTAAAATAGCTATGCATGCAGATAATTTGAGTTCCCTAGGCTAGTTGGAGATTCCAAGGCAGTGTAACATCAATTGTAGACTAGTCTTGAGTGTACAGGTGTTTCATGCAGTCATATGATTAGCCTAAGGAATTGTGCAATTCTATATGAGGAATTTACTAAATAATAGCGGCCTAATTCATCAAGTAATGGCACAAGGAATTAGGAGGTAAATCTAATCCATAAATTGACTAAGTATAGGTAAGAGGCCTTTAGTGAGCAAAGAGATAGGTTGTGCACTTGCAAGGTGAGATCAATTGAGCAAAGAAATTGTAATGCATCTCTATTCATTTAATTAATGCGAGAGGCATTGGGATTTTTAGCATATTTCTTTCCCCAGATAAAAATACATGTTGCATGTGTGTCATTTCTTATTTCATGTTGGAAATTTTTGTTCTAGATTGTGAATTAATTTTCGCAGAGAAGTAGAGTAGGTTTGTGCTTTGTGATTTTGATTAAAAATTCATGATAAGTTGCAAATCTAGATCATAATTTCTACATGGTATCAGAGTAGGATTCACATTAGAGAAATAACTTTGAAATTGGTTCTCAAGAGTTTAAAATTTGAAGATCAATGTTACAATATTTCTTCAGAGTTGAGAAGATGACCTTTAATGGACTAAGGCTAGAGTATGTCTTGGAAGGCACCTCTAATTTTTTTTCATGTACGGATCACATGGAGGTGGTATTGGATGAAAATAGACTAATATAGTACATCAAGATAGATGTTGCGCAACCACCAGAATTTGATGCCCAAAACTGTGCTCAGTGGAATAAATATGTAACCAGAGCGAGGAGGATCATATTGGAGAGAGTACATGATCACATTGTCTCAAATATCCATGGAAAATAAACTTTGTTTGTGATGTGGAAAGCACTGAAATAATTTTTCAATAAAATTAGTGACCACAGGAAGCTGGCACTCAAGAATAAACTTTGAAGTATAAAGATGCAAAAGAATGACACAATTCCGCGGTATCTAATCAAGTTTACAAAGTATCATGATGAAATTGGCGAGGTCGGTGTTAATGTCCATTAATAAGACTTGTTAATCCTAGCCCTTCTTGGCCTTCCTAAGAGTTGGCACAGCTATCAATATTTGGTGAATGGGAGGGAGAAACTACCAAATTCGGAGTGCTTATGGTTTGATTTGGTACATAAGGAAAGTGATGAACCCTTAGTTAAACTGAGAGGCGGGGGGGGTGAATCAGTTTAGTACATTCATGGAAATATAAAAACTCTTTTCATTCAACTCAATTACACCTTTATTTCATGAGAAGCTTAATACATAAAGAATTAACAAAATTAATGTGTGTAGAGAAAGTAATTAAGTAGATTAAAACATCACATCAACACATAATCATCAAGCACATAGACAATAGATATAAGTGGAAACCCATAGGGGAGAAAACCACATCTTATTATTGTTGTGTTGCAAAGGCAAGCTCCAACTCCCTCTCACCACTGATTTTCTGTAGGATCCAACCTACAGGAGGCTACCACCTCAAATTCAGCTAGCTATAACTTGCAAGGAAGCTTCAAATCCCATCTATTTTCTGCAGGCTACAACCCACAGGAGGCTCCTACCTCAACCAGCTACAACTTGAAATGGAAGCACCAAATCCCATGTATTTTATGTAGGATACAACCCAAAGGAGGCTCCTACCTCAACCAGCTACAACTGGACATATATCAAGCTACAACTTATTATGGAAGCACCAACTTCATCACTCTACAATAAAATCATATGTTGATTTACCTAGATATCAACTCTCTTTTACTCCTTCTTCACTGATGCCCTTCAAGCCTTAAAATCTAGTTCATATTAGCTTTGGATCTGCATAGCATCTCTATCTGCTATCTTTTATTCTTCCACTCTCCAAATTATTTATGCAGATTACAATAACATCATTTATAGAGATTACTTCATGGATGTTTGCATTCCATATGGGAATATGAAATGAACAGGTATGACTCTTTGCCTTCCACTCTCTCATTTCCTCTCTCAACATATTCAAGATGTTACAACACTATATACTAATTTCAGTATTAAATTGGAGTTTTTCCTTGCCTACGGAGACATGCCTTTGCATCACAGACAATATAAAATAAATAATACATTTACAGTTACAATCAATTTATTTTACTCATCCCTTTCAGTTTCTTAGCTTTTTTGTGCGTTTTTCCTCTTCTGCTTGTTGTCCTTTTGTATTTTCTATTTCTGCAGTTATATTTCAACTGTGCTGCATAACTGCTCTTTTTTCCTGACTCAACCCATGTTGTTGCATTTCTCTGCACGAGCTCCGGGTCCTTTTTCTTACCCGAGCCTTTATTTGTTGTGTTCAATCTTTTCTTTTTATTACCTGAGTCTTTTCTTCCGCATTTGGCCTTTTCGTTTGACTCACTCCCGTAACATTGTTCTGCACAAGCTCCTGGTCCTTTGTCATGCATTCAGGTCTTTCCTTTGTGTCGTGTGGGGTATGGCCCACATTAACTCCCTTTTAACGTGCGAATTACAATTTTCTAGTTTTATCAACATACATATGTTTCAGCAATCAAACAACGCATATTAACATACATACAATTAACAATCAACAACATATAATTTATAACATGGCACATATAACAAGAAACACATATACGCGGAACAAGAGTTTTCGGGTCCCACAATCCTAGAACCAATCACAACACATCGCAAATACTTGCCCGCAAGTTTTAACATTTAGAACTTAAACATATCTCCTGTCTTATGTGATATGCGATCGCATCGCATTGCATCCAAATTACCTTACCTTGTGAACCTTAAGCACAAAAACATAAACTTTGCGATGTGCGCTAATGTGAAGTGTTGAAATGTGGATCCTCCCTTTCACCGCATCACAACTTTCTAACCTTACTGCGTCAAAAACAAATTAACATTTCTTAGCGCTATTTTCTAACATTTGTGATGTGCGGGCTCGCGATTCACCATCCATCATTGATTTTCCCTAGATCTAAAGGTCCTCATATGATCGCACTTCTCACTTTATAAGATTTACTTTGGGGTCATACTCTATTTCTTGCAATCTGCGATGTTGCATCGTGCCAACACGTGTCTTCTCCACTTCGCATCACAAATAATTTAACTTACCATGCAATGCCTTGATGCTAAACTCTTAAATGTTTCAATTTACAAAATCTCTCTTGATACAATTCGATATCCGTCGTCCATCTCTCGCTTTCATGTTTGCGATCTAATCCTGACCGTCTGTTCCCCTCCTTTGGAAATTTCTGAGTGATCTCTACCTTAGTCGATTTTTGTTTGTTTATCCTATCGCCACTCTGCAACACCAGTTCCTCCACGCTACTCCTCCCTGAGCTTTATTTAGTTTCTAAGTACATTGATCTCTCCTAAGCTTGTTCTTCTATTCGTTATTCACTCCGACTTGGGATTCTTACGCTTGTTGCATGCCTTTATTTCTTCTCTACTACCTTTTCTACCTCTGCTACCTTTGTTGCCCTTGCTTCTTTGTTGCTTCTGCGAATCTCTCATGATCTTGTTCTTTTGGTTATTCATATAACCATTACACCATCTCGAGCCTCCATTTTTTTCCTTTGCTACTTCTCTGATGCCTTTGCTACTTCTCTGTTGCCTTTGCTGCCTCTCTATTTCCTTTGCTGCCTCTACTGCTTTTGCTGCTTCTTTGTTGCCTTTGCTGCCTCTGCTTCTTTGTTGCCTTTGCTTCCTTTTATGATTTCTCATTGCATCATTTCCTGATGTTGCTCATTTGCCTTATTGTTGATGCTTTTATGCTCCTTTTCCTCTTATGTTGCTCCTTTGCCTCTGTTTTACTCTTTGCTACTCCTCTGCCTCTCTTTTATGCTTCTCCAATTAACTTTTTCCTTCTTTGCCTTATTTCTCCTTTATACTCCAGCTGATCCTGCTTTTCTCCTTTGTTCTCAATAGTAATTTTGGTGCTTCTCCTTTTTGCTCCTTTGCCATCAATGACAATATTTCCAACAATAGCCCCCTTTGGAGTTGGTGGCAACACATCCACCAATACTCCAATGATTCCTCCAAGACTTCCTCCCCCTTTCATTCAAAGAAGTGTCTTTCTTCCTCTACTTGCTTTTCATAAGGGCCTTTCTTCTTTTTATTTCTTTTCCTCCCCCTTTGACATCAATGGAAAAGGGTTTCACATTGCCCAGTGTGGTTTCCATATTTTCATTATTTCTCTCTGAGTTGTGTATAGGCCTTGTTCTTTTGAATTTATACCTTGCTGCTCCAGACTGATGTACAAGAGTTGTTGGGAGAACACTTTGAGAATCAATGAACTTGTATGTTTATACACAGTAAGCTCATACCATCCCAAAGAACTGACTACTTGTATTTATATAAAGCTGACAATGATGATAAGGACACTTCATATAGAAAATCATACCAAACTTATATAATCATAGATGCATCATTGAAATAATAATAAAATATTGAGAATTCTCCATATGACATATAAAGTCTGCTCCAAATATACTTCAATCTATATTGGTCAGTCTCACTTATCAACTATAAAGTTTTATTTATGACATAAGGGGGTATGTATGTCAATGATCAACCTCTCTTCAATGGTGATATACCAGCAATTCCTTTCTGCTAAAGTATGCTTTAGATGAATCAATAACAGACTCTTGATCTTCAAATGTAAGATTAACACAACTATTTCTTCATACTTCAAATACTTTAACTGTTCTATCATGATGATCTTTAGAAAAACATCTTCAAGTTGTTTAATCGAAATCTCAGCAAACAGACTTCACATAGTTTTATGAATGATCTTAAGAAAGAGGCCTTGAATATATATCTATCCTAACTTGAGGAAGGCATGAAGTTATATCTAGAAATAGATAATGCTTCGATGCTCAATATAATACTTCAAGTGTAAACAAGATAATGGTCCTTTAGCACTTTTATTGACCTTTTCATGCTTTAATAATGCAACTTGACATTCTCCAGTATTTGCAACCAGAAAATATTTTTCAATAATTAGAGCAACCAGAGCTTAATCCACATATACTATAATGCTGATCACACTGGGAATACTACCTTGATGTACTTCTACTTTAAAACTCTAATCCTGAGGACCTGTACCATACCACTGCTCCACTGAAAACACTTGGTGTTTTGCTGATAGGCAATCTGCTTGTTCCAAATACCAATAGATACTAATTTGATAATCCATGCATTAATTTCACTTCAGCTCACACATACACCCATAGTTAAGACAAATTTCATAGTTTCTACTATTGACCTCTCCATTTTTCTCAACAGCAATCATCAATATACTGAATTTGATCCTGGCTTCATTAACCTTTTGCTTATTTTGTCATTCTGTTTTAAGAGAATGTCATTGCATATTCCTTTCTAGGACTGCTCCAAAATCATTGCTTCTCTATATAAAATTCAATTGTTCTAACATAATGATCCTTAGGAAGACATCTTCAATTTCTTTACATGGAATTTAAAAGGGCAGACAACTCATATATTTATCACTCATTTAACTGCTTTCCTTCAAGGGGACCATCAATTGATGAATGATATAATGATGATACACATTTCTCTTACTCATCCTTCTTAATTTTGTTTCATTGATAACACTTTCAGTGTGATGCACAATGTGATCATCCTCTATGGATCTTTCCAATTCTATAGCTCAAAACATAATTGTTGTGATTTTAACTATTCATCACTTAGTGTGCTAAGGTATTCTTAGTTTACATGTTCATGGATGATGTTCCCTCTACCACCATGGTTGCTTGTGGATTTCTGTCCTTCCATCAACGTGTTGGTTGTTGAATGCTTCAGGTATCCTTCTTTCTCTATAGTTATCTGACAGAGGAATTTTCCTTTCCCTTCCTAAAATATTAGTTGTTCTTATTCCAAGGAGTTCTTCCTAGACTACTTTTATGGGGACTTCTTATGAACTTCTCTCCCCTTGGGATGTTGCTTCTTATCTATTATTGGCTAGATATTTGTGTTGCTTCCTAGAGCAGATCCCCTTGAGACTATTATGGATTCATTATGTTATTGAGGCAACAGGCTCACCCTTTCTCTTTTCATTCCATATTTTATTGGGGTTCTTCATAATGTCTGCACTTCTTTTTGACTCACAGTTTTGTTTGATTTGATTGGATTCCACCATCTATCTAGATTTATTTAATGTATATGGCAACTTATAATATTTTTCTTTGTGACCAAGCTTGTGGCATGAATAACATATTATTTTACCTAAGTAAGGTTGAGTTGATGTATGGGATTTTTTTCTCCATTTTTAACACAATTTACATTCAACAAATTTATGTCCAAATTCATTACATGAAAAACAATAACCATGGAAATGATTAGTGTACCTGGTGAAAGGTTTTCCTCTCCATTTGTTTGCTTGAGGTAGTCTCTCCATTTTCTGCATATTTTGTTGATTGGATTGGATTTTCTTTGTCTTACAGTATGCCGCAATATGTCCAAGTTTGTGGCAAGAAAAAAAAGTGATACTTCTCATAGGAGGAAAGAACCTCCTTTGAAAACTTCCGAATTTATTCAATTCATATTCAGGAGTGTATGAGCCTTTTTCAGCTGATTGTTTCTTCATTTCATTATTTGTCATTTGAGGTTGTTGCTTGTTTCTGGTTGCTTCATTACCCATCAAGTTCTTGCTAGCTTCTAATTCTTTGGATCTCTTTTGGGTTGCTTCATTACCCATCGAGGTCTTGCTGGCTTCTAATTCTTTGGATCTCTTTTGGGTTGCTTCATCATCTTTCTCAATGTATGCCTTATCTGAGTTTTCCATGGAGGCAATATCATCCCTGATCTTCTTACACAACCTTCTCCTTTCTTTTATCATTCTTCTAGTGGTAATACTCTCAGATTCATGAGAGTTATCATTTTCTTTTATTACAGATTTCACGAAAGTGATATTCTTGTCATCTTCAACCTTGGACTTACTGTTTTCTCCTTCATAGCCTATCCCAGTATTTATAAGAGGAGATCTTTGAACAGTTATTATTTCATTTAACTGTTCAGAGATTTTCACTCATGGAGTATTCATAGATAATTATCTTTGGGCATTTTCTAATTTCTTTTCTAGGCATATTACTTCTTCTTCCAAATTCTCTTGCTCTTGTTTTTTATCTTTTATTTTCCTTATCAAAATGTCTTCCACCTTCTTAGCTTCTTCAAGTTTTAACTGAATGAGGTTTTCCAAAATTGGTTCTTCCTTTACACATTTCAAGAGAATGTCCTTCTGTTTTCTGCACTTGAGTTTAAGTCTGTCTATTTCCTCTAGGGCACTCATTAGCTCCCCCTCAAGATATACCTCACCTTCTTCCTCATATTCTAGAAGGAATCCTTCAGGCTCTTCCTTGGACATCAACACAAATTCAAAGGTTCCTTCTTCATTTGAGGATTCATCTGAGCTTTCAGATGCGCTACTATCTTGTTAAGCATAAAATGATTTCCTATTGAATCTCTTCCCTTTCTGCCAGTTATTTATTTTGTTTTTCTCTGTCTTGCGCGGTTGTTTCTCTGATATCTTGTGGTTGTTTCTCTGCTCTCTTATGGGGAAATTTTGAATCATAGTGCCCCACTCTTCCAAAGTTAAAGCACTTAAATGGAATTTTACCTTTATACCTACATGTGCATTTCTCCAATATTTTGATAAATTTGGCCTCTTCTTCATCAGAGCATGAGCATGTACCTTCCTTCTCTTCTCTGCACTTATCTGCCTTAAAGGCTGCCTCCCTCACATTTGAATTCTCTTTAGGAAGTCTTATCTCATAAGTCATCAAGTTTCCACGAAATTGGTTCATGTTCAATGTTTCCCAGTTTTTTGTTTCTTCTATGGCAAAAACCTTAGGGTTAAACCTGGATGGTAAAGATCTCAATACATTTTATACAATTACACATTCCCTAATGGTTTCTGATATGAAAATGAAACTATTTGTATCTGTTGTTCAAAGAATCCATTTTCATTTAATTAAGTGTGCAAAATGTTCATCATGTCTTGCAATTTAAACAAAGTGTTTTTGGTAATTGTTTCTGAGTTTATGTGTGAGGGAATGTTACTTAAAATTACTGTTTAACATCTTAAATCAGAAATACACAGTAGCAAAACTTTACCATAAGATAACACAACAACATGATGAGGTATTTCACCCCTCCTGGGCTACATCTGCCGGGTCCAAGGCTCCCAATGGGAATTTCCTTGCTCTATTAAGTTTCTAAAATTGGTTATACAGTGATAAATATGCCTAAACAGGCAGAAAAAACTGTGAAATTGAATTTAGAAGATAGAAATAAGCTAAGAATGGCTTTTATTTCACCTCAAACAGTGAAGCATAGCCCAATGCAACTCTATTTCCCTCATGGCCCTGGTGGCTCTCCAAGATTCCCTGAAGCAAAAGTTGCTGAAGAACACCTCTGTTAGCTCTGAAACTTGTCCCAAAACTCCAAAAAACTCATAATACCCAAAACTGACCAAAATTTCGTCCAAATTGGTTCAATATTGGAGAAGTTATGACCTCCACAATTTTATGCTCAATGTCCCTTGGGAACCCCATCAAATGTGGGTGAACTCCAGATAACTCCACCAGAATAGGCGGACAGTTCAAACAGGCGGAACCGTGCGTCAATTTAGGGGTAGAAATAAATTTAACTACCAGTTTGCTGGTGCGTTCACATGCAGGAATCCCAGACAGTTTCCACTGGCAGTTAAGTCATTAGCCCACACCCATGGTCATAGCCCACAGGTCACATGGAAAGGGGCTAACACTCAAGGGCTTAACCATATTTTACTGCCAGTTGAAATGCTTTATCTCACGATCCTGGTGTGAGGTCGCGGGGTCTACCACCCTTATCCCTGAGGGCTTAACTTATAAACTCCACTCGTTCAACTGTTAAACGACCTGACTCACCCGTTGAGTGACCCAAATGCGTTCAGGTCGGTTCGACCTCTGCCCATGCTATCAACTGCATGAGTGCCTGATCCGAATGGTCGTTAACATGCTTGACTGACCCAAACGCGTTTAGCTTAGGTCGACCTTCGCGCGAGGGGTCGAGTTAGCCAACCACTTTACACAAAAATTCAACATGATTTTGAACCTTTGGCATGGGGCCACATGGCACCCTATAATAGGCCCATAAAAAATTTAATAAAAAAAATGAAATTTGCCACATAACGTTTTCTGAAAATGACAAATTTTTTTGTTCAAAAGTCTTATTTTGAAGGTTATTGGGCAACTTCAAACTTCAATATCTTTCACAAACGACATTGGATTTGAGTCCCATTCATGACACCAAAATTGTAGCGATGAGGCTTGTCCGATCGTTCAGGTTGCAACCAATTCTGATTAGTTCCAATTTTGAGCATTTTTTTCCACTTGGACATGATCATCTAATCACACCTCCCCATTGGGATGCTTTTGGACCCCAAAATCCTTCAATTACCTGTTAAGAAGATGAGGGTACATATCCCTCACCTTTTCCACCTCCATCCATTTTTCCTTACTCGGTTTGCTGACTTTAAGACCAACCCGAACATAATCAACATTTCCCCTCCTCGAAGTGCATGTCCTTCTATCAAGGATAGCATCCTCTTTCAGCTCATCCAAAAATTCTGGCGATAAATCCTCTATGGAAGGCAGCTGAATGTCACTTTCATAATCAACAATTAAAGGAGGTTCATACAAATGTAAATTTTCCACATTCACAATGGAATACATTTGCATATATGAAGGCAAATCTAGTTGACAAGCATTATTTCCAACTTGTTTAAGGATCTTGAATGGACCATAACGAAGAGGCTTCAGCTTTTTACCTTCTCCTTGCATTCTTTCCTTACTAATATGTAGCCATACCTCATCTCCTTCTTGAAACTTATGATCAAATTTATTTTTGTCATGCCTCTCCTTGTACTTGCCTTGAATTTTTTCAAGCTATTCTTGAACTTGCTAATGTATGAGCTGAATTCTTTCAATGAACATGCGAGGTTTTTCAATTTCACTATGCCCATCAATGGAAACATCCTTCTCAAGAATTAAATCTAAAGGTGACTTAGGAAAACACCCAAAGCAAGCTTCAAAAGGTGAAGTATTTGTAGAAGAGTGCTTGGCCCGGTTATAAGCATGCTAAATGTAATGCAAATGCTCATCCCAAAGCTTGGGATGCTTGCTGCAATAACCTCTCAAAAGATTTACAATGGTTATGTTCACTACCTCTGTTTGGCCATCTGTTTGCGGATGGAAAATGTTGGTGTCCTGTGTTTTGATAGTTTGGAAAATCAAAAGACAAGGCAAAATTAGAACCAATCTTTAGAGTTACAAGATCTAGTCCTCCTGCTCTCAGAGAGGGATCTCTCAAATGTTTGTTTGCAAAGGTTTATCTTGTATGCTTTGAGTATTGGTTTTAGACTAGTTATTAAGTGCAGGTGTTTGATTGTTTTTTTGGTTGAAAGATACAACAGAATATGAAAGGTCTAGGAAAGATAGGTAGAAAGAGGAAGTAGTGGATTTATTGGGCAATGGAGTCAAAAAGAGGTCATTACAAACTTATCAATGGATATGGGATATCAGAGGGAAAATCTAACTTAGCCACAGGATCCTTTGGTTTTTGGAATGAGATGGACGTCAATGATTTGGAAAGAGAATTTTAATTCTCAACGAAGGGAATTTGAAAACATAATTTGAACAATAAAGAGATTTTTGATAGACAGGGCTAACCATGAATTCTACAAATCACACCTTTAAGCAAACAATGATTTCAAAACAAATTTTAAAATGAAATCTAAGATTCAGGGAACACCCTATTTCCTCAAAGATTTTATTTCAAATGAATTAGAAAACATAAAAGATTCACTGATAATTGCAGTCATAGAAGAGGGAGCACCTAAAACATCTATGATTACAACTACAAAGACATTCAAGACAATTGTTTAAGCAAGGACAAAGGGCAAGATCGGAACAGACCTCCTTGACTCACTGTAAACAAGAAACTTCAAAGGGGGACTTCAATAACAGTTTTTAAGTGGCAACAGACAAGCAGGGAAAACCATAAATCATGTTGAAACCAACTATTTGAACTATTAAGGAAATAAACAAGCATGAAGACTAAAGAGAGAGATTAAAGACTCTAAAATATTTCAGCAGAAGAAAACATAAAACAGTGAAGGATGAACAGGTCTAAGGTGCTTCTAGGAGTCATTTCTTAGCCTAAAAATTTCAACCTACTGTAGTAAGAAATTATGGAACATAATGAAAACAGGAGAAAACATTAAACAGTTCATAATACTTCACCAACAGCCAATCTCATGGATCCAATGATAGAGCCTTCTCAGTAACAAGCATGCAACAACATCATCAGGGCTTCCAAGACTTCAATTCCTTCTTCAAATTCAACAGACTATGTATCATTTCAGAGAGTTCCAATATTACAACTAGTGATCAACCAACCAACAACTTCTCTTCTTCTACAGAAGTACTTATAGAAGAAATGAGGAGGTGGAATGGGATAAAATATCTTCTAAGCTCAATTAATACAGTGTACTGTCTCTCGGCCTTTGAGGGTCTTAATGGAGAATATTTTTGATATTTCCTCTGTATTAATTGGTTTATATTAACTATTAGGCTTGATGAAAATAATTTGTTGACTTCAAGGCTCCTCGTTAACCTTGTAATAACTTCTGGTGACAGTTTTACAGTAAGTTCCTTTGGTTGAAATAACTGTTCAGCTGTATTGATGCAAAATACCTCCTGGTCTGGTAATAACTTCGACCTTCTTTTGATTGCTTTGAAGCTGTAGGTGGCTTCTATGGTGGCTGGGGGATTTAATTAGCCCCTGATGTGGCATCGTATGCTTTCTGTCTGATGAACCTTTGTGATTTTTCTTTTAACTGTGTTTTAATTGGGGATTAGGCTTTTGATAAACCATTTTTAGGCGTAATCCCCAAAAAGCTGTCTTCAATCTTCTATTCTGGTGTGCTCTTGTTTTCTACACTGATATTCTTTGACTGTGCTTGATTCACTGTGTTTTGCTAGTGTGCAGGGCTGCACAGGGGTGATATGGCATCAATGCCTCATGAAACACCGATGAAACATGGATTTGAAACCTGCAAGTTATTTCCTTTGATAAATCAAAAGCAGGAGGATCGTCACCCTCTGCCTTTAAATTTTCTTCAGATCTAGCGGAAAAACCTTTAAACCCTGCAAAATACAAACAACTATTATAAAATCCTGCATGTATAGGTTTACTTCTTCAGAAGGCATGTGGAGGGAGCATGGTCGTTGGATGGCATCATCCAACGGTTGAGATTGATTAGAGGGGGTCAAAGGAAAGACAGAAGAAGAATTTTAATCGGAGCCATCGATCGTGCAGAGATCAACAGTCAGGAGTGGAGGTGAATAAATAATGTGAAGGCGTAACATTATTCGAAAAAAGAAAATAAAAATGGAAAAAAGGTTTAAAACCTTTGTTTTGGTGAAAAATGGTTGAAAATCATGTTCGGGGTTCGGGACAAACATGGGCCATCGGATGAGATCGGCCCACGCGATAAACAGTGGAGAAAAGGTGCCAATAAACCTTATAAAACATTCCCGGACATCAAACCTTTAATTGAACCATGCTAAATAAAGTTCTCGGGTCTGGATTTGCTAACTAGGCAGAGAAACCATGGAGACACGCCCTAATTAAAATGTGTTGTGTGGACGCTGAAGTGGCAAAGGGATCATCGGCTGTCGCTGTGGATGAGGGGACCGAGGCGATTGAGTGTGGGCCGTCGATCTGCAAATCAGATCGATGGCAGAGATTCTTTTAACACCGCGTCGTACCCTGGTTATTACATGAGCATCTTCGGAGAGCGATCACCGTCCGATGAGAGGCCTCAGATCAGATGGTGGACGTCAATATCGCGCCGAGTCCATGTCCGATCTTTACCATGTGATGAGGGCAGTATTTGAGAATGGGCCCAAGACACGTGTCGGCTGGTGTATGGAATCGCTGCGAAATAGAAAAAACTGCCCTGCTCTCAAAAGCGGTGCGATGAATTCTGCCCGGTTTCGCAATGGTAAGTGGCTAGCAGGGACCACTAGGGTGATAGACTGTGCGTCATCAATTTGCAGATCAGATCGACGGTGGAGAGTGAATGGAACTTTGCACCGGCGGAAACTTTAGGAAATAATAAAAAACTGACAAATTAATATAAACAAAGGTTTATACTTTGGGGGCAAAATATTGATTTTCAATACGGTTTGGCACCCGTCTGCGGGGCCGTGGGTTATATGGAAAATCATATAACCGAGGTTTATGGAGGAAGGGCTAATCACGATTGGGCAATGCGATAAGCGCTTGGAAGGCTGGCGCTCGGTCCTAGCACCAACGAATATGGAGGGGAAGGGTTAAAGACTTAGCCCAAGGGGGCTTAAGTCTATAATATACAAAAAATGTGATTTTTATAGATTTTCAATGATTTTCAAAGGAGTTTGAGGGTTTTGATAAGGCTAAGAAAGGGTCTTAAACCTTATAAAAGGGATTTTGATGAAAGGGAAACGGAAAAACATGAAAATGAGGGATTTATGGGGGTAAAAGGGGTAAAAATGAAGGTTAGTTTTGTGGTGGAAGGAAGGGAAAAAATGGGATTTTGTAGTAGTTTTTCTTCATGTAATGAAAATAGAATTTCTAAGTTGAAAAAGGGGGAAAAGTAGTGATGATTATCCAAAGGATAGGATATTATCAAAATACTTTAAGCATCAACAATTTTTAGCAATGAAATTGTTTCTTTAAGGCTATCCAAAATCATTTAGCCACCACTTGATATCACAGAATTTATGGGTGGCTAACAGAAAAAAATACTCTTCTTCAACTTGGTGTCCATCATCTTCCATAGATTGGACCAAAAATTCCCAACAAATCTGGAATCCCTGTCAGTAACAATAGAAGTAGGCAAGCCATAATGAACCCATACATGTTGAAAATATAAATCAGCAGTTTGTTCAATAGTTCTATATTTCTTACATGGCATAAGAATACACATCTTGCTGAATCTATCAACTACTACATAAAGATAATCATGCTTCTTTCTAGATAATGGTAGACCTCCAATAAAATCCATAGAAACACTTTCCCATGGTATAGAAGGTACCGGCAATGGCATATATAAACCAAGCTTCCTATTGCTAGGCTTTCTTATAGCACATAATGAAGAACCTCTAATGAAACATGAAACACTATCTACCATGCGAGGCCAATAAAAATACCTCTGTAAATGTGCCACTGTTTTTCTTACCCCAAAATGTTCATCAATAAGAGAAGAATGAGCTTCTCTCATGATGCTTAGTCTCTCCCCCTGTGGTATACATAACTTGTCCATATGAAACAACAAATTATTATGCAAATGATAATCATTCTCCTCAACATGATTCCCTTCACTCAAGTTAGCATACACATCCTTAGAATCAACATCTAATGAATACTATTTTATGTAGCTCTCATGTACAATAGAATCATTCTTAAGTAAAGCATTAGAACTAATAATAGGCCTTGAAAGCATATCAACAACTTTATTGAAAATACCTTTCTTGTACCTTATTACCAAGTGAAATTGTTGTAGGAAACCCATCCATCTGAAATGTCGTGACTGTTGTAATTTACTTTGTGACTAAAAGTACTGTAAAGGCTGATGGTCGGTATGAAGAAATGCTTCTTTGCCCATCAAATAGTGTTTCCACTTTTTGATGCTTTGTACCAATGCATACAACTCCTTATCATATGTAGGATAATTCACAACAACACTATTAAATGTATCAGAATGAAATGCAATAGGCTTACCATGTTGTAAGAGAACTACACCCATGGCGTAATCACTAGCATCGGTCTGAATCTCGAATGGCTATCTCAAGTCCAATAATGCAAGGACTGGAGCTAAACTTGTCTTTTCTTTTAAAGTCTCAAAAGATTTTTGTTGCTTTCCTCCCCTTTGGAAACCACACTTCACACTTGTCACTGCATGCATGGGAGTTGCTATGGCAGAGAAGTTAGAAATAAACTTCCTCCAATACTGAGCTGCACCCAAAAAAATTCTTACCTCTGTAATGGATTTGAGAGTAGGCTAATTCACAATGGCTTATACCTTAGAAGGATCAATTCTCAAAGCACCTCCTCCTACTATGTGTCCTAAATAAATCAAAGAAGTCTTCCCAAATTCACACTTTGACATTTTAAGAAACAAATGATTTTTCTTCAAAATATCAAGTACTTTCTTAACATGCATGACATGCTCTTCTCTAGTATTTCTAAAAATTAAGATGTCATCTAAGTAGACAATAACGAAATCATCAAGAAAAGGACATAAGACATCATCCATTACCCACATGATTGTTGCAGGTGCATTGCATAAACCAAATGGCATAACAAGCCACTCAAAGAGTCCCTATTTGGTTTTAAATGTTGTCTTCCAAATGTCACTTTCTGCAATTATAACTTGATGATAACCACTACGTAAGTCTAACTTAGTGAAATATTTACAATCTTTGAGCTGATCTAACAAATCATCTATCCTTGGGAGTGGGTAACGATTCTTTACCGTAATCTTGGTTAATACCCTGAAGTCCACACACATGCGCCAAGTTCCATATTTCTTTGGAATCAACACTATCGGTGACCCACATGGCGAAGTGCTTGGTCTTATGAATCCTTTGTCCAACAAGTCCTTAATTTCCTCTTTATTTCAGCATTCTCCATGATAGACATGTGGTACATGCCTATATTAGGAAGAGGACAATCTTGATGTAACTGGATTTCATGTTGAATCTCCCTTTTAGGAGGGAAACCTATCGGTTCCTGAAACATCTCATGATGTGCATTAAATACATCATATAAATCTGATTTAATATTGGAATCAAAATTTTCAAATGAATTGTGATTCACATCAACCTTGGGCTTAACCATAAGAAGTACAAAACTCTTACTATAATTCACTAATCTTTTTACCTGTCCCGCATTTACCATCGCTATATTTTTCTTCTTTCGATGTGCTCTGACAATGAAATCCTTGCCATCTTTAAAGAGATGATATTTATTTTCATGGCAATGGAAGATCACTTTCCTGTAAAATAAGTAAGGACTTCCCAAAACAATTCATGATATATCAAGCGGCACTACATCAAGTTCAACTGTGTCAATAAAGTGTGCAGTAATTGCAAATCGCAATATGTACTTTCTTGAGACTTGTAAGTTTGCATCATTGCATATCCACCCAAGTGGATAAGGCTTTGGATGTGGAATGGTCTCAATTTTAAGCTATTTGAACAAGTCTTCTGATATGAGATTTGCTTGTGACCCACTGTCAAATAGTGTGTCAATTTTTGTATGTTTTGAGACTACCCACACATGGAACAATTCAATTCTTTCTTCCTCATTTGGAGCTTGTACATGACAGTTTGAAGTACTAGTGCTTGGCTTAGTTGCAGTTTCCTTTCTCTTCATACTCTTCAAACCCATGGCTGAAATTTTTGTTTCGTCACCTGAATCATCACCTAAGTCTTGTGGTGTAGTTGTAGTAGCTGCAATTTTATTCTTTCCTTTGTTTTTGTTAAACTGAGTTCTTTTTTCAGGATGTAGTTTCCAAAAGTTTTTCTCTTCATGGCCTTCTCCTGAACAATGTTTACATGTCACTTTCTCACCCTCTTTTTTGACATATGCATTCTTTTTTCCTTTTCCCTTAAAGGTTTTATCTTTGTTTTTCCCCTTAAAAGGCTTGTTTCTACCCTAATCAAAAGTGTTTTTCCCTCTAGCCTCTAAATGCGTAGCTTGTACACAAAATTCGTCTAGACTAGTAGGATTGAACATAAGGATAGTATGTCTAAGGTAGCTATGCAAACCACCTATATATTTCAGAAAAGTATCTTGACTTTGTAAGTCTACCCCTAATAAGAGTTCTCTTCTCCTAAACTCTTGGGTGTAGTCTTGTACATTTTGTCCCTTAAGTTGTCTAAAGTATTGCCAGTGCATGATAGCCTTTTGTAAATGAGATAATGGATAAAATTTATTTTTAATTGCAGTAATATATTCAGCCCATGATAAATTGATCTTACCATGTTTTTTAATTTCATCCTTGGTCTTGGCTTCCCACCATACCAATGCTAGTCCATCCATTATCAAAGAGGCTAACTGTATCTTGGTGTCGTCATCATGAAGGTTGTGTATCCTCAAGTAAAATTCCAACTGTCTTATCCAATTGTCAATTTTCTCTGCATTGACTTCACCATTAAACATAGGCAACTCAAAATTAACAAGCTTTAAAAATGGACTTTTACCAGTGGTTTTAGAATTGTGAGATTGATTCACCGAAGTTGAGGATGACGATGTAGAGGAAGAGGATGAAGATGGGGATGGTGGATCACCATTTCCTCCGTGCCCTTTCTTTGACTAGTCATCATTTTTATTTCCTCCTGAAGAACCCTCTCCTTCTTTCTAGTTTTTAGAACCTTCTACAATAAGCCTATTATTCCATTCTTGGTAGAGTATCCTCACAATCTCCGTCATGTCCAAGAAATCCTTTCGGAACACCTGTTCCTCTTCTTTGGGATCAATATCTTCAGGAGCTTCTCCCTCTCTTGAAGAAATGCTTGAAGCTGCTTCTATGGCTCTTGGAGGTGGCTCTCTAGCCCTTCTTGGTTGAGGATTACTTTGTGCACTAACCAAGTGTCCTTCACCTCTCCTGAGTTTAAGCCTAGTAAGCATAAAAAAAATCAACTATATCTTTGCACAAAACAAATGCTGAGTAAAAATCTAGATCCTAAGGCTCAAATCCTTAGCTTTGATACCATCTGATATGAAAATGAAACTATTTGTATCTCCTGTTCAAAGTATCCATTTTCATTTAATTAAGTGTGCAAAGTGTTCATCATGTCTTGCAATTTAAACAAAGTGTTTTTGGTAACTGTTTCTGAGTTTATGTGTGAGGGAATGTTAATTAAAATTACTGTTTAACATCTTAAATCAGAAATACACAGCAAAAAAACTTCACCATAAGATAACACAACAACATGATGAGGCAGTTCACCCCTCCTGGGCTACATCTGCTGGGTCCAAGGCTCCCAATGGGCATGTCCTTGCTCTATTAAGTTGCTCAAATTGGTTATACAGTGAGAAATATGACTAAATAGACAGAACCACCTATGAAATTGAATTCAGAAGACATAAATAAGCTACGAATGGCTTTTATTTCACCTCAAATAGTGAAGCATAGCCCAATGGCTGAAGAACACCTTTTTTAGCTCTACAACCTGTCCCAAAACTCTAGAACGCTCAGAATACCCAAAATTGACCAAAATTTCGTCCAAATTGGTTTAATATTGGAGAAGTTATGACCTCCACAATTTTCTGCTCAATGTCCCTTAGAAACCCCACCAAATGTGGGTGAACTCCAGATAAATCCACCAGAATAGGTGGACAGGTCAAACAGATAGAACCACACGCCAATTTAGGGGCAAAAATAAATTTAACAACCAGTTTGCTGGCGCATTCACATGCAGGAATCCCAGACAGTTTCCGCTGGCAGTTAAGTCATTAACCTGTGCCCATGGTCGTAGCCCATAGGTCACATGGCAAGGGGATAACACCCAAGGGCTTAACCATATTTTACTATCAGTTGAAATGCTTTAGCTCTCGGTCCTGGTGTGAGGTCGCGGGGTCTACCACCCTTAACCCTGAGGGCTTAACTTATAAATTCCGCTTGTTCAATTGTTAAATGACCCGACTTTCATGTTGAGTGACCCAAATGAATTTAGTTTGGGTCAACCTCCGCCCACGCTATCAACTGCACGAGTGCCCGACCTGAATGGTCGTTAACGTGCCCGATTGAACCAAATGCGTTCAGCTTGGGTTGACCTCCGCCCGAGGGGTTGGGTCAGCCAACCACTTGGCCCACAAATTCAACATGATTTTGAACTTTTGGCCTAGGGCCATGTGGCACCCTGTAATAGGCCCATAAAAACTTTAATAAAAAAATGAAATTTTCCACATAAATTTTTCTGAAAATGACAATTTTTTTTGTTCAAAAGTCATGTTTTGAAGGTTATTAGGCAACTTCAAACTTCAATATATTTCACATATGACATCGGATTTGAGTCCCATTCACAGCACTAGAATCACAGCAAAGAGGCCTATCCGGCCATTCAGGTTGCAACCAATTCTGAGTGGTTCCAATTTTGAGCGTCTTTTTCCACTTGGACATGATCACTTGATCAGTTTCTCCTAAAGCTTTCATGATGTTCACAACTTCTGCAAAATTTAAGAAGAAACTGGCTAAATCTTCATCTTCATTCATTTTTACTTTTTCAAACAGAGCTCTATAGGCTTACAATTTTGCCATCTTCACCTTTTTATCTCCCTCACGGATAATTTCTAATGTATCCCAGATTTCTTTGGCATTCACACTGTGCATTACTTTGATAAATTCTGACTCACACAAACCGCTCAAAAGTGCATTCATGGCTTTTGCATTGGCTATGAAATTTTTTTTGGCATATTTTTCTGTGTCAGTGTCCTTTGGAGCAAATCCTTCTTCCACATAAGCCCAAACTTCTATTCCTAGAGACATTATGTATGTCCCCATTCTTATTTTCCATAAAGAATAGTTTGTGCCAGTAAACAATGGGGTTTTATTTGTTGAGCATCCTTCTAGGCTAGCCATTTGGGGACCTAGGATCTCCTTCCAGTTGTTAAACTGATACATAAGGAACTAGCTCTGGTACCAATTGATGAACCCTTTGTTAAACTAAGAGGGTTGCTGAATCGGCTTAATGCATTCATGGACATTTAAAACTCTTTTCATTCAACTCAATTACACCTTCAGTTCATAAGTCACTTAATACATAATGAATCAACATACTTAATGTGTGTAGAGAAAGTAATTAAGTAGATTAAAAAATCACATCAACAGGTAATCATCAAGCACATAGAAAAAATATATAAGTGGAAACCCATAAGGGATAAAACCACATCTTATTGTTGTTGTGATGCAAAGGAAAGCTCCAAATCCCTCTCATCATGCAGCTGATTTCTATAGGCTCATGCACTGGAGAACACTACCTCCATTCAATAAGCTACAACTGAGATCTCAACTCCATCTACTTACTAGGGCTACAACTGGAGAGAAACTCCTACCTCAAACAGCTACAACTTGAAATGGAAGCACCAAATCCCTTATATTTTACGTAGGCCCTGGGAGCCACAGAGGGAGCTCCTACCTCAACTAGGCTACAACTTGATATGGAAGCACCAACTTCCTCACTCTACAATAAAATCATATGCTGATTTACTTGGATATCAAATCTGTTTTTCTCCTTCTTCACTGCTGTCCTTCCAACCTTCGTATCTGCTTTAAATCATCTTTGGATCTTCACAACTTCTCTATCTGCTCTGTCTTATTCTTCCACTCTCTAACCTCTCTATGCATATCACAATAACATCATTTATAGAGATCACTTCCTAGCTGTTTTCATTCCATATGGGAATATGAAATGAGAATTTACGAGTATTTTCCTTCCACCTTCTCATTTTCTCGCTCAACACATTCAAGATGTTACAACGCTATGTACTCATTTCAGTATTACATTGGAGTTTTTATTTGCCTACATAGACTTGCCTTTGCATCACAAACAATATTAAATAAATAATACATTTACAGTTACAATCAATTATTTTACTGTTGTACAATTTTCTTAGCTTTGTTATGTTTTGGTCCTCTTTTTTGGGTTGCTTTCATTTTCCTTTATTTCATTATTCTATTTCAAGCCTGTCTTTTACCTCCTTCTTTTTTTTCTTGACTTGGCCGATGTTGTTGCATTGCTTTGCACGAGCTCCGTGCACGAGCCTCGGGTCCTTTTTCTTACCAGAGCCTTTCTTTGTTGTGTTCGATCTTTTCTTTTTATTACTGACTATAGCCAGCGTTCGGCCTTTTAATTTGACTCAACGCCATAAAATTTACTACTTGCATGAAGCCACGGTCCTTTTGCCACGCATTCGGCCATTTCATTTGTGGCTGTGTGGCGGGTCAAAGCCCACATAAACTCACAGCAGCGTGGATTAAACCTTTTATTTTTATCAACATACATACATTTCAACAATCAAATAGTGCATATTAACATACATATGATTATAAATAAACAACGTATACTTTATAACATGGCGCATATAACACGACGCACATATACGTGAAACAAGAGTTTTCAGGTCCCACAATTCTAGAACCAATCAGAACACACCGCAAATAATTTCCCGCAAATTTTAATGTTTAGAACTTAAACATATCTCCTGTCTTGTGCGATATGCGATCACATCACATCGCATTCAACTTACCTTCACTGCATTTGCTTCTTTGATGCTTCTGCGAATCTCTCCTGAGCTTGTTCTTCTGGTTATTCATATAACCATTACATTGTCTCGAGCCTTCATCTGATTCCTTTGCTGGTTCTCTGCAGCCTTTGCTGCTTGTCTGCTGCCTTTGTTGTCTCTCTGCTACCTTTGTTGCCTATGTTGCCTTTGCTGCTTGCCTGTTTCCTTTGCTGCCTTTGCTTCCTTTTATGCTTTCTCACTACATCATTGCCTAATGCTTCTTCTTTTCCTTATTACTACTGATTTTCTTCTCCTTTGACTCTTATGCTGCTCCTATGCCTCTCTTTTACTTTTTTTTTCTCCTCTACCTCTCTTTTATGCTTCTCCACTTAAATTTTTCCTTCTTTGCCTTATTTCTCCTTTATACTCCAACTGATCCTTCTATGCTCCTTTTTTCTCAATGATAATTTTGGTGCTGCTCCATTGTGCTCCTTTTCCATCAATGAAAATATTTCCAACAGAAATAAGTTGAAATACCAGAGATGGGACTTCATCCAAGGGCAAGGATGAAGAAAATTATGCATTGGCTGGAAAGGAAAAGAATGGAAAAGAGAATAAATCCAAATCCAAACTAGAATCTAGTCAAGGGGGCAAGAAGAAAGATTTTTAAAAAATTAATGCTTCCATTGCCATGAATTCAAGCATTATGCCACAAAGTGTCCAAACAAGAAGATAATCAAGAAGACCTCAGGAGGAGAAACACGTGAATCCTTGGATTCACAACTTGAGCTTGACTTTACCCTCATTGCATGCATGGAAAACACAGTGATGGGGAGCTTGTGGTACCTAGACTCAGGTGCATCATTCCACATGACGGGGAATAGAGATTTTTTCAGTGACTTGGAGGAGAAAGACTTACATATGTGCATTGAGACGAGGGACGGTGGAAGGCACAATGAGACTGGGATTGATACAGTCACCTTTCAGGGAGAGGCGGGCTCCCCCCTTAGACTCAAGGATTTCATATTTGTTCTGGGTCTAAATAAAAGTCTCATCTTTGTTTCAGTTTTGGAAGATTATGGTTATGATGTGATCTCTAGCAAAGGAAAGGCATTCCTAGGACACATATCCACAGGACAGGTGAAGCAATTGGGGTTTGTGTGAAGAACTTGTACAATCTAGATGTGGAGTATTGTGTTGTATTGAGCACAAAGGGAGAGAAGGTGTAGATTCATGATGTCGATTAACTTTGCAATAGAATACTTGGCCATTCAAATCATGGCGCGTTGAAGATCATGCAGCAGATAACCACAAGCCTCCACAAAGGAGCACTTGAGAAGCATGATGTATGCAAAGGATGTACTTTGGGGAAGTACACAAAATCCACTTCCCATGATTGGGACAACACAGCACATGAAGTCCTGGAAATGATCCACTCTGATGTCTGTGGACTTTTCTTGAAAGCCTCCACTGCCAAGAAGAAATATTTTGTCATTTTTATTGATGACTTCTCATGGAATTTTTGGATCTTCTTCATATGGAATAAATATGATACACTCTCCAAGTTTGGATAATTCAAGGAGCTGGTTGAGAAATAAACTGGAAAGAAGGTGGAGGCTATCGGGAGTGATAATGGAGGTGAGTATTTGTTGAATGATTTTAAAATTTGTGTGCAAAATAAGGCATTTAACGAGATTTGACAACACCCCACAACTCACAATAGAATGGGGTGGCTGAGAGGAAGAACCATAGCATTGTGGGAGAAACGAGGGTGATGTTACATGACCAAGGCCTAACTCTGCACTTGTGGGTTGAAGCATGCAACACAATAGTATATTTTTAGAAATGGATTCCTCATCAGATTTTGGGCATGATTACACCAAAAGAGGCTTTCTCAGGGAGAAAATCATATGTGTTGCACTTCAAGATTTTTGGAGCTACCATGTCTCCAAAGAATCAAGGAAGAAGCTAGATTTGACAAAAATATTGGGGGTATTTGTGGGTTACACAAAAACTCCCCACAAATACCATGTCTACTTATCATCCCTTAGAGTGACATTTGTACGAAGGGATGTAAAATTTTATTAGGAGAAAGCGATGCGGTGCTCTCTTAAGAGGGATATTTAGATCCCACCAGAAGAGGAGCTTTTAGCTCTAAAAGATGAGCCTCAGGAAGTTTTGAAATAGCAAAAAATTGAGGAGAAGAGAGTGGAGATAACCAATCAAGTAGAACCATCTAGAGAAATAAGGAAAATAACTTGGGAAGTTAAGAGACTTGTGCAGGAGGCGAGGAAGAATTTGGGTGCTCTTTCAAATCAGCATAGGTAGA
This sequence comes from Pinus albicaulis, assembly GCA_034641835.2. NCBI lineage: Eukaryota > Viridiplantae > Streptophyta > Pinopsida > Pinales > Pinaceae > Pinus > Pinus albicaulis. Next base: position 579,466,358 of record CM076583.1, read on the forward strand.
GACGGTCACCAGATAAATACACTAGTTACATGGCTCTAATGAATGAGCTTGTAAATACTGATCCTTCATCTTTCAAATAAGCAGTAGAGAAACTTGTATGGTTTGATGAAATGGTGGAAGAGACTTATGAATCCATTGTAAAGAACATTTTTTGGGAAGTGGTCCCAAGAACAACAGATAAATCAGTTATGGTTTGATATGGATCTTCAAGGTAAATCATGTAGTAGACGAAAGCATATAAAAGTACAAGGCCAGATTTTTGCTTGAGGGGTACTCTCAAATCGAGGGGATTTACTATGAGGATCCCTTTGATCCTGTAGAAAGGTACACATCCATTAGATCAATTATTTCTCTAGCTGCAAATATGGGGTGGAAGATCCACCAAATGGATGTGAAAACAACATTCCTTAATGGATTTATTGAGAAGGAGGTGTTTATCGAGCAACCAGAAGGCTTCGATACTTTTGATCGGGAGTCTCATGTGTGAAAACTCAAGTGAGCATTGTACGGTCTCAGGCAAGCACCCCATTCTTGGTACACCCGGATCGATGGCTATCTCACTAGTTTGGGCTTCACTAAAAGTGACGCGGATGAAAACCTCTATCATATTTTGGTAGAAGGTAAATTTTTTATTATTGTTTTATATGCTAATGAATTAATTTAACCTAGTGATGTGTAGCTGATCAGATCTTGCAAGGAGGAACTTGCAAGAGAGTTTGAAATGAAGGACATGGGTCTCATGCACCAATTCCTTAGTTTAGAAGTATGGCAAGGAGATGGGGAATTATTTGACTCTCAAGGAAACTATGCAAATGAGATACTACATAGGTTCTGCATGGAGAGTTTCAAACCCATGAAACTCCTCTAGTGACCAACTTGAGGAAGGAGGATGCCACTTCAGGTGAGGAAGTGGATGCTAATATTTACCAGTAGTTGGTGGGTTCATTCATGTATCTTGTTAACACACAACCATATATGTGCTATGCATTCAACCAGCTGAGCCAAGCTATAGTTAGGCTAACCAATTATTTTGGAAGGAAACTATGTATGTCTTATGATACCTCAGAGGCACTGCTAAGTTTGGACTATGGTACAGAGGGAGTGAAGTTGTGTGGCTTCATAGATGCATATTGGGTGGGGATTCCATCAAATTGAAAGATTACATCAGGTGGAATTTTCCTTTTTTGGTCTGCAACAGTTTCTTGGTACAACATGAAGCAAAAATATGTGGCACTCAGCTTGGCAGAAGAAAAATATATGGTTCCCAGTCAAGAAACATGTGAGGCGATCTAGATGAGAAAGATAGTTTTTTGATTATTTGGTCAAATGATGGATCCAACTGTGATCTACTGTGATAATCAGAGTTACATCAAGATCTCTAAGTATATTTTTTTTCACAATCAATCTAATCATATAGATATCTGGTATCACCATCTACGGGATTGTGTGCAGAGCTGGATAATGTTGTTGCAATACATTCCAACAAAGGAACAAGATGTTGACATTTTGGAAAAAGCCTTATCAAGAGGAAATTTTGGGTTCCATGGGTGTAGGATAAGAGTAGTTGATAATCCCTTTCTTTCTGAGAGGGAGTGTTAAAAATTTCAACAAGAAATTCTCAATTGGATTTCACCTTGATTAAATAGAGAAAGTTCGAATTTCCACATCAACAGACAACTTGGATGATGTTAAATTGTGTGACATGGTTTTTGTCACCCATTTTACTCAATAAATTTGAGTTGGAGGAGTTAGAGTTCAGTTAAGCATGTGTGATTTCTAATTTGTAGTAGTCAAGGTCATTTATCTAAGGTTTTTTTTTTTTCAGTTAAACTAGTTCCAACTATTGGAGGAATAAGTGGAGGGTAAATTTTTGCAGTGGGACTTCAATCAAACTCATTGATCATCTAGTTAACTAATCAATCAACCCAAAATAGCTAGTGCATGCAGATAATTCAATTTCCCTAGGTCAGATGTATATTCCAAGGTAGTGTAACATCAGTTGTAGACTAGTCTTGAATGTATAGGTGTTGCATGCATTCAGATGATCGGCCTAAGGAATCACACAATTAAATTCTAGGAATTTCCTAAATAATAGGGGCCTAATTCCTCAAGGAACAATGCATGGAAATAGGAGCTCAATATAAGCCATAAATTGAATAATTCTGGGCCAGAGGCCTTTAGTGAGCAGCGAGATAGGTTGTGCACTTGCAGGGTGAGCTCGATTGAGCAAAGAAATTTTCTCCATTGCTTTCCTATATTAAAATTTACTTTGATGTTTATTTATTTTCTTCCATAGAGTAGAATTTCCTTTCATGAGAATCTATATTTGATAGAATTATAAATTGAATCCTTTCATATATCTTGGCATCCACTTTGTAAGTTTACAAACTTGGATTGACAATTTAATGTAACAAAATTTAAAGCACAATTAATTTGATTGATAGTATCCATGCTACTCTTAGGCTTATGATAAAGTGTTGTAGCAAGACATTCACTTACAAAGTTGTGAGTTACACTGAATTTATCAATGCCACAACCTTCAATTAACTCAACGGTTGCATTCACAAAACTAGTATCATTTATTTCTTCACCTTGTAAAACACGTTCATGAATTTTTGCCATGAACTTGTCCGAACTTATTTTCAAGGCACCCAGAACCTCCAATTTTTCTTTTGAGATCTATTACACTTGGGCTACTACTTCCAAGGCTACTCTCTTTTCCTTTAAAATTAGTTGCACTTGGAATTCTTCTAAGTCTTCCAACTTTTTATTCAAAGGAGAATTCATTGCAAAATTATTGTAGTAACAAAGGAAAAACACATTGATCTGTAATATCCCAAAAGGGAGAATGCAGTAATACTGAAACACAATATAAGGACTGAAACCAAGTAAACAATAAATCTTAAGACAACATCAGAATTTACAAAGAAGCTAAGCCATTTTATTATATGGAGATAATTCAGTTACACAATGTACAAGAATATGAGTAGATCTAGCCAAAAAAATGGTCTAGAATCACCCAGAAAACATGCTACAATAGGTACAGTGTAACTGGAGAGGCACTGAAGAAAATACTGCACTGTCCCTTGAGTATAATATAAACATACAACTGCAGGCTGAAAAGGAAAATGCAGATCTACTCAAGTCTGGAGCTTAGATGATGCCAAGATTCAAGATCAAGCCAATGTGATGGATTCCCAAGATAACCCAGAAAGGATTTTCCAGATCTAAAACTTTGGAAAATCACCTCCCTAGGATTTGATCCTTGATCTACTGGGAAATATAGATCTGAAGCTAGATCTGACAGATAGATGGCTGAATTATGTCACAATATCAGATCTAAGCTTGAAGGGTTGATCCCTTCTTCAGATCTACAAGCTAGAAGCTCTAGATCTAGCTTCTCAATCCTCCAATAATGATTGCAGCTACTGCAACACAACTACCAATAGAAATTGTGTTGTGAGGGAGAGAGAGGCATTCTACCTGTTGAAAAATGTTACTATAAGCTCCAGGCTGGTGGAAATACTGATGGAAATGTGAGGGGATGATCCCTCATAGGATTACTAGCTAAAATGCTAGTAACTTCCTTCCTCCTTTTAGATTTGCAATTTAGATAGCGTAATTTCTGAAGGGAATATTGCTACTAGAAGGTCATAAATTTTGGCCTGATGCCATATCTGAAATGAAGCTCTAGGAAGTTGATCTATAAGGCCAAGGTGACAGGAATAAAACCTCACCAGTTCTCCAACTGAAGTACTGAAGACAACTTCCACCTTCCAAACTGATCTTTAGAAATCTGCAATTTCTGAATATGGATGTTCCGTAAAAATTAGGAAACAAGATGTGGCACCAATGCTTGATGTAGAATTAAGTACAATACTCTTTCTAGAGCTTCTCTAAGAAAGAGGTGGGATTCCCAACCAGGAACACCCTGTGCTAAACAACACTTGCAATCTCTGCTAAACAGCCCGAGAAAGCAATGAAATGTCACATGAAAATTCTATATTTGAAAATATCCTTACATCAAGAATAATCAGCATAACTCCATCCTTGCCTTCATCTTATTTATATAATGTTTGAGCCTTCCCATGCCTTGGCCCTCGTCTAGACTATGCTGTGCATGTGGACAAGATCCTCCAAGTTTGACTGCGCTATTTGACCAAATCAACCATCATGTCTAGGTGCAATGTACACCCTCTCCATCATGTGTTCTTTGATTACATAAGATCCTCCATCACTTTATCATGAATGTTCCATGATCTTCTTGTTTGACATCTTCGAGATCTTAGTTGACTGTGTCAACCTCCATGATCTATCTCAATTAATGAGACATAATCTCCAATCCCATTCACATTAGTAGTTTCTCAACTACCTCATTATGTATATATAGGCTTAATCAATCCACATTCACACACAAAAAGTGGATATTTATTCATATTGAGGATTATGGTTCCCTCCACCATTTTATTTAGTTAATTCATTAATAATATTAAGAACTCTATTATTCCAAATATCAGGTGAAAATTTGGGAATATTACAGTCCTCCCTGGAAAAATGTTGCTTGTCCTCAAGCAACTCAAAAGGTAGATGCAAAGCCATATATTCCCCTCCAAATGGCATCCACATAAGGAAGGCTTCCTCCATTTGCTGCAATGTGTCATGTATGTTTGGTTCCAAAGTTGTCTCAAAACATATAGGATTACCTCTAACTATATGGTTAGATTTCCTCCTTCCATCATGAAGTACCAAGTGACAACCATATGAGTTCCAACCTCATCATTAATACATGAGATACATGGAATAAAGTGGCTCTTTCCACAAATAAAAAGCTCCATCTCACAATACATCTCCCCATCCCATGCTTTATGAATTTGATTGAGCATTGATATGCCCTCATCCTTAGACCTATTGGCCTTGTTGGATCCAAGCATCATTCCAATGTTATGCAAAAGAAGAAGGAAAGGAGTTATATGGGTAGACAAATATGTCAAACCATATTCTCCTAATAGTAACCACCGGAGTAAGGCCCTTTGTTGCCATCCTCCATCTCCTTCATGTAAGATGGACAAGCCAAACTCCCCCAAAAGCAACCAAAGCAACAAGAGATCTTGCTGTTTTCTTTCCTCCTCATGTGCATCATGAAGAAAAAACATACTAATGGACATATGGAATGTCACATCAGCCCAATACAAAGAAACCTCATGAATGCACATCATGAGAGCATCATGCCAAGCTTTACCCAATAAAAAACACATAGACATAGGAGATGTCATGTGGTGGCCATTCTCTCTCAAGTGAAACCAAAACGAACATGCCTTCTTTTTTTGCATTCTATCATTGATACATAAGGCATGAATGAGAAAAATATGAGCTATTGGGTGGTAACCATACTTACCCAAGAGCAGCCAGCATAGCCATGCCTCTTTCTTCATTTCATAAGTGTTCCTCAAGGCATGGATCAAAGAAATAGGAGCATTTGGGTAGTGACAAGAATCTCCCAAGGGAAACCAACATAACCAAGCTTGCTCACCCATATCATAAATATGTAAGTGGTCATGCAACCTCTTGCTTATCATCTTCACCCACTCACCCCAATTTGGAAGATGAGTGATGTGCTGCATAATCATGGTATCCTCCCTTTGTAGAATACCATCTTCCTCAAACTAATGAAGAACTTTGCACTTCATGAAATGTTGAAGTGCACCTCTAATGAGATCTCTTAATGAGACCTTCCTCTCATCCATGGCCTTCCAAAACCAATGAGGTTCTAGAGCTATTGTAGGTAGAAGTCTCTCTTTGAGTTGTGAGATGCTCATTGAGAAAGTGTCATCAAGAAATGAGAAAAAGTTTCCCATATCTAAATGTCTACCATTTATCATCTTTACCTCCATTACTTCATGATTGAAGCTACCTTTAGAATGCTCTAAGAATGTTGGGGCCTCTTTACTTTCACAGCTACTAAGTGATAGCGTTGTAGATATATAGGGTAATACATATGCTATCTCAAAGCAAGGCACAACACTAATCTCATAACTATTCATTGTACATAGGATTATGCTCATCCCTTCTTCTGAAACTCTACACTTCAACTCAAGAGGTTGATTTTAGTCCATCCATGACAAACTAGGATAGCTTTTCACCTCCTCCTTAATTAGATCAAGGGTCCTCTGCGCTGTGATATTTTGCTACTGCAAATCAGCATTTGGATCTAACCCTTGGTCATGAATTGGCCCTAATGGCATGTCCCCACAAGTTTCAATAATATCTACTGAAACAATATGCGATGAATGTGTATGCATACCTTGGATCAACTTAAATGTGGGAACCTCTTGACAGAACACAAGAGTGCCTCCAACTGCTGGTAAGAGTGATCGCTGCTCTTCTCCAAGTGTACCAACATTGGAATCTTCCTCCTTTCCCTCATGCATATCCTGAGTCATGCATGGGACTCTATATGTCAAGAGCTCAAGACTATCTTGCAAAGATGGAAGTGTCTCTTCTTCGGTCGGATGCAAGTACTTCTGCAGTTGGTGATGAATGTAGTGACTTCTTGTCCAGAGTGACAAGATTGGCATCCTCCTTTTTTCCTTAGGAAACATCACTTTGTGACACACCTCTGGTATTTTCTCATCAAATTCCTTCCTCAACTTGTGAAATAAATCTAAATATTTAGTCACTTTTGCATGCTCTATGTGACCAAACCACCAATAATTGGCTTCATCTAAAAGATGAAGTGCTGCAATTTGAACATCCTCTCCTTCAGCTACAGGATGTAGCCTAAAAAATGCATCTAAATCTCTCCTCCAAGCCTTAGCAATTCTTGAGGAAGATCCATCAAATGTAGGAAAATAGAATCTATTATACCTCTTTCTTCTATTGCTGCTATAGGATCCTCTTTCTTCTTTGATTTTGAAGAATTGTTGGAGAGTTGGCTTCTCCTTGAATGCTCTAGACTGTGCTTTGTACTCTTCAAGATATAGACTGAGAGTCTCATGAGTCTTAGGTTCATTACTTTCATCATTTCTACACCTTTCACCTTCTCCAAAGAAAGTTGGCATAGTGGATCTATGAGGAGATCTAAGATTCTCTGGTTTTCTTCTTTGCTGATAACAAGTGCTTGGACCTTCCTTATCACATCTTCTTCTTGGATCTTCTTTCTGTCCTTCCTTATTCATTGGATTGACCTCCTTGGAGAGATCTTGCATGGATCTAAAGAAAGGAGTGGCATAATTTTCATCCTCCATGATAGATCTCATCTATCTGCTTCTTCTTTTGATGTAAAATATGAAGTGTCCACAAGCTGAGCCAAAGATCATGCTTTGATACCACTGTAATATCCCAAAAGGGATAATGCAGTAATACTTAAACACAATATATGGACTACAACCAAGTAAACAATAAATCTTAAGACAACATCAAAATTTACAGATAAGTTGAACCATTTTATTATATGTAGATAATTTAGTTACACAATGTACAATAATGTGAGTAGATCTAGCTAAAAATGTCACCTAGAATCACCCATAAAACATGCTACAATAGGTACAGTGTAACTAGAGAGGCACTGAAGCAAATACTGTGATGTCCCTTTAGCGGAATATGAACATATAACTGCAGGATGAAAAGGAAAATGCAGATCTACTCAAGTCTGGAGATCAGATGATGCCAAGATTCAAGATCTGGCCAATGTGATGGATTCCCAAGATAACACAGAAAGGAATTTCCAGATCTACAACTTTGGAAAATCAGCTCCCTAGGATTTGATCCTTGATCTGCTGGGAAATACAAATCTAAAGCTAGATCTGACAAATAGATGTTTGAAATATGTCACAAGATCAGATCTAAGCTTGAAGGGCTAATCCATTCTTCAGATCTACAAGCTAGAAGCTCTAGATCTAGCTTCTAAATCCTCCAATAGTGATTGTAGCTACTGCAAGAAAAATGCCAATAGAAATTGTGCCGTGAGGGAGAGGGAGGCCTTCTTCTTGCTGAAAAATGCTGCAATAAGCTCCAGGATGATGGAAATGTGAGGGGATAACGCCTCACAAGATTACTAGTTGAAATGTTAGTAACTTCCTTTCTCCTTTTAGATTTGCAATTTATACAGCGTAATTCCTAAAGGGAATATTGCTGCTAGGAGGTCAATAAATTTTGGCCTGATGCCAGATCTGCAATGAAGCTCTGGGAAGCCGATCTATAAGCCCAAGGTGATAGGAATAAACCCTCACCAGTTCTCCAACTAAAGTACTGAAGACAACTTCCACCTTCCAAACAGATCTTCAGAAATCTGCAATTTCTGAATATGGATGTTCTGTAGAAAGTAGGAAAAAATATGGGGCACCAATGCTTGATGTAGAATGAAGTACAATAATCTTTCTAGAGCTTCTTTAAGAAATATGTGGGATTCTCGACCAGGAATACCCTATGCTAAACAACACTTGCAATATCTGCTAAACAACTCGAGAAAGCAATGGAATGTCACATGAAAATTCCAGATCTGAGAAGATCCTTACATAAAGAATAATTAGCATACCTCCATCCTTGCCTTCATCTTCTTTATTTAATGTTTGAGCCTTCCCATGCCTTGGCCCTCATCTAGACTAGGTTGTGCATGTGGACAAGATCCTCCAAGTTTGATTGCGTTGTTTGACCAAATCAACCATCATGTCTAGGTGTAATGTACACCCTCTCCATCATGTGTGCTTTGATTGCACAACATCCTCCATCACTTTAGCATGAATGTTCCATGATCTTCTTTTTTGACATCTTCAAGATCTTAGTTGACTGTGTCAACCTCCATGATCTATATCAATTAATGAGACATAATCTCCAATCCCATTCACATTAGTAGTTTCTCAACTACCTCATTATGTAGATCTAGGCTTAATCAATCCACATTCACACACAAAAAGTGGATATTTATTCATATTGAGGATTATGGGTCCCTCCACCCTTTTATTTACTTAATTCATTAAAAAACTTAAGAACTCTAATATTCCAAATATCAGGTGAAAATTTGGGAATATTACATGATCTTACCTCTAGAATTAATAAATCTTGGTTTCTTTCTCATCATAACCTTGCAATCATCTCATGTATCCTCCTTTTTTATTTATCCCAAATTAGGAAATGTCCAATTCTCTACTAGGCTTGTTAAATATTTCAAATTTTGTAACCAAGATTCTACCCATGCATTTGCTAGATCTTCATCACATGCACTTGGTACAACTAATGGATATCACAATCCTAATGTTCCAAGTGCATGGTCATGACTTCCATATTGGGCTTCTATGACTCTTACTTTGTGCCTTCCATGTCACACCTTAGAAATGAGTCAAATTTCTATGCACATCTAAAAATATTACCCAAATTATCAAAGACTCATTTCGCCTTGTTTCCTTAAGCTTGAAATGTGCCTAAAATAGAAATATAATTCAATATTCCATATAGACAAACCATCTTTACTACCAGCGACACCAAGGTACTAAGTCTACATTTTCCAATTTGTAGTCCACTTTATGGTCACTGACCAAACTTGTCCCAAATTTTTCTACGTTGCTTCAGGTTTATCCATATATGATGAAGAATGCTTAAAATGTGTTGAAATTACTTTCCATGACAGTGATAGTGGTGAATAGCACAAAACCATATTTGATACCATATGCTAAAGACCTACAAACTACTTGATTTTTACTTCGCAACTTGAGTTCCTCCCAACATTTGGAACCCAAGGTGGTGTGGCACTATAATTATTTGATCCCAAGGGTTTTTCCATATTACGCCTACTACACTGAAATTATGCCTATTCCTTAAGGTTTTCCCATAACTTTGCCTTAATATACAACATTAAGTTAGATGCATAACTATGTTCAATGCAACCTAGTTCATCCAACAATACACATTCATCCAATAGTAGCCTTAGAACATCCCAATATTACTTAACACTTAGCCAGTACATGGTAACGCAAGAAATAGTAACATTCAACAAACATAAAGAATCCACAATACACAAGTATAGACAACACTCAATGTAGGTGCCTTGAAACTTTATAATATTAATAACATTTACAATGTACAACAAGGAAGCATCGAAAACTTCTCATGGCTCTTTTAAAAACTATAATTAGAGTAAGCACAAATGTCAACAAGAAATATGAAACCAACCCTTAAAGAAACTGCAAGACCACTTCTTGTAGGTATTATCTCTTTCTATTTCTTGCTTAGACAATACGATTTGTCCTACCATGCCTAAACCTTAAACTTGACACAATCATGGAATTCCTTGAATGACTCTTCCCTCTTGAAACTTCTTATTTCTTGGCACTTTGAGGCATAATCCTTTTTATATGGCTCTTTCCTTGTTTTACAATCCCCCTTTGTTCTAAGGTGGATCCAAGTTTTATCCATAATCTTGTTTCACTTTAATGACTTATCCACTGATTGTTCACTGAGTTGTTCCAAATCATGTTAGTTCTACCAACTTTGCATATAGTTTTTTAAGTCATCTATTTTTCTTGGTTTTTCATCCAACTATACCCTTGTGCAATTGATTGTGCCTATGTGTTCCTAGTGCATTTGGTTGCATCTTAAATAATTTGAAGGGAACTATGTCCAACTTATCTCGATCTACCCACTTATCCCAAGTGTGCCTAATACATTTAAGTTTGCATGATTATGTACAAACCATTTGAGTCTACTTGCGTACACCCAAGTTCAATCAAAGACATTTCCAAGTGTTTCCATGGGATTTGCACTTAATGGATGTGTGCCTAATGGTGTATGCTTAATGATTGTGCCCAATAATTTCAATCCACATGTACTTCTTCTAGAAGGAACTTGACCATTTGTCAAAACCCCCAAGGGTGGTTTGCCTAACTCCATTGATGCATATATAGTCTAACCACCCACTCCATCAAGTTATTCATGCCACTATTTGTCCATCATGTAATTTTCCTGTCTATGAGGTTACCTACAACAACGTTATTTCCTCTAGCCAAGTACTTTTCCATATCCTTGCAACATACACCAGCTAAAATTTCGTGTAATAAAAGATAATAAAGGAAAAAATAAGACCACGGTTAAGGGACACGTATTCCAAGTTGAATTTTGGGAAATATATCCTAGTGGGCATCACTTTATGTGGTTATTTCTAAGGAGAAATTGGAAGAGGAAATGGCTAAGGCTTTGAAAACGAAAAAAAGTATTTTTGGCACATTTATTTATGAAAATAAAGGAAATTAGGAGAAAATTAAGGTGAAAGGTCATAGGTTTCATGTGAAAAGGAAAATGAAGGAAAATAATGGAAAATTGAAGAAATTAGAGGCCTCATCAATAAAAATTCCTCATAGCTTCAGTTCGAAAGCTTTTTTCAGTTAAGACTTTTGTTAGTTCATTTTCAGAATTATTCCCACAGAGGAGAAGAGAGCAAAGAGGAGAAAGAGATCAAGAAATAAAATGAAGGACAAGGAAAGGAAATGAAAGCAAAGATCAAGCAAGGAAAGGTTGGAACAAGTAAGCTTTGGCATGAATACTTGTAGGTAACAGATTGCATATTTGATTTCCTAACTGGTTTTGACATGCATGGTATGTGAATTTTGGTATTTGGTTCTTTTGTTTTTGGTGGCATGGTTTTGTGGAGTTTTGAAAATGGTTTTCATCCTTTCCTTGCCACTTCCAGATAGCCATTGAGTGATGGGATTGTTCTTGGTTTTTAACTTTGGAATTTTTGGAAGGTTTCAAAATCTGGGGCGGAGGTGTTCTTAGGAAAATTCCCAAAGGCCTAGGAATCCATTGATCGGTAATGGTGGGATACATGATAAAGCCTGAGGGGGGAGACATAAAATTTCCTCAAGGATGGTGAAGAAATCCAAAGGCCTTCCAAGCTCGATTTGGTTTTGTGATCTTGGGGCCAGTTTAGGTGAGATCACAGTATGGTGAGGGTGTAGGTGGTTTAACCTTTGGATTCCCTTAGTTTTTTTAGATTGGTTTATCCCATGAGATCGCACATTCATGCTTGGAATATGGCATGAGGGTGACTGAATAAAAGAAATATTTGGTTCAGCCATGTCTATGCTCAGGTGGTAGGTGGAAGTGCTGAAACTGGTTGGCTCTTGCCTATGTTTAATGTGTTAGAACCCTATAATTTACAATATCACAAGGTGACTGTGTACTTTTTCTTTGCAAAATTTTCATACTGTACATAGATGTCAATATTCAAAATATTTTCCAAAGCAAGAATCAAAGGAACAAATGCAGCAGAGAGGCAACGAGCATTAGACCATTAGTGAAGACAAAGTCAACAAAGAAGTATTTAAGGTAGAAAAAACAAGCAAAGGCATATTTGTGAACATTTTAGGCAGAGTCGTGAACGTGTTTGGGTCAAGTCGTGCATTTGGGTCGAGTCATGAATGCTAAAGTGGGTCAAGTAGTGAACGAGTCAAAGTATTCCACCAAAAAACCAAGAAACTAATGAGCACAACTAAAGAAACAAAATCGGTAAACCGCAAAAAAGGAGGAGTAAGGACCGTGGATCTGAGCTTTGATCAATGACGGAGATTGAATCACATCATCGCATTAAAAACCCCTTTTTCATTTCATTTCCCTTAAAAATAATTAAACCTTACCTTTCCACATTTCCATTTCATTTTCCTACTTTACCTATTTAACCACCATTTCGCATCGCAAATATTACAACTTACGATTAAAGCGACCACAAGGTATTCGGTTTAACTTGGGATGTGGTTGACCCCACCATAGCAGCTCTGGCCCCCACTTATAGCCACATGAAATACGTATCTTACAACATGAAACCTCATACACTTACCACTGAAACTTTCCGACTTGCGATTGCGATGTGGGTAGGTCCCTCTCCCCTCACTTCACAAATTTTAGTATTTAACACCCGCACTTATAACTAAACTTCAAGACTTTTGTTCTGCAGGCTATGGTCCGGTCCCACCTTATCTACCGCGTCACTCCACCCTCCCCGCAATTTTCACTTCGTAGGATTTAGAATTTATCTCCACCTCTTATGGCTAAACTTTAAAATGTGCGATTTGCAATGAAATCGATCCCCACTTTCCCCTACCATGTCACTTACCTTCTCCCTGCACTTCGCACTTCACATATTTTAGTGTTCACCACCTCCACTCATAGCTAAATATTAATTTTTGCATCTGTGGGCTGCGGTCCGGTCCTACCTTCCCTCCATGTCACCTCCTAGTTCACATCGCATCGCCAATTCCATTTCTTATAACTCAAACTATAAAACATTAAATGTGCAATTTCGTATGGATGTGATAAGGTTCATAACTAAAATATAAACATTTGCAGGTTCGGGTAAATGGGTTTTTTACGCTTTTTTGTGTAGAAAGGGTCAAGTCGGGCATATGAGGTTTGAAACTCATTTTATGAAGAAATAAGGTTAAACAAGGCATAAGGGCTTGGGTAGCAAAAAGACACAAAGGTTCGAATCGGGCAAGGCATTTTTGCAACTTGTTATGTTATAACAACAAAAATGGAAAAAGGCAGCAAAGCACATCAACACAGTGGCTAATAAATGAAAGAAGCTAGCCATGCACTAGATTTAATTACCCAAAGCTGTTTTTCTGAAGAGCAGGGCCAAATGTTAGAGCCACCACTAGTTACCTCTTCGTGACCATCACATGTACCTCCAAGCTTATTGTTTGATCTTACAAAGAGCCATCAAAGCGTTTGGATCCATGAAGAGCTTCCCAACATTAATTATACAGGTGGTGTTGTTGTCAAAGATTTTTGTTCAGGCCTTGCATGGCCACACTTGTCCATTTTCTGCTAATTGTAATCAATGAAATTTTTCCAAGTAATATAGGGAAACTGACTTAGTCTTAAGATAAATGTTGCATGCCTTAGCAATATCAAGGGTTTGAAAATTGGATCCTGCTGAAGCTTGCATTGTAAGAAGTATTAGAACTCTGTAACTATTTGAGCTGAGCATCAATAATAAGAGACCATTCACAGGATTATTGAGCTATGTTAATGGTGATGTTTCCCTCTGTATTAATGTTTTTCCTCTGACTTTTCAGGTTGTGCATCAATTTATCTGATTTAAAAACAGAAAATTTAGATTAAGATTTGCTAAGAGAGCACTTTAATTTTGTCTGTGTTTTTTATCTTAATGTTTTTCTCTGAGACCTAAATTCATAATTCATATATGGTCTTCTATGCATTTACATTGAACCTAATCTTGTTCCCCTTTCCCATTTCAAATTGCTAGTAATATCCAGTCTGCATAGTTAGCTTTCCATGTGAATGCCCTTGAAAATTTGATACACAATTCAGCCTTTTTTATGACTCCATAGCCCAATGGATTAGTCTCACGGCTCCATCTATCCAACCACACAATAAATCAAACAAAAAACCCCCCATCACTGTAACTAACCTAATATTATCACTTCTATTTATCAAGTTAAATCATAAAAACAGAGAGATCCCTCTCTGAGTCTAGGAAGGCTAGGTCTTGGACTCCGAAGCGTTTTTATGTTTGTCCTATGTCGTTTGTTCTTGCCAATATTAAAAATTACAGAGTGAAAACATAATGGAAACCATACTGGGGATTGAGTCATTGAAAAAGCCTAATATTTCATCAAAACTCAGAAACCCCAGTCAAAATATTGAATGATTTGAGTATTCTCCAAGATTGGTATCTGGTTTTTGATGGTGGAAAAAAAGCCGGACACAAGAAATTTGAAATCGTCCACCTAGTGACTCCAATTTAGATCAGTTCCATTCAAAGACTCCACTGGAGGAAGGACCTAAAACATGACTAGTCAGCCTGGAAAGAGAAAGTATTTAAGCCCAAATTGGATTCAATAAATTGTTGTTTTTATCTGTAACTATATTCTATCCTACTTTAAGCCTGATCAAGAGTACACTGCTAAGGTTTACATTGATCATTAACAAATTGATGAGCCTAAAAAAGCTAAGCCCCAAATTGTAGACCACGTACATACTTGTACACCTGTGCATATCCCTGATGCACTTGTAGAAAACCCAGTGGCACATGAGCCTTGTACTTCATCTCCTGCTCTTGAAAAAGCTCCAAATGGTTATAAGCCTCATGCTTTACTGCCTATATCTATAAAATTCTGAGACAGATACAAGCCTTTGTTTTTACCTCCTACCCTACATGACCTCCCTGCAAATTTTATCAATAATCTACCCAAATTTGATGGAGAAAATGCAAATATCATTCCTAAAAAGCACATTGAAAATCTTGAAGATTTCCTTGATCTGTTTGAGGTGGGAGAAGATGATGTGCGTGTTAGCCTACTATAAAATTTGTTATACCAAATGCTGGCTAAAACTCTTTGGAGCTTTCAAGGAACACATTTTATGACTAAAAAGTGTTGGCTCTTGAAGACTCTTGAAGGCCTCCTGCCTCTGTCCCAATCTTCACTACTGTGCCTTTTTTCCCCTTCAGAAATCCTGCTGATTCCCAAGGAAGAATACTGCTGCAAACACCATTTTTCCTTTTCCCCTTCTCCCAACACTAACCTCATTTTTAACCCCTTCATATCCCATGAAACCCCTCATTTTCATGTTTTTCCCCTTTTCCCTTTGTTCAACATCCCTTGGTAAGGTTTTAAGACTCCCCTTTAGCCTTATCGAAATTCTTAAATTCCTTTGAAAACCATTAAAATGAACATTTTTATGTATTTGGGACTTAAGCCCCCTTGGGCTAAGTCTTTAGTCCTCCCTCCCATACGCCCTAGCACCAAAACCAAGTGCCAACTCCAGGCGCTTATCGCGTTGCCCTTAGCCCCTCCTTTCTAGCCCCCGATCGTATTATCCTCCATACACCCCAAGGTCCCGCAGTTGAGCACCAAGCCGCTTCGTAAATAATATTTTAAAACCTTGGTTTATATTAAAAAATCGACGGTTTTATTATTTTGTAAAAATATCCACTGGTTCCAATTTTAAATCATTCTGCACCGTCGATCTGATATGAAGATTGGACGGTGCAGAGTCCATCAGCCCAGTGGTCCTCGCCAACCACTCACCATTCCAAAAACCGCGTGGTATTCATCGCACTGCCTTTGGGCAAGGGCGGTTTTCTCCTGATTGGCAGCGATTCCATACGCTGGCCGATCTGTGTCCTGGGCACCGTTCATAAAACCACCATCCATTGTGTATTAAAGTTCGGATGTGGACCCCGCGCGATATTGATGCGCGCTGTCCGATCTAAGGCCGCCCATCCGACAATTATCGCTCATCAGAGATGCCCGAAAATTAAACAATCTACAGCGCGGTCATTCAAGCATCTCTGCCTTTGATCTGATCTGCAGATCGACGGCCCATAATTCATCGCCCTGATTCCTTCGCTTTGACTTTTCGCCTCCGCTCCTTACCGTCGATCTCTGCGCGATCGACGACTTCGATTCAAATTCCTTCTCTGCCTTCCCTTTGAATTCCTCTGATCGATCTCGACCGTTGGATGATGCCATCCAACGACCACACTCCCTCCACGTACCTTCTGAAGCAGTTAGCCCATACACGTAGGATTTTATAATAATTGTTTGTATTTTGCAGGGTTCAGAGGTTATTTCGCCATGGTTGAAGAAAATTTAAAGGTAGAGGGTGATGATCCTCCCGCCTTTGATTCATCAAACAAAAGCCTTCGCAGGGTTTGAAATTCATGTTTCATCAGTGTTTCATGAGGCATTGATGCCATATCACCCCTGCACAGCCCTGCACACCAGCAAAACACCATAAATCAAACACAGTCGAAGAGTATCAATGTCGAAGACCAGAAACACACCACAACAGAATATTAGAGACAGATCTATGGGGATTACGGCTAAGAAAGATTATCAAAATCCTAATCCCTGACTAAAACATAGTTAAAGGAAAAATCATATGTGTCTAGCAGACAGAAAGGCCTCCACCGCCACATCTGAGGCAAATTGATTCCTCCTAGCCACCATAGTGCCACCTGTGCCTCAAAGCATTCAAACAGAGGCTGGAGTTATTGATCCAAATCAGATATTTTCCTCAGCACGGCCACACAATAAATTCTACAAATAAACTAATGACAAAATATCTGCAGAGTTACTCCAACATGACACAGAGCCTCAGAAGTCAACAAAAGCTCCCACCGAGCTTAAATCTTAAATGTAGAACATTAATACAGACAAACACTTGTAAACCTCTTCATTGAGCCCCCAAAGGCCAAGGAGCCATTTAAGTCTGTATTAATTATTTTTTGAGATCTTTTATCAGATCTCACCTCCTCACTCTTCTATATATACTTCTAAAGAAGATGAGTGAGGGGTTGGTTGTTGGTTGATCACTAGTTGTAATATTGAAAACTCTCTGAAATAAATACATAGTCTGTTGAAGTTGAAGATGATATTGAAGTCTTGGAAGCCCTGATGATGTTGTTGCATGCTTGTTATTGAGAAGGCTCTATCATTGGATCCATGAGCTTGGCTATCGGTAAAGTATTCTGAACTGTTTAATGTTTTCTCCTATTTTCATTATGTTCCATAATTTCTTACTACAGTAGGTTGAAATTTTTAGGCTAAGAAATTACTCTTGGAATCACCTTAGACCTATTCATCCTTCACTGTTTCATGTTTTCTTCTGCTAAGGTATTTTAGAGTCTTTAATCTCTCTCTTTAGTCCTCATGCTCGTTTATTTCCTTAATAGTTCGAACAACTGGTTTCAGCATGATTTATGGTTCTCCCTGCTTGTCTGCTGCCACTTTAAAGTTGTTATTGAAGTATCCATTTGAAGTTTTCTGTTTATAGTGAGTCAAGGAGGTCTATTCTGATCTTGCCCTTTTTCCTTACTTAAGAAGTTGTCTCAAAGGTCTTTATAGTTGTAATCATAGGTGTTAGGTGTTCCCTCTTCTATGACTGCAATTATTAGTGAATCTTTCATGTTTTCTAAATCATTTGAAATAAAATCTTTGAGGAAATAGGGTGTTCCCCGAATCTTAGATTTCATTTTAAAAGTTGTTTTGAAATCGTTGTTTGCTTAAAGGTGTGATTTGTAGAATTCATGGTTAGCCCTGTCTATCAAAAAGCTCTTTTTTGTTCAAATTGTGCTTTCAAATTCCCTTTGTTTGAGAATAAAACTTCTCTTTCCAAATCATTGATGTCCATCTCATTCCAAAACCAAAGGATCCTGTGGCCAAGTTGGATTTTCCCTCTGATATCCCATATCCATTGATGAGTATGTTATGACCTCTTTTTGACTCCATTGCCCAATGAACTAGATGTTCCTTCATTCTATATATCTTTCCTAGGCCTTTCATGTTATGTTGTATCAATCCAACCAACCAAACAAACAAACACCTGCACTTAATAACTAGTCTAAAATCCATATTTTAAGCACACAAGATAAACCTTTGCAAAAAAACATTCGAGATATCCCTCTCTGAGAACAGGAGGACTAGATCCTGGGACTCTAAAGATTGGTTCTGATGTTGCCTTGTCTTTTGATTTGCCAAACTATCAAAACACGGGACACCTACATAATGGCGATCACGGTGGGACCACTGAGTTGATAGTTTCCTAGCAAGCTCTTATAGCCTCATTAGTCTTTCAAACAACCATAGAAACTCAGAAAAACCAAAAAATATTTCAGTTTGGCTTCATAATAAACATGGTGGTGGAACCATAAAATATTTTACCTTCACAAAAGCTAAAATTTTTCCACCTGGTGACTCCACTGGCCTCCAGTATGCCTATTACTTCATTAGTCCTCCCAGCTTCTGTCTGAGATATTTGAATGCTTCCCTAGGTAAATGTTTGGTAAATATATCAGCAACTTGTTCTTTGGAGGGAACATACTCCAATTTCACCTTTTGTTCAAGCACTTGTTCACGTAAGAAATGATACTTGATGGGAATGTGCTTGGTCTTGGAATGCATAACAAGATTCTTTGAAATACTGATGGAACTTGTATTATCACACATAATGGAGATAGGAGGTGAACATTTGATTTGAATATCTTGTAAGGTCTGCATCATCCAAAGAATTTGAGTGCAACATGATGCGGCAGCCACATATTCTGCTTCTGCTATAGATAAGGCAATAGAGCTTTGCTTTTTACTGAACCAAGATACTAACGTGGGCCCCATATAGAATGCACCACCACTAGTGCTTTTCCGATCATCAACATTTCCAGCCCAATCTACATCAGTGTAAGCATGACGAGTAAGATCAGCATTCTTTGGATACCATAGTCCAAAGTCTTGAGTTCCTTGCAGATATTTGAATATTCTTTTCACAACCTGAAGGTGAGACTCTTTTGGATTAGCTTGGAATCGTCCAACAATCCCAACTGCATGCATAATGTCTGGTCTTGTCCCAATAAGATAGAGTAGACTTCCTATCATAGATCTGTATTCTGATTGATTCACCGTGGGGGAATCATCATTAGAACTGAGATTACATCCGGTTATCATTGGTGTACTTACAAATTTGCAATTTTCCATGCCATATTTCTTCAAGATTTGCTTAAGATATTTTGCTTGTGATAAGAATATGCCATCTGTTGTTTGTTGCACTTGCAAGCCAAGAAAGAATGTTAGTTCCCCAAGTAAAGACATTTCAAATTCTTGCTGCATATCAGAAGCAAATTTCTGACTCATAGACTCTTCATTACTTCCAAAAATGATATCATCAAAATATACAACCACAATCAATAGTTTATCATTTTCAGTTTTTGTGTATAAGTTGCTATCAGCAGACCCCTTTGAAAATCCTTGTTGATGAAGATATTTGTCAAGACGATAGTACGATGCCCTTGGAGCTTGTTTGAGACCATATAGAGCCTTTTTAAGTTTACAAAAAAAATTTTCGTTATTTCCCAAAATGAATCCTTCTGGTTGTTCTATATAAACTTCTTCTTCTAGATCACCATTGAGAAAAGCAGATTTAACATCCATTTGATAAAATTTGATTTGTTGGAAGCTTGAAAAAGCAAGAAACATTCTTATGGCTTCAAGTTTGGCTACAGGAGCAAAAGTTTCTTCAAATTCTATACCTTCTTGTTGAGCATACCCCTTGCAAACAAGTCTAGCTCTATTTCTTATAACATCCCCATTCTCATTTAACTTTTTTTTAAATATCCATTTAGTTCCAATGACATTTTTCTCATGAGGTCTTGGTACTAATTCCCAAGTGTGATTCTTTTCAATTTGATCAAGCTCTTCATTCATGGCTTGAATCCAACATTCATATTTGCTAGCTTGACTGACAATGTGTGGTTCAATAGTGGATAGAAATGCCAGATTTCTAGAATATCCCACAAGATTCCTTCTTGTTTGTACACCTGATCCCTTTTCTCCCAAAATTTGAGATTCTGGATGATTCTTTTGAACATATCTGGATGGAGCTTTTTCAGATAAATCATCTTCAGGTTCTTCATTGGGTTCACTGTCTATATCATTCCTATTTGATGTAGAAGGATATATGTCATCATCTTCTTCATCTGTTGTTTGTTTTTCTTCTTTTGGAGCTGCAGGAGACTCATCAATAACAACATCAATACATTCAACAATCTTCCGAAGTCTTTTATTGTAACATTTATAAGCTCTACTCGTAGAGGAGTAACCAAGAAGTATTCCTTCATCCGCTCTAGGTTCAAACTTGCCAAGTTTTTCATCATTATTGCACCTCAGCTTTATTTTCTTCCCAAAATTTCTAAATGCTTTGGTGGGAGGGATCTCCTCTTTGTTTCATATGGATTTTATCACTATTTATGAGCTGTGTGCCTTGTTGAGAATTTTCTTTATTTAATATCTTGCTTCTCCACAAAATAGTGGGGTAGAATCATCAAGCATAGCTCTATAGACAGTTATTGAGCCATTCTAGTATTACATTCTTCAGTGCTACCACCATGGAAGTAGAGTGCAGCCTCAGGAAAAAACCTCTTTTATCTGCCATGTTGTTTCACAAAATTCAAGGAATTAATCTGATGTATATTCTCCTCCTCGATCAGATATAAGACACTTGATTTTTAGATCTAATTCATTTTCAACCAGTGCTTTGAAGATCTGAAATTTCTCAATGCTTCATCTTTGTGTTTAATCAACCCAATCCAACACATTCTAGAGAAATCATCAATAAATAAGATATAGTATTGTTCACCACGTGGTGAATTTTTCTTCACAGGTCCACATATGTCAGTATGAATGAGTTCAAGAGGCTTACTTGATGACCCTTCCTTGGCATTAAATTGTACTCTGGTTTGCTTACCGAATTGGCAAGATTTGCATATGATATTTTCAGGTAGAGTAATATTGGGAAGATCACGAACAGCTTTAAGTCCGCTTGATTTGTTGATTTGAGAGAAGCTCAGATGCCCCAACCTTCTATGCCATAGCCAGTTTTCTGAAGATTTACTCAAGTAACATTGTTCTTTGCAGTTATTCAATACATATAGGTTGCTTGGAGTTCTTTTTCCTTTTATAATTGTTTTACCTGTATCAAGATCACGTACCATACATTCTTTTGAACTAAAGACAACTTCAGTTCCTTGATCACACATTTGACTTACACTTAACAGGTTATGCTTTAATCCATCCACATACATGACATTATTAGCTTTCACCTTTTATTTTAGAAAAACAGATCCTTTACCCTTAATGACAGCAGGAGTATCATTTCCAAATGTAACATTCTTTTCCTTTTCTAGAGCACTATATGCAAGAAGTTTGTTTTTGTCACCTGTCATGTGTTTTGAGCATCCATTATCAATGTACCATTGATTTTCTTCTCCTTCTGCAAATAAAGCTATGCCACAATTTTCAACCTGTAATTCCTTCTTTTTCCATACTTTGGAGCTTGAAGGAAGATGCTCTTTTGGCTGGACTTTTCTCCTGCATTCAGATTCTTCATGGCCAAAGTTATTGCAATAAGCACATTCAACTTCATTTTGAAGAGGAGAAAAGTTGTTATATGTATTCTTCTTTGTTCCAATATCAATCCTTTTCTTTCTTGCTTCTCTTGTCATGATGGTTTTATATGTAACACTTATCCAGGTGGATATTGGTGGCCACCCACCTATTCCACTTGGGCCCCCACCATTGTCTCTTTCATTTTTTCAGTTTCGGCATAACTTACTATTTTTAGCAGTTTTTCGGGTCCTGAACTTCCGGAGCCGTTTTGAGGCCCTAAATGACGTTTTTTGGGCATCGCACCTCCAGCAAATATCATTCTGTTCTACAATGATATTAATGGCGAAAGTTTTAGTCCTCGGATAGAGCTTTCTAATGATGTATCATGTGCGTCAAACGGAGATAGTATGCCAAAGTTACGTCGCTGGGAAGTTGAAACACCAATTTACTCAAACGGGGCCCATAGTTTTGGCGCTTCATCTCCTAGGGTTAGGGTTTTGGATGTTTAGGGTTCTTCATTGTTTCTCAATAATAAATAGGCCCTCGAGCCTCATTGTAACTCAATTCAGAGGCCTGTAGCCGCCACATCTCTTCTCAGAGATAACTACCAGCGCCCTAGCTAGTTTTATTTCCATTCTGTCTATAAGCAAATTTCAGTTCTTTAATATTAATGAAATGAAGTGTTATTTCCGCTGCATCTCTGTATTTATGGTTATATGTTTATTCTGTTGTGTTCCTGCATAAATCCAGATCAGTGGTATCAGAGCGGTCTGCTTTTTCTTGATCCTTCTTTGCATGTCCCCAACAAGGTCGGGGTATAAGGAGCTAGGGCTTGATCTTGTGGAACCTTTGCAAGATCAACCTCACAAACCTTGACGAACGCCCATGGGGGATGAAAAGAAAGATGAGGGAGCAGGAGATCCTATCAAAATATTGCTCGAGGAGGCCCTCGAAAAGAAAATGAACGCGATGATGGATAACTTTGCTCAGATCCTTCAACGGCTGCCCACCGGCGGCGCATATGCATCCAGCAGCCACTCTGGATGTGCGACTCCTTTTAAGGTAAAGGTAAATTTTGACATTCCCATATTTGAGGGTCAAATAGACGTAGATGTCATAGATAGATGGTTGAGTCTATTAGAAGGATATTTCTCTGTTCATGACTTTTCAGACCGGGAGAAGATTATTTTTGCACTCCTCATGAAAGCTACCCCTCATGTTAAGGACTGGTGGGAAACCTACTGTGAGAACAAGGACTAGACAGAACCCTCTTTGTTCTTGGCCGTACCAACTTGGAATTCTTTCCGAGAAGCCGTCAAGGAATAGTACTATCCCGTGGGGAGCTATGAGGACAAGTACATATAATGGACTATGCTGCGAAAACAAAGGGATCAAGATGTGCATGAGTTGACGAATCTGTTCCATACCCTGTGCACAAAGTTGGGTATCAAAGATTCAGAGAAACATTTGGTGCTAAAGTATCGCAGCTGTCTGCACAGATATATTTAGGAGGAAATGGAGTTCCTCAACATCTCCTTGCTTGATACGACATATCGGTATGCTACCAAGATTGAGCAGAAATTCAAACAGAAGAAGCGAGACTTTGGATTTGCGAATCAAAAGCAAGGGAAAGGTGCTTCCAAACCACAGAACAAAGGACAGAGCCAAGGCATGGTGGCTAAAGATAACTCGTCAAAGCCACAAGAAAATAACAGCACCACAAAGCCAAAGAAGGACACGGGAAAGTGGTGTGAGTTCCATAAGAGCTCCACTCACAACAAAAGTGAGTGTCGGGCCAAGCAGTCGCTAGTGGCCAAGATGAGGGCTTCTGAGTCAGATGCATGCTCCAACTTTGAATTAGAACCTAAAAATGGGAATGAAAAAGGGAAACAAATTATTGATGCGGAGCCCAATGCCACTGTTTCCACTACAAAGATCCAGAAGGAGGAACCAGAAGATCTAGAGGAGGAGGAACGTCTCTTCCACTCCCAGATGTGGGTAAAGGGCTCCCCTGTATAGTTCATTGTCAAAAATGGGAGCCAAAAGAACCTCATTTCAGCAGATACCATGAAGTAGTTGGGCTTGCCGACCACAACTCACCCACATCCATACACCATCGGGTGGCTTCACTAAGGATGAGATCTTCGCGTCAGCCAGCAGTGCCACCTTCCCTATAGCATCAAGCCCTTCATAGATTAGGTATTATGTGATGTTGCTCCTATTGATATTTCTGATGTATTATTAGGAAAACCATACTTGTGGAAGCGTCATGCTGTGTATGAGTCTCGACCTCGTGCTATTATTGTTACCTTGGGAAATAAGTTGTACAGGATACCAGAGGTACCACCTCCTGCGGCTATCTCTTTGGTTACTACAAAACAATGCAGTAAGCTCATTTCCCAAACTAGGAAATTCATTTTCCTGATGATCCGCCCACAAGGCAAGAAGAAGACTATGGCCACGACCTCCAGACAGGGCTCCTCTGCATGACAACAACAAATGGATAAAGTTTTGGAGGAGTACGGGGACATCTTCACCTCACCCACAGGGGTTCCTCTGCACTGTCAGGTCAAGCACCCGATTGATCTGACCCCAGGTGCACTACTACCCAATGGACCGATCTATCAGTGCTCTGTTCTGGAGAATGATGAAATCAAGAGGCAGATTTAGGAGCTGTTGTAGAAAGGTCACATCAGACCAAGTTCATCGCCCTGTGGGAGCCCGATCGTGTTGGTACAGAAGAAGGATGGGACGTGGAGACTCTGTATTGACTATTGGGCACTAAACAAGATCACTGTCCAGAATAGGTACCCAATCCCATGGATTGATGACCTTCTGGACCAACTCAAAGGTGCAAAATATTTCAGCAAGATTGACCTGAAGTCTGGGTATCACCAGGTACCAATTGAACCCTCTGATGTGTGCATGTGGATCCAGCCAAGATCCAAGTCATTCGAGATTGGCCAGCCCCAACCACTATAATAGAGCTTCGCAGCTTTCTGGGTCTCGCTAATTTCTACCCTAGATTCATGTTGGGATTCTCTCATATCACTTGGCCCTTGAGTCAAGTCACCAAGGGAGGAGCGAGAGAAAAATTCTTTTGGTCAGAACCTCAACAGAAGGCGTTCACAAAATTGAAAAATTGCCTCTGTTCTGCCCCAGTGCTCACATTACCAGACTTGCAATAGCCAATTGAGATCGAGACAAATGCCTCTGACTATGCTATTGGGGTAGTTCTTACTCAATAGGGACATCCAATAGCATATCATAGTGAGACATTGTCTGAGACAGTTCACAAGTATCCCACCTATGACAAAGAAATGTATTACATTGTGCAAGCCTGTCGACAATGGAAGCATTACATTTTGGGGAAGGAAACAATCATCCACATAGACCACCGGCCCCTACAGTTCATACAGACACAAGGGAAGTTATAGAATGATCGCCATCAAAATTGGTCCACATATCTACAATAATTTCATTTGAACATCATGTACAAGAAGGGTAGCACCAATAATGTTGCAGACTGCCTCAGCCGACCACCGATCATGGCACTCACCACCGTGCTCAACTCTTGTGGGCACGAGAATTCTGATTGGCCGCTTCTCTATGAGAGTGACCCAGAATTCGGCCACACTTACAAGGCACTCTTTGGGGGTACGCAAGTTCCAAATTTTCACCTCCAAGATGCACTTTTATGTCACCTGGGACACCTTTGTGATCCTTCAAGCGAGCGTGCCAAGATGATATGGGAAGCACACTACATTCGAGTCGCTGGGCATTTCGGGGTTAAGAAAATAGTAGCAATACTACAGAAGTATTTCTATTGGCTGAACCTTCGAAAGGATGTCAAGAAGCACATCAGATCCTGCACTGCTTGTGCCATTGCCAAACCGACCATCAAAAAGCAAGGCCTATATACTCCACTACCTACCCCTAGTCGACCTTGGGAATCCATCTCCATGGATTACATGTTAGGCCTGCCTTCTACTAAGAATGGAAATGACTGTGTGTTCATGGTCGTTGACAGATTCTCGAAGATGGACATTATGGCAGCCTGTAAGAAGAATATCACAGCAGAAGCCACTGCTAAACTCTTCTTTGAATGAGTGTGGGTGCACTTTGGGATCCCACAGTCTATCATATTAGGTCGAGATATCATGTTCCTCAGCATATTTTGGTCCAGCCTCTGGTCAATGTTCGACACAAAGCTCACCAAGTCCACAGCTTTCCATCCCCAAACAGATGGCCAGACAGAGGTCGTCAACAGAATGATTGTACACATTCTACTCATGTACAATTCAAAGCATCCACGCACATGGGACGAGAGCCTCCCATATGTACAAAATAGTTATAACAGGGCTCTCCACAGTTCAATTGGTCATGGCCCCTTTCAGGTGGGCTTGGGATTCCAGCCACTATGTCCCATTAGCGTAGCCATGCCATTTGCAGCTGCTCAGGACGATTCAACTCATGTCCAGTCTGAAGTTGACAAAGAAAGTAGCTTCATTGAGCGCATTCAACACATCTACCAATAGGTTCATGATATATTAGACAGAGCCAATGCAAAGTACAAGCAGTGCCATGATCAACACCGGGTGCCACACAACTTCCAGGTGGGCGACAAAGTATGGCTACATTTGCAGAAGGAGCACCTCACTGGAACCCACCGCAAGCTTCACCTGCTCCGATACGGGATGTACACCATCACCAAGGCTGTAGGGAACAATGCCTTTGAGCTTAGTATTCATCCATTCCTTGGTCTGCACCCAGTCTTCAATGTGGATCGCCTTCGTCCTTACTTCCCACCTCTACTGGACACCTCGGACATTTCAGAACAACTCACACCAACATAGTTAAACCCAGACTGCATGTAATAGGCCACCAAAGATTGTATCATGGACATGCAAATTAAGAACACTCACCAACAGAAGATCCAACTGTATCGGGTTGTCAAAGCTGGCCAACTACTGCACCAAGGAAAGTGGTTCACCAGGGACCAAGTTCAACAGAAATTTCCTCATCTCATGGAGGAACTTAACGTAATGGGGACCATTGCTTCCTAAGGGGGGAGAAATGATCCCGGTGGATATTGGTGGTCACCCACCTATTCCACTTGGGGCC
Organism: Pinus albicaulis; assembly: GCA_034641835.2. NCBI lineage: Eukaryota > Viridiplantae > Streptophyta > Pinopsida > Pinales > Pinaceae > Pinus > Pinus albicaulis. Next base: position 579,493,372 of record CM076583.1, read on the forward strand.
CCACCATTGTCTCTTTCAGTTTTTCATTTTCGGCACAACTTACTATTTTTAGTAGAGTTTCAGGTCCTGAACTTCGAGAGCCGTTTTGAGGCCCTAAGCGACGTTTTTTGGGAAAACTGGGAGCAGAATCGGTCCATGGACCAATTGTTTCTCACTCAAAATTTGTAGTTATCAGATATATCTTTCTAACAAGGTATGGTTCACTTCAAACAGATATCGTATGCCAAAGTTACGTCCCCGGGAAGTTGAAACACCAATTTACTGAAACGGGGCCCATAGTTTTGGCGCTTCATCTCCTAGGGTTAGGGTTTTGGATGTTTAGGGTTTCCCATTGTTTCTCAATAATAAATGGGCCAGGCCTCATTGTAACTTAGTTGAGGAGGAGCTGCAGCCCAGCCGCCACATCTCTTCTCAGAGATAGCTACCAGTGCCCTAGCTAGTTTTATTTCCATTCTGTCTATAAGCAAATTTCAGTTCTTTGATATTAATGAAATGAAGTGTTATTTTTGCTGCATCTTTGTATTTATGGTTATTTTTTATTCTGTTGCGTTCCTGCATAAATCCGGATCAAACACATTGAACAGCTTTATGAACAAAATTGTGACATGAGAAACATTTTCCATTGAAGAAGAAATTTCTGCGATTATAAAATATTCTACTTGAATTTACCTGTTGATTGGTGTTTCTTTGAAAGGTACTCTTGTTAGTGTTCTTTGAATTGAGATGGTCATGCTTTATCTCTAAATATTCTTTATTCCGTTGCTGAGGGGCAGAATGTTGTGTACTGGCTGTAGCTGCTTTTAGATAATTTGGTGCTGAAGCCTGAGAATATTCTCTGATATATCCAAGACCTATCTTTAGAAGAGGAGAACGTTGTATCTTGATAATCTCATCTAAGGTTTCAGATCCTTTAGCAAATCTAAGATTCAAAGTCTTTATTTTCTCAATTTCTTTTCTTAGACTTACTATTTCACATTCTAATTTCTCATTATGTTTCTCCTTTTCTTGAAGCTGGTTTTTCAGAGTCTCTATGGTTATTTTACTTTCTTCTAAGCATATTTTGACTTGATTGATTTCATCAAGAAAATCATTGTCCTCTAAAGCATCCATAAAAGTATCATTTTCTTCTCTATACTCCTTTTCAAATGCCATGAGAAGTATAAGATCTTGTTCACATTCTTCCTCACTGTCTGATAACCCATCACTGTCTTCATGAGTATAGTAACTTTTTCTAGTGCTAAACCGATTCTTATTCCTTCTTGCTACTTCCTTTCCTTTTTCATGTGTTTCTTTGTGAGGACACTTAGCAGCATAATGACCGACTCTTCCATAAGAAAAACATTTGAAAGGAAGCTTACCTCTGAACCGTCCTGTACCAAGTTGGAGTTTCTTTACAAAATTTACCTCATCTTCTTCTGAGATATTGATGAAAAGAGATCTTGGGGTAAACCCAAAATCTCCTTTCATGTATAAATTTCGATCCTGGACCTGTGGGTTATGGCCCATTAAGCCTTATCGGAAGCGTTTAAACTTTAAACCTTTTAATTGAACCGTGGATCTATATTAAAATCGTGCTATCCATACATAGGAGATAAATAATTATCACAAACGTTACAATATATATGTTGAGGTTTAAAACCCCGCGCCACTCATAATACAATTAAATAGGAAACTTATGAAAAAAATCCGATCCAATCCACAAGTATGGATTTCAAACATATACCTCCATCTCTATAGAGATCAGCGGTCCGTCGATCCAACAAACTCCGATCCGAAGCAAATCGGAAGTCGGCAATATACTTTCCCCTTTCATTGATCATTGCAGTTCCGATGCAATGCATTCTCCATAGTCCCGATCCGATTAGTCGGTAATCAGAATCGCTGTGGTGTAATTGGAAATCAGAAGTTGTAAAGCGCTGATCTGATGCGATGATCAATCTTTGTTGCTCCGACCTGATTCAATCGGAACTCCGATGCGATTGCAATCGGAAGTCAGATAGATTTTTTTTTTACAGGGTTTTTTATTCCACGCTCAGTTATTATTCAACCTGCTTCAAAACTGGATCTTCCTTTGCGCTGTACGTTGTATTCAATAAACAATCATATATAACAGACTCACGATAATTAGATCGCCATCGATCCTGAACTGATCGATGTCGATTGACAAGTTCACAACACAGGATTTCAATCGTAAATTTAAACTGCAAAAACCCATAACACGACATACAGAAATCGACAATGTATATATTTTTTATTTTACACAAAACACAATATATCTAAGGCATCGCAGCCTTAGTCACTAAATCCACACTATTTACATTGTATTCTCACTCACGCTCTCTTATCTCACGCATACAAACATTTATTATAAAGCATTTACAAAGGCGTGAATCTGTTATGATCCACAAAAATCTCTCCCGAAATCACTCTATTAATTTAACGAAAATATGGTTTTTGTGGCCACGTCCTCGTTGCTCCTCTTTGGATTCTTCTTTGATTCAGGAGGGGTTAGATGCTCCTGCATCAGACTCCCAAGGTACAAAAAAAGTTTATGACCTCCTGGTCATATGCTTCTCCTTGTCCTTAGCAACCCTATCCACTGCATTCCTTCAGTAGAACTACTTTCATGATCTTCTGTGAGCTGCAACCAACTTTTGTAGTAATATTCTCCTTCTGTTACACGATACCTCACCAAGCCCTCCACACTCGGTCTTTTGGCATCCTTCTGGTTCTCTTCTCCGGAACCAATTGAGCACACCTTGCTCTAGGTTGCTGCAAATATTCTCACCTTCCGCTGCTGCCATCTGCACGACAGTAAGACCATAAAATCTCCAGCTTTAACACAACTGTACCTCTTTCCCCTTCTGCTTGCATTCTTCTTCCCTCTCGTAGGAAATCCTTTCCCTGCTCTGATACCACTTGATGAAAAGAGATCTTGGGGTATTGCCAAAATCCCTTTTCATGTAAAAATTTCGATCCTGGACCTGTGGGTTATGGCCCATTAAGCCTTATCGGAAGCATTTAAACTTTAAACCTTTTAATTGAACCGTGGATCTATATTAAAATCGTGCTATCCATACATAGGATATAAATAATTATCACAAACATTACAATATATATGTTGAGGTTTAAAACCCCGCGCCACTCATAATACAATTAAATAGGAAACTTATGAAAAAAATCTGATCCAATCCACAAGTATCGATTTCAAACATATACCTCCGTCTCTATAGAGATCGGCGGTCCGCCGATCCAACAAACTCCGATCTGAAGCAAATCGGAAGTGGGCAATATACTTTCCCCTTTCATTGATCATTGCAGTTCCGATGCAATGCATTCTCCATAGTCCCGATCCGATTAGTCAGAAATCGGAATCGCTGTGGTGTAATCGGAAATCAGAAGTTGTAAAGCGCTGATCTGATGCGATGATCAATCTCTGTTGCTCCGACCCGATTCAATTGGAACTCCGATGCGATTGCAATCGGAAGTCAGATAGGTTTTTTTTTTACAGGGTTTTTTATTCCACGCTCAGTTCTTATTCAACCTGCTTCAAAACTAGATCTTCCTTTGTGCTGTATGTTGTCTTCAATAAACAATCATATATAACAAACTCATGATAATTAGATCGCCATCGATCCTAAACTGATTGATTTCGATTGACAAGTTCACAACACAGGATTTCAATCGTAAATTTAAACTGCAAAAACCCATAACACAACATACAGAAATCGACAATGTATATATTTTTGATTTTACACAAACCACAATATATCTAAGGCATCGCAGCCTTAGTCACTAAATCCACACTATTTACATTGTATTCTCACTCGCGCTCTCTTATCTCATGCATACAAACATGCTTATAAAGCATTTAAAAAGGCGTGAATCTGTTATGATCCACAAAAATCTCTCCCGAAATCACTTTATTAATTTAACGAAAATATGGTTTTTGTGGCCATGTCCTCCTCGCTCCTCTTTGGATTCTTCTTTGATTCAGGAGGGGTTAGATGCTCCTGCATCAGATATACCCTGATACTTCTATCTCTTGTACTTCTTTCCCTTTTGTAGAAGTTCTAAAGATGGCTTCTTTGACTTTAGATGGTCCTCCTCTTCTCATTTCATATGTAGTTAGTATGCCATGAAGTTGCACCACAGTAAGATTTTGAAGATCCTTCTTTTCTTCAAGAGCAGAAACTTTTGACTCAAATTTTGTCGTTAGTGATCTTAAAAATTTCTAAACCAAAGTAGATTCGGTTATTGTTTCTCCCAGATTTCTCATACGATTTACAATATCATCAAGATGTAAAAATAAAATAGCAATGCTCTCCTCATTATGCATTTTTAGGTTCTCATATTGAATTCTAAGAGTTTGGAGTTTAGCACTTTTTACCTTTGCATCTCCTTCATAACTTAGAATGATTTTGTCCCATATTGCCTTTGCTGTATTTAGCTACATGACTTTGACAAATTCTGATTCAGTTAGACTTCCCAATAGAGCATTTACCACCTTTGCATTTGTTTCATAATTCTTTCTTTCCGTTGGATCTGTTGGTACTGCAGCTGGATATTGATATCCTGCTTCAACAATAGCCCATACATCTGCACCCAGAGACTGAAGATAGGATCTCATCCTTGTTTTCCAGAAGATTAAATTGTTTCCATTGAAGAGTGGAGGCCTGATAGATGCTATTCCATCTTGATTTCTCATCTTGATTGATCTTCCTTCTAGTGGCTAAGCTTTTCAAAAGGACCTGCTCTGATACCAATTGTTAGGAAAAATACTGAGAGGGGGGGGGGTGAATCAGTATTTAGATCTTACTGAAAATTTTTTATCAGAGATCTTAGTATTTAATTCTTTACTTAGATTATTGCATCATTCATTCATCAGAATTTTAGTAAGCAGTAAGCATGTGCAGTACTAACAGAATCAGCCATCACACATAAGCAACACACATGAACACCAGTATTTAAGGTGGAAACCCAATTTGGGAGAAAACCACTGCTGTTGTCGTCTCTGTCTTCAATATTTATTATAAAGAAAACTTCTTACAATTTTTGTGCTGGCGCAGACTTATACCAACACGCAAGCACCCACCTGCAGAAAGCTACAACCTTCTCTCGTTCTCCAGTCACTTCCTAGAAGGGAGCTCCAACCCCCTGATTTTAACACCAGCTTGTACTTGTAGAAAGCTTCCACTTTCATGCTGAAGACGTCAATCCTCAGATCCACCAAATTTCTTCAATTTCTTCATCAGACTTGCATCAGGTCTTCATTATTTCTTTGCATATCTTCCTAGAGATTCATCATTTTCTCGATCTAGAGGTCTTGAACCTTCATCAACCCCATAGGTACATCATAGATTCAGCTTTATCAGACAACAGAGTTCAATTATGCATATATCTCTCAAGAGATTTATTCATTGACAATCCCTCCACATGCACACCATGAACCATAATACACTTCTCCTTATATAGTTTTTCCTTTATTAATACCATGAGTCAATACCACCCAACCGCTGATGGTATTCCTGGACGAGATCAATTAGATAATTAATCTAAGGCTTTTTAATATCTCAATCTGAGATTGAGATATTAATCCAAATTTCTCCTTTAGTAATGAAAAACCCTCAGCATACTTCATAGACCTTCATATGTCGACCCCCAAGTTTATACGTTCCACCAACTTTGGAGTAAAAATGATGGCCCAATCGCTTTTCGTCATAATTTATATTTAATTTAAACAACCTTGGGTAAACCTGCAAATATTAATTTGAAAAGGCCTAATTAATATAATTTAAACTGGGCCCACATACATGATCAGCAACCCAATCAAATTCCCGCTCCGTACTTTGCTTAATCTTCACACATCTTCATCAAGCAATCACCGTCCGATGATTACTTCCCAGATCAACGACACTCAACAATTTCGCTGGGCATCCTGGATCAAACAATAACGCTCAATGGCGCACAATGACAAGTAGTTTTTTGGAGTCGTATAGGGACGCGTGTCTCCCGTTCTATGGAATTTCTCCCAACCTCTTGAATACCGCTTGCCGGTCGAAATAAGTGCAATGAAAACCAGAAACCGCTTGTACTGTTCCTCCTTCATGGTTTCGCCCTTCTACTCCAGGTTCCATGGCGCTTCCTTTTGTTAAGATCCACCACTTCCCTTCCAGGTTCTGTTTGTAATTCCGAAGTGTTGTTCCAACAAAATTTCAATGGCCTATACTCACATAATTCAGTCACCGAGTTCCGTGTTGGTTACAGGGATTCACAATTCCTTCAGTCTTATACTCAACGAATATATATAGCTCCAATGTCTACCAGTTTGGGATACACGGTTTACCGTATTAGCATCGGTTCCTCTAACTACATATAGAGCACCATTAATCCCCTCATAGGGTTTCTTACTTATCATGGATTTCAATTATCCTCCATCAGGATGCATACATATGAATTAATTCCACAGGGACTCAAATATCCCTCCTACTGAATTCAATTTGCTCCTTGACTGATACTTCTCTGTGTAAATGCACTCTTTCTCTACTACATTTATTTTCTTTGTTCCTAGTTACTATTTCAAATGCTCCTTCTTTGCCAATTCCTTTTGCCATCAATGACAACATTTACAACACATACTTTGGAGAATATTTGAAAGGTATGAGGCCAATTTGAATATTGATGATCTAGAGCAGCCCATGCTCCTTTCAAATCAAGAACAAACCCAAAAATTACAAGATATGTGCGTTGAACAAGATTACAAAGAAATCAATGAAGAAGGTTGTTAGGAAACTCCTGATTGCCTACCTATATCTTGTACAATGCTATTAAGAGAGCTTCATAACCAAATTGCAAAAACTTATAGTAAGCACTGCCTTGAGGAAAACATAAGCCATTTTGAACCAACAAAATATGAAATAGGAGAAGAGACAACAAAACCAGAGTCTCTTCCTTTATGTTATGACTCTTTTTAGATTATGAAAGAAAGATGGCATTCTGACAATATACTTAAAACAACCTATGAACCTTACAGTCAAAGTGACTGCCATGAAAATCATGAGGTGTTGTTTGAAATTAAGATAGATTAGGAAAAGGAAGAGAATCCTCTAAATTCCCCTACAAGTACAAGTAATCATTCCCTAGAAGAGGCTCAAGAAGACGTCCAACCTCAAAACCAGTTAACACAAGAGGGAGAGGACTGTTGTTCTTCTATCCAAAGCAAAGAGAAAATTTCTTCTCTTTTTTCAGAGGAAGAAATTGATCAGATAGTAAATAAACAGACAACCCTCAATTCTTTATTATAACAAAACACTTCTGCTCATTTACTTACTAAACCTTGTTGTCTTGAGATAGAAAATAAACTTGTAGATCAGCTAAAAGAAAAAACTGATAACCCAATATGCATGATTGGTGAAATTGTTTATACTAATTATTTTTCAACTTCTGATCAATATGATGATGATGATGAGCTCCAAATAGAAACTAATCATGCAGGGCAACCAACAGTCGATTGGTATCATGAATTTCATTATAATCAGCTTGAAAGCAGCAATCAGCCAGTCCAATTCATCAGAAATAGCTTTCACATAATTGGGAGTCAGCAATCTACTAGTTGTAATGTTGAGGTTGAGAAGAAAGAGAAATTTCTTGAACATGATGCATATAAGGAGCCTCCTCCGGAAAGGGTTGAGGTAATAAAAGATACCCCTGCTAAAAAACATGATGATCTCTTCACAGAGCATAGTCCACTAAATCAGAGCATACCAGGACTACCAGAGGACAACGCTGCAATATATGATGAGTCCTCCATTTCATATGACCATGAAGATGAGGAAGTTTTTCTTTCTCAAGAGAATATTTACCTTGATCTAATGGAGAAACAAGAGATGATCCTGGTTCAAACATGTCTTCTAGATACTCTTCACCAAGCATTATTTCAAGATCCCTATGCTCACTTCTTGAAGGCATTTGATGAAGGGATCAAGGTCATTAGGAGTAGTGTATTACCAAAAGAAATAATATTATTTAGCACTGCTACCAAAGAACAAAAGGAATGGGAGTGGCCCTATTTGTCCAGCCTGCCCACGGAGATGAAAAAGGACCAATTGTGGAATCATTTTCTGGATTGGTTGTACTAGAAAAGAGAGTTCATTAGCTAAACATGTAAATATTCCAAGTTAGATTAGGTTAGATAGTAATGTCAATAAAACTCAGTTTTAAGCATCTATTTAGTTGTTGATTTTTGTCTTGAAAGAAAAAAGAAAAATACAAAAAACAATAGAAAATAAAAGAGGACAGATGGTCAAAACAAGAAAGGTATAGCCCCATACCAAAAAAGAGAAACAAATTCTAAAAGTGTGGAAGCTTAAATGCCACTCCTACAAAACACACTTCTAGTTAGTCAAACAACCTAATCTTGACTAATTAGTTTTAAATTTTCTCTGATAGGATAGTGAATTTGATTTGCCAAACTGTTTAATCTTGGCTTATCAGTAGATAGATTAGAATATAAATTAAAGGTTCAAACATGTTCCAAATCTGAACCTAAGTTTCCAAAGAGAGATGACTCAAATCTGTTTTATTTTCTGAGTCAAAAAAGAAGTAAATCTGGTTCTAATTAGCTCAAAATCTGAACCAGAAAACAAGGAAGAGGCAGCTCAAACAAGAGCCAAAACAGAGCTGTAAAAAGAGAAGGCCATGATGAGAAACTTTCAGATCTTAATCCTTCCATTTTGTTTTAAATTTTCTGCAAGATAAATGCCTATGTGCATTCTATTTTTATGCCATATACCAACATCAAGTTAGATTGTTCAATCTTGACTTGAATGCTTTTGAATTTTTGTTGTAGAAATTAGAGAATAAAAATCTATTAGACTGTTTAATCCTGACAGATTGATAGAATAGGTAGAGAATCATATGGGCTCAACTGTTTAATCTAAGTCCATGGAGAAATAAGGAGTAGAAATAGATTAGGTTTCCTAATTTCAAAAGAATAAAATTTTGTGAAAAGAGTTTGCCAATCCAAGTGCACTCTAATGAAGAAAAAATGTTAGATTAGTAGGATTGGGTAGGTAGAAAGTTTGTATTGATGAAGGTCCATTGTTTTCATGGCTGCTAATATGTTTTTAGAGAAATTCATCTCAGCAAAGGAAGGGCAGCCCAATGGATGAGGCAACTGATCAACCTCTCAGAGAATCCAAGTCTGAAAGTTCTTGATGCCTTCAAGAAGGCATCATCCCCAAGTGGAGCCATTGTTAGCTAGCTATAAAAATTGTTATACCAAATGCTGGCTAAAACTCTTTGGAGCCTTCAAGGAACAAATTTTATGACTAAAAAGCGTTGGCTCTTGAAGACTCTTGAAGGCGTCCTGCCTCTGTCCCAATCTTCACTACTGTGCCTTTTTTCCCCTTCAGAAATCCTGCTGATTCCCAAGGAAGAATACTGCTGCAAACACATTTTTTCCTTTTCCCCTTCTCCCAACACTAACCTCATTTTTGACCCTTTCATATCCCATGAAACCCCTCATTTTCATGTTTTTCCCCTTTTCCCTTTGTTCAACATCCCTTGGTAAGGTTTTAAGACTCCCCTTTGACCTTATCGAAATTCTTAAATTCCTTTGAAAACCATTAAAATGCACATTTTTATGTATTTGGGACTTAAGCCCCCTTGGGCTAAGTCTTTAGTCCTCCCTTCTATACGCCTTGGTGACAGAACCAAGCGCCAACTCTCCAGGTGCTTATCGCGTTGCCCTTAGCCCCTCCTTTATAGCCCTCGGTCGTATTATCCTCCATACACCCCAAGGTCCTGCAGTCGGGCGCCAAGCCACTTCATAAATAATATTTTAAGACCTTGGTTTATATTAAAAAATCAACGGTTTTATTATTTTATAAAAATTTCCGCCGGTTCCAATTTTAAATCGTTCCGCATCGTCAATCTGATCTGAAGATCAGATGGCGCGGAGTCCATCAGCCCAGTGGTCCCTGCCAACCACTCACCATTCCAAAAACTGCACATTATTCATTGCACCGCCTTTGGGCGAGGGCGGTTTTCTCCCGATCGACAGCGATTCCATACGCTGGCTGACGCGTGTCCTGGGCACTGTTCATAAAACCACCGTCCATCGCGCATTAAAGTTTGGACGTGGACCCCGTGTGATATTGATGCGGGCCATCCGATCTGAGGCCGCCCATCCGACGGCTATCGCTCACCAGAGATGCCCGAAAGTTAACCAGGCTACGACGCGGTCATTCAAGCATCTCCACCATCGATCTCATCTGCAGATCGATGACCCATAATTCATCGCCCTGATTCCTCCGCTTTGATTTTTCGCCTCCGCTCCTAACCATCGATCTCTGCGCGATCGACGGCTCCGATTCAAATTCCTTCTCCGCCTTCCCTTTGAATTCCTCTGATCGATCTCAACCATTGGATGATGCCATCCAACGGCCATGCTCCCTCCACATACCTTCTGAAGCAGTTATCCCATACACGCAGAAGTTTATAATAATTGTTTGTATTTTGCAGGGTTCAGAGGTTATTTCGTCATGGTTGAAGAAAATTTAAAGGCAGAGGGTGACAATCCTCCCGCCTTCAGTTCATCAAACAAAAGCCTTCACAGGGTTTTAAATTCATGTTTCATCAGTGTTTCATGAGGCATTGATGCCATATCACCCCTTCATAGTCCTGCACACCAGCAAAACACCATTAATGAAACATAGTCGAAGAGTATCAATGTCGAAGACCGGAAACACACCACAACAGAATATTAGAGAAAGATCTATGGGGGATTACGGCTAAGAAATATTATCAAAAGCCTAATCCCCGACTAAAACACAGTTAAAGGAAAAATCATACATGTCTAGCAGATAGAAAGGCCTCCACCGCCACATTTGAGGAAAATTGATTCCTCCCAGCCACCATAGTGCCACCTGTGCCTCAAAGCATTCAAACAGAGGCTAGAGTTATTGATCCAAGTCAGATATTTTCCTTAGCACAGCCACACAGTGAATTCTTTAAATAAAATAATGATAAAATATCTGCAGAGTTACTCCAACATGACACAGAGCCTCAGAAGTCAACAAAAGCTCCCATCGAGCTTAAATCTTAAATGTAGAACATTAATATAGACAAACACTTGTAAACCTCTTCATTGAGCCCCCAAAGGCCAAGGAGCCATTTAAGTCTATATTAATTATTTTTCGAGATCTTTTATCAGATCTCACCTCCTCATTCTTCTATATATACTTCTAAAGAAGATGAGTGAGGGGTTGGTTGTTGTTTGATCACTAGTTGTAATATTGAAAACTCTCTGAAATAAATACATATTCTGTTGAAGTTGAAGATGATATTGAAGTCTTGGAAGCCCTGATGATGTTGTTGCATGCTTGTTACTGAGAAGGCTCTATCATTGGATCCATGAGCTTGGCTATTGGTGAAGTATTCTGAACTATTTAATGTTTTCTCCTATTTTCATTCTGTTCCATAATTTTTTACTACAGTAGGTTGAAATTTTTAGGCTAAGAAATAACTCTTGGAAGCACCTTAGACCTGTTCATCCTTCACTATTTCACGTTTTCTTCTGCCGAGGTATTTTGGAGTCTTTAATCTCTCTCTTTAGTCCTCATGCTCGTTTATTTCCTTAATAGTTCGAACAATTAGTTTCAACATGATTTATGGTTCTCCCTGCTTGTCTTCTATCACTTTAAAACTGTTATTGAAGTCTCCCTTTGAAGTTTTTTGTTTACAGTGAGTCAAGGAGGTATGTTCTGATCTTGCCCTTTGTCCTTACTTAAGCAGTTGTCTCAAAGGTCTTTATAGTTGTAATCATAGATGTGTTAGGTGTTCCCTCTTCTATGACTGCATTTATCAGTGAATCTTTTATGTTTTATAAATCATTTGAAATAAAATCTTTGAGGAAATAGGATATTCCCCGAATCTTAGATTTCATTTTAAAAGTTGTTTTGAAATCGTTGTTTGCTTAAAGGTGTGATTTGTAGAATTCATGGTTAGCCCTGTCTATCAAAAAGCTCTTTATTGTTCAAATTGTGCTTTCAAATTCCCTTTGTTTGAGAATAAAACTTCTCTTTCCAAATCATTGATGTCCATCTCATTCCAAAACCAAAGGATCTTGTGGCCAAGTTAGATTTTCCCTCTAATATCCCATATCCATTAATGAGTATGTTATGACCTCTTGTTGACTCCATTGCCCAATGAACCAGATGTTCCTTCATTCTATATATTTTTCCTAGGCCTTTCATGTTCTGTTGTATCAATCCAACCAACCAAACAAACAAACACCTGCACTTAATAACTAGTCTAAAATCCATATTTTAAGCACACAAGATAAACCTTTGCAAACAAACATTCAAGAGATCCCTCTCTGAGAACAGGAGGACTAGATCTTGGGACTCTAAAGATTGGTTCTGATGTTTCCTTGTCTTTTGATTTGCCAAACTATGAAAACACAGGATACCAACAGTGCGTATCAGAATATTTTCCTATCATTGCAAGGAAAAGTTAAAAGTTGGTTTAAATATCTTCCAGCTACAAGCATTTTCAATTTTCATCATTTCACTCACATTTATCTAGATAGATGGTGTTTGTGCTCAACCTAGTGTTCCTAAATTGAGTTCATTAATTGTCAACCAGGGTTAGTAAACTACTGAAGTGTGGTGCACTATATGTGCCTAGGTATTTGTTTCTCACTACATTGTGTTTAGTGTTTTGTGATGTTTTTGGTTTTATGGTTTTATGTTTGAAAATGGAAAGAACTAAGTGCTGGTGAAAAGAAGCTATTGGTTATTTAAAACAAAACAAAGCCTAAAATATGGGTGACAAACAACAAATGCAAAGCTTGATTATGACTTTATTGCAAGAAAATAAATCACAACATGAGCTTGAACTTATCCAATTCATTCATTAAAGGTTTGTTGGAAGAGCTTGAGAAATGGACAAGTTAAGTGTAAATGAAGTTCTCCTAAATAAACAATCAACTCACAATATTACAAAATGATTATTTGTAACACAGTAAGGTTTCTATTCTAGATTAACCTATGATGTTGATGTTACCCTATTCTGCAACTTGACTTATCACTACTAGGCCTTATTCAGAAGTTTAGAGATTTTCTAGAATAATGTTTGGAAAAAAAAGCCTATAAGTGAGTTTGTAAAAGATTTGCAGAATGATCAAAGCCTTAAACTAATATGACTAACCCCTGTTCATGTGATGATGTATCAATATAGATTCAGAAAAAAAGTAAGTTGTAAATAATGAAGGCCGAGAGATTAACTTTGAAAACTAGCACTACTTAAAATATAATGGATCACACTAAGCTAGAACGTGATCTATCAATCTTAAAAGATAGTGACTACAACTAAACTAAAATTCCATTAATCTTTACTTGAAACAAAAATGAACTGAGACTGAACTAGAGTGCTTCTAATCTACTTGGAGTACAGTGAACAGAGTTAAACTAAAATGCCATTATGAAACTGGAAATGTAGTGACAGAGCTAAACTAAATGCAATCAACCTCCGGAGTGCTATAACTAAATTAACATGCAACTAGTCTATGGAATTATACAGCCCATCTCGTTCAATAGGAATGATATTTTGGAAGAGTTTGTAAAACAAGGCTGGCTGTATTATTCAATGCAATTGAACATCAACATAAGATTGAAAGCAAATACAACTAGAATATAAGACACCACAGTTGTTTCTTATTCATTGTTAATGTTGTTTTGGAAGAGTTTGTAAGAGTAAGACTGGCTGTGACACTTAGTGTAAACAAGCATAAATCATAAAATTCGAAAGGAAATGCAACTAAAACCTACAATACCACAGCTATGCCTTATTCATCGTGATGATATTTTGGAAGATTTTATAAGAGTAAGTCTAGCTGTGATAATTAATGTAAACAAGTATGAACATAAACTTCAGAAACTTGTCTAAGCTAGAAATGAAAACGAGACTAAAATACTTATCTAAACTGTATAAACAAGGCTGCTCAGGTAGCAGGGGCCCTCTACCACCGGAGTAGCACAAAATATACTTCAATATTGACTCAACGCTTTCAAGGAAATGATGCTTCTTTCGTTAAAGAGAAATTACTTCAAAAACAGAGTGTTTTAGGACTTCTGAAATCTAGCAATCAACCACAAAATCTAACCTTGTCCCTCATTTTCTCGAGCCATATTTGTAACAAAATTACATAACTATCTTGAGATAACCTAGGGATATTTTTCTTTCCAAATAAAAACCAAACTAGGACTTTGATGGTGGTCACGTAATATAATTAAGGACATATGGACTGTCCTTGTCCTATTAGGAGTCTCTCTCCTAGTTTTAGTTCCCACGTACATAACCGCCTACAGAATTCCGTTCAAACTTTGTGGAGAGAAAAAAATGATGAGGGAATGATGTGGAATACGACCATATGTGTTTTCATCTGAGATGACACCTGGAACCTGCGTAGACATGAAGACAACTGCAGAATCGGAAACTAGCTACAGAATGTTTGCATTCTGTAGCTAGATTTAGTTCAAAAAGTACTACAATGACAAAATCATAAAAACATAGCAAGTTAGTCATGATATTCATTCTTAAAGCAATTTTAACTAATTATACTGATCATTTGAGCCTGTGATTAATAATGGACAAAGGAAATGGAGTGGAATGTGGTGGAAGAAAGAACATCTTTGGAGCTCAACATACCCCCACTGCTAGATTCTTGCATGTCCTCATGCAACTATTCCATGAACTCTGAGACCTCTGCAAGGACATCCAACCCTCTTCTTCTACTTTGCCTGGCAGTCAAAGGCCTTCTGGGCTTCCTTATGACTAACTTAAATCTCAAATTTGTGAGTGCCCTGGTTAACTTTTTATTTCTCTTCTTCAATTTTTCACTGGCCTTGTGTAACTTTTGCATTTGTAGAGACAAAGTTGAATTCATATCAGTCTTCAGTTTAACCTGCTCCCACATAATTTCATTCTCATTCTTGATATGTCTGTTGAGTATTTCTAACTCATATTTATCTCTCCTTAGGATATCAACTGCAGATTTTGGTGGACTAGGAGTTCTGTCTCTTCCTTCTGAAGTTCTTTTCTCTAATGTTTCAATATAGTTGTAAATTTCTTGCTATGCAGGGTCTATTTTAGGAGCTCATTCATCAAAATCCTCCTCAGTAGGTGTTTCTTCGTCCTCTATGTTTATGACTCCATTTTTTTTAACCTTTGTTTTCTTTAGTATCCCTCTAAGTCTGTGGCTCCTTCTCGGTTGAGATGGCCCTTCTCCTTTCTCTCTGGAAAATTTTCTTATTATCCTCTCTTTCTTAAGCTGCTTATTAATTTGAGTCAATTTCTCAGAAATCATTTCTTCACTGCTTTCTTGTATTGTTTTACCAGTTTCAGTTTTGGAGGTTTTGCATTTCCTGCTTTTTGTAGGTTTGTCTTCAGGTGGAGGTTCCTTGGGTTCTTCAAAGTGATTTCTCACTAAGAAATCTTCCCAATTATCTCCCATGTTGCTCAAATGATGTTCAATCAAAATTTTGACTAAACCATGGTGGTATAAGGTTGTTTCCAGAAATTGAATTCTCTTTTGAACACTTGAGGCCATTTTCTTTAAACTATGAAGCAAGAAAAAGGGAAATTTGAGTTCTTCTTCTAGGAAATGCATTATCAACCAAATATGATAGACATAGAAAGTACCATATCTTCCTTCACAAGTGATGAATTTTTGCAAGGTAAGCAACATGTTCCTCCATTTGTTCTTTAGTGCAGAGCTAGGGATACCCTTTTTAAAAATGGTAACATCCATACCTGGTGACTTGAGTATCTGCTTCCATGCTTCATTATGAAATTCTCTATTCTTGAACCACCTTTCTCCTTGTTTGGGCAATTCGGTTGCTTCTGCAATGAAAGCTTCTGTAATGGTGAATTTAATATCTCCTATCTCGACCTCAGCTCCATTGAAGGATCTTGCAAACATTTTGGTCACCTCTTTGTGAAACCCACTGAATTTTTCAAAGAATTGCAACCACCCTGCTTGTTGTAACATTTCTCTCACTTGAGGATAACCTTCCAAGTACTTAGTGCCAACCGGTTCAGTCCTCACTATAAGACCCATAACTCCTCTTTCCAACCTTCAAATTTTTGCTCCTCTGTTCACTGTGACAATGGTTGTTACAGAGATGCCTCTGTTTCACAGACCGAAATGGTTAAAAATTGGCTACATGAAAGAGTGATATGGAGTGGTTACGGAATGAATATAATGAGGTGAGGATGATGTATATGAGTTAAAAGATATCACAGAAGAAAAGACCGCGGAGATATTTTGTAACAAATTCAAAATCATCATTAAATGCTTTGGCCTAGTGACGTGACTAATCCAATCACTTTAGCACTTTAACCATTTAGATTTTTAAATGATGATCGAATATGGGATTTGAAATGGTGGAATAGAAGGAGTTTTATCCAAAGTTTTTGCGGGAGGTTTGTTAGGCATGATCAACAAAATTAATTAAAATAACTTTTTGAATTATTCATAACTTAACTATACTAAAATCTTTCATGATATGTCATTATAATAAAAACTTTTACCTTTGCCTTTCCTCTGAATTTTTTTTTTTTTTTTTTTTGTGTTCTTCATATGCTTTGTTCTCTCACTGAAAATCATTAATTTTTGAGTCTTCATAACATTCATGATTTTGCTTGTCATGGATATGTAGGATCATTTTATTGCAGATCAGGTGATTACTAGATAGTGCCTTCAGGATCTCTGGCTGCAGAATGTCTGTCTGGCTGCAGAATGTCTGATTGATTGCAAAACGTACCTGTAGAGAACTTTGAAACATGAAATGGAATGGTTTGGAGCATGAGTGGAATGTTGTATGGAATGAGTGAAGATGGATAATAAAATATGGTGTAATGGAATATGAATGAAGTAAATAATGGAGTGGAATGGATCACAACTTATGAAATGGAGTGAAGTATGACAAGTGGCCTGCAATTCATGATATGTATTATTCAATTGCAGAAAGACATCAAACTTTAA
Source organism: Pinus albicaulis (assembly GCA_034641835.2). Classification (NCBI taxonomy): domain Eukaryota; kingdom Viridiplantae; phylum Streptophyta; class Pinopsida; order Pinales; family Pinaceae; genus Pinus; species Pinus albicaulis. Next base: position 579,510,422 of record CM076583.1, read on the forward strand.
AAATCTGGAATGGAAATGAGGTGGACCATGGAGTGAAATAAATGAAGTGTGTATGAATGAATGAAATGGAGTATGGATGAATGAATGAAATGAAGTATGGATGAATGAAATGAAATGGACCATAAGTGAAATGGATCTGCACTTATGATTTTGTAACAACTGCTTGCAAAAAAACAAATTTGAAAAGCTAATGTGTCAGAAAGATTCTGATTTTCACTCTACCTTTTCTATATAAACATGCTAATTAGTGATTAGTTTTCATGTTTATACTATATATATATATATATATATATATATATATATATATATATATTTCAATAAAATGACTTCAAAAAATTCAATTAAGTTGATGAGGAAGAAAGATTCTTCTTCATTAACTTCACATCACTGTTTTCCTGGAACTTCTTGACAAATTCTTCTCTTGAAAGTGGCTTATGATACAACTTCAATCTATGACCATTTACAAGAAAAGTGACCTCTTCTTCATCTATTGTCCTGATTTTTATTGCTCCATTGTCAAAAATTCTTATAATTTCATATGGCCCAAGCCAATGTGTTTGAAATTTACCTTGAAAATCCTTGAACTTTGAATCAAACAAGAGAGCCCAGTCACCTTCCTTGAACTTCTTTTCCTTGATGTATTTATCATGTCATCTAGTCCTTTGCTGTTGGACTAGACTTGTTTTCTGGACTGCATCTTGTCTGATCTCATCCAATTCATTAATCTGCTCCAATCTGTGCTTTTGTGCCTCTAATAGATCAAGTCCTAGCTGAACTTCCATTTTGAAAGTTTGAATCTGGAACTCTATGGGAAACAAAACTTGCTTTCCATAAACAATTTCATAAGGAGTATGACCTGTTGTGCTTCTCCATGTAGTTCTATAGGCCCATAAGGCTTCAGGAAGCCTATCTGCCCAATCTCTTCTATGTAAATGAACAGTCTTTGTTAGGATCCCTTCAATGACCTTATTAGTAGATTCCACTTGGCCATTTGCTTGTGGATGATAGGGAGTAGATTTTATGTGTCTGATTTTGTACCTCTCCATCAATTGTTCCACTAGCCTTGATGTGAATTGAGCTCCTTGATCTGTAACAATTTCCCTTGGGACACCAAAACGAGTAAAAATATCCTCAAAAAGAAAATTAACTACAGATGCTTCAGTAGCAAAAAGTAATGGCTTGGTCTCTACCCATTTGGTAACATAATCAGTGCAAACTAATATATATTTCTTTTGTCTTGATGGAGGACTAATAGGTCCTACAAAATCCAAAGCCCATTTTTCAAAGGTTCAATATGTACCTGAGGTTGTAATGGCATCTCACCTGAAGGAGAAGGTTTCCCTACCCTTTGGCAACTGTCACACCTTTTGACATACTCTTTAGCATCTTTAAACAAGGATGGCCAATAATATCCTAAATGAAGGATCTTATAGGTTGTCCTCTTATCAGCAAAGTGTCTGCCACAAGGTTCATCATGACATGCTTTGAGAATCTCAGGCATCTCATCTTCCCAAACACATCTCCTAATGATCAAATCTGGACCTGTCTTGTACAACTCATTAGCAACCCATGAATATTTTGCACTGTCATAAATGATTTTTATTTTATCTCTTGCATTCATTATTGAAGGAAATTTTCCTGAAACTAAATAATTAGCAATGTCAGCAAACCAAGGAGTTTGGGTAGAAATTGAAAAAATATATTCATCAGGAAATTGATCTTCAACTGGAGTGTCATCTTTGATGTTTTGGAGTCTAGATAGGAAATCAGCTACTGTGTTTTGTTTACCTGGCCTATCTAGAATAGTAATGTTGAATTCTTGTAAAAGCAATAACCACCTTATGACTCTGCCATTAGTAATTGATTTGTTCATTAAATATCTAATTGCAGAGTGATCTGTGTGAACAAAAGTTTCATAGCCTGTTATATAGTGTCTGAATTTGTTTATGGCATGAACAACGGCTAAAAATTATTTTTCAGTTACAGTATAGTTTAACTCTGAAGGAGTCAAATTTTTACTAGTATAGTAGATGGCATAAGGAATCAGGTCTTTTTGTCCCAATACTGCTCCTAGAGCTGTATCTGAGGCATCTGTTGAAATATGAAAAGGTAACTTCCAGTTAGGTCCCGTTAAAATAGGTGCTTCAGAAATTTTTGTTTTCAAGGTCTCAAAGGCTAACTGGAAATCAAAATTCCATTTGAATTCAGAGTCTTTGGTAAGCAATTTAAAGAGTGGAGATGCTATCTTGGTGAAGTTTTCTATAAACCTCCGATAATATCCTGTAAATCCTAGAAAATTCCTAACATCTTTTTGACAACTTGGAATAGATAAGTTAGAGATGACTTCAACTTTTGACTCATCAACTCTAATCCCATCCCCTGAAATGTGATGTCCTAAAACAATTCCTTCAGTAAACATCATAAAACACTTCTCATGACTAAGTGAAAGATTTTCCTCTTTACATATTTTTAAAAAATTTTCCAAGTTTGCTAAGGCTTCTTCAAATGTGTTTCCATAAATTGTGAAATCATCCATATATACCTCTACACAGTCATGTATTAGATCTGAAAAGATTCCTAATACTGCCATTTGAAATGTTGCAGGTGCATTGCATAATCCAAATGTCAATACTCAGTAAGCATAGGTACCCCAAGGATAGGTAAATGTGGTTTTGTCTTGATCCTCAAGTGCTACTTGAATTTGATTATAACCACTAAACCCATCTAGAGATGAGAAGTACTTTTTGCTAGCTAAGGTATCTAACACCTGATCTATGAAAGGTAGGGGAAAATGATATTTAAGAGTAGCTTTGTTCAATTATCGGTAGTCAATACATACCCTCCATTTACCATTTTTCTTTGGCACAATTACCAAATGAGAAACCCACTGACTATCTGAAATAGGATAGATAAAGTTGACATTCAACAATTTCTGTAATTCTTCTTTAACAATCTCCCTAAGATTTGGATTCATCCGTCTTTGAGGTTGTCTGATTGGTTTACAATTTTCCTCTATGTAGATGTGATGAGTGCAAGTCTTGGGGCTTATCCCTTTCATATCAATGTACTCCCATGCATATGCAGAAAAATGTCTCTGTAAAATCTTGACTAGCTCTTCTTGTTGAGATTTTTCTAGGTTCTTGTTTATGTTTAAAGTTTTGCCTGGAAATATCTCAATTATAGAGCTGCCAAATTTATCCATAGAATAAAGAGACATCTGTCTTGATGACAAAAACTCAATGTTGGATTCTTCTTGAAATTGTTCATGTTTGTATTCTGAAGAGGATTCAAAGTTTTCTAAAGTATTCAGAATTTGACTATCTTCACTAATTTATGAAATTGTGAAGAGAGGTTGTAAGTCTTCTTCATCCTCTATCCATTGAGTATCATCTAAATCTGTAATTGTCCTTGCTAGAGGATACAAAGTGAATTTCTTAGTTGAACTACCATTAGAGATGTACATATCACCGGATCTACAACTAATGAAAGCATCAGCTGTAGCTAACCAAGGTCTTCCTAATATAATAGGGTGTCCTCCTAGATTATTCTTAAGAGTTAGGATCATGAAATCCACAGGGTACTCCCAAGAATCTAGAGACACTGGAATGTCTTCTATTACCCCATCAGGTTTAATCACAGATATGTCTGCTAATTGTAATAATGTGGGTGTAAAGAGAAGATTAGGAAGTTTCAGTTTATCCATGATTTGTCTACTCATGATATTGATTGCTTCTCCTAAATCAATGAGTGTGTTTTGGATCTCAATTCCATTGATGTGAATTTTGACAACTGGATTTCCTAGGTCTAGATACTTTGGAATAGCAATCTTACCCATCATAATGTCTGCTATTTTTCCTTCCAGTTTAATTTTCTTTGTCTCTCTTATTCTTTTCCTTGTTTTCTTCATGCTCAACTCCTTTATTGTCTTTGCTAAAATTGGGATTTCCTTGATGGCTTGTAATAATGGAATCTTAATGCAAACATTTCTTAGCTCATCTAGGAAATCATAATTAAGCACCATAATTTGTTTTTCTACACCTCTATCAATTTGTAATCTTTCTGGAAAGGGAGGTGTAGGAGTGGATGTTGATGGCTGCTCTAATACAGGAGTTGAAATTATTGGTTCTTTTTGTTTTAGTTTTTCAATGTTTGGGTCCTGAAAAGATGTGTCTTCTTCAAGACTTTTATTTTCCCGTAGAGAATCTTCCTCAGAGTTGTCTTGTTCTTGTATGATCACAGAAGGTTTCCTCTTTTCAATTATTCTCCCAGACCTAAGTTGAACATCACTAAGGTCTAGAGGAGTGATTAAATAGATTGTAAACTATTGGCCTTCTATCATGTATGTATTATGAGGCTTTTTATTGTTGGGGTTTGGTATCGGTTGAGCAGGAAACTGATTTGATTTCTGAGGAAATGGTAATGGAAGTGGTTGATTTTGATGTTGTGGGTTCTGAGGATTCTGTTGAGGATTTTGTTGACTTTGAGGAGAAAAATGTGGGTATGGTGGATAGGATGGTGGATACTGATAGTACTAAGAGTATCTTCCATAGGGATTTTGTGCTCCTTATGCCCAAGCTTGAGATTGATTTTGAAATTGGGGCCAAGGTTGCTGCCAAGAATTCCAATTTGGTGGAGGTTGGTTATACATTTGATCATGAAATCTTTGTGTTTGAGGTCCTTGCCAAGGCCTTCTAGAGACAAAATTGAGAGATTCTGTGGAATTTGTAGGAGTTTCCTCTTGAAAGATAGCTTTAAGACCAGGAAGTGAAGGAAAACTCTTGGTCTCATGTTTTTCTGAACAAATTACACAAGTCTCTACAAATTTTGCATCCAAAGGACATTTTCTCAAGGCATGCTTCCTTCTACATTTGGGACAAAAGATTGCTAAGGCATCAGATTCAGCTTTTTTCTTGTTTTGTAACTTAAGGGTGTCTATTTGTTCACTAAGACTCCCTAAGATGTCAGATTTGAATTCATCAAGCATATGTCCTATCTCTGCCCTACTTACTGTCCCAGAAGCAGACTTACTTACCCTTGCAAGAGCAGGGTCTCTTGGACCTTTTACAGTTTTGGATTTCCCTCTTGAAAGGTTGATACATAACTCAGATATTTCATGTAATGTGAGCTGAGATATATCCCCTTTTCCCATCATGTTAAGGATATCCAACCATTCATCCCTAATTGTCTTCAACAAGAGAGCTTTTAAGGTGTCTTGGTCTAAGTTTTCCATTTTTTCTCTTTTAATTTTGTAATGAAATCTCTCCAAAAAATCTTCCAGGTTTTCATCTTCTTTTTGTAACATCTTAAACACTTCCTCCTTATGATTGATTGGCATACAATAATCCAAATACCTCTCTAGAAATGCTTGTTTCATGTCTTCCCATGTCCTAATAGAACTATTGATCAAACTCATAAACCACTTCAATGCTGCTCCTTTCAATGTTGAAGGAAATAGTTTAAGTTTTTGAGCATCTTGTAAGTAGTCATAAGTTCTACATAGGACTTCAAATTAAAAGAGGAAGGTTTCAGGATCTTCAGTTTTAAGTCCATAGAAGTTTGGAAGGACAGAGAGTGAAATTTTTTTCATAGCTGTATTGGTTTGTTCATCTACTATAGGGAACCCAAAAGAGCTTCCCATTTCTCTTCTACCTCTTCCTCTACCTCCTTCTCCTTCTGCACCTCTACCTCCTTCTCCTCTACCTCTACCTCTACCCCCTCCAAATAATGTGTGTTCTCCATTAAACACTTCTCCTCCCCCTTCTTCTGCCATAGTTGATTCTTCTGTGGAAGTGGAAAAGTTTGTATCTCTAGCAAGGGTCCTTGAATCTTCTCCTAAGACAAGTTTAGTGGATGAAGTGGAAGGTATTTCTAATGGAATATCTGATCTTAAGTATTATGGAAGTCTAGGATTAGTAAAGGATGGAATGTGGGTCTGAGTTGGCGGTGTATTGGCTCTTGGTCTAGGTGAAACAAGTGGTGTTCTAGGAATCAAAATTATGCTTCTGCTTCTTATGAATCTACCCCTTGAGTCTCTCTCTCTACGCATATCATTGTTTTTGGGAGTTGAGAAACAAGGCTACCTAGTTACACTTCCCCGGCAATAGCGCCAAAATGTTTGTGCTCAACCTAGTGTTCCTAAATTGAGTTCATTAATTGTCAACCAGGGTTAGTAAACTGCTGAAGTGTGGTGCACTATATGTGCCTAGGTATTTTTTTCTCACTACGTTGTATTTAGTGTTTTGTGATGTTTTTGGTTTTATGGTTTTATGTTTGAAAAGGGAAGGAACTAAGTGTTGGTGAAAAGAAGCTATTGGTTATTTAAAACAGAACAAAGCCTAAACTATGGGTGACAAACAACAAATGAAAAGCTTGATAATGACTTTATTGCAAGAAAATAAATCACAACATGAGCTTGAACTTATCCAATTCATTCATTAAAGGTGTGTTGGAAGAGCTTGAGAAATGGACAAGTTAAGTGTAAATGAAGTTCTCCTAAATAAACAATCAACTCACAAAAATGATTATTTGTAACACAGTAAGGTTCCTATTCTAGATTAACCTATGATGCTAAAGTTACCCTATTCTGCAACTTGACTTATCACTACTAGGCCTTATTCAGAAGTTTAGAGATTTTCTAGAATAATGTTGGGAAAAAAAGGCTATAAGTGAGTTTGTAAAATATTTGCAGAATGATCAAAGCCTTAAACTAATATGAATAACCCCTGTTCATGTGATGATGTATCAATATAGATTCAGAACAAAATTAAGTTGTAAATAATGAAGGCCGAGAGATTAACTTTGACAACTAGCACTACTTAAAATACAATGGATCACACTAAGCTAGAACGTGATCTATCAATCTTAAAAGACAGTGACTACAACTAAACTAAAATGCCATTAATATTTTCTTGAAACAAAAATGAATTGAGACTGAAATAAAGTGCTTCTAATCTACTTTAAGTACAGTGAACAGAGTTAAACTAAAATGCCATTATCAAACTAGAAATGTAGTGATAGAGCTGAACTAAATGCAATCAACCTCCGGAGTGCTATAACTAAATTAACATGCAACTAGTCTATGGAATTCTACAGCCCATCTCGTTCAATAGGAGTGATATTTTTGAAGAGTTTGTAAAACAAGGCTGGCTGTATTATTCAATGCAATTGAACATAAACATAAGATTGAAAGCAAATACAACTAGAATCTAAGACACCACAGTTGTTTCATATTCATTGTTAATGTTGTTTTGGAAGAGTTTGTAAGAGTAAGACTGGCTGTGACACTTAGTGTAAACAAGCATAAATCATAAAATTCGAAAGTAAATGCAACTAAAACCTACAATACCACAGCTATGCCTTATTCATCGTGATGATATTTTGGAAGAGTTTATAAGAGTAAGTCTAGCTATGATAATTAATGTAAACAAGTATGAACATAAACTTCAGAAACTTGTCTAAGCTAGAAATGAAAACAAGACTAAAATACTTATCTAAACCATATAAACAAGGTTGCTCAGGTAGTAGGGGCCCTCTACCACCGGAGTAGCACGAAATATACTTCAATATTGACTCAACGCTTTCAAGGAAATGATGCTTCTTTCATTAAAGAGAAATTACTTCAAAAACAAAGTGTTTTCGAACTTCTGAAATCTAGCAATCAACCACAAAATCTAACCTTGTCCCTCGGTTTCCCGAGCCATATTTGTAACAAAATTACATAACTATCTTGAGATAACCTAGGGATAATTGTCTTTCCAAATAAAAACCAAAATAGGACTCTGATGGTGGTCACGTAATATAATTAAGGACATCTGGACTGTCCTTGTCCTATTAGGAGTCTCTCTCCTAGTTTGAGTTCCCACGTACATAACCGCCTACAGAATTCCGTTCAAACTTCGTGGAGAGCAAAAAATGATGAGGTAATGATGTGGAATATGACCATATGTGTTTTCCTCTGAGATGACACCTAAAACCTGCGTAGACATGAAGACAGCTGCAGAATCGGCAACTAGCTACAGAATGTCTGCATTCTATAGCTAGATCTAGTTCAAAAAGTTCTACAATGACAAAATCATAAAAACATAGCAAGTTAGTCATGATATTCATTCTTAAAGAAATTTTAACTAATTATACTAATCATTTGAGCCTGTGATTAATAATGGACAAAGGAAATGGAGTGGAATGTGGTGGAAGAAAGAACATCTTTGGAGCTCAACAGATGGGTGGTCATGGGAAATGTTTTTCTCATCATAGAAGAGTACAACCAATTAAAAAGATAGCTTGGGGAGACAGTACAACATTTTTCAGCTAGGTTCAATAAGGTATACCATTGAATACCTACTAAGATAACGCCACCCCTAGGATGGGCTCTCTTGCACTATCCAGATGCCTTTGATCCAGAGTTGGAATTCCAGTTAAGAGAAAGGGACCCTGCAACCCCGGAAGAAATGAAAAATGTTGAAGTTGATGTGGAATATAACCTGTTGAACAAGGAAGTAAAGCTAAAAGCAATGAAGAAGGACAAAATAGAGAAAGAGAAACTGATTTATTCAGGGATAAAATTAGATATGTTGACAACCATAGTCAATGAAATGGTGCATATGATTAGCAGGAAAGTTGAACTTGTTGTTCAGATACCTCATGTTCCATTAGTTTTGGAAGAGACAAAAATCAAAGTACCTAAGTATTTTTCAGTCCATCCTGGACACCCTAAAATAGGAAGTGATTGTTTCATGCACTATATCCACAACACAGCCAAATATGAAGTCCAAAATTAGAAGGATGCAAGCAAACCCCCAACAACAATGTACATGATAAATGACCTTGCATACAGAGATAGTTATCTCAAATATGAATATAAAGAGGAAGACTATAAGGTTGAGATTTAGGCTGACTGTACAGAGCAATGAACATTGTCCCCATGGGAAGAAGAGGCATGGTCACCACCATACAAAGATGACAATCAAACTCTACATGCTGAGCAAGGTTGCAAAGAGGAAAATGCAGGAGATTGTCAAGTAAGTACAAAATTCCTTCCTCTATATTTTTCCTCACTCTTAAGATAGAATTACAAGTAGGTTGCAAATAGGAAGGAGGAGGAATTCTCTAATGAATCGGTCAAGGATGAGAGTGATGATACAAAACCTTTTTCAAATCTAGAAGTTCTCCCCCTGAGTCTTCTTGAAACCACAGAATCTGAAGTAGAGGAAGAACCAATACATCTTGAATCTTTACCCTTATGTTTCAATGCATTTCATATTATAAAGGGAAGTTGGGATCACATTATGGCTGATAATTATAAGAGAAAACATGAAGTCTCAGAAGGACCAACACTACCATATAAAGTGCCACATGATCCAATAGCAGATGCATTGGATAGTCTCTACTTTCAAAGTTAATATTCTTGTGTTTTAATTCTCTCAAAAGATGCTATGATATGGATATGGTTAGATAGTCTTCCCCATTGTCCGAATTAGCAGAAGTAGTGGCCCAACACTCATCAGTCAGCAAGAAAACATGTTCTGAGTTGATTGAAGACCGAGAGAACATATCTACAGTACTAGGATATGAAGTTGAGTTGACTGAGTCAGAATACCCATAAATTAATCAAGAACATCTTGATCCAGTGGCTGTCTATATGGAGGAATTGTTCTTTACAAATCCAACACATCTTTCTGGCATGTCAGTTGTTTTTAAAAGGTACCAGGATCCATGTAAACAAGATCAGGCTGGGAATTTCTATCAAAAACCATTGTCAGGTTGGTCTCTAGAAAGGGGGAAGAGCCATGGAAGAAAGGAGTCATCCAGGTAGTTTCTTAACTGGATGCACTAGCATTATTTTTTTTTTAGAAGGGCACCCATTTCAGTAGATTAGGGTAGGTAGGTGTGCAAATAAGCTCAACACTGAGCATATTTCAAATTTCATTTTTGGATTACCTTTTTAGATCAATGTGTTTTAGACCTTAGTTTCAGCACAGTTTTGGTTTCACCATTCAAGTTTCCAAGGTGCAGCAGTATGTTCATCTTGATGAATTGTAGTGGATAAGTGAAATTTTATTTTTAGTGCAGATTTAAGTATGCTTATAAGCTGGTTGGCTAAGTGTGTGGTCTATTCTTATTAGTCAAAGTCAGGAGGAACAATCCAGCTAGTTTCCAGTCACTAAGATGCATGAAAGATCAAGATACAAGTCATGGGATCAACCCAATGGATCAAGCTTCTAGTCTACGATGTTCTTGACACCTCCTGAAGGAGATGCCATCCCCAGATGGAACCACTCTTAGAACCCTGTAATTTACAGTATCACAAGGTGATTGTGTAATTTTTCTTTGAAAATTTTTCATACTGTACATAGATTTCAATATTCAAAATATTTTCCAAAGCAAGAACCAAAGGAACAAAGGCAGCAAAGAGGCAAGGAGGATTAGACCATTAGCGAAGACAAAGGCATCAGAGAAGTAGTTAAGGTAGAAAAACAAGCAAAGGTAGAGTCGTGAACATGTTTGGGTCAATTCATGCACTTTGGGTTGAGTCGTGAATGCTAAAGTGGGTCAAGTAGTGAATGAGTCAAAGTATTCCATGAACAAACCAAGAAACTAACAGGGATAGCCAAAGAAACAAAATCTGAAAACCACAACAAAGGAGGAGTAAGCACCGTGGATCTGAGCTTCGATCAATGATGGAGATTTAATCACATCATTACATTACAAACCCCTTTTTCATTTCATTTCACTTACAAATAATTAAACCTTACTTTTCCACCTTTCCACTTCATTTTCCTACTTTACCTATTTAACCACCATTTCACATCGCAAATATTATAACTTACTATTAAAGCACTCTCAAGGTATTCGATTTAACTTGTAATGTGGTTGGCCCCACCATAGTAGCTTCACCCCCCACTTTTGGCTACTTGTAATAAATATCTTACAACATTAAACCTCATACACTTACCACATAAACTTTCCGACTTGCAATTGCATGTGGGTGGGTCCCTCTCCCTGAACTTCGCAAGTTTTAGTATTTAACCCCGTGCTTATAAATAAACTTCAAGATTTGCGATCTGCGGGCTGCGGTTTAGTCCCACCTTACCTGCCACGTCACTCCGCCCTCCCTGCAATTCATACTTTGCAGGATTTAGAATTTACCTCGGTCGCTTATAGCTAAACTTTAAAATTTGTGATTTGTGATGCGATCGGTCCCCACTTTCTGCTGCCACGTCACTTACCTTCTCCCCACACTTCACACTTCGCATCTTTTAGTGTTCACCACCTCCTCTCATAGCTAAACCTTAATTTTTACGATCTGCGGGCTGTGGTCCGGTCCCACCATCCCTCCACGTCACCTCCCATTTCGCATTGCATCACCGATTCCATTTCTTATAACTCGAACTATAAAACTTGTGATGTGCGATTTCGTATGGATGCAATAAGGTTCATAACTGAAATATAAACATTTGCAGGTTCGAGTAAATGTGTTTTTTATGATGTTTTGTGTATAAAGGATCAAGTCAAACATATGAGGTTTGAAAATCATTTTATGAAGAAATAAGGTTAAATGCGAAAGAAGGGCTCGGGTAGCAAAAATATACCAAGGGTCGATTCGGGCAAGGAGTTTTTGCAATTTTTTATGTTATGGTAACAGAAATGGAAAAAGGTAGTAAAGCACATCAACACATTCGCTAATCAATGAGAGAAGCTAGCCCTGCACTAGATTTAATTACCCAACGTCGGTTTTCTGAAGAGTAGGGCTAGATGTCAAAGCCACCACTGGTTACATATTCATGACCATCATAGCTACCTCCAAGCTTATTGTTTGATCTTCAAAGAGCCATCGAAGCATTTGGATCCATGAAGAGCTGCCCAACATTAATTCTACAGGTGGTTTTGTTGTCAAAGATTTTTGTTCAGGCCTTGCATGGCCACACTTGTCCATTTTCTACTAATTTTAATCAATGAAAGGTTTCCAAGTAATATAGGGCAACGAACTTAGTCTTAAGATAAATACGGCATGCCTTAGCAGTATCAAGGGTTGGAAAATTGGACCCTACTGAAGCTTGCATTGTAAGAAGTATTATAACTCTGTAACTGTTTGAGCTAGGCATCAATAATAAGAGATCGTTCAAAGGATTCTTGAACTATGTTAATGGTGATGTTTTCCTTTGTATTATTTTTTTCCACTTTCTTTTCACGCTGTGCATCAATTTATTTGATCTCAAAACAGAAATTTTAGATTAAGATTTTCTAAGGGAGCACCTTAATTCTATCTATGTTTGTTATCTTAATGTTTTCCTCTGAGACCTGAATGCATAATTTAGAGACGGTTTGCTTTGCATTTATGTTGAACCTTAATCTTTTGCCCCTTTCCCATTTCACATTGCTAGTAAGATCCAGTCTGTATATTTAGCTTGCCCTGTGAATGCCCTTGAAATTTTGATGCACAATTCAACCTTTTTTCTGACTCCATAGCCCAATGGATTAGTCTCACAGCTCCATCTATCCAACCACACAATCAAACAAACAAACAAACCCCCATCACTATAGCTATCCTAATATCAACACTTCTATTTATCAAGTTAAATCATAAAAACAAAGGGAGCACTCTCTGAGTCTAGGAAGGCTAGATCCTGGACTCCAAAGCGGTTTGATGTTTGTCCTTTTTCGTTTGTTCTTGCCAACCTTACAAATTATAGATTGAAAACATAAAGAAAGATAAGTTATCTTGTTTTTTATTAGTAAATGTATTTTTTATATGTGTCTTCAATGGTTGTTTATATGTTTATATGTTGATTATAAGCATGGATATATGACTAGTTTTAGTTATGGCTCTTTTCATGTTTTTACTTGTAACTGAAAGAATAATGGATGAAAGAACTAATTGATGTTAAGAAAAATAATGTGAGAGGGTGGTGATCCTTCTTGTTAAGTCTCACATGAGTTTTCAGTCCCTTATCCTCAGACTTGCATTCATGACCTGTAGGTTGCCTATCTACCAAGTGTTTGACAGAATTTCAATCTCGGTTGGAGATGGTCAGGTCTAGTCCTAGTTTGAGTTTGGGGTTTATAATCATTTTAGTCATGTATTTTATGAGTTTTGAAAGTTATATGTATTTGTGGGCAGAGGCTTAGCCCCATGCTTAAATAATAACCTTAAATTCCACAATCACTAGCACAACACTGATCAGAAAATTCCATAGTCGTATGGAGGTAGTCTTATGGGAGCGATTGTGAGTTTCCAGTCGCATGGAGGGATTGGAAAGGGATATACTATTATCTAGGAAATCCATTCTATGGATATAAGTGATCCCTCTAGCCCAATCAGTGGGTCTAGTAACAAACAAGACAAAAGCAAGCAAACTTTCCTAGTTTAAATCAAAATGATACAAGAGAGGAAGATGGCCTACCTCGCTCCTATGTGGTTTCTTGTCAATATTTATCTTGATATCCTTACTTCCAAGTTAACTCCTTGCTATTCCTTTACGTACGAATACTTGCAAGATAGATCAAATGATAAAAACCAAAGAAAACATAATATATTGCATTCTAATGTAAACCATATGATAGATCAAGGAGTACCATACTAAGAAAGTGATAATAAACAAGCTTACGGAAAGTAAAAAATGCTTTTATTATTAATGAATAAAATAGGGAAGCATAAAATCATTGCCTTGATGTTGGAGGTTTCCTTCAGGATGGAATTCCAAGTCCAAGCCAAATAATTTAAGCACTCCTCCTTAGAATTTTGACAGTGTTCAGGTGCATTCGAGAAATAGAAAGGCAACCAGCAATCACCAACCATTTGGGGAAGGCATGACACTCATTTATAGTGGAGCTAGAGAGGTTATGGATCCAAAAATGAGGGAGGAAAGTCCTTACCTGAAAGAGGAGATTTATTAATATAGGATCAAAGGTTAAAAATGGGATACTTTGACTATATCCTCAACCAACAAGTACCAGAATTTTTTTCTTGAGATTTCTAGAGGAAGAAGCTTCTACTCCATTTTTGGAGAACCCACCTAAAGAGGGATAGTGTGACTTTTTAGTTTAACTCCTGTGCTACCAACGTTTTTTACCATTTACGCATAGGGTGACAAGCGCGAGGGCATACAGGGGAGAACCGCGCCCGGGAAACAAATTAGGGTTTTGCAAGATTTATCCAGAATTGTTGTAATTCCCTGGTTCTCCATTTATTCTGGGATGTTTTGAGCATGTTATTAATGGTGAACATGTTTTCATATATTTTGTCACTTTGTGAAATTTGTGGCATGAGTGACACAAATGACGACACTTTGGATAGGGATTTAGGAATTCGAAAAAATATTGTGTAACAGATGCCCCCAAAAGCATGAAATTAGAACAAGAAGTGATGGTTGAAATGATTTATCATTCAAGGCAAGGATTTTGGAAAACCACCCTTAGGAGACCTACAAATAAAAACACGATACAATATATGACATCTCTGAAAAAATATGCCTGATAGGATATTATTGAATAGACATCAAATAAAACGTGAATCCATGATATGGACGCAGCCATCTAGCTAGAAAGGATCATATGTACGTATCCATGACATGGTCGCAACCATCAGTATATAAAATATCATGTGTACAATCATGAATACTTCACGCAACCTGGATTCAAATAGATGTGATTCAGGGTCTTTGTCTCTGTCGCAATCTGTCCAACATATGAATCTAACCATGTGAATAAATGTGTTGATGTCAAACATGGTATAAACCACCTAATTAATGGTCAATGAGGTAAATCATTAATAAGCATGAGAGAAACCACCAATAATGATGATGGCCCTCAAGGTACGATAACACAATCCACAAGCGTGAATAATAGATATGAAGTCAAACGCTTGCAGAATCATTTGATCGAAAGCCAATGATGTGAACCTTTCATCAAACGTGAAGAACTTGCCATTAAGGCATGCAAGCTCCAAGGTACTAAAAGGCACTTTCTAGATCAACTTCCCAGATAATGATTTGATGTTGACAGGAAGAGATCTCTCGGTGGAGGGCCATAATGTTTCCCACATCATCGTCATGAAGCACATGATTTTTCAAGGTAGATAGGATTGATTCAAGATTGTTGCAGAGAGGATCAAATAAGTATGGTAGGTTTGAATTTTGCAATAGGACTTCTCTTGAACGTATCGGCGACACGACTCTAGATGTTGGCAGAATTTGAGACAAAATGGGATCAATGGTCATGGTGAAAATAGGATATGATCGAATGAGAGGCAAATGGATTTCCCAAACCCAAGAAGGCAAGTGACAAAGAGAGGATAACCTAATCCTGACATGAGATGCAAATAAGTTTCAAGTTCAAGAGCGAAATGATGTCATCAATACAAAATACAATAGATTATTTACTTCCATTTTCCCCCCACTATTCTAGCGAGTACCTATTTATTTTTGATAGAAAGCTTGAAGAGGATACCATATGATTAACATATAAATTCACCCTTCGGATGAGTCCATCCTAGTAAGTTTAATGAGCCCTTGGAAGGGCTAACTTAGACTCGTCATGGTGACAATTCCTTTGCCGTTTAAGTTTTACAAGTCCGATGGAGGGGTAACACAATATCTTTTTCATGTTTAGGGAGTTTGAAAAAGAGACGGAAAATAAAACTCTGAAAGGTCCCTTTTTGTAGATAGTCCCTCGAACCTGAAAAGGTAAAAAACAATATCTGAGGGAACTGCTTAGTCATGGTTCACTAAGGTGTTCCTTTTTCGTAATTAGTCAACCTCAGCCAAAAAAATAGGTAAACATATACTGAGAAAACATCAATTCATTTACTTTATTGAGCTGGAAATGACAAGTGTTTGGTAATCTCTTCATATTTTTGGAGTCTAAAAAGAGCTGAAAGAGGACTCCTCTTAGATGAAAAAGTGGTATAAAAGGTAGCAACTAGTTCCGGTCATGATGGAATTTCTAAAAAAATGCAAAGATCAAGAGGCTAGCTAACAATACCACTCATCGCAGTGGTTCCCCAAGAAAGGCTAAAACAACCAAGTGAGAGTGTATGATCGGTCAAGTAGATGGTGATGATGGAATGAGAAAACCAAGGCTCATCCTATTAGCATAAAATATTTTGGTAATTGTACCAAAAATAACTTACTTAAGCTATGGATTACATATATACCTAACAACAGAAATGGATGTTCAACCCTTCAGATTTGAAATATACAATTAAAACAAATCCTGCAAAAACCTAGATCTATGCAGTAAAAGTAGTTAAAAAAAAAAATGAAATAGTAATTGATGCAAAAATAAATCCAAATAACCAATGGAAAAGACAAGTTTAAAGAATGATAATTTTATATTATATAACACCTAGTGAAGGAAACAAGTATATGTTACCAGTCCCCCTGTAATATCCCAAAATAGGGATTGCAAAACAAGATTGTAAAAATAGCACACTTCTTGGGAGATTGATGTACAGAGATGAGTTTAAAGCCCTTGGATCCCATAGATCAGAAAATCTAGAGTCTAGATCCAAAAGGGGAGAAAAAACAAATCAAACTAGGTGTGGTAAATAGATCTCCCACCACCTAGTCTAGCTGAAAAACACCCTACAAGAGGGGCTGCAGCTATGCATAACAAGCAGCTTCAGGAATAATGCAGTATTTGATAGTATGAGTAGGAGGCCATCAAATATGATTAAATTATAAGTATACAACAGCAAATTAGAAGTACAATGAATCCCTTTCAATATACAGTAGAATACATGAGACAATATAGCAAGAAAACTTCAGAAAAGAAGGTTGCAACACATATATAACTGCAAAAATGGATCAATAGCGTTATTTTAAGGAGCTACAGCAGCTGGATATTACAACTTAGATCTAGGACAGATCATGCATAAACAAGAGTGGATCTGAGTTTTAAGTTGCAGATCTGTAAAATGTTGCAGTAATTCCTGAATATAACTTTACATTACAATAGATTAGATCTAAATAGAACATGGACCAACAAGCTAATCCATGGATCACCAAAGTGAAAGGCAAAGCCTAGCACCAAAGATCTCTAATCAAAACTAGGATCAAAACACCCTAAAGAATCACATATGAAAATAACGCAGTCCCTAAATGAAAACTGTGCTTTAGCTTGAATAACATAGATGGCCAACTGCCAAGATATAGATCTGAAGCAAAAACAGGAGAGGCACTCTTCCAGGAAGTTAAAATACACACTCCATGAGAAGAGGCTCCCAAAACAAGCTAGATCTCTACAGATCTAGAATAACACTTGCTACAGCTTGCAAAAGTAGACAAACCCTCACTGGATCTGCGCTGCAATTGGAAGTAGAGCTTGGCCTCAAGCCTGATAGTGGATCAAATCAGCAAATTCTCCTCCAAGAAACCTAAAAGGAATAAATGAAATCCCTGCATAGGAACTCCAAGTTCTAAGCAGCACAATTCTCCATTAAACAATAGAGAATAGTATTTTTCTAAGCAGACAAGATACTCAGAAATATAATCAATCAACAACCTTCTCTTGCTGCCTTCCTCTTCCTTTTATAAGATGAGAGCCTTTGCAAATCCTAACCCACCTTGATGAGTTAGCTCCTTTCACATGAGGGGCCTCCTTCTAGAACTGTGTTGTCCCTTCATGAGGTACATTGAACCTAGACAACACTGTAGAATTGGTCAAGGTTGACCCAGTCTCACACCTCAAACCCCTTTCACACCTGTAAGTGATTTATTTACATGGCCTGATTTATCTTTGTTCACATGGGCATTGATTTATTCAGTCTTTTCAGGAGTTTTACATGTCCTCCTTTATTCATTTATTCATGCAATAGAAAACAAAACAAAAATGAATATTCCTCTTAGCTGGGGCTAATTAGGAATATTACAGTCCTCCCCTCCAAAATGTTGCTTGTCCTCAAGCAACTGATAGGGTAAGAGCTGTAGTACTTCTCCTCCTCCATTGATGGCATCATCAAGGATCAAATTCTCATCATGGGCCAAGTGCTCATCAAGCCAATACATCAAAAATTGCTCCTCCAAGGTCAACATAAGGTGTGCATAGTCCAACCCACCAAGAGTGAAAAAATCAACAGAAATAAACATGGTTGGAGCAATACTCCATCTAAAACATGCATCATGAGGTACAAGTAGAAGTTCCAAACCCTGTGGTACATGAAATATGCCCATCCTTTGTCCATACAATCCCATAAACAATACAACTATATCATCTATGTATGGAAGCAATACGACATATATGCAAGCTGAAATCTGAACTTGAGGGGGTGGGTCAAAATCCCACATGTGATGCCAGTGCAGTGCATCACTTGCCTGCATGAGATTAAGGTGTGTTAAGTGGAATTCCCACCACACAATTGCTGCATAATTCACCTTAACATGGCTGAAGGTGATAGGTAAGTTTGGTGCTTTTGGAAAGCACCCATCATGAGAAGGAATCTCCCTTTGCATAGTAAGGGAGTGGCCAAGTTCAACATTTCTTTTGGCCCCCAAAAAACCATGAGATCCACTTGATCTCTCACTCACTTTAGGAGTCATATCTTGCAAAAACATGGCAAAGGAATGTAATAAATCAGAAAATGAAACTTTCTTGGCATGATCAGATACTTTACCATCATAGCCCTTCATACACATGGAGTTGTGCATGAGCATTTCCCTCCCCTCAAGCAAAGGAAGAGTTGGCTGAGATGACTCTTGCAAAGTGTCCATTGGCTGCCCCAATCCTCCATAGCTAATGAACTCTTGAAAGTGCTAATATAATTCCTCCCTCATGCCCTCCCAATCAAAGCTCCTCATGATCAGGGTATAGATCTTCATGGAATGCATATGGCTAAGAAAGAATGCTTCATGTTCTCCTTGTAGGATATTCTGCTTGGGCTTGGAAGCTCTAGCCAAGAAGATCTTACCATAATAATAGATGACTCCCCCTTAGACTAAGTAGCCCTCTTCTTGCTGCATGCCATCTAATATCATAATGGTGTGGAGATCTTTGGAATACTCTACAAGCAGTTGAGATTTCCAATACATATCCACACTGCTCAATAATGACAGCGCTACTGATACACCCATGGAAGTGCTTGTCATGTTACTGATCTCCTCTTTGACATTTCCCATGCCAAATTTATTTGTTGGAAGGCTGATCCTCCCATTCTTCTCCTCCCATAGCGCAGATTCAGGAAAGGGAGAGGGTGACAGTGATACAGGAAGAATATCCCCCGCATCCTTGGGTTGTCCCAAGCCCTCCAGCACTGTAACTTGGCATCTTATTTCTCCAATATTATCTAGATCTAGATTTGGGGTAACACTTTGTGAGGCCCTCCCCACAAGATCTGAATCTGATGGCATTCCAGGTGGCTTGCCACTAGATAAGAAGGTCCCTTGCAACATTCTCATGAACATGAGAGAAGGGATTGTGAGATCCCTATTTCCACAACGCAGATCCATCTATGTTGTTTGTGTGGAAGTACCAGGTGAAGGATAAGTGTGCATGCCTTGAATAATTTGTGGTTTCCCACTCTTCAAGTCCACCCACTCCATCTGCAAAGCTTTCCAATCAGTGGTAACCTTCCCCAAGGTAATCAACCATTGGACACCCAAAATGATGTTGGTGTCTGGTATGTCAACTACAAAGAAGTGATCCACCAGAGTGTAGGATCCCATAGTGACAGAGAGTGAGGGAAAATATTGCATGCATTGCATGGTCCTATCTCCTGGGACCAAAACAGAAAATCCCTCAAAATTATCAGTGGGGATTCCCCTCCTTTGCACAAGATGAGCATCAATAAAGTTGTGGGTTTCCCCACTGTCAATCAAGACAAATAATCTCTGATTCATGATTGAACCTTGTACTCTTAGAGTCAAGTACTTGGGCACTCCTCTCAAAGATGCAAGAGTCCCACTTGTTGGAGCAAAGGGCTCCTTCCCATCTCCAGATGGTGTTTTATCTTCCTCATCATCATCAGTGCTGTGACCCCTCCTAGGTTCATCATCTCCATCCTCCTCCTCAAAATCTGAGAAGACCTCTATGTAGTGTGCTTTCCCAGCAACACATATATGTCCCGGTGCCCATGACTCTTTGCAGGTGAAACACAATCTCTTCTTCCTCAACTCCCTCCTGAGTTCAATGTCAAGAGGTTTCTTCAAAGAGATATCCTTAGGAGGAGAAACTTTTCCTTCCTTCCCCTTAGAAAAATGAGGGGCCTTGCTCTGGAAAGTTGCCTTTGCTTTTGGCAAGGCATCTTGAAGGTCTCTAGCCCTCTCAATGGAATCATGCAGAGTGATGGGCTTGGTAGACTTAACCAACCCATGCAAAGGTTCCTCCAGGCCATCAATGAACATGTAGACCCTCCTGGCTACAGATAGATCAGGGACCATGACTGATAATCTCATAAACTCAGAGATATAAGTCTCTGCATCTCTTGATTATTATTGGTGTCCAGGTATGAATGATTTATTCACCCTATTCTGACATTAATTTATCAATCTGGGTGCGTATCATTTCAAGGCAATGTGCAAGGTATATGCAGGGGAAAACTCATAATCCGTCCCAACCAAGGGTTCGTCGTTTAAGATTCAAAACATGGCTATGGGATTAAACTAACTACAGAAATTAGCGATAATCATAAATAGGAAAGAGCTGCAATAATAAGCATAAACTATTAATTGACACACACAAAAATATGCAACACCTGATTAGAAGAGCGAGCCCAGCTCTCTGATCAGGGCCGCGTTAGTCACGGAGAAGATTGGAGTAGCAAAACAGGTGATATTTTATTAATCTGTAACAGGTGATTACAATAGCGATGGGAGAACCCCCATTCACAGGAACAATCTGCATTTTATACATAGCGAGGGAGATTAATAGATCTCCCTAAAACATGATAACCGCATATCCAGAATGTACATCAATTGGAATGGCATCGTCACCAGATATCCGAGATAGAAAAAAGGTCCAAGAATAGTTCCAGGGAATCGTGGCTCTAGTTGCACGGCCTCCTTATGGCTAGCCATTACCAGATCTGTTGTGAAATGTTGAAGCGAGGGTTCCTGTTCTCCAAGCTGCGGTTAAACATATGTTTTAGTACCGCAAAATAGATAAGAATCCATGAATTTACTTCATTAATTAAAATATTCCAATTGGACAAGTCAAAGGTATTTACCTTGTAGGTTTAACATAACAGCATAGGTAAATGAATACAAAAAGGGTCAAAAACGGGAATAGAAATGGATAGGAAGATGGTCCGATTTGGTACCCAACAATTTCTTAAGCTTTGCAAGGCTTATGAAGGGTGCTTCAGGATCCTTAATGTCAAACCTCTCCACCAGTCTTCTAGTAAACTCAGAATAGGTAGTCACATTGATATGCCCCAATGTAGACAATCCATGGAACCACTAATTGTGTGCTTCACCCTCAAAGTGCAGTGCTACAATCTTGATGGCCTCAATCTCAGGGACCTTATTCAACTGAAAGTAAATATCAAGCTTTTCTACCCATGCATTGGTAGAATTGGAGGATGATCCATCAAATTTGGGCAAAAATAATCTACCCATAGAGTGGTGTCTATCCTGATTATGAAAGAACCCACCATCTCTATACTGCTGCCTTGGTCTCCTTCTATCCTTGAGGTGACAAAAGTCTTGGAAACTCAAGTTTTCCTTGAATCTCTGACTTTGAGAATCATACTCCACAAAGTAATCTTCAAGGGAAGCTTTCTCTTGTGGTCCTTCATTCTCCACATCCAAGAAAGTAGGCATAGTGGAGTGTTGTGAGGCTTGTGGGGCTTGTGGCTAGTTCACTGGTTGACCAGTCCAGTGAAGAGACATGTCAGAGTTTTCCCCTAGATGAAATCTCTGAGGGGATTCCCTCATTTTTTCCATCCTCATCTCTTTGATCTCCTTGGCAAGATTTTGCATGGCCACCAGAAGATTTCTTGCAAACTCTTCTCCTTCTTTGTCACTTGCAGTCTCAGGGGCTTTACCCTTGTCTTGATATTCAGTAGTATAATCATACTTCTTGTGGATTTTGTTCTGATACCTCCTCTCCCTCTCAATAATAGGTTCATCTTATTTTGAATGCAGCATGTTTGTGATGCTCCAAGGGAAGCACAGGCTATGCCAAGAAAGGAGCTCTGATACCACTGTAATATCCCAAAATAGGGATTACACAGCAAGCTTGTAAAAATAACACACTTCCTGGGATATTGATGTACAGAGATGAGTTTATAGCCCTTGGATCCCTTAGATCAATAGATCTGGATTCTATATCCAAAAGGGGAGAAAAAAAAATCAAACTAGGTGTGGTAAACAGATTTCCCACCAACTAGTCTAGCTGAAAAACACCCTACAAGAGGGGCTGCAGCTATGCACAACAAGAATCTTCAGGAATAATGCAGTATTTGAAAATATGAGCAGGAGGCCATCAAATATTATTAACTTATAAGTACACATCAGCAAATCAGAAGTACAATGAAGCCCTTTCAATATACAGTAGAATACATGAGACAATATAGCAAGAAATCTTCGGAAAAGAAGGCTGCAACACATATATAACTGCAGAAATGACTCAAAAACATTATTTTAAGGAGCTAAAGTAGTTGAATATTAAAACTCAGATCTAGTACAAATATTTGGACAAAACATCAGATCTATTTCAGATATGGAAACTAGATAGTCTTATTTACAAGATCCCCTTGGGGTTTTTACCAAATCATGCATAAACAAGAGTAGATATGAGTTTTAAGTTGCGGATATGTAAAATGCTGTAGTAATTCCTGAATATAACTTTAAATTACAATAGATTAGATCTAAATAGAACATGGATCAGCAAGCTAATCCATAGAACGCCAAAGTGAAAGGAAAAGCCCAGCACCAGAGATCTATAATCAAAACTAGGATCAAAACACCCTGAAGAATCACATATGAAAATAATGCATTCTCTCAATGAAAACTATGTTGTAGCTTGAATAACATAGATGGCCAACTGCCAAGATACATATCTGAAGCAAAAATAGGAGAGGCACTCTACCAGGAGGTTAAAAGACACACTCCATGAGAAGAGGCTCCCAAAACAAGCTAGATCTCTGCAGATCTAGAATACCACTTGCTGCAGCTTGCAAAAGCAAACAAAACATCACTGGATCTGCATTTCAATTGGAAGTAGAGCTTGGCCTCAAGCCTGATAGTGGATCAAATCAGAAAATTCTCCTCCAAGAAACCTCAAAGGAAGAAGGGAAATCCCTACATAGGACCTCCAAGTGCTAAGCAACACAATTCTCCACTAAACAGAAGAGAATAGTATTTGTCTAAGCAGCCAAGATACTTAGAAATATAATCAATCAAAAACCTTCTCTTGCTTCCTTCCCCTTCCTTTTATAAGATGAGAGCCTTTGAAAACCCTAACCCACCTTGATGAGTTAGCTCCTTTCACATGAGGGGCCTCCTTCTAGAACTGCATTGTCCCTTCATGAGGTACATTGAACCTAGACAACGTTGTAGATTTGGTCAAGGTTGACCTAGTTTCATAGCTCAAACCCATTTCACACCTGCAAGTTATTTATTTACATGGCCGTGATTTATCTTTGTTCACATGGGCATTGATTTATTCAATCTTTTCAGGAGTTTTACATGTCCTCTTTTATTCATTTATTCATGCAACAGAAAACAAAACAAAAATGAATATTCCTCTTAGCTGGGGCTAAGTAGGAATATTACACCCCCTCAATGGGATGGGTTCTTCGTTGTCCTCAATGCTTCAGCCTCATGAGTCTCTCTCTCTTAATGATGTGGAAACCAAAAATATGTGATGAACTCAAGTGGGAGCTCAAATGGAAAAAAGAAAATGGTAGCGACAATTAGAATGATCAAAGTGAAGAATTAATGGAAAAACCCTCCTATTTATAACAAAATATTGAGTTATCCTCGATAATAGAGAATAATAAAATATTATTAACCAAAATCTAGATCTAACCGCTTGGAATATTTTATTATATTTTGTTGGAGGGTAAACGTATTTAAATTGGTTAAATATCTTTATTTAGAAATAATAAACAAATAAATTATTTATTTATCATTTAAGGAGTGTGGTTAAAGAATAATAAACAAATAATGATTTGTTTAATTATTCCTAGGTGATTTAGTCAAATTTAACAAGGAATAATAACTAAATAATGATTTAATTAATTATTCCTATAGAAAAATAAGAAAAATAATTATTTATCTAATTATTTCTCACAATTGGGTTAAATATGACCAGGAATATTATTTAAACAATGGTTTAATTAATTATTTCTAGAGGAAAATCAAATAAATAATGATTTATTTAATTATTCCTCGTGGGGTTTCTTGTTTTAACCAGAAATAACTTAATAAAATATAGTTTATTAAATTATTTCTTATATTGAAATCAATTTTACTATGGTAAAATTGGTCTTACATGGTGTACTTGAATCCATCTGATTAGGAATGGATAGATGATTAATTTTTGGTGATAACAGATTGCCCCCAACGTACGAGTGTTACGAGCAAAATGTATGACTGAAGTATCTTGTAAGAACACAATCACTAGACATTGAAGGGGAATTAGAGAGAGAAAGACATCAATGAAGTGAAGAGATAGAGGAAAAATATGGAGGGGGAGAGACCTACTAAGTAATATAAGTCTCCTTTTATGTTGGAGTACCTATTCTCAATGAGGCAGAGGAGGCATACCCATAACCGCAGAGATGACAAAGTACAAAGAATAGTGGTGAGCCCAAAAATGTGGGACTGAGCTACAATATGTATAATACATGATACATGACATGCTGGCATCAAGTGGTATCCCTTCCTCTAGTACTCCCATTTTCCATTCTGATGAAAATATCATGGAAGACATGACCACCCCAGATTTTCCTTGGGATGATATGCACCATCATGTGTACTTCCTTCCGCAATAGACCCATGACCAAATTGTATGTTTTGGCATTGAAATACTTTATCCATAGTGAATTCAATCAATTATATAACCCCTTACTTCAAACCCATGCATTCACACCACATACACCTTATGGCCATTACATTGGCACCCAATGTTTGGGTAAGGGGGCATCCATATTTGAGAGTCCAGGAGAAGTAATTCTCCCCAACCCTCCTAGTGTTACTAGGATTAATCCCTCTTGGGGAAAAGAGAGATCTCCCTAGTACTCCAATGAGTAACTAGAAACAAAAGTATATTTTAATATCTCTTTCTATATATTATTTTTATTTTAAGATCATTATAACAGTAAAGTAGAGAGTACATGATCCTACCTTTAAATCCAAACGTCTGATGTATCCCTTTGTCCGTCGCTCCAAAGTAGTTCTCCAATGATCAGTAGAACCTACAATCACAGACAAGAAAAATAATCAAAGCATATGCAATATATAATAATAAAAAATACTAATCCAACTTAGTGATCAAGGAATCTAAGTATTGACATCATTCACATGAATTCATAAACAAGACAATGAAAAAAAGAGATCCATATGTATTATCATAAATTAGAAAGAGAAATATTACAACTGGATGCCTTGATGTTGTACAGATTCCTCCCGGGGTCTGAGAAATTGTTCTCCTTTAGTCTGATAAGCCTTCCTCTCTAGAATGACCACCATGAAGTCATGGGCACAAAGGTGTGATCTTCAATGTGTCAAAAACAACTCAGTAGTATAGAAAGTATGCACTCTATGAACTCTCTCCAGCTTAAAAACTATATAAATCAGTCTCTATTCACATTAATATCTCAGGTATCTACCCTTGAACCTGAAACTTGAGCTCAATATATAGGGAGATTGAAGTAGTTTCAGATCCATTAAGAGAGGTATGGATTCCTTCCATGAAGGGATTTGAGTTCCTTGGACCAAGGGATAAGCTCCATGAGTGGAGGGATAAATATTAAACTAGCGCAACTCTAGAGGCTTCCAGTTGGGAGAATATTTGACCAACTAGACTTATAGAAGTTACTTTTTCTTGTTACTTGATTTTCATGGGGGTGCGTAGGTTTTAGTGGAAAATAGAGCAGCGATCATCGCGGCTAATGGAAAGATCATTGGTGCATGCACAGGGAAAGGCTATTAAAACCATGCAGGAAGACTTTTAAGGGTTTTGCAGAGCTTTTCTCCAATTTCCAAGACTTGATTCAGGAACATGAGTGTTTTTTTACCTCTAAGGGAACATGATATGGATGGGGATAGACCCATATGAACAGTCAAATTTCATGGTGACAAAATGATGTGTAACAGATTTCCCCCTAAAGTGCGAAGTATGAGAGTTTTTCTGAAGAGTGAAGTGCTTTATCATTCCAAGGATTGAATTGGAGATGTCATTCGAAAACCTGTAAAAACATTCAATGCAAATATATATCATCGTTGAGGTAGGCATTCCCATACTTAGATAAAAACTAACTAAATGTTCTGGTACATATATGATTTCATTATTACTTCAAAAGTAGACACAGTATGGGTGCAACCATCTGTTATAAGTAGTCTACTATGTCATGAATAATAAAACTCCTTGCAGACTGGATGGTGGAAACTAGATCCAAGGTCTTGATTTCTGATTCTTGAACTAGTACAAATCTATCCATGTGATTTATTGTGACAAAGTTGAACACGGTAGAAACCACTTGATTACTAGTCAATGATGAGAACCGTTAACAAGTGTGAGAGAAACTATCAATAATGACAATGGCCTTCAAAGTAATTCAGTACAATATATGAAATGTGAAAGAATGATTTGCATTCAAACACTCATAGAATCATTCGATCAAAGGTTAATGATGAAAACCTATCGTCAAAGACGAGAAACCTGCCATTAGGGCATGCAGATCCCAAGGTACTGATAGGATTATAGATCAAATTTCTAGATAATGACCTAATGTCGATAGAAAGTGATCCATCACAGGAAAGTGTACGACACCAAACTAATAGATCAAGTTTTGAAGAAATGTCATGCAAGGAATGACTCAGGGATGGTCAACGTGAATGGAGACAAATGTTTGCAATGAATGGTTTGTTGAAATTTCTCTTGAACACATAATGACATTGTAAATGGCTTGGTAGCATTTGACCTAGAGATAATACCTAGAAACTAGCTGAAGACTTTCAATGTCATTCGATTAACTGTCAGACAAAGGATTTCCCAAACCAGGTACAAGTGTGACAAAGTTTCATGTTCAAGAGCGACATGCTACTTTCTAAAACAAGGACAACAAATGGATTCTTTTTCTCTCTTTTCCCCCCACCATTACTGGCAAGTACCTCTTTATTTTTGTCAAGCTTGAGGAGGATAAAATTTTCTTGTTGTGTAAGCTCATCCTTCAGACGAGTCCATCTTAGTATTAAAATTGAACCCTAAGAAGGAGTGGTTCAGTCCTGTTGTGATTGACAAGTCCTATACTATTTCGTTTTGACGAGTCCAATATAGGAATAACTTGGCATTTTTATGTTTTAGGGAGTCAAAAGAAAAACATAAGTAGACTCTAATATGGTTGTTCTTTTTCATAAATTTAGTCTCTCAAGCCTGAAAAAGGATAAAATAATGAAAGAGAGAACTCTATTGACCATGATTAGTCAACGCATACCTTTTTCATAATTAGTCCAATTCAGACCAGAAAAGGGGTAAACTTATACTAAATGGGTGTCTGCTCATTTACTTTAACAAGTTCAAATAGTCAAGTACTTGGAAATATTTTCATGTTTCGAGAGTCTAAAAAGGGCTTAAAAGAGGACTCCATGGTTTCGATTTTTCGTATTTTTATGGAGCCCCAAAAAGTAATAAAGTGCACTTGATGTCAAAATAATTCTTTTCACCAAAATCCTGTATCCTGCACAAAAAATCGAAAAATTACGAATATCTACTTTCAAAAAGTAAAAATAAATAAAATAATATTGTTTTATTCATTTAAAACTACAAAAATAAGTTTAAACAAGTCATTTTCACCTATTGATTTTCAAAACAGAGCAGAGATATCTTTTTCCCAAAAACTTCAGGAGCTAATATCAGAAGAATCGACCGACCATTTCAAGAATCATCTGCACCATATTATCGACATCATCATTGTCTTTTCTTTCATCCATCTCATTTGCAATTTTAAGCTTTCATGGCATTTTTTAGAAGGAAATTATGTTTTAAAATCTGCCCTCGGGGGTGCGTGGGTTCTCATGGAAAAAACTGCGCACCCCGATGATTTTTTAAAAGAAAAATCATCGAGCTGCTGTGGGTTCTGTGTATGACATGTGTGAAAAAATTCACTGTGAAAACACAGGACATGCGCAAGTGCTGTGGGTTTTTGAAAAACATAATTCTCTCCATAAAAATGGATCAAACTTCCCCCAAATTTTTTTTTTTTTATGTTTAATTTGTTGATGTGTAGGTCTTTTAATCATGTTTGAATGGCGAGAATGAGAGCATGAACTCATGGAAAATGAAGCCATGGATGATCCAGAAACTATGCGCTCATTAAAAAATTGTGGCTTATAAAAGTTTTGGGTGATTCAGGGAATGAAAGCACGTGTTGAGCTGATGACCTGGCTCTTGAATACATGGGATGTACAAGACAAATGTTTCATTATTGGAGACCATCGGCTTGTGATCGAGCTGGAGGAAATATATTTCCTCACTAGATTGCCTTGTAGAGGGAGGAAAATTTCCTTATTTGGGACCAAACTAGGAGGTCTTCCCACTGCTACTTACAAGGCTCAATATTGTAGTTGAGATTCAGGGTTAAATGAAGGTCGCATATATATCAAAACTATTATGCGACTGGAACTCAAAATAATAGCATTCACGATTACCAGGTTATGTGGGGGCACAGCTCCTCATGTGGCTACCAAAGCACAGATGTAGACTGTAGTTGAGTGTTTTGGAGGGACAATATTCAACTGGAGTGAAGGAGTGTTGGAAAATATGAAAAGCCAACTCACGAGAGCCAAGAATGGGAATTTGAAAAAATTTGGATATGGCACCATTCTTATATCTTTTTATTTAGAGAGAATCCCACTCCTTGCACCTCAACAGACTCTAGTGGATCCTGGAAGTCCTCAAGAACCTCGTATGGTGTGCTAGGTAGCATTGATGGCTCGCCATGGTGGTGAATGTGGTGCAGTGGTTTTTTTTACTCCTCAGTATTTCTCATGACTTAGGAATCAGATCTTCACGATTGAATATTTTCCTTATGCAGGGATGGATTATAGAGGTGATCCTAAAACATAACTTCCACCAGGGGCATAGTGGGATGAGATAGGTTAGTGAATCATTTCGAAGTTTTTACCTAATTTTTATTTTATTTTTTATCGTCAAATACTGTCAAAATTTTAAATGCAGATGTCGATCCAACACGACCAACAGCGCTTCGTCGCTTTGACAGGCAAGAGGCACAACCCACAACAGGCCCACAGGATGATGCAGTAAAGATCCTGGCAGAGCTGGAGCACAACCTTGAGAGGTTGACTATTGATATTCCTGAGATAGGAACAGATGATATACCTCTCAGGCTCCAGAGACATGTGACTGGTGTCCCTGGTCCACTCAGGATATTTCTACACAGGGTGGCACGTGTCATAGTTTTTTATCATGATCATCATCATGGATAGCTGATGTTCAATGCAGATTGACATTTTATTTTTTGTATCAGTATCTTTTATATGATAAGGTATTTGAACCTATGATCACAGATGATGTAATGATATTACTACCTTCATTCTCTGAGTATCTTGTTCAACATGGATTGAATGTTGTTTTGTTTTACTTTTTAAATGTTGCAGATGTCTATTTAAAACTTGATTAGCAAATGCATCAACCAATGTGTTTAAATTTCTTTAAATGTGTTGATATTCGATATAATAAAATTTTATTTCCAAGAGCCGAACCTTCAAAAATAATCTTAACAAAGATGGATTTATAATAGCATAAACTCCGTTTAAATGTAACACAATGAGTTGCGAATCTAACTTAACGATCAAATTCCAAATACCAAATGTGATGGCATCATATCATAACTCAATGGCTGTGCTATAGTCTGCAATATTGTTCGTTATTTGACCAAGGCATATCCCATGTATAGAGACTAACTCATCGCTGGGTGAATAGATAACCCAAGACACAAAATAAATTTTCCATGTACTACGATAGGCACCGTCAACAAAACCAATGTAAGTTTGAAGAGATGGAAACATCTACAATATCAAGAGTAATCAAGATAAGCAGGGAAAGTAGTAACAATTGTAAAACAAAAATAATTAACACTAAGACACACTTTTCTAATCTAAGGCACACCGTTCTAAAATGTAACTAATGTAAAAGGGAGATCTTCACACGAAAATTCATGCATAATATCTCTTGATATGAAGACCATTTATGGGTTTATCTAAAGAGACATCGTCATAATCAATTAATTCATAGGCTCCTTTTGCAAGCACACGCTTAACAATATAGGGACCATGCCACATCAATTCGAATTTACCAGTGCCTAGCTTGTCCTTAGCTTGATCGTATACTTAAACTAGGTCACCTTCTGAATAAATGCGAGTGTTAACACTTTGATCATACTGAGATTTAACACATTTTTTCTTAGCTTTGGTAGCTAATGCAGTGGTGTGATGGGTCTCATATAACCGTGTTAGGTATAGAAAGTGTTTCTCCTCTTTAGAGGTAGCTGGTAACAACTCAACTACTAATTTGAGTGATGGTATTTCACATTCATTGGGTAACACAGCTTCTAAACCATAAACAAGTTGAAAAGGAGTGAACCCTTTAGAAGTTTTTCCAGAGGTACGATATGCCCATAATGCCAAAAAAAACATGGTATGCCAATTAGATTTGTGAGTTCCAAAAATCCCTTTAATCATGGTGGTTAAAACCTTGTTTTTGGCCTCAAATTGATCATTATCCTATAGGTAATATGGTGTAGAATTATCATCGTGTAGGTCAAGTTGATCAGAAATTTCGGTCATCACAATATTTTGAAAATGGCTCCCATGGTTCGTAACGATAGCTTGAGGGACACCGAATCGAGAAATCACATGATTGAATATGAAAGAAGCTGCAGTTTTTCCATCAGCAGTGAATGTAGGCATCGCCTCGGCCCATTTGGTAAATTAATCTACGTCAATAATAATATACCCATGCCCCTTCGCCGAGTGAGGGTTACATGTAATGAAATTGATGCGCCATTTGGCGAAAGGACCAACAACAATGATTGGGTGAAGAGGAGCTGGAGGTGCATGCATATTTCGATCAAAAATGTGGAAATTGTAGCATTTTCAAACCGTGATAATACAATATTTGAATAAAGACAGCCAAAAATAACCAATGTGCAATATCTTTTGGGTTATGGAAAATCCGGACATATGACTGCCACATGCTCCATAATGGAAATCATTCAAAACCCTTTCGGCCTCTTCATTATTTATATAATGTTGAAACACAAAATCAACACCACGACGATAAAGAGTGTCACAAAAAATATTTTATTGCTAGGATTGGTACCGGATTCTCCGTCGATCTGATCGTGAAAGCTCTGGGCGAAAGGTTTGGGTTTGAAGATATATAATTATATCTCCATACCAGGGATCTAAAGTATTGATTATAAATAGAGATTCATCAGCGATAGGATTCTTTTTCACTGTTTCATACTCAGTATTGAGAAAATCACACATAAGTTCAAACAATAATGATTTCTTAGACTTACATTTCTCAAACTCCAAATAAAATTGTTGCAAGATAACAATCCATTTGGAATATTTTCCCCAAAGAAATTTTTTGTCAATATGTACATCATTGGGTTGCAATTAGATATCACTATGTTTTTGCGTAACAATATTGAATGAAAAAATTTTTGGACAACTTGAACTGCTGCCAAGGTCAATTTCTCCACATGTGAATACTTGATTTTTGTCGAGTTGAGATTCTGACTTAGGTAATAGATTACATGTTCATTGTGAGATTCATCCTCTTGAACCAAAACCATTCTAATCATGGAATCAGATGCAACTAAGTATAAAAAGTAATCCCAGTGGTAATTGGGAGGATGCAATAATGGTGCATGGGTCAACACGTTTTTAAGTGCATAAAAAGATTTATCGGAAATCTCATCCCAAATAAATGGAACACCTTGTTTCAACAACCGGGTAAAATCTTTGGTTAACTCTACATATTTCGGGATAAACCTACATAAAAAAAAAAAAATTCCCCTGCAAACTATGGAGTTGGCAAAGAGTTGAAGGAGGAGGTAAGTTGATGATAGCCTCAACCTTCGATTGATCAGCACGAATGCCCTCTTCCAAAACGATGAACCCAATTACACGTCTATAATGTACATAAAAAACACATTTGTGTGGATTCAAACGAAATTTTTAATTCCTACATCTCATAAAGAGAGTGCGTAAGTGTGTATGATGATCTTATATGCGTAAATAATGACAAGGTAAGTCATCTAAATAAGGTTGTACAATATGTTTGATATCGTGAAACACATCAGACATAGCTCTTTGAAAAGTTACACCAGCATTTTTCAGTCCAAAAGATAATTTACAATATGCAAACATCCCCCAAGGACATATAAATGTTGTTTTAGGTTGATCGGAAGGGATTATGTTGATTTTATTGTGACCAGAAAAACCATCCATAAATGAGAATATTTTGTTTCTGGTACAATCATAAAAAAATTGATCGATATAGGGTGTAGGACAGTTGTATTTGGGAAAAGCCTTGTTAATATCCCGATAATCAACACATACTCTGATATTCCCTTGTTTTTTTGTTACAGGAACTATGTTAGATACCCAATCTGTCAAAGGAATAGGATAAATCAATCCTGCACGTAATAATTTATCAATTTCAACTTTGATTGTTGCAACTTTCCTGGATGCATTGGATGTAATCTCTTTCTAATAGGTTTAGCATCCAGGTATGTCTTGATTTCATTAATAACAATATTAGGATTGATACCTGGCATCTCTTCATAAGACCAGGCAAAAATGCCTTGAAATTATTGAAATATGGCTTTGTGAGTTTTAATATCTTCAATCAAACAAGAAGCACCTATATGAATGTTTTCAATTATTCCAGGTTTAATCTATATGTCAATAGGAATTGTTGTAGAAATATTTCCCAAATTTGTCTCAGAATTTGAATGTGTGATCGATGTGGGATTCTGAGGTTCCTTGACATAACAAATCGTAAAGATAGATGAAAATAATTTTCGATATTATCAATATCAGGAAAATAATAAGATTGATGATGTAGATCGTCCCATGGCAATTCATCTGATGACAATATTTCTCGAATGTTTTCATCAGTTGCGAATACATGTTGAAAGGGATCCGAAAATGATGTCAAATTTGAGCTTGATATAGAAGATGATTCTTCATTGACCAAATTCATTTGATTAGTGGAAGTTGATGGGGTGTCAGAACACAATTGTATTGCTACATATGCCGATTCAAAAGGACTTTATAAGATTCCAATTCTAATTCTAAAGGCACAATCCATGTGTCATCAAATGACATTGTGATTGATGTGATCATATTGATATTGGAAATTGTTCGCAGTACGTTGGGAGAGGGTAGAGAAAA
Organism: Pinus albicaulis; assembly: GCA_034641835.2. Classification (NCBI taxonomy): domain Eukaryota; kingdom Viridiplantae; phylum Streptophyta; class Pinopsida; order Pinales; family Pinaceae; genus Pinus; species Pinus albicaulis. Next base: position 579,544,006 of record CM076583.1, read on the forward strand.
ATTCCCCATGAGAGTGGAATCCTTCATTATTCCTATGCCAACATCTTCGTATGGGATAACCAATTTTCTAACATGCTAGATACTATCCGTAGAAGTAGGGTCTGAAGAGAAGTAAGACAACTAATCGATTTTAAGAATCTTTCCTTTGTGAGGAAACATTATCTTCCGAAAGACTGATGAAACAACAACAGTCATTTCATAACACCAACTGCGACCAAGAAGAAGTTTGTGATCAAGAGGGGCATCAACAACTTCCACCTCTAGTTTTACAGTTTTACCATCTACTTCTATAGGCAGATCTTGGAGTATTCCATATGAATGAAAACCTCTTCCATCAAATTCTTTAAGGATAGTCGATGATTGGTTGATTTTTGGAGAACCAAGGATTTTCCAACAGTTTAAAGACATTATACATGTAGATGCCCCCCTCATCAATTACAATACAAAAAAATCATATTGATTTGTCTAATATGATAATTTGAAAAGTTGTTTGATGTGGGAGTCTAGGTACAAAATTTTTGAGATCAAATACCATTAGATTTGAGTCTTGAGGATCAATAGCTCCAATGGCTGATAATAGTGATTTCCTTTATGCTGGATAGGATTGCAGCACTTCTAGGGCTGACATTACTGAAGGGGATATGGCCAAATCTTCAACAATGTTATAATTCTGAGAAACTCTTGCATGTGGATTGAAAGCCGATTTTCGAGGTACACCTTTAGTAGGCGGTTTAATCACTAAATCATGGTTAGGTTTCTTGATTTGAAATGGTTCTGAAACTGAAGGAGTTTTTTTGGTCTTTGACTAGATGATTCAGTCACTTTACCAGTTACAGGACTCTTAGATCCATAGTCTTGAGATCGTATCGCAACCATGACCTGAGACATCATTAAAATATCTATCGATGAATTGGAAGAAGATCCAATAATTTTAATATCTTGAGATGGAAAAGGATCCTTCAAGACAACATGTGTGGGTGAACCTTTGAAAAATTTAGATACCTCGGCCCGATGTGGACACTCTTTGGTATAGCGATCCTTGTCACAGATAATACAAGGATAACGAGGTTTCTACTTTTCATCAAATGGTTCAATTTTTTCTGTTTTCTCTTTAGGATATGTGTTTTGTTTATTTTTATTCTTCCCTTTCTTCTTATTAGCGGATTTAGCTTTAGTTGTGGATGAGTCTACAATGTGAATTTCAGTAGAAGTTTCGAGGGAAGAATCTCCTTTAGGTGAATCTGGTAGAATTATAATGGGAGAAGTAGATTTAGATGACTTATCCTTACTCTTTGTAGTATTAACTATACCAATTAGATCATCTACAGAATGAGAACCAAAAGGAGTTGCAGTAATTTGACCTGGGCATGGTAAATCAAGAATTCTTTCATATAGAGTACCAGAATACGTGTATACAAGGTCTAATTACTGCGCTTGAGTTATGACATGTTCTTCTATAAAAACACCTCCCTTAGCTATGTCTTCATTGACCTTTGGAAGTAACTATTTAATGAACCATTCTGCCAAAATATGATCTGGAATGAAAAAATTCACTAAAATTCATCTACGTCGCCATTCGTGTATCTGATCTGAAATGTATGTAGATGTACTCTGTTTTAATGAAGTTAAATGTTTCGTGTCATTGTCATAATGGACTAGCAACTAGAAATAAGTTAGGAAAGTTGTTGCTAAAGCGTTGACATTATTGAAAGAGACACGTGGTAACTCGATATACCACTTTGTAGCTAAGCCTATAAAGGTTCTCTAAAAAAGTCTCAATCAAATTGAATCATTGATTAATGAGTTGGATGCACACCAAAGATGATAAGTAATTACATGATTTGATGGGTATTCTCCCGATTTTCCTTCAAACTTAGGTATATCATTGGGAAAATTTGTTTGCATTGCCGATCATAATGGAAGATAATAAATTGGATCATTCGTGAGGCGAAACAAATCTGGTAAGTATAAATTTGCAATGAATGGTAGCCGACGGTTAGGGTCCTGTTAAGAAAAATGATAACCTTGAGGAACAATACCATTACCCGGAGGAGGATATCCAAGATAACCTAGAATAGCCTGATCAGATGTGAGTGGAATACCTCTGGCATATCCAGGATTAGTCATACCAAACTGAGGTTGAGCTAGTATTTGATATGTATAACCAGGGTATGGCTGACCCTGGTATATTGGATTTTGTCCTATTGGTCCATATTGATACCGCCCTTGAATGGTTGAATCTGCACAAACTGACCTACAAAATGTTGGCTTGTTTGAATTGTAGCTGCACCAGGTTTTCCTACAGAGGTTTGAATAGTAGACTGAACTATAGGTCCAGTTTGATGAGAAGTGACTTGAGGGACTGCTTGTGTTACAGTTGATGCAGTTGTTTGAAGGGTTGTAGAAACAGGGACTTGAGAAAATCTAGGGATTGGTGTACTTGGTTGTTGAACAAAATTTTGCACAACAGATTGGATAGGAGTACATGGAGCACTTGGACTAGCTTGCTGGCTACTAGGTACAGATACATGAGGGGTAATTTGAAGTGCAATATGAACAGCTTGTTGGACTTGGGTGTAACCAAATTGTCCAGCTGGCTGACCAGGTTGGTTATAAGGTACTTGTAAAGTAGGTTGCAAAGGTTGTTGATTAAAAAATGGATTCCACACAGTATTAATGCCTGGGTAAGGAGCTCTCATTAAATTTTGCAATGCATAAGGTTGACCATAACCAATTTGAGGTATTGTAACATAAGTTTGATAATTTCCCAGATAAGTTCCAGTAAAAGGTTGACCTCCTTGAAAGGATAGATCCTCTTGATAAAATTGTTTCCCTTGAAGAGTTTGTTGTCCTTGAAGAGGTTGTTGCCCTCCAGGAAGTAAATTGCCACCTTGAGAACTAGTTTGAGGAATATTTCTGGACATCATACAGACTTGTTCCATTGTCAAAGATTCGGTGGTAGATTCATGAAGACTAGTTGATTATGTAAGATTTTCAAAAGAAGGAGATGCTCCTGAGAAAGTACCAGAGAGCGATTGGTATCCAGCAGGAACTGATGGACCATCGTAAAAAAAAGTTTCCACTGATGAAGAAAACAAGGATGACTTGGTAGATGAAGCCATGTAACTACCTCTGGGTATAGAGTAAAAAAGAATGCGACGTGATGAATAATTAAGACCAGTATTATGTAGAAAGTCGGTGATCTATTGATACCAAGGATCTTGTTTAAAAAGACTGTAAGGATAAATCGATTCACTATACCTTATATCTAAAGATTCTTGACACAAAGGAATTGTGATCTCTTCTTCTGTGTCATTAATCTCTTTGACACTAATTAGGCCAAGAGTAATATTCTCAGTAATGTGAAGCTTCAATCGAGGTGAATGAGGATGACTAGGAGTTTGGGCTATGAATTCCGAAGTTGACTTAGATGAAGTAGATTTATATTCAGGTTCAGATATTTCAAGTTCGATGAATTGAGTATCTAACCATTCATTGGTAACAGACTCAACTATGATTACTTCATAAATTTATGGGTGTTCTTGATTTCTTTCTATTATCTGAGGTTGATTAACATAGAAATCATGATGTATTATAACAGATGTTTCTCCTTGTTCAGTAGACCCAGTTCCTGATTGTTTACCTCTTTCATATTTAAGCTTTTCCAATTGAATCAATTTATATTCAAGGGGTTTCCACTATGCCATCTCAAAGTGAAGATTACCCTTCTGAAAGTCCAAGTGAGTCTAGCCAACGTATTTTCTAGGTATAGTGGGACCTTCCCTCCACCGTCACCTTGCGGAAACTCTTAAAGATTATGGCCACTAAGCTCACCAACCGAGACAAATGCACCTGGGGGAACAATCTATGATCTGATATACACACAAGGGTAGAGAATCAAGATCAATCCCCTTGAAAGCTCCTCGACATGGTAAATCTGAGGTTTGCTAACAAGTGACCCCAAGCTCCTCGACAATGGTCAATCTGAGGTTTATTGTTTGTATTACGTGCACATCTTCTATCTTCACCAATGAGATAGGTACGATTACCTCACTGGGTCCGACATGACCTTGTGCTTGAATCTTTTAAGAAGAGCTTCTCTGATTACAAATGCAACAATTGGATTTCCCTACTGCAATATTCTACTTGTTTTTTTTTACTGCTTTCGAACATTTATTACAACCTATCCCAAAACACTAGCCTAAGATATATTGGTGGAATAAGCCCTAGAAAAGGTAAAAATATCTAGATTGATTTTATTAAGCGCTGTATTGATTTGGATATTTTTTAACGCAAATGGTATGGAGTTGAAACTTTGATGATGTTATGACCCGACACAAAATACTCTAAATGCATCAATATGACAAATGCAACTCTTTCTTTTCAGTGAATTCTATTTAGGAGAAAGTTGAGAGATTTTTTGAATTTAAAACACAAACTTCCTCATTCTTAAACAAAATCCTTTCTGAAAAGAAAAAAAATTCATTAAGAACTAATTTTACAAATATGATCAATTTCTCTTTTCAAATAAAACAATTCAAAAACTATAATTTCTACAAAAAAAACAATTCCCAAAAGATAGAAATTTCTAAAAAACCCTAAAAACTATAAATTTCAAATCAAAATTCTAATTATGAATTATAAATAGGATACATATGAATGTTTTATAGATGATTTATCATAGTTGTAATCAAACTAAGAATGTTTCTACTTATCAGATGAAATGAAATAATGAAAGAGTGATGTGTCAAAAATCAGGCTTTAGATCTAGAATCTTTTCTATTTTGCAAATGAATACTAATAAAATTGAAATAAAAATACTAGACTGCACCTTATCAAAATCTCTCAAAAACTGATGAGCGTACATCTCTTGTTAGCCTCATCGTTGTGTTTTGACCTGTGGAGATCCTTAGATGCCCCCACCTTTATAAAAGTTGATCGATGGCATTCCATAGACACGTTGAAAAAGGATAGAAAAATCTCATCTTTATCTCATTCCCTGTGTTGTACATATTTACTCCTGCATGTAAATTCTCGGCCTGCCACCTTTTCTAAATCTCTTTCAGACCTCCGCCATGGCCTATAACCCCATGCTTTTGTTTGATATTACTGTCTCCGCCCGAAAATCCGCTCTGCAAAGGTCAAAAACCCAAATTTAAATATATCAGGCCCCAGTTCTAAGATCTTAGCCCCCTGTGCTTTGGCTACCACATGACCCGAGCCCAAGAACCACAGGCCAAAAATAAAGGGAGCTTATTGTTTATATTCTAGGTACAATGGTGGTCGTCTGATCGAAGTCAAATCAATGGAGCGGCAATCGCCCTGTGTGGAGGGCCCCACGCGCAGAAAACCGGTGGTAACTCCCGCACCACTGTCATCGAAACGACGGTATTTACCGCGGGGGTAGCGATTCCATAGAAAAAGCGCCGTGTGTCCTTAGTACGGGCCATGAAACCGCTTTCCCCGCGCGTTAAAGTCTACACAATCGCTGGGCAGCAGAATTCGTCTGGACCGTCAGAACTGGCGATGTCAATCTGACGGTGGATATTCTCCAGAGTTGCTCACCCGTTATCTCGTGTCCGCTATGTCATATGGCCCACCATCGTGCTGCCCCCATCTATTATCAGCCGTTGATCTATGTTTGCAATCCGACGGCTCAGGACACAGTCTCTCTTGCCCATTGACTCCACCACCACATCACCTCCCCATCTGTCCATCGTACATCCACGTTTCCTCGTTTCGTACATCCGTAATATTCCTCCACGCTATATATATATAAATATATATATGTGTGTTTATATGTGTTTTCATTCGCATTTGTCGTTCTTCAGCCACCACCTCCACACTGTGTTACGTAGAGAATCTGCATTTCGTCTGTTTGTTAGAGTCCCATTGTGTTTCCTCCGCCACTCTTCGTATTCCTGTTATCGGTTCATGTCCATGATGTCATCATCATCTCCACCTCCACGCTCCTTACCCCCGAGTCTGTTTCCTCTAATATTTTGTGGATTTTGCAAGTTTTAAGATGATAGAGAGGCCCCATCATTTATCGCCTCCATGGAAAAGGTTGAGAGCATATTAAAGGACAACAATTTGTCGGCGAAACTTAAAGAAGAAGCCGAGGGTAGGTGTGAGAAATGACCACCATTAAAGAAGACAAAGATATCAGTCTACAGAACCCTCTGGAGAAAATCAAAGAGCGCTTTGCCCCGCATTAAAGATCCAGGATTCAAATCAAAAGTTAAAGGCTGATAGTACAGTACCGAATTGCAGACTATATCAGGGTTCTTACGGCAGCAGCTTTTTCTCCCAGCGAGAAGGCAGAGCATTGTATATATTTTATTATTTCAGTCTTTTGTATAAAGAGATTTTCATCTCCCAGCATTTATTTCTATAGACAGTTTGTAAAGTATAGTCATTTATAGTTAGTCATTCATAGAGAGGGAGCGAATGTTTTCCGCCATTTTATTAAAATTGAGTCATTAAATGTATTTCATCTACCTCCTCCTCTAGAATCCTCTATCTTTCCTATAAAGGCCCGAAAAGAGGAAATTGTAAGGGTTCCAGATTTCTATCAGCAAGCTGTGCAGTGAAAAGGCTTTTGTATACATTTTGTAATACTTCTGTATGAAGTTTCAGAGCCCGTAGGGTCTCAGTGAGGAGGAGTTATAACTGTAATGAGGATTTTGGTCTTTGGTATCTCAGAGTATGTAATTTCTCTTATATGTTAATACAATATCTCCTTTCATGCTATTTATCTTCTTGTATCATGTTCTAGAATGCGAGTGGCTCACTAGTTTGTAGTAAGGATTCATCCTCGTTGATGCCCTTTTTGGAATTAGTCAAGCGCTTTAAATAGGCCTAGTCATGATATACTGTTCCATGTTCATTTCATCCATGTTTTCTGCTATATTAGTTGCTTGAGGAGGGTGCTTTTAAAACACCATTGTCACATAAGGATTCATAAATTAATATGCCCTTATGTGGTTCTGTTGTGTATCTGGGTATCAATCTCATGTTAAGTAATATCTTCTCTATGTTTCCTCACTGCACTCACTTCCTGATATTTGATTTCTGTGATATATTATTTGAATTGGCCCTCTTTACAGTAAGTTGTCTCTTAACTGTCTGATGCCTTTGTATTGGAGTTTTACATGATGTCCCTACACTATTCTTATCTTTGTGTCAGCTTCTGAGAGAGTTTGGTCCCATTCAAAACTTATTTCCTTGTTCAAACAAGAGATAGTAAGCGAGCTCTTGGACTGACAATCCAAATTATATGAAGGACTCCTTGCTATACTAAGATGTCCTAGGCACTGGTCTATGGCAACTCTAGACTGTCTCTAGGGGGTGAAAAAATTGTCCACAACATCTTTATGGCGCCGTTGCCGGGGAGCGAGTTCAAGAATATCAGTTTCCCTGGGCCTCGACAAATTGTTTTCACTCTCTAATCAGGTGAGCACAGAGAGTTGAAGAGTTGCATATCCCTCACCTTGGCGACTCCACTGTTCTTTATTTGATAAATTTTATTGGTAGTCCTGGCTTCCCGAAAGCCACATTTGAGGTCAGATACATCTCAGTCGAAAACACCCTACGTGTCTGACTCAGAGAAGATCATTCATAAAAGAGTTTGGAAAGAGAAGAAGTCGGTTCGTGCTGAAAACCCTGAATATTCCATTGAAGATTATCCGCCCTCTTCTTCTCAAGAAGTTAGAACAGAAAATCCTGAGTTTTACTCGGAGACTCCACGAAGAGGAAGTTCCTGGATTGAAGAAGAATCTCATCCTGCTTTCGAGGCTGAAGAAATTAAAGAGGTCACAGAAGTAGTTGCTGTCAACCGTGAATTATTCCCATCCACACCTCAAGCTTCTGTGCAATATATTACCATCGTTACTCATACTCCGCTTCCTCCTGCTCCTCTCCCTTCATTTGTATCTCGACCGCTGTTCCCACCGTAATGGCAAATGTTCTACTTTGGAACAACATGCCTCTAACGCCTACCTCAAGTGTTGAATGATATGCTGTGATTATTTGAAGATTCACGAAATTTAATGGGAAACGAAATTGATGCTTCAAATACTGAGACCTTCATTTTTTGTAGAGAATTTAATAAGGAATACCCTAGTTATTCCACATTATTTGTGCAATCTTTGGAGGGTGAAGCCAGAAAATGGTTCAAGACATTGGGAAATCGTTCTGTGACCACCTGGGATGTCATGGAGAATGTTTTTCGCAATGGGAGAAGAAAAACCATGGTCAAAGGTTTATCAGCTTAAGGCTACAAGAACAAATGATAAAATTGATCCATTAAAAGATTCAACAAATTATATTTGAGCCTGCCTCCTGAAATGAAACCCCATGAAACAACTGCCAAGATAGTATTTATAGCAGCCTTTGATTTTGACTTTGGCTTCTCCTTAAGGGAGAGAAAACCTGCCTCTTTGGACGATGCACAATTAGACGCTCTGGAATTGGAAGCAAACTTTGCCTCCACTGGGAAACTGAAGGGAAAAATTGAACAAGATACTAGGAGGAGAGGCAAAGAAGAAGTTTATCTCAATCAGAAAGTGATCTTATAAATGGATTAAAGGCGTAATGATAAAGAAGAGATACGAGCTTTAATCGAAGTTATGAATGCGTACTTCCCAAGAATTTTAATATTGTCTAAACAGAGTAGGTATAATCTCCTGTGACAGACAGACCATTGGCAAGAGCATGTTTAGAAAGGAAGAACAGACCATATCATATCCCTTGTACCTGGACGGCCCAGTAGATGATTCCACTGGGGATGCAGCTTATGGATTAGAAGATTCAAATCTGGCTTTTTCGAATAATGATGATATGGAATGCCCATTGCAAGATGAGGATGAAGAAGCAGAGATTGATCATTATTGTAGGCAATTTGCTGATTTCATGCAAGCACAGTTCAATGTCAAATATGATCTCAGATCTTCGAGGAAGAGGACCAGAACTCAAGATCAAGAAGAGGAGCCACTTCAGAAAGAAGCATATGCTCAGAAGGAATTAGCAACAAAGAGAAACATAGAAAAAGGTAAGAATCTTCTAAATACTCCCTTGCAGCCTAATGATCAGATTCCTTCTCCTTCAAAAATAGTCAGTCCTCTTAATGTTGAGTCAGTGTCAAAAGAAGTTAAGTCTTCAGTTGAAAATAAGGAGTCAAAATAAGTTGTGATAGAAAATCCCCCATCTACTTTCAATTTGCAAAAGGAACTTGAGAAAATTAAGATTCCTGTTCCCCTGACTGAGTTATTAAAACAACCTGTATATCAGTCTCAAGTCACTTCCTTCATACTTCCTCCTGAACTACCAATTGCACCTGATAGTCTAAACCTTCAAGAAGAAAGACCGATGGTAGTCTTTGGCCCACATGTCGAGGAGATAGATCCTTCTACTCCTCCCTTTTATGTGTCTCTAGTCATTCATGACCTGCTGCTACATAAATGTATGTTAGATTCTGGGGCTTCCCATAATCTTATGCCTTTGTCCGTCATGGAACAACTAGGACTGCAAATTACAAGACCATATAAGGATTTATATTCTTTTGATTCCAAGAGAGTTAAATGCCTAGGAATGATTAAATATTTAGTGGTCAATTTGGCCCAAATTCCAGCAAAGAGTGTGGTCATGGACATTGTTGGGGTTCCCATGTTTTGGCCAGGTTGACAGAGACCAAAAGATGAGACAACATAGAACCACTTTCAGACCTTAGGATCTAGCCCTCCTAGGTCCAGAGAGGGATCTCTCTATGATTATCAAATGATATATGTCTTTGAAGTTCTCAAATGTGATTTTAGGCTAGTTATAGGCTCAAGGTTGTTTGTTTGATTGTATGAGTTTGGTTGTTGAGGATCAGGAAGGAAGGTTTCACCATGAGACAAGGATGGGTAAAGAAGGAAGCTAGGCAAAGATAGATAACTCAGGGAACATCAAGGCCATTGGGCAATGGAGTCAAGAAAGGATTTACTTATGTTCAATGTGTAAGCTTCAGTTGGGCTAGTCATCTAGAGCATTTGGATCTCAAAGACTGATTGGTGGGATGGAACACTAAGGAATGAGAATGAAAGATGGAAAACCATCTGATTCCGTCTATAGATCAGGCCAGAGGTCATTTAACTCCAGGCCTGCTTGGACAAAACCATAGGCAACACAAGGGGTCTTGAAAAGGTTTGTATGGAAGGGCAGGTTATGAAGAGGCAGCGACAGGCTTTACACCTCCCAATTTTCCTAACCTCTTTCAATTAAATCTTAACAAAGACATCTGAACACTGATTCTATCAACTTGCACATCAGAGAGCAGGCAATAATCATCCACTACACTGGTTTAGTCAATTGAAAACAATATTCAGATACACATATGAGCAGAAAACATTAAAGACTGAGAGAGCTGGGACATAAGGTACCTAACAAGGGTAAATCTTATGTCATGCGTTCAGATGTCAGTCAAAAGAACATGAAATGAAATGGAAATAAACACAGAGATAAGAAAAACATCACCAACTGCTGTAGATCAGGATCCAATGAAAACTACTTATCATGTTAAACACAACAACAATCAGGTACATCACTGCCCAAAGCTTTTACATTCAGCCTGAATACATCATATTTCTCAGCCTGTCATACAACTATTACACAGGAAACTTGGCTCGGGACAAAAATGCTTGCAATTCACTGATAATGCAACAACAACCATTACAATGATATCCTTCTGTGCTTTATAGCAGAAGAGACACAGAGGACCGACTGAGGAGGTAGGTGAATTTTAAATGTTACATTTAAACACAATAATGAATGCAGGGCCGAGACCCATTCTGCTTGATGCACTGTATATTTAATCTTTGTCACCTTCCTCGTGAAAGAAAGATCTGCTCCAGATACGATTTGACCCTTTGGCTGTAGTACTCCAGGTGGTTTGATCCACGTAAAAGAACTTGCTGAGAGGTCTACCTCATGGGTGTTAGATTGTTTTGAACTATAGCTGGGACGAGAAATTCCTTCAAGGACACGGCGCATAATAAAGACTGTATGGGAGATCTGTCCTTTATGGAAAAACATTCTGCTGATAAGAAAACCTTGATATTACCTCTTATTGATGTTCAGGATCTCTAGAATCGATCCTCGGGGTCTTCAAAATGATGCTTTGCCTCTTTAAACCTCTGTTTCAGGGCTCAAGATCTTCGTTGACGCGCACTAATCCCTCTGCTCTGTACTGAAACTCCTTGCTGCTTCATTAATGCCTCTACCGAGTTAGCTCGAGCCTTTAATGGCGCCGGAAGGATTTCGGCGTTTGAACTCTGCTCTCCATTAATGTGAGTCCTGACGGCCCCATTCCTTGACTTTCCTGATGGTACTGGCTCATTGGATTTGATCCTGACTGTGCCGCTTGCCATTGAGGCAGTACATTGAACAGCGGCAGTCCCATCCTCTAGAAACTCTGCAACACAGCACACCTGTGAAGAAAACAGTGGACGGAGCAATGGACGCAGGGTGAACGAAATGGTGGTGCGGCGGTGGCGGAAACAACGGTATTATGCAAACGAACGATGAAAATGCAGTGAAGTGGTGGAGTGCACGGAAAATAGGGTTTGGTGTGAAAATGCAGCGCAGACCGTTAGATCCTGGCCTGGAGACGAAGATCAACGGCGAATATTGAATCGGCGGATCACAATCGGGGGTCAGACAAGAAGGCCTGCGATCAGCGGAGGGCCGTCGGATCGCGGGGAGATTAGTGGTCAGGATTGAATCGGAAGATCTCAATTGGGGCGGCACCATTGTGAGTTGTGATTGTGATCGGACGGGGGTTGCGATTGAGCGAAGACCGTTGGATCTGTGATAGATCAACGGTCACGAATGGATCGGAGGATCGCAATCGGAGCACGGGTGAAAGCACTTGCGATCAATCAGAGGGAGTTGCGATTAGCGCTCAGCCGTCGATCTGGTGATAGATCGACGGTGTGGAACAGATCGGCAGACTTACGTTATAACAAATCGCATCGGGGCTGTTTTGATATTACAAAGGAAATTGTGCATCCGCCCGATCTTCTGATTGCGATTAGCACTTGGGACTTAAGCGCTTGGTCCCAGCGCACGGGCATGTGTGGGAAGTGGTTAAGGGACTTGCGGTAAGGGGCTAGGCCCTATATTAAGGTCGGAGTATGGGTTTTTTTCCCATTTTAATGGGTTTTAAGGGATTTAAAGGGAAACGATAAGGGGAAAAAGGGGAAAAAAGGCTAAACAAAGGGTAAGAGAGGGAATTTAAAGGGGATTTTAGGGGGATTTGAGGGGTAAAAAGGGGAAATGGAAGGGGAGCCAAGGGGGAATAAAAGAGGCTAAATGAGGGTAACAGAAAGGGAATTTGGACAAAGGAAAAAGGGGGGGAATCGATGTATGTTGCAGGGGTAGAGGAAGGAATGACAGGCCCTTTTTAGCAGTTTACTAGCAGAAGGGGATTTGTATTAGGCACAACAATTGAGAGACTTCAAGGAGGATGGATTTTTAGGGGAAAGGCATTCCTTGAAGAATCAACAATGATTTAGCCCCCTATTTGCTTGTCAAAAATTTCATAGGGGGGCTAACAGACATAGTGGTTGATGATATCCCAGCCCGCTTTGGCATGCTGCTGTCAAGGTCCTTGGGTACAAAGATTGGAGGATCGATTAAATTGGATTTAACATATGCTACTGTACTAGTCTTTGGAGGTCAGGAAAGGAGGTTGTATAGGGAAACCAGATTTGTTACAATGGTAACTAAGGCTGACTGCTCAGAAAATTCTCCAGTTTATAACAAAGAGCGAGACTTCTCATGTTTAATGTTAGAATAAAATCAAAATAATGCTCATGAGCCCCTTTTTGGTCAAATCCAAGCTAAGCATCCTAGAGAAGATCAGGAATCAGAAATTTGGACTTTGCATTTTGATGGGGCAAATTCAAGGGAAGGCAATGGAGCTGGGGTATTGTTGATCTCTCCTACAGGAAAATGGATGCCACTGTCCTTTAAATTGGAATATGAGGCCACAAACAATGTAGCTGAATATGAGGCACTGATATTGGGACTACAGACAGCTAGAAACATGGGCATCCGGTGTTTAAAAGTCTTGGGAGACTCTGAGATGGTAGTGAGACAGATAAAAAATCAATGCCAAACCAAGCATCCATGGCTGAGAGCATATAGAAACGAAGTATGGGACATGATAGAAAAATTTTTCTCAGCATTCAACATACAGTTCATGCCCAAGGAGCAAAACAAAATAGCAGATTCTCTTGTTGTAGCTGCCAGTACATTCCGTCCTCCTCAGAATCCACTTTTAAGATATGAAGTGGAGGTACGGTACAGACCATCCATTCCAGCTAATATAAAGCACTGGCAGGTTTTCAAAGATGATGAACAGATGAAGAGATTCATGGAGACAGTGGGAGAATTCACAAATATGGAAATTGATGACAATGAGGAAGAAGAAGCTGAAAATATCGCAGAAAACAGATGGGAAGAAAGAATAGCATGTAACAGAGTGTTGCAGCTGAAAGGTAATGTTATACCTAGAGGGTTGGTGCCTCTAGAAAGATTATTTAACAAAGATGATATTCCATTGCAGCCAAACAAAGTGATAGAAGAAGATCAAGTGGGAGATTTGAATCTGGGTACTTCTGCTGATCCCAAAATTGTAAAATTATCTAAAAGAATCCCAGAAGAATATAAAGGAAAATATTTGAAGCTGTTCCAATCTTACAAAGATGTATTTGCTTGGTCCTATCAGGACCTAAAAAATTTTGATGTAAATATAATGCAACATAAGATTCCATTGAGGGAGGATGCAAAGCCATATAAGCAGAGGCTCAGACAGATAAATCCTCTGTTGCTTCCCTCCATTGAAAAAGAAGTTAAGAAGCTATTGAAGGCCAAAATAATTGTGCCATTGAGGTACTCAGAATGGGTAGCAAACCTTGTTCCTGTTCGAAAGAAAAACGGAGAAATAAGGCTGTGTGTAGATTTTAGGAATTTAAACAGAGCATCATTAAAAGACAATTATCCACTACCTAAGATGGACCACATCCTGCATAAAGTGGTGGGAGCATCCAGAATGTCGATGATGGATGGTTTTTCTGGTTATAATCAGGTAGCTGTATTTCCAGAAGACCAGAAGAAAACTGCATTTACTACACCATGGGGAACTTTTATGTATGCTAGGATGCCATTTTGATTAATTAATGCAGGAGCTACTTTTCAGAGGGCAATGGACATAGCCTTTGTGGGAGAGCAGAACAAGTTTCTGGTGGTTTATCTTGATGATGTCACAGTGTTTTCAAAGAATGATTATGAGCATATTGAACATTTAAGAAGAACTTTTGAAAAATGCAGAAGGTACGACCTTTCTCTCAATCCTCAAAAATCTTTATTTGCATTAGATGAGGGAAAACTCTTAGGGCACATTGTAACTAAAGATGGTGTGAAAATTGACCCTAAGAGAGTTGAAGTAATAAATAGCATTCCTTTTCCTAGGAATAAAAAGGAAGTACAGGTGTTTTTGGGCCAAATTAATTTCCTAAGAAGGTTTATTCCTAACTACGCTGAGATAGTTAGGCATATAACCAATATGTTGAAAAAGGATAGTGAAGTAAAATGGTCCCAGGAGTCTAGATATGCATTCACAAGGATAAAACAGGCATTTGCTGAAGCTCCTGTGCTAGCAGGGCCAGATTACAGTAAGCCATTCATGATTTTCTCATTTGCTTCCCTTCACACAATTGCTGGAGTGTTATTGCAGAAAAATGAAGAGGGATATGAACAGCCTATAGCTTTCTTCAGTCAAGTACTTTATGATGCTGAATTGAAATATAATATATTGGAGAAGCAGGCATATGCCCTGGTAAAGTCCCTTAAATATTTTAGAGTTTATGTTTTACAATCTCATATTACTGCATATGTTCCCACAGCAGCTGTCAAAGACATCCTTGTTCAAGGGGACAGGGAAGGTAGAAGAGGGAGATGGATTGCAAAAATTCAGGAGTATGATTTGGACATAAGGCCTACTAAGTTGATTAAAGGACAAGGACTTGCCAAGATGTTATCTGAGTCAAACCATCAAGCTCTGGGCATTAATCTATCCATGATAGCAAACGAAGAAACAGAGAAAGGAGAAGAACAGCAAGGACTAGAGATGGCCACTCAAAAGGTACATATGAAATACCTAACTAGTCCTTGGTATAAATAAATAGTTGAATATATTTTAACACTCAGCTGTCCTCCAAGCTGTGATAAGATAAAATACAGAGCTGTGAGAATGAAATCTCAGAAATACATGATCGCCAATGGACATCTATATTGGAGAGACCCTTCAGGTATATTACTGTTATGCCTCACAGAAAATGAAGTAGAGAATATATTGACAGAATTCCATAATGGAATATGTGGAGGGCATTACAGCTGGAGGGCTACAGCGCATAAAATCCCGAAGGCTAGTTTTTACTGGCCAAAATTGTATTCAGATACTTTTGCCTGGGTTAGAGCATGCGATAAGTGCCAAAGATTTGCAGAAAGACAGAAACTAGCAGCTTTTCCCTTGATTCCTATTCATGTAAATGACCCATTTTAGAAATGGGGATTAGATTTTATAGGAGAAATACACCCCCCATCAAGTGGCCAATATAAATGGATACTAACAGCCATGGATTATTTTACGAAATGGGTGGAAGCCATACCTACAAGAAATGCTACACATGCTGTAATAATAAAGTTTATGGAGGAAAATATCATATCTAGGTTTGGCTGTCCTGCTAGAATTGTAACTGATAATGCACAAGCTTTTAAATCTGCCAGATTTGTGAATTTTTGCCAAAAGTATAACATCATCCTGACTCATTCCACATCATATTACCCACAGGGAAATGGTTTAGCAGAGTCTTCTAATAAAACCCTGGTGAGAGACTTGAAGAAAACAATAAGTGAGAATCAAAAGAACTAGGACTCTCAATTAAAGTTTGCTCTGTGGGCGAATAGAATAACCAGCAAAAGAGCAACAGGGAAATCTCCCTATGAGCTGGTATATGGGAGAGCTACTGTGTTTCCTATGCAATTGGCTTTGCCAGTGGCACGTTTCATGCAGGAAAGTCAGGAAGAGCCAGATGACATGATCAAAAGGATTAATCAGCTGGTAGAACTGGAGGAAACAAGGAACCAGGTAGATCAGAGATTGATAGAATATCAGGAGAAAATGAAGAATGTATTTGACCAGCATGCAAAGGATAGGAACTTCCAAATTGGTGACCTGGTTCTCAGATGGGATGTTCGCAGAGCAGAAAAGGGCAAACATGCTAAGTTTGATCCGCTATGGTTTGGGCCATTCAAAATAGTGAAGCTAGGAAGAAACAACACTTTTTCTTTAGAAAACCTACAGGGTGATTTGTTGGATGCCCCGGTGAATGGCCAATTCCTCAAGCCATATTTCCAATTCTGACCCAGGCTGGGAGCACCTGATTGTATTATATTGTACATAAGTTGTTTAAGTTTTATTTTCATAATGAAAGGATGCTGGCATTTACCTGAGGTAGGAGCGTATGGGAAATGGAAGGACAGAGTGAAATATTCAACAGTCTGCGTGTTCTCGACATGCCCGAGGACGAACATGTCGTCCCCAAATGGAGCCGATGTTGTACATATTTACTCCTGCATGTAAATTCTCGGCCTGCCACCTTTTCTAAATCTCTTTCAGACCTCCACCGTGGCCTAAAACCCCATGCTCTTGTTTGATATTACTATCTCCGCCCGAAAATCCGCTCTGCAAAGGTCAAAAACCCAAATTTAAATATATCGGGCCCCAGTTCTAAGATATTAGCCCCCCGTGCTTTGGCTAACACATGACCCGAGCCCAAGAACCACAGGCCAAAAAGAAAGGGAGCTTATTGTTTATATTCCAGGTACAATGGTGGCCGTCCGATCGAAGTCAAATCAACGGAGCGGCAATCGCCCTGTGTGGAGGGCCCCACATGCAGAAAACTGGTGGTAACTCCCGCACCACTGTCATCGAAATGGTGGTATTTACCGCGGGGGCAGTGATTCCATAGAAAAAGCGTTGCGTGTCCTTGGTACGGGGCATGAAACCGCTTTCCCCGCGTGTTAAAGTCTACACAATTTCCGGGCAGCAGAATTCGTCTGGACTGTCAGATCTGGCGATGTCAATCCGACGGTGGATATTCTCCAGAGTTGCTCACCCGTTATCTCATGTCCACTATGTCATATGGCCCACCATCATGCTGCCCCTATCGATTATCAGTCGTTGATCTATGTTTGCAATCCGACGGCTCAGGACACAGTCTCTCCTGCCCATTGACTCCACTGCCACATCACCTCCCCATCTGTCCATCGTACATCCACATGTCCTTGTTTCGTACATCTGTAATATTCCTCCGCGCTATATATATATATATGTGTGTGTGTGTGTGTGTGTGTGTGTGTGTGTGTGTGTTTATATGTGTTTTCATTCGCATTTGTCATTCTTCAGCCACCACCTCCACACTGTGTTACGTAGAGAATCCGCATTTCGTCTGTTTGTCAGAGTCCCATTGTGTTTCCTCCGCCACTCTTCGTATTCCTGTTATCAGTTCATGTCCACGATGTCATCATCATCTCCACCTCCACGCTCCTTACCCCCGAGTCTATTTCCTCTAATATTTTGTGGATTTTGCAGGTTTTAAGATGATAGAGAGGCCCCATCATTTATCACCTCCATGGCAAAGGTTGAGAGCATATTAAAGGACAACAATCTACCGGCGAAACTTAAAGAAGAAGTCGAGGGTAGGTGTGAGAAATGACCACCATTAAAGAAGACAAAGATATCAGTCTACAGAACCCTCCGGAGAAAATCAAAGAGCGCTTTGCCCCGCATTAAAGATCCAGGATTCAAATCCAAAGTTAAAGGCTGATAGTACAGTACCGAATTGCAGACTATATCAGGGTTCTTACGGCAACAGCTTTTTCTCCCAGCGAGAAGGCAGAGCACTGTATATATTTTATTATTTCAGTCTTTTGTATAAGGAGATTTTCATCTCCCAGCATTTATTTCTATAGACAGTTTGTAAAGTACAGTCATTTATAGTTAGTCATTCATAGAGAGGGCGCGAATGTTTTCCGCCATTTTATTCAAATTGAGTCATTAAATGTATTTCATCTACCTCCTCCTCTAGAATCCTCTATCTTTCCTATAAAGGCCCGAAAAGAGGACATTGTAAGGGTTCCAGATTTCTATCAGCAAGCTGTGCAGTGAAAAGGCTTTTGTATACATTTTGTAATACTTCTGTATGAAGTTTCAGAGCCCGTAGGGTCTCAGTGAGGAGGAGTTATAACTATAATGAGGATTATGGTCTTTGGTATCTCACAGTATGTAATTTGTCTTATATGTTAATACAATATCTCCTTTCATGCTATTTATCTTCTTGTATCATGTTCTAGAATGCGAGTGGCTCACTAGTTTGCAGTAAGGATTCATCCTTGTTGATGCCCTTTCTGGAATTAGTCAAGCGCTTTAAATAGGCCTAGTCATGATATACTGTTCCATGTTCATTTCATCCATGTTTTCTGCTATATTAGTTGCTTGAGGAGGGTGCTTTTAAAACACCATTGTCACATAAGGATTCATAAATTAATATGCCCTTATGTGGTTCTTTTGTGTATCTGGGTATTGGTCTCATGTTAACTAATATCTTCTCTATGTTTCCTCACTCCACTCACTTCCTGATATTTGATTTCTGTGATATATTATTTGAATTGGCCCTCTTTATAGTAAGCTGTCTCTTAACTGTCTGATGCCTTTGTATTGGAGTTTTACATGATGTCCCTACACTATTCTTATCTTTGTGTCGGCTTCTGAGGGAGTTTGGTCCCATTCAAAACTTATTTCCTTGTTCAAACAAGAGATAGTGGGAAGGCATTTGGATTGACAACCCAAGCTATATTACGTGCTTCCCTGCTATATTAAGATGTCCTAGGCACTGGTCTATGGCAACTCTAGACTGTCTCTAGGGGGTGACAAAATTGTCCACAACACCCTGCATCCCCCATCGTTGTCCTTTCCCTATTGCATCTCGATATTTAACCAGAATGCCCCTTCGCACATTGGTTCAAGACATCTTGGCATTCATATCGAACGCAACTGAAGACAAGTTGATATGGTGAAGTTCGTTGTCTTGACCTCACACTTACCTTCATAGGTAGAGTTTGATGTTGTTCTTGATAATAACAACCTTAACGTTGGTGTTCCTGCAGACTCTAACGCAGATACAATGCATCAGTTGAATTAATTGACAATAGATAGAATCAACGATTTGGTGAGATACTTTGCACAGATAAGCACCGACTCCAGTACTCTTCAACAAAATCCACTCGATTATGCTAGCCACATTGACAATGCAGCACAAGAGAGCACCAGTTCCAATGAACCCCGCAACTTTCTCAGCTAAAAATAGTTCACAGCCTATTGACCTCATACCTGGCCCTATCAACTTCCACGTATTCTCTCACCCATCCCTAAAAAACTCGCACAATGATGGATTTAAAAATCCCACTGTCATAAACCTCTCTATTGTTACCATAGACCAAGCCTCCACTTCCCTTCTTCATAAGGGTTTAAATTTTTCCATTACTCCTAATAAAATCTTGGTTGACAACATAATTAGTAATATAGAAATGGCCATAAAATCTCTTAACCTTATCAAATTTGAGGAAATAATACAAGACATTGCAAAGGTCCTTAAAAATGCCAAACCACCTCCAAGTAACATATCCAAGGAAGAAAAAATTGCCCTAAATAACCTAATAAAGAATAAAAATATAACTATCTTAAAAGCAGACAAAGGTAATGCAATCGTAATAATGGATAGGTTTGAATATGATAAAAAAATGGAATATCACCTTAACAATAGTGGTTTCTATAAAATCTTAAATAAAGACCCCAACACTAAAATTGTTAAAGAAGTTATAAAATAAAATAATTATTCATCTCTTGACACCATCACCCCTTATAGCTCTATCACCCCTAGAATATATGGTGCTCCCAAGTTTCATAAAAAATGCATCCCTCTAAGACCCATAGTCAACACCATAAGTTCACCCACCTACCTCCTTGCTCAATACCTTGCCAAAAAGCTTCGCCTCCTTGTCGGAAATACCTTGTCGTATATCAAAGACTCCACATCCTTCGTTCAATGGACCAAAAACCTTGATATGAAAGGTGAAGATATCATGGTAAGTTTCAACATTGTCTCCATATACGCTATGATACCTATAGATGAAGCCATCAACATTATGAAAACCATTATAGATAGTGAGATTGTAGACCTACTCAAATTGTGCTTAAAATATTATTTCTTCAGCTTCAAAGGAACAATTTATGAACAAACTCATGGAGTAGCCATGGGCTTTCCTCTATCTCCTATAATTGCCAACATATACATGGAACACTTTAAACAAAAATCCCTCAAATCCTTTCCATTTACCCCAGAAGAATGGAAAAGATATGTAGATGATGTTTTCGCAAAATGGACCCATGGTAAATTAAAATTAAATGATTTCTTAACTCACATTAATGGTCTCTCCAATCACATTAAATTTACCATTGAGATTGAAAAGGATAACCAATTAAATTTCCTAGACATCCTTTTAACAAAAAAATGGAAAACTTAGCACCAATTTTTATAGAAAAAAGACTCACACAGAAAGATACCTTCACGCTAACTCAAATCACCATCCTAAGCAAAAATTTGGCATCATCAAAACCATAACAACTAGGGCATCTATAATTACAGATTCTCACCACCTAGAGCATGAAATAAACCATATCTGCCATGTCTTTCAACATAATGGATATAATGAAGATGTCATCAATAAAACCATTTACCAAACCCTTAAGAAAAATAACATAAAGAGATATTTTGACATTCCTAAAATCTCTCTAGATTACATAAAAGGGACAACTGATAAAATTTCCAGAATCCTAAACAAACACAACATTAATATTTCCTTCACTCCCCCTAATACTATTATAATTTTTGGAAACCAACTCCAAAAATAGAAGAAAAGAGATATCAACGCCTTAGAAATAAGCCACTTCGAGGGGGAAACCTCTAATACATTACATGAATGAACAATTCTTGGATGATACAAATTACAAAACCTCCTTTCTATATATAGGAGTCCATGGGGCCATAATGTAATCCTAGTGGGCCACAATGTAATCCTAGCTGACCTAACAATAATAATTTAAGGGCACAATAATAACAAAATGGGGGTTACAAGGGTACAATAATAACAATAAGGGGGTTACACTAACAACAATAAGGGACTATACTAGTAATATAGGGACCTAACATGCCCCTCTCCTTAAAAAAGTGTTGTCCTCAATGCTTGAGTAGCTCTGGGTGCTTCTGTATAAAATTCTCATCCTCCCATGTAGAATCTTCAGTGGGTAAGTTCTTCCACTTGATGAGATACTCTGAAATTGATCGATTCCGTAGTTGTCGAGTTCTTGTTTCCGTGACCGCTTCAGGTTCCGATATGATTTTTCCTTCCTCATCAAGTTCTGGAAATATTGTTTGAACTGGAATATTTTCACCTATAACCTTCTTTAAGCATGAAACATGGAAAGCTGGATGCACTCGCGAAGAAGCAGGAAGCTCCAATTTGTATGCCATAGTACCAATATTTTGCAACACCTTGTAAGGACCATAGTACTTTGGCGATAATTTATTATCCTTCTTAGCTTGCTTAAGGGAAATTTGTTTGTATGGTTGTAGCCGTAAAAATACCCAGTCTCCTACATAAAAAATTCTCTGACTGTGATGTTGATCTACCTATTGTTTCATTCAATTTTGTGCCAAATTCAAGTTATCCTTTAAGAGTTTGAGAACTTCTTGTTGATGCTCGATGTGATCTTCCACTGCTTGAACCTTCAAATTTTCTCTTAAAGATGATGTGATGGATGGTGGATGATATCCATAAAGTGCCATAAATGGGGTCATTTTTGCTGCAGTATGGAAGGAAGTGTTATGCCACCATTCAGCGAGAGGTAACCACTTGACCCATTGTGTTTGTTTATCAGATACAAAACAACGAAGATATCCTTCCAAACATTTATTTACTATCTCAGTTTGACCATCAGATTGAGGATGATAAGATGAGCTATGAGCTAATTAAGTACCCAAACAAGAAAATAACTCCGTCCAAAAATTTCCAGTAAAAATGGGATCTCTGTCACTCACAATAACCCTTGGGCTTCCATGTAGCTTTTGAATTTTGTTCATAAATGTAGTAGCAACTGTACTTGCTTTAAATGGATGAGATAATGCACAAAATTGTGCATACTTGGTAATTCTATAAACTACCACCATGATGACACTCTTTCCTTCGGACTTAGGTAAACCTGTGATAAAATCCATTGAAATCTCCTCCCAACGTTGACTTGGAATGGATAAAGGTTGTAGAAGTCCCAGGGTCTTAATTGTATCAACTTTATTTTGCTGGCAAACCAAACATTCCGCCACAAAATTTTGAATATCAGATTTAAGGCCATACCAAAAAAATTCTTTCTTCACCCTGTGGTAAGTTTTTAAAAATCTTGAGTGTCCTCCTAAAGGAGAAGTGTGCAATTCCAGAAGAATCTTTTGTTTTAGTTGGGAATTCTTACAAAGATATAAGCGATCTTTGTACCATAAGGAATCATTTTTCCAACTAAATGTATCAGATGTACTAGGATCTTGCTGCAACTTTTGAATGAGTGTCAATACATATTTGTCCTTCTTCCATTCATCTCTTGCTTCAGTTATCCAATCTGGTTGGATAATAGAAATGGCACAAAGCAATGCTTCCACCTCTTCATTCTTTCTTGAGAGTGCATCTGCAACAACATTTAGCTTCCCTTTTTTTATATTATTTCAAAGTCATAACCCAACATCTTTGTGACCCATTTTTGCTGCTCTTCTGAAGATAGTCTTTGTTCCAAAAAGTGTTTAAGACTATCATGATCATTTTTTACCTTGAAGTGTCTTCCCATTAGGTAAGTTCGCCATTTCTTTAGTGCATACAGTATTGCTAACATTTCCTTCTCATAAATAGGTTTCTGTAAATACTTTCCTTTGATTGGACGACTTTCAAAAGCAATGGGTCTTCCTTCCTGCATTAAAACTGCACCAATTCCATTTCCTGAGGCATCACATTCCACAATAAAGGTTTTGTGAAGTCTGGTGTAGCTAAGACCGGTGCTAGGCACATTGCCTCTTTAAGACGTTCAAAGGCCTTAGTTGCTTCAGGAGTCCATGAAAATGCATCTTTCTTCAATAATGTTGTTAGAGGTGCTGCTATTCTCCCATAATTCTTAACAAACTTGCGATAATACCCTGTTAACCCGAGAAATCCTCGCAAATTCTTTATGGTTGTGGGGAATTTCCCTTCCTTAATGGCTTTGATTTTGTTAGGGTCTACCTTAACACCCTTGTGAGATACAATATGACCCAGATATTCCACCTCTTGTAATCCAAAGAAACATTTGGATGTTTTTGCATATAATTGTTTCTCCTGGAATAGTTTGAGCACCCTATCAACATGTTGAACATGATCCTTCCAAGACCTGCTGTAGATTAGTATCTCATCAAAAAATACTAGCACAAATTTTCTAAGGAAGGGTTTGAAAATGGAATTCATCAACCCTTGAAATGTAGAAGGTGCATTGGTAAGGCCAAAAGGCATAACCAAAAATTCATAATGACCCTCATGAGTTTGAAATGATGTTTTTGGAATATCTTTAGTCTTCATTCTAATTTGATGATATCCTGAACGAAGATCCAACTTGGTAAAATAAATTGTTCCATGTAATTCATCCAATAAATCATCAATCACAGGAATGGGAAATTTATATTTAATGGTAAGCTTATTGAGCTCCATATAATCTGGACACATGTGCCATGATCCATCCTTCTTGTGTACCAATACTACAGGAACAGAGAAAGAACTTTGACTGGGTTGAATTATACTCGCCTCTAACATTTCTGCAATCATACGTTCAATTTCGCTCCTTTGGACATAAGGATATCTATAAGGCCTGATGTTTGGAGGAAAAAATCCTGGAATAAAATGAATAGCATGATCATGATCATGAATGGGTGGGAGCCCTTTGGGAGTTTCAAACACCTTGTAATGATTGTCCAAGAATTTTTGGAGATCTGTAGAAATAGATGATTTTGATGTTGGAAATTATAGTGAGCATAATTGTGCAATTACACCTCGTTGTTATTTCTTTAGAAGCTTTGTCATGATATTAGAGCTTATTATCTTTCCTGGCTTCCCTGCAATACCCTGTAATTCGACTTCCTTTCCTTCTGAAAAAAATTTCAAGAAAATTTCTTGAAAATTAAAAGCTACCATCCCCACAGATTGTAACCATTGTACTCCTAGTACAACATCAGCACCTCCCATAGGAATGGAAAGCATTGGACTATTCAATACATATTCCCTCATGGATAGCTTGATATTATGGAATTTTCCAGAGTAATTTATATTTCATCCATTTGCAACCATCACTTGAAATTTTGGTGTTGGGTATAGGAAACAATTCAATTCCTTGGCTACCTTACAATGAATAAAATTATGGGTGCTACCTGAATCAATCAAAAATTTTACCTTTTTCTTCTTGATATGTCCTTCTATCTTGAGATTTTTGGAGTGGCAATTCCTGCCAATGCATTAAACGATATGGTCGGACTCATTTCTTCCTTTTCTAGGGCTGGTTCCTAGTGTATATCCTCTTCTTGTTCATTTTCTTCCTCCTCTTCACAATCTATGTAAAATAATTTCTTCTTAGCACACTTATGACCTTTAGTGTATTTGCTATCAAAACTGTAGCAAAGCCCTTTTGCTCTTTTTTCTTCCAATTGTTGTGGTGTCAACGTTGTATGTTGTGGAAATCTAGGAGTAGCAACACTTCCATCTTTATAGAAGTGAGTGGTAGGATTCCTTGTCGCCATAATTTTACATTCAATTTTTCTTGCCAGCCTGAATGCCTTCTCTAATGAATCAGGTTCCAAAATGCGAACTTGATGTTGGATGTTATCCTTTAAATTACCTATGAAGAGATCAATTATGTGTTCCTCTGGAATATCAGTTACCCTTATATTCAATTTTTGGAAGTCCTAAATGTGCTCTGCCACTAAACCCTTTTGTTTGAGATTTATCAATTGGCTAAAAAAAGTGTTGCTTTTTGTATCCTCATAATGTGCTGTCATTTCCTTCGTAAAAATTGACCAAGTGACAATTTTTTTATGGGAGAAAAGCCATTGATACCATACAAATGTATTTTTCTCTAAATGTAAAGTTGCAATGCGTACCTTTTGTGTGTTTTGCACATTATTGAGATCAAAATATTGCTCCATCTGTAGTATCCATGTTACGGGATCCTTGCCATCGAACTTCCTCATATCCATCTTTGGAATATGGTGGTTCTTTAATCCAACATTAGATTTTATGAAATCACGATTAACATTTATTTTGTTCTCATCATGATTTTCATCTACTATCTTTTTGCCATTAGGAATCATTTCTTGTATCAACTTTGACAAACCTTCCTTCAAACCTTCCATGTCTTCCTTCAAACCTTTCATTTTTTCTTCCATACCATCCATTTTATCTTCCATACCATTCTTCAAAACATCCATCGTAGCTTCCATGCCTTTCTTCAAACCATCCATATTAGCTTCCATGCTTTTCTTCAAAACATCCATTTCATTTTTTTTTGCCTTTTCCGAGAGCGAATTTTGGTGCACTTGCTCTTGTAATTTTGATAGATCATGTTGAAATTCTTCATCTTCATGAGTCATAGTAGAGTACTCTGAGGGTTTAATGGGTGTTGAATTCTTTTTAGGAGGCCTTTTAGAACCCAATACTTATATCTATTCTCAATAGGCCTTTGGAATCACTTAAAATTGATTTTTCAAACAAGACTTATGCAATTTGAAAAAAAATACACACCTTTTTATTGATTTTGAGGAGCTCGATATTGAAACTGAATTATCTCTGTGATTTCGGATCTTCAATATCTAAAATTCAGCCCTGATGTAGCCCCCTAAATCTTATTTCAATTGCCACAGGTCTAACTTGATTTGGATTCTTCAAGACAAAGTTTTTCCAATCTCCCACAATGACCTAATTATGGACTAGTTTAGTAGAGCGAACTTGTACGGCTTTCCACGTGTCATTGTTTGCTCTTTGGATCGGAAATTTACAGACAAGAAACTATAGTTTGTGTACTTCCAGTCCCTTTTACAGAATTCCAATCTGATGCTCAGAGAGAGAGTTATGAAGATTTTCCCACGATCACCTCTTTGAGATGAAATTAAGGAGCCTGAAAAAGACTTTAACTTCCACAGATCATATCTCCAAAAATATTGTGAACCAAGCTCTAAAATTTTGCGATGATGTTCCTTGGGATTTTAGTTTCGCACTCTAAAAATTTCAGTTTTTGAAACTTTCTGGAAAAAAATTCATAGCAAACATTCCGCGATGACATTTTTAAGTGAAATTCAGGAGCCTGCAAAAAGACCTAACTTCCATAGATCATATTTCCAACAATATTGCCAACCAAGCTCTGAAATTTTGTGACAATGTTCCTCAGGAGTTCAGATTCACACTCTAAAAATTTCAGCTTCTGAACCTTCGTCGAAAAAAAATTTATAGCGAAAATGCCACGATGACCTCTTTGGAGTAGTGAAACCCTAGAATCCAAAGGTTTGATACCACATGTTGGGAAACCAGCTCAAAAAATAGAAGAAAAGAGATATCAACGCCTTAGAAATAAGCCACTTCGAGGGGGAAACCTCCAATACATTACATGAATGAACATTTCTTGGATGATACAAATTACAAAACCTCCTTTCTATATATAGGAGTCCATGGGGCCACAATGTAATCCTAGTGGGGCCAAAATGTAATCCTAGCTGACCTAACAATAATAATTTAAGGGAACAATAATAACAATATGGGGGTTATAGGGGTACAATAATAACAATAAGGGGGTTACAGGGGTACAATAATAACAATAAGGGGTTTACAATAACAACAATAAGGGACTACAATAGTAATATAGGGACCTAACATATAAATATTGTAGACTCTGCTAAGGACCCCATAAACCCTAGGCTAAAAAAGGGGTCTACATTATACCGTGCTCTTGTGGAAAAGAATACATTGGTGAAACAGGTAGATCCCTCAACATTAGACTGAAAGAGCATGCTGCTGACATAGCTAGGAACATAACTGCAAAGTCTTCCTTGGAAAAACATGCTTTCTTATCCTCACATTACATACGAATGGAGGATGCCAAACTTGTCTCCAAAGAGGATCATTACCTAAAAAGAAAAATCAAAGAGGCCATATAAATCGAAAAAGGAAACATAACATGAATCGTGATGATGGACTTAGCATCAAAAATACTTGAAAACCCTTAATATACCATACCTCTCATGACATCAAAATTAATAAAAATAATAATAATAAATCCTAAATGCAATAATTAGTCTCAAAACTTTGTCTTAATTTCTACCTTATACTATAATATATCCCCTTCATGTAATAATGTCTTAATTATTAATCAATATTTTAAAAAAAAAATTATTAAATTATATTTCAAATAAAAATAAAATAAATAAATATAATAAAATAAATTATTAAATTATATTATACTATATTATAATAGATTATTTTTTTCTTCCAACCGACCATAATAAACTTTTCTCATCAATAATTTTTACTATTTATATAAAAAAAATTCTTTGCCCTGATCCTCACAATTCTTTACACATAATATTTGGCATTTACCCCTGATGATGGACTCACGTAAGAAGTCCGAAACATTGGGTTATTGAAAATCTCAGAACAGGTTATTCCTCTCTCTTCAAAAAAAGAAGAAAATATTCATAAAAGGTAAGGTTGGCTATAATCCTAATGGCTCAAGGAGACAAATTTAGAAAACCATTGATCTTAGGAAAACGAAGGTATATTCCATATAGAGCAATAGTAAACTAGGGAAAACCTTCACTTGTAAAATGAAAACAGGATGATTAATTACATAAGACTCAAAATTTCTGAAAAGGAGTTCTCACACAGGATCTAACAACTAGAGTGGATCAGGGAAAACTTTAAGAATTTTGTTATCTGGCTCTAAAAGAGAGAAATTCATGTTTTTCAAAATTTTCCAAGGGGTGTGCAACCTATTAGTTGACAATAGTGTGTGTGCGCACTGGATTGAACTAACAAGTCGTGCATGTTGTCGCTCTGTCTTCCACAGAAAACCGCGGATGTAGGGAAAAATTTGGAAAAAATAAAATATAAGTTTTCTTTCTCAGAGATTCTAAAAATTGATCTACCCAACCACACTCAGAGAAGTCAAAATCAGAAAACTAAAACTAAGCTCTAGTCCCCAGTATAGTCTCCAATTTGTTACCAAGATTAATCCCTCTTGCGGACAAGACCAATCTCCCTAGTACTCCAACGAGTAACTAGAAACAAAATTCCATTTGAATATCTCTTTCTCTATATTATTTGTATTGTAAGATCATTATAACAGTAAAGTGGAGATGACATGCTCCTACCTTTAAATCCAAATTTCTAATGTAGCTCTTTATCCGTCTCTCCAAAGTAATTCTCCAATGATGAGTAGAACCTGAAATCACAGACAAGATAAATAATAAAAGAATCTACAATATATAATAATAAAAAAGTACTAATCCAACTTAGTGATCAATTAATCTAAGTATTGACATCATTCCCATGAATTCAGAAACAAGACAATGAGAAAAAGAGATCCAAATATGTTATCATAAATTAGAAATAGAAATCTTACAACTGGATGCCTTGATATTGTACAGATTCCTCTCAGGGTCTGAGCAATCGTTCTACTTTAGTGTGATAAGCCTTCCTCTCTAGAATGACCAACATGAAATCATGGGCAAAAAGGTGCGATCTTCAATGTGTCAACAACTACTCACTCGTATAGAAAGTATGCACTCTATGAACTCTCTCCAGCTTAGAAACTATACAAATCAGTCTCTCACATTAATATCTTAGGTATCTACCCTTTAACCTGAAACTAGAGCTCAATATATAGGGAGATTGAAGTATTTTCAGATCCATTAAGAGAGGGATGGATTCCTCCCATGAAAGAAGAGTTACTTGGACCAAGGGATAAGCTCCATGAGTGGAGGGATAAAGCTCAAACTGGCGCTAGAGGCTTCCATTTGGGAGAATATTCGACCAACTAGTCTTCTAGAAGTTACTTTCTATTTTTACTTTCTTTTCACGGGGGTAAGAAAGTTTTAGTGGCAAACAGAGTAGCGATCGTCGTGGCTAATGTAAGGACCATCAGCGCATGTGCAGGGAAAGGCCAGTAAAACTGTGTAGGAAGACTTTTAAGGGTTTTATAGAGATTTTCTCCAATTTCCAAGACTTGATTCAGGAACATGAGTGTTTTTTTTACCTCTAAGGGAACATGATATGGATGGTGATAGAACCATATGAACAGTCAAATTTCATGGTGACAAAATGACGTGTAACACCTAGTGCATCTCGTAGTGTCAACTATAGTACCATTATTCTTCCCCATTTATAAGAACCTCTAGAGTCTCACATCACCTAAGATCATTATAGGGATGATCCACTTAATCACTCCTTTATCTCACAACAACAACCTAGTCCCTTAGACATTGTTGTTGGTCAACCATGGTGTTTTCTGGGTGAGCACCAATTTATTATATCCAAAGCCACTCTTTGGGATAGTGACACCATGTATGAAAACCCATAAATTTAGTCCATTTGATTCATATATGTAGTTCCAAATGAGATTGGTTATCCATTATTTCCTTTATCTAATTGTATCTACCCATTCTTCCCACAGGAAGATAACTATAATGTAATCAAATGGAGAACCACATCATCAAAATGTGATAAGATTCCATTAATATAAATACATTTGGCATGTCCATATCATGTTTAGGGGAACCTATGCTCATATGTATTCCCACCATCCTCTTGAGGATTTAGTGCCTCTGAAATTGAATGCTTGAATCCATTATTTCAGCACTTAGAACATCATGGCACTCCACAAACTCCTCTAGCTAGGGGCATAATTCCCACCTTTAGCATACCAAATCACTCCCCTCCATCACATATGATTAGGGGTAGTGTCCCAAGCTTGGGGGCATGATGGAACCCCTGGAAACCTTCTCATGGGATTAACATAAGTCTAGTCCTAGACTCCACCAATCTAGGTATGGTCAATTATCCTCCCATTCCTTGGATAGTTTATCCTACTAACATCTTTGGCAAGCCATATATCGTAGATGCTTGATACCATATCTTCAAATATTCGACTTTATGTGATAACACACTTACCACTTGGTCCCCATGTTTGACTTGGTGGGTGGGGATGATTCAAGACCTTCTCTAGTAGTTCATTCATGTATTCCTTTCTTACCGTGATTCTACACCAGGAACCATCTTTCCAAGAAGCATTATGGCTACCTTTAGACAAGTAAGACCACCTACCTGAAAGTTGCAGATCGTGATTCTGATGGTAATTTTTTCCACTATGATCACCATAATATTTAGGGCCTTCTCCTCCTCTCCAAATTCACCACAACTCACTTAGAAAATGAATTGAAATTGGATGGAAAAGGCCCTTTTATAGGAAAATCCCCAAATGTTTTGTCACCAATTGCGACCAAACCATAGCTTGGTTTTATGAACCGTCAGAACCATTGGAAATATCTCACTAAGAACTATAATTTATCTTCTTCTTCTTTTTTGGTGATTTGAAACTTCACCCAGAAGCCATTTTTTCCACTGTCACTTTGCCGCCATTAAAACCGAATTTCTTCATATGATCCGCTTGTAATTTGACACCACTTTTCCTTTGTAATTTTAATCTCATGTGTCGATTTTTGTCACGAGAAACCATTATTTGTTCATGTTTTTATGGTCCCCGCGGGCCTACTCTGTGTGGTAGCATCATCGAGTCACCCTTGTTCAGAGAAACCGATTTGAGTCATCATCACATTCATGGAGTCTGTCCTGAGTCCATTTATCTCTTGTTATAGTATTCAATCTGTATTTGCATTGCATTTATCACATGTTACCCATGTTTACCTCCCGTCACACTATCCCTCATCCCCTTTGAAGTTGAATCAGTCATTGCCAGGTCAATCATGCTTTTCTATGCTCTGACAAGGGAATTCATTTGTCCGCTACTAAATATCCCATTCTTCCGTCATCATCCTTGGTGTCATTCCATCAGTCACTTTACTATGATCCCTCATGCCTTAGTTTATGATTCATCGTTGCCTCACCTATGGCAGGCCTTCTTCTATTGACATCAACACATTCATTCCAGAAGAAAGGTCCAGAGGGAATTGTACCTTGGTTCAATCTTCCATTATTTTTTGGTGCCTCGGATCAAGCAAAGGGAACCATTATTTCCCTTTGACTTGGTTGTTTCTCATGTGTTTGACCTTGGCTCATTATCACATGATTGAGATTCGTATACTTGATAGTCCAGTGATCCAGAAAATTTTACCAGTGATTCCTAGGTGTGTGTGAGATGTTTCAGACCTCATGAGGGGGTGGCCCTTCAGGTAGCCCCCCACATTCCCAGATGACCTCTAATTATGCTACAGCCTAAGATGTAGTTCCACAGATTTGATGGATTTGGTTCCAACCACTTGTAGCACCCACAACATGCATGTCTCATTCGGATGATCCATTCATATTTTCAGATCCCTTTCCTGTTCAATAGGGATTCTTTGGTTGTTATACCCACCCACCCTCCCCATGTCATATTGATCCGGATTTATGCAGGAACGCAACAGAATAAACACATAACCATAAATACAGAGATGCAGCGGAAATAACACTTCATTTCATTAATATCAAATAACAGAAAGATGCTTACAGACATAATGGAAATAAAATAGCTAGGGTGCTGGTAGCGAATCTCTGAGAAGAGATGTGGTGGCTACAGACCTCTGAACTGCTTTACAATGAGGCGCGAGGGCCTATTTATTGTTGAGAAACAATGGAGAACCCTAAACATCCCAAAAACCTAACCCTAGGAGATGAAGCGCCAAAACTATGGGCCCCGTTTGGGTAAATTGGTGTTTCAACTTCCCAGGGACGTAACTTTGGCATACTATCTCCGTTTGACGCATATGATACATCATTAGAAAGCTCTACCCGAGGACTACAGCTATCGGGCCGAATTTTATCAGAAAATTCGCTGGCGCTTTCGTACCCAAAAAACGTCGTTTAGGGCCTCAAAACGGCTCCGGAAGTTCAGGACCCGAAAAACTGCTAAAAATAGTAAGTTATGCCAAAACGGAAAAACCGAAAGAGACAATGGTGGGGGCCAAGTGGAATAGGCGGGTGGCCACCAATATCCACCTGGATCATTCCTCCCCCCTTAGGAAGCAATGGTCCCCATTGCGTTAAGTTCCTCCATGAGATGAGGAAATTTCTGCTGAACTTGGTCCCTGGTGAACCACTTTCCTTGGTGCAGGAGTTGGCCGGCTTTGACAACCCGATACAGTTGGATCTGCTGTTGACGAGTGTTCTTGATTTGCATGTCCATGATACAATCTGTGGTGGCCTGTTCCATGCAGTCTGGGTTTAACTCTGTTGGTGTGAGTTGTTCTGCAATGTCCGAGGTGTTCAGTAGAGGTGGAAAGTAAGGACGAAGGCGATCCACATTGAAGACTGGGTGCAGACCAAGGAATGGTGGAATACTAAGCTCGAAGGCATTGTTACCTACAGCCTTGGTGATGGTGTACGGCGCGTATCGGAGCGGGCGAAGCTTGCGGTGAGGTCCAGTGAGGCGCTCCTTCTGCAAATGTAGCCATACTTTGTCGCCCACCTGGAAGTGGTGTGGCACCCTGGCGCTGCTTGTACTTCGCATTGGCTCTGTCCAATATATCATGAACCTGTTGGCGCATGTGTTGAATGCGCTCGATGAAGCTACTTGCTTTGTCAACTTCAGACTGGACATGAGCTGAATCGGCCTGAGCAGCTGCAAACGGCATGGCTATGTCAATGGGACATAGTGGCTGGAATCCCAAGCCCACCGGAAAGGGGCTATGGCCAATTGAACTGTGGAGAGCCCGATTATAACTATGTTGTACATAAGGGAGGCTCTCGTCCCATGTGCGTGGATGCTTTGAATTGTACATGCGCAGAATGTGTACAATCATTCGGTTGACGACCTCTGTCTGGCCATCTGTTTGGGGATGGAAAGCTGTGGACTTGGTGAGCTTGGTATCCAACATCGACCAGAGGCTGGACCAAAATGTGCTGAGGAACCTGCTATCCCGATCTGATATGATAGACTGTGGGATCCCAAAGTGCACCCACACTCGTTCAAAGAAGAGCTTAGCAGTGGCTTCTGCTGTGATATTCTTCTTGCAGGCCACCATAATGGCCATCTTCGAGAATCTGTCGACGACCACAAAAACACAGTCATTTCCCTGCTTAGTAGAAGGCAGGCCCGACATGTAATCCATGGAGATGGATTCCCAAGGTCGACTAGGGGTAGGTAGAGGAGCATATAGGCCTTGCTTCTTGATGGTCGGTTTGGCAATGGCACAAGCAGTGCAGGATCTGATGTGCTTCTCGACATCCTTTCGAAGGTTCGGCCAATAGAAATACTTCTGTAGTATTGCTACTGTTTTCTCGACCCCGAAATGCCCAGCGACTCGACCGTAGTGTGCTTCCCATATCATCTTGGCACGCTCGCTTGAAGGAACACAAAGGTGTCCCAGGTGACATAAAAGTGCATCTTGGAGGTGAAAATTTGGAACTTGTGTGCCCCCCAAGAGTGCCTTGTAAGTGTGGCCGAATTCTGGGTCACTCTCATAGAGAAGCGGCCCATCAGAAGTCTCGTGCCCACAAGAGTTGAGCACGGTGGTGAGCGCCACGATCGGTGGTCGGCTGAGGCAGTCTGCAACATTATTGGTGCTACCCTTCTTGTACTTGATGTTCAAATGAAACTGCTGCAGATATGTGGACCACTTCTGATGGCGATCATTCTGCAACTTCCCTTGTGTCTGTATGAACTGCAGGGGCCGGTGGTCTGTGTGGATGATTGTTTCCTTCCCCAAAATGTAATGCTTCCATTGTCGATAGGCTTGCACAATGGAATACATTTCTTTGTCATAGGTGGGATACTTGCGAACTGTCTCAGATAATGTCTCACTGTGATATGCCACTGGATGTCCCTGTTGAGTAAGAACTGCCCCAATAGCATAGTCAGAGGCATCTGTCTCGATCTCAAATGGCTGCTGCAAGTCTGGTAAGGTGAGCACTGGGGCAGAACAGAGGCGATTTTTCAATTCTTTGAATGCCTTCTGCTGAGGTTCCGACCAAAAGAATTTTGCTCTCGCTCCTCCTTTGGTGACTTGACTCAAGGGCCAAGTGAGCAAGGGAGAGAATCCCAACACGAATCTGCGGGAGAAATTAGCAAGACCCAGAAAGCTGCGAAGCTCTGTTATAGTAGTTGGGGCTGGCCAATCCCGAATGACTTGGATCTTGGCTGGATCCACATGCACCCCTTTCATCAATAATGTATCACAGATATTGAACCTGGGTCATGCCAAAAGTGCACTTTTCCAAATTGCTAACACAACCCAGGTTGCCGCGTTGTTTGGAGGACTTGTTTGATGTGATGAAGGTGCTCTCTCCCAAGTCTTGCTGAAGATCAGAATGTCATCCAAGTACACCACTACAAATGAGTTGGTGAATGGCCGCAAGATGTCATCCATCATCCTCATGAAGGTTGCGGGAGCATTCGTCAACCCGAAAGGCATGACCAGCCATTCAAAAGGGCCTTCCTTGGCTTTGAAGGCAGTCTTCCACACATCAGAGGGTTCAATTGGTACCTGGTGATACCCAGACTTCAGGTCAATCTTGCTGAAATATTTTGCACCTTTGAGTTGGTCCAGAAGGTCATCAATTCGTGGGATTGGGTACCTATTCCGGACAGCGATCTTGTTCAACACCCGATAGTCAATACAGAGTCTCCACGTCCAATCCTTCTTCTGTACCAACACGACCACTCACTGGGCTGGTGGCGATGAACACGTTCGATGTGACCCCACAACAGCTCCTGAATCTGCCTCTTGATTTCATCATTTTCTAGAACAGAGCGTCGATAGATCGGTCCATTGGGCAGCGGCGCACCTGGGGTCAGATCAATCGGGTGCTTGACCTGGCAGTGCAGAGGAACCCCTGTGGGTGAGGTGAAGATGTCCCCGTACTCCTCCACGACCTTATCCATTTGTTGTTGTCGCGCAGAGGGGCCCTGTCTGGAGGTCGTGGCCACAGTCTTCTTCTTGCCCTGGGGGCGGATCATCAGAAAAACGAATTTCCTGGTTTGGGAAATGAGCTTACCACATTGTTTTGCAGTAACCAAAGAGATAGTCGTAGGAGGTGGTACCTCTGGTATCCTGTACAACTTATTTCCCAAAGTAATAATAACAGCACGAGGTCGAGACTCATACACAGCATGACGCTTCCACAAGTATGGTTGTCCCAATAATACATCAGAAACATCAATAGGAGCAACGTCACATAATACCTCATCCGTGAAGGGCTTGATGCTATAGGGAAGGCGGCACTGCTGGCTGACGCGGAGATCTCGTCCTTGGTGAAGCCACCCGATGGGGTATGGATGTGGGTGAGCTGTGGTCGGCAAGCCCAACCGCTTCACGGCGTCTGCTGAAATGAGGTTCTTTT
Organism: Pinus albicaulis; assembly: GCA_034641835.2. Classification (NCBI taxonomy): domain Eukaryota; kingdom Viridiplantae; phylum Streptophyta; class Pinopsida; order Pinales; family Pinaceae; genus Pinus; species Pinus albicaulis. The sequence continues at coordinate 579,579,826 of CM076583.1, forward strand.
GGCTCCCATTGTCGACAATGAACTGTACAGGGGAGCCCTTTACCCACATCTGGGAGTGGAAGAGACGTTCCTCCTCCTCTGGATCTTCCGGTTCCTCCTTCCGGACCTTTGTAGTGGCAACAGTGGCGTTGGGCTCCGCATCAATAATCTGTTTCCCTTTTTCATTCCCCTTTTCAGGTTCTGATTCGGAGTCGGAGCATGCATCTGACTCAGAAGCCCTCATCTCGGCCACTAGCGACTTCTTGGCCCGACACTCACTTGTGTTGTGAGTGGAGCTCTTATGGAACTCACACCACTTTCCCGTGTCCTTCTTTGGCTTTACGGTGTTGTTCTTGTCTTGTGGCTTTGATGGGTTGTCTTTAGCCGTCATGCTCTGTCCTTTGTTTTGCGGTTTGGAAGCACCTTTTCCTTGCTTTTTATTCGCAGATCCAAAGTCTCGCTTCTTCTGTTTGAATTTCTGCTCAATCTTGGCAGCATACCGGTATGCCGTACCAAGCGAGGAGATGTCGAGGAACTCCATTTCCTCCTGAATGTATCTGTGCAGACAACTGCGACACTTTAGCACCAAATGTTTCTCTGAATCTTTGATACCCAACTTTGTGCGCAGGGTATGGAACAGATTCGTCAGCTCGTGCACATCTTGATCCCTTTGTTGTCGCAGCGTGGTCCATTGCATGTACTTGTCCTCATAGCTCCCCACGGGATAGTACTGTTCCTTGACGGCGTCTCGGAAAGAATTCCAAGTTGGTACGGCCGAGAACAGAGAGGGTTCTGTCTGGTCCTTGTTCTCACAGTAGGTTTCCCACCAGTCCTTAACATGGGGGGTAGCTTTGAGGAGTGTAAAAATAATCTTCTCCCGGTCTGAAAAGTCATGAACAGAGAAATATCCTTCTAATAGATTCAACCATCTATCTACGGCATCTGCGTCTATTTGACCCTCAAATATGGGAATGTCAAAATTTACTTGTACCTTAAAAGGAGTCGCACCTCCAGAGTGGCTGTTGGATGCAGATGCGCTGCTGGTGGGCAGTCGCTGAAGGATCTGAGCAAAGTTGTCCATCATCGTGTTCTTTTGTTTTTCGAGGGCCTCCTCGAGCAATATTTTGATAGGATCTCCTACTCCCTCATCTTTCTTTTCGTCCCCCATGGGCGTCCGTCGAGGTTTACGAGGCTGATCTTGCAAAGGTTCCACCAGATCAAGCCCTAGCTCCTTATACCCCGACCTCGTTGGGGACATGCAAAGAAGGATCGAGAAAAAGCATACCTCTCTGATACCACTGATCCGGATTTATGCAGGAACGCAACAGAATAAACACATAACTATAAATACAGAGATGCAGCGGAAATAACACTTCATTTCATTAATATCAAATAACAGAAAGATGCTTACAGACATAATGGAAATAAAATAGCTAGGGTGCTGGTAGCGAATCTCTGAGAAGAGATGTGGTGGCTACAGACCTCTGAACTGCTTTACAATGAGGCGCGAGGGCCTATTTATTATTGAGAAACAATGGAGAACCCCAAACATCCCAAAAACCTAACCCTAGGAGATGAAGCGCCAAAACTATGGGCCCCGTTTGGGTAAATTGGTGTTTCAACTTCCCAGGGACGTAACTTTGGCATACTATCTCCGTTTGACGCATATGATACATCATTAGAAAGCTCTATCCGAGGACTACAGCTGTCGGGACGAATTTTATCAGAAAATTCGCTGGCGCTTTCATACCCAAAAACGTCGTTTAGGGCCTCAAAACGGCTCCGGAAGTTCAGGACCCGAAAAACTGCTAAAAATAGTAAGTTATGCCGAAACTGAAAAACTGAAAGAGACAATGGTGGGGGGCCAAGTGGAATAGGTGGGTGGCCACCAATATCCACCTGGATCACATATGGAGGGTAATTATTTCTCATGTACTCAGACATTATTATATTTAGCCTTGGCCCATGTTTTTCAAGATGCATTATGCATGTGGGATTCATTATATTATTTTTTTGCTCATTGATGCCAGCATGTCATGTATCATGTATTCAAAATTTTGTAGCTCAATCCCATATTGTTGGGCTCGCCATTATTATTTGTACTTAGTCATCTTGGCGGGTATGGGTATGCCTCCCCCGCCTAATTGAGAACAGGTACTCCAACATAAAAGGAGACTTATATCACTTAGTAGGAATTTCCCCCTCAGTAATTTTCATCTCTTGCTTCGCTTCATTGATGTCTTTCTCTCTCTGACTCCCCTTTGATCTTAGTGATTTTGTTCTTACAACGTACTTCGGTCGTACATTTTTCTCCTAATGCTCATATGTTGGGGGGCAATATGTTATCACCAAAAACTGATCATATAGCCATTCCTAACTAGATGGATCAAAGTACATCATGTATGACCAATTTTACCATAGTAAAATTGCTTTCACTATAAGAAATAATTTAAAACCATATTTTATTAAGTTATTTCTGGTTAAAACAAGAAACCCCATGAGGAATAATTAAATAAATCATTATTTATTTGATTGTCCTCTAGGAATAATTAATTAAACCATTGTTTAACTAATATTCTTGGTCATGTTTAACCCATTTATGAGAAATAATTAGATAAATTATTAATTGTCTTATTTTTCTCTAGGAATAATTAATTAAGTCATTATTTAGTTATTATTCCTTGTTAAATTTGACTAAATCACCGAGGAATAATTAAACAAATCATTATTTTTTATTATTATTTAACCATATTCTTGGAATGATAAATAAATCCTTTGTTTGTTTATTATTTCTAAATAAAGGTATTTATCCAATTTAACTACCTTTTCCCTCCAAAAATATAATAAAATATGCCACAAGCGGTTATATCTAGATTTTGGTTAATAATATTTTATTATTCTCTGTTAGCCACCCATAAAAATTTTTATCGCAAAAGGTGGCTAAAACTTTTTGGAGCCTTCAAGGAAAAAATTTTATTGCTTAAAAGTGTTGGCTCTTGAAGACTCTTGAAGGCCTCATGCCTCTGTCCAAATCTTCACTATTGTTCCCTCTTTTATATACTCGGAATTTCTGCTGATTTCATGAGAAAAGACTGATGCAAAAATCATCATTTTTCCCCCTCCTCCACTCAAAAATAAAATTCATTCTCTCCCCTTTTTCTCCATAAAATTCCTCTATTTTTCATGATTTCCCTTCTCCCATTCGTGAAAATCCTCTTTAAATAGTTTAAAACTCATTTTTAAACTATACCGAAACCCCCAAATCCATTGAAAACTCTGAAAATTTTCATAAAAAACATGTTTTTACTACTAAGGACTTAAGCCCCCTTGGGCTAAGTCTTAAACCAGTTCCCCCACATGCCCGCACCCTAGAACCAGGTGCTAGAGCCTTTTAGCGCTTATCAAATCGGAAAGGTTAATGAAGACCCAAAGCGCAATCGCATCGGAGAAATCCACAATGGGTTGATTGAAAGACCGCATCAAAAATTCTGATGCGATTGGGTCACATATATGTAAACCATGCCCCCTCCACTTTTCATCCCATATAACCTATGCCTGGGACCAAGAGTTTAAGTCCCGAGGTGCCAATCGCATCGCAAAATTCCAATGGGTAGATTGAAAAGACCGAGCCCGAGGCTCCGATTGCGATTGGCCCTTTGTTATATACGCCCCGGGCATATTGTATTTCACAAAGACAAAAGGCCCCACAGTCGGGCGCTTAACCATGTTATATATATTTTCCACCCTGACCCACCAAAACTTTGTTTTATATTAAAACTTTGGGTTTTTCATGCATTATAAAGGGTTTCCGTCGGTTCGCTTTAAAATAAATCCCCGTCATTGATCATAAGTCGATCAAACGGCCCGCACAACATCGCATCGCAAGTTTCATTAATTGCATTTATTCCCCCTTCCGATTAAGTACCCCTGACTGATCCTTAGTCGTTGATCTTCTCCCCGCTTTCCTCAGATCCGACGACCCTCATTTGCTCCGATTGAAAACTTTCCCCCACCTTTGAACCCCTCCGATTCACTCTCTGCCATCGATTTGATCTGCAGATCGACGGTCAGCACTTAATCGCATCAGCCCTCCCGATTGCGCAATCGCATTGATGATTTTCGTTACACCCTCTCTTTTTCCCCCTCCGATTGCAATCCTCCGATTGGATCTGGACCATCCACGTGCCCAAATCAGACGGCCCAAATCCTTCATCATGGTTTCATCACCCTCTGCCTTCCACCAAAGGGTTTTCAATGCGAATCTCCACCGTTGATCTCGTCGGGTGAATTTCATCCAACCACCATGCCCCTCCCCTCACCCTCTACAACAGTAAAACCCAAAAACGCAGGATTTTATAATATGTTTGTGAATTTTTGCAGATGATTAATGGTTTATCCATTATAATTAAAGAAAGGCTGAAGGCCGGGAAAGACGTTTCCCGTGCCTTTGAATCATCAAAGGAGACCATTCCTGGGGTTCGCTTTCCACGTTTCGTCAATGATTCATGGGCATTGATGCCTTAAGAGCCCTGTGTGACCTGCATATCAACAAGACACTGTGATTTTAAGTCACAATTAAAGGAGTATCAGTGTCAAAGATAGAACACGACAGAACAAAAGGATTGAAGATAATTTGGGGATTACAGCTAAGAATGATTATCAAAAGCCTAATCCTCATAATTAAAACACAGTTAAAGAAACATCATAAGTGTTTAACAGATAGAAAGGCCTCCACCGCCACATCTGAGGCAAATTTTTTCCTCTCTGCCACCACAGTGCCACCTGTAGCCACCAACATCCAAACGATGGTTGAAGTTATTGATTAAACGAATATATTTGCCTCAGCGCAGCCAGAGAGTTAATTCTACAAGAGAATTTAATGCACAAAATATCAGTAGAGTTACTTTAATATAAAACATAGCCTCAAAGGTCAACAAAAGCTCCCACCGAGCTTAATTCATAAATGTAAATCAATTAATATAGTAACACACTCGTAAAATTCTCCATCGAGCCCCTCTAAGGCCCAGAAGTCATTAATCTATATTAATTGTCCCGAGAGATCTTTTATCAGATCTCACCTCCTCATTCTTCTATAAATTAGAAGATGAGAAATTGTTGGTTGCAGAACTTTGAAATACATTTGAGCTTAAAACTTCTGATTGTAAATAGTGTTCGCTGGCTCTTGGAGCTCTGTTTGTGATAGATAAGTTAGTCTGGAAGTGTAGATGATTGGTTAACTAAAGCATTGGACCTAAAGCTGTAACTGATTTGGAGCATCAATACAAGCTGATTTATGGGATCCTGGTCTATGTCAACGGTGATGTTATTTCATATCGTAAATTGTTGTTTTGTTTTTGTTTTCACTGTGTTTCATCTTCTCTTATAAATAAAAACATGAATAGAGTTAGGACCTACTATATATCAGCAACCTTCTATGACTGAAAATATTTATTTATATGTTTTCTTCCAATCTGTGTTATTTGGGAATGATTCAATTCAGTTTAAGCAGAGGAATGTTGGCGTTCCCTCGTCTTATTGTCTTAGATGAATTTTATTCTTAAATGTTATGTTCAGTATATTTTAAGTAGAGATGAACTAAGGAATATATGGTGTGCCCTGGTCCTAGTTTTATCCCCAAAGACTGTCTGAATGTTTCCCTTGGAATGTGTTGAAAGCTGGCTAGTTTAGAAGTACTTACCAGATCTTAGACCATTCTTTGTTATCATTTGTGTTTCCTCTGTTTTTAAATGTTTTCTATTGAAAGTGTATCAAAGGCTAGCTAGTTTAAAAGTACTTACCAGATCTTAGGCTGTTCTTTGTTCTGCATTTGTTTAATTACCCTTCTTGTTGTAACATTTCATTCCATAAATCAAACTTCAAATAGATCCTTAGACATAGATGACTTGCCCCATGGACCACTCTTGCCTCTTGTTATTCCAATTAAATCCTATTATGAATCCATAGCCCAATGGACTAAAACCTGCAATTATCTATCTTTTGGCTGAAGCTTACTCTGATTGCTTGCAACTTCACACCTTCGAAACTCTTTTCATTTAGGAATTTCCACCTCAAACAATAATCATGCTCAACCATCCAAAAACAAAACAAACCCTCGGCCTTCATAACTAGCCTAATATCATTACCCCAAACTTTAAAGACAAATCCATCTTTGCACTTATTGGAGAGATCCCTCTCCAGATTCAGGAGGGCTAGATCCTGGAATCCCAAAGTGGTTGAAAAAATTTTGTTTCTGTGGTTGGACTTTGCCAATCTTGCTAATTATAGATTCCTAACATTTCTGGCGACTCCGCTGGGGAATATTTTTGAGTTCATAGTTGCTTGGCCAGCTTTTATAGACTCTTTAGCTTTCCATACAACCACAGAAACTCAGAAAAACCCAAAAATATTTCAGATTTCTATCTAATAAACATGTTGGTGGACCATAAAACATTTTACCTCTGAAAAGTGCTAAAAACTTCCACTTGGCGACTCCACAATCCTAAACAGACCTTAAGACTCCACTGGGAAGAACCCTTATCATTGTAATATCATTCAAACTCAGTTAGAGGACTGTAGGATTAAAATTTGTGTAAAAGGATTAGTTGACCTTTTAAATACTATCATACTTGGTTGAACTTTTCTTGTTTATTTGGGTCTGAAAAACACAACATAGTGGCTCCTAGAAAAATTCACACTAGAGCCTATCCTGACCCTGACCCACCTGAGATAGTTGATAACCCAGAAAGTATTCTTAGGAAGTCTTCTAGGATTAAATTATCAACTGTTTTCAGATCACCCTTGAGAGCTAATTCAGTTCTTGAAAATCTTGCAGCTCCATAAGAAACATATGGTGGTGGAACCATAAAACATTTTACCTCCTTACGAGCTAAAAATTTTCCATCTGGCGACTCCACACTCTGAAACTCCTAGAAGACCAAATGACTCCACTGGTAGAAGACCCTGAACTGATTGACCAGACACAGTGACCTCTTTCTTGATTTACAAACATGATTCCAAGAATACAACGAAGATATGCCCCAATGAGTAGAGATCATATCCCTGGGTTTCCACATAAGATGCCCTAGGTGAATTGGGATGACGACCTACCTGTTTTTCAAGGTGAAAAGTTTGATGACCCTTTATTACATCTAATAAAATTTCACATACATGTATGGAGGTTGAAATTTGAATGGCATGAAGACTGCCTAATGAAAATGTTCTTGTTAACATTAGAAGGAAAAGCTAGGGATTGGTATGAATGCTTAAGATCTAGTAGTTTGTTTTCTTTAAGAGACCTTGAATATGTGTTCTATGAAAACTATAAAGAAAACACTACATCATTATCATTGGGTGCAATATATTATGATCCATCGCAAAACATCACCCAATACATTATATATAATGAGGAAGCTTTGGAAGAGATGCATCCTGAAGATCTTTTAACAACCATTCATGAGTTTAATATCCTATTGAAAAATTTTAAGAACATAGATGAATTAGTTGAGGAAGAGATGGTCCAAGAAATAAAGAAAATTCCTCAAGATATCCCTGAAAACTCAAATATTGATTCATCATCCCTTATAGCTGAGGCTCAAGAAGACATCTAGCCTCAAAATCAGTCTTCGAAAGAGACAGAGAACTGTTGTGCTCCTGTTCAAAGGAACATAGAAAAATCTTCCCCTTTGACAGAAAAAGAGATAGATCAGACTATTAATAAACAACCAGTCTCTAAAACTTTCTTCAAAACAAGCACTCTTGCCCATTCACATAGAGAACTTTGTTGTACAGATTTAAAAATTTCTTTTGTAGATCAAAATAAAGAAGGACCTGATGATAACTCAGTATGTTTGATTGGAAATATTACTTATATTTGTGATTCTCCTAACTTTGATCTATCTAGTGATGATGCTTCCCAAACAAATATTAATTTTGTAGGATCATCATTAGCAGGTTTATGGGAGGAAGATCAGTTCCTTCAAAGAAGTAATGAGCCAGTGCAGACTATTTATGACACTGATGATGATGATTTCCAAGCAGAAAATAATCATGCAGGGAAAATAGCATTTGATTGGTGTTATGATTTTCACCATCGTCAGCTTGAAAGCCGCAATCATCCATTTCGATCCATCATAAATGGCTGTCACATAATTGGGGATCAACAACCTTTTAACTCAGAAGGTGAAGAGAAGAGCAATGAAGAAATTTTTGAGCAAGAGGCCATCTTTGAATACACCCCTGCTCGAGAATATAATAAACTCTTCACGCAGTTCAGCCCACTGAATCCAAGCATACCAGGGCTACAAGAGGACAACACTGCCAAATATGATGAGTCCTCCAGTTCAGATGATGATGAAGAAGAGGGAGAGAAAAAAATAGAAGATTGTCCTACTAAGGATATACCATCTTCTCAAGAAGAATATTCTTCCTTTATTGTTAAGAATGATGCAGCTTCCAAGCAACTTTCTGAAGATATGCTCTTCAAAGCTGAAGTCTTGGAAGCAGACAATCTACCAGACATGGAGGGCCAAAAAGAAGAGAATCTTCATCTTTACTTTGTTGATCCTATGGAAGAGTGTGTGGAAATCCAAACTGGCTCAAATTATCAAGCAGTGATCCTTTGCAAGAGCCAGAGACATGAAAATTTGTCACCTTCCATGATAGCCTTAGTTTTGAAGAGTAATCTTCAAAATTTGCTATGGATACCTCTGACAAGTAGCCAGAGTTTCTGCTTCCTTTTGACATTAGCTAGCTGCATTGGCATTTTTGTATCATATGATAATGTAAATACTCCAAGTTAGAATAGGTTAGATAAGAATGTCAATAAAGATCAACCTTTGAGCATTTAGTTATGTGTTATTTTCTTTTTTTTAGTAAATCAAAAATACAAAAACAATGAAAAAGACAAAAGAGGGCAGAAATGAAAACAAGAAAGGTATAGCCCCATGCCAAAAAAGAGAAATAAAGTCTGAAAGTGTGCAAGCTTAAATGCCACTCCTACAAAACACACTTCTAGTTAGTCAAACAACCTAATCTTGACTAATTAGCTTTTAAGTTTACTGCTGATAGGATAGTGAATTCGATTTTCCAAACTATTTAATCTTGGCTTATCAGTAGGAAGATTAGGATAGAAATTAAAGGTTCAAACATGATCAAAATCTGAACCTAAGTTTCCAAAAAGAGATGACTCGAATCTGTTTTATTTTTTGAGTCAAAAAAGATCTAAATCTGGTTCTAATTAGCTCAAAATCTAAACCAGAGAACAAAGAAGGAACAACTCAAACAAAAGTAAAAATAGAGCTGTAAAGAAAAGAGAAGGCCATGATGAGAAACTTTCAGATCTTAAAGCCTTCCATTTTGATTTAATTTTTTCTGAGATAATGTCTATGAGCAGCTTGTTTTTTATGCCATAGATCAGCATCAAGTTAGACTGTTCAATCCTGACTTGAATTCTTTTGAATTTCTGTTGTAGAATTTAGAGAATAAAGTCTGTTGGACAGTTTAATCCCAACATACAGTAGATTAGGTAGAGAATCATATGGGCTCAACTTCTTAATCTGAGTCCATGGAGAAATAAGAAGTAGAAATCGATTAGTCTTCCTGCTTTCAGAAGAATAAAATGTTGTGAAAGAGTTTTCCAATCCAAGTGCACTCTGATGAAGAAAAAATGTTAGATTAGTAGGATTGGGTAGGTAGAAAGCTTGTATTGATGAAGATCCATTGTTTTTATGATTGCTAATATGTTTTCAAAGTAAGATCATCCCAGCAAAGGAAAAGAAGCCCAATGGATGAGGCACAGGTCATCCTCCCAGAGAACACAATGGATGTGGCACAAGTCGGCCTCCCAGAGAATGCAAGTCTGAAATTCTTGATGCTTTCAAGAAGGCACCATCCCCAAGTGGATCCACTGTTAGCCACCTATAAAATTTGTTATAGCAAAAGGTGGCTAAAACTTTTTGGAGCCTTCAAGGAACAAATTTTATTGCTAAAATTTTTTGGCTCTTGAAGACTCTTGAAGGCCTCATGCCTTTGTCCAAATCTTCACTGTTGTTCCCTCTTTTATATACTCGGAATTTATGCTGATTTCATGAGAAAAGACTGATGCAAAAATCATCATTTTCCCCCTCCTCCACTCAAAACTAACCTTCATTTGCTCCCCTTTTTCTCCATAAAATTCCTCTATTTTTCATGATTTCCCTTCTCCCATTCGTGAAAATCCTCTTTACATAGTTTAAAAATCATTTTTAAACTATACCAAAACCCCCAAATCCATTGAAAACATCGAAAATTTTCATAAAAAACAAGTTTTTACTACTAAGGACTTAAGCCCCCTTGGGCTAAGTCTTAAACTAGCTCCCCCACATGCCCACACCCTAGAACTAGGTGCTAGAGCCTTTTAGCACTTATCGCATTGGAAAGGTTAATGAAGACCCGAAGCGCAATCGCATCAGAGAAATCCACAATGGTTTGATTGAAAGACTGCATCAAAACTTCTGATGCGATTGAGTCACATATATGTAAAACACGCCCCCTCCACTTTCCATCCCATATAACCTACGCCTGGGACCAAGAGTTTAAGTCCCGAGGCGCCAATCGCATCGCAAAATTGTTAGAAAATTATATATTATGGAGCAATGCAACACATAAAATATGCGTAAAATACAAGCACACAAAACACATAAAACCAGAGAGACACAAATATACGTGGTTCACCCAATTTGGGCTACGTCCACCCCAAATAGCCAGTCCTTCCTTTCTATTATCCAACAAAAATGAAGAGACAAAACCTACTGCAAATCCGTTGTAATATCCTATGTTCTCTCTCACAGTCTCCCTCTATGTTTCTCACTCTAAGAATAAACACATAATACACAGCCACAATAAAATGCCCTCATATATACAAGGGGGTTGCCTTCTAGGGCAAAAAACCCTAATCTAAACATAACTTCTACCTTCAGATCATTTACCTAATGAACGACCCAGATTGACTAGAAATAACTATACTTTTACAAGGCAATTTTACATCTGTTTTTAGCTTCGGAGGCGCTACCCCCGAACCCCCGCCAAGGGGGGGGCTCTGAAAAGCGCTGTCGCCCCCCCCTGAACCCCCCACGGCAGCAATTAATTACAGGCGGCGTTGCCGCCCCTTTTAAGGTACAGGGGTCCAATGCTGTGATACAAAGTAAACAAGATAATTAGGCTCCACACCCAACAAAAATTCCAATGGGTAGATTGAAAAGACCGAGCCCGAGGCTCCAATTGCAATTGGCCCTTTGTTATATACGCCCTAGGCATATTGTATTTCACAAAGACCAAAGGCTCCACAGTCGAGCGCCTAACCATGTTATATATATTTTCCGCCCCAACCCACCAAAATTTTTTTATATATTAAAACTTTGGGTTTTTCATGCATTATAAAGGGTTTCTGCCAGTATGCTTTAAAATCAATCCCCGTTGTTGATCGTAAGTCGATCAAACAGCCTGCACAACATCGCTTCGCAATTTTCATTCAGTGCATTTTTTCCCCCTTCCGATTAACTACCCCTGACCGATCCTCAGCCATTGATCTTCTCCCCACTTTCCTCAGATCCGACGACCCTCATTTGCTCCGATTGTGAACTTTCCCCCACCTTTGAACCCCTCCAATTAACTCTTCGCTGTCGATCTGATCTGCAGATCGATAGTTAGCACTTAATCGCATCGGTGCTCCCGATCGTGCAATCGCATCGGCGATTTTCGTTACGCCCTCTCTTTTTCCCCCTCCGATTGCGATCCTCCGATTGGATATGGAGTGTCCACGTGTCCAGATCGGATGGCCCAGATCCTTCCTCATGGTTTCATCGCCCTCTGCCTTCCACCAAAGGGTTTTCAATGTGAATCTCCACCGTTGATCTCATCGGGTGAATTTCATCCAACCGCCACGCTCCTCCCCTCACCCTCTACAGCAGTAAAACCTAAAAACACAGGATTTTATAATATGTTTGTGTATTTTTCCAGATTATTAGTGGTTTATCCATTATAATTAAAGAAATGCCGAAAGCCAGGAAAGACGTTTCCCGTGCCTTTGAATCATCAAAGGAGACCATTCGCGGGGTTCGCTTTCCACGTTTCGTCAATGATTCATGGGCATTGATGCCTTAAGAGTCCTGCGCAGCCTGCATATCAACAAGACACTATGATTTTAAATCACAATTAAAGGAGTATCAGTGTTTAAGACAGAACACAACAGAACAGAAGGATTGAAGATAATTTGGGGATTACGGCTAAGAATGATTATCAAAAGCCTAATCCCCAGAATTAAAACACAGTTAAAGAAACATCATAAGTGTTTAAAAGATAGAAAGGCCTCCACCGCCACATCTGAGGCAAATTGTTTCCTCTCAGCTACCATAGTGCCACCTGTAGCCACCAACATCCAAACGGTGGCCGATGTTATTGATTAAACGAATATATTTGCCTCAGCGCAGCCAGAGAGTTAATTCTACAAGATAATTTAATGCACAAAATATCAGTAGAGTTACTTTAATATAAAACATAGCCTCAAAGGTCAACAAAAGCTCCCACCGAGCTTAATTCATAAATGTAAATCAATTAATATAGTAACACACCTGTAAAATTCTCCATCGAGCCCCTCTAAGGCCCAGAAGTCATTAATCTGTATTAATTGTCCCGAGAGATCTTTTATTAGATCTCACCTCCTCATTCTTCTATAAATACTGCTGTAGAAGATGAGAAATTGTTGGTTGAAAAACTTTGAAATACATTTGAGCTTAAAACTTCTAATTGTAAATAGTGTTCACTGGCTCTTGGAGCTCTGCTTGTGATAGATAAGTTAGTCTGGAAGTGTAGATGATTGCTAAACTAAAGCATTGGACTTAAAGTTGTAACTAGTTTGGAGCATCAATACAAGCTGATTTATGGGATCCTAGTCTATGTCAACGGTGATGTTATTTCGTATCATAAATTGTTGTTTTGTTTCTATTTTCAATGTGTTTCATCTTCTATTATAAATAAAAAAATGCATAGAGTTAGGACCTACTGTATATCAGTAACCTTCTCTGACTGAAAATATTTATTTATATGTTTTCTTCCAATCTGTGTTATCTGGGAATGATTCAATTCAGTTTAAGCATAGGAATGCTGGCATTCCCTCGTATTATTGTCTTAGGTGAATTTTATTCTTAAATGTTATGTTTAGTATATGTTAAGTAGATATGAACTAAGGAATATATGGTGTGCCCTGGTCCTAGTTTTATCCCCAAAGATTGTCTGAATGTTTCCCTTGGAATGTGTTGAAAGCTGGCTAGTTTAGAAGTACTTACCAGATCTTAGACCATTCTTTGTTATCATTTGTGTTTCCTCTATTTTTAAATGTTTTCTATTGAAAGTGTATCAAAGGCTGGCTAGTTTAAAATTACTTACCAGATCCTAGTTTACGTTTATTTCTTTCTTTAGTGTATGTCAAAAGTTGGCTAGTTTAAAAGTACTTACCAGATCTTAGGCTGCTCTTTGTTCTGCATCTGTTTAATTCCCCTTCATGTTGTACCATTTCATTCCATAAATCAAAATTCAAAGAGATCATTAGACATAGATGAATTTCCCCATGGACCACTCTTGCCTTTTGTTGTTCCAATTAAATCCTACTATGACTCCATAGCCCAATGGACTAAAACATACAATTATCTATCTTTTGACCAAAGCTTACTCTGATTTCTTGCAAATTCACACCTTCGAAACTATTTGCATTTAGGACTTTCCACCTCAAACAGTAATCATGCTCAACCATCCAAAAACAAAACAAACCCTCGACCTTCATAACTAGCCTAATATCATTACCCCAAACTTCAAATACAAATCCATCTTTGCACTTATTGGAGAGATCCCTCTTCGGATTTAGGAGGGCTAGATCTTAGAATCCCAAAGTGGTTGAAACAATGTTGTTTCTGTGATTGGACTTTGCCAATCTTGCTAATTACAGATTCCTAACATTCTCCATTATCGAGGATAACTCAATATTTTGTTATAAATATGAAGGTTTTCCATTCATTCATGAATTTGATCATTCTCATTGTCGTTATCATTTTATTTTTCCATTTTATCTCCCACTTGATTTCATTACATATTTGGGTTTTCTACATCATTGAGAGAGAGAGACTTGTAAAGTTGAAGCATTGAGGACAATCAAGAACCCATCCCATTGAGGGAGACTGGTAACATTTACTTGTTTCCTTCAAGAGGTGTTACATAATATAAAATATCATTCTTTAAACTTGTCTTGTTTGTTGGTTATTTGGAGTTATTTTGCACAAGTTACTATTTCATTTTGTTGTTTAACTACTTTTACTGCATAGATCTAGGTTTTTGCAGGATTTGTTTTGACTGTCTATTGCAGATATAAAGTGTTTTACATCCATTTTTGTTTTGGGGGATATATGTCATCCATAGCTTAAGTAAGGTGTTGTTGGTACACTTTTCAAAATATTTTACACTAACACATCTGGTAGAAAATGCAGATAAAAGGGAAATCACGAGAAGTGTATAGGAATGGTTTCATTTTTTAAACAATATTGAAACATGGGAAACTATGCTTGAGAACCCTTGAAGATGGTTTCATTCTTACACAATCTTGACACATGAGGAAAAACTATGCTTGGAATAAGTTTGCATTCCCCCAACATAATGATTCAATTCGAGGTATATGACTGATAGGATACTGCTGAATAGGCTTCAAATAACACATGAACCCACGACATGGACACAACCATCTAAATATAAAGGATTATATGTACGGATCCACGACATGGTCCCAGCCATCCATATAGAAAATATAATGTGTACAATCATTAATACCCTATGCATCCTTGATTCGAACAGATGTGATCTAGGGTATTTGTCTCTGTCTTGATCTGTCCAATGCACAAATCTAACCATGTGAATAGAAGTGTTGATTTTTAACATGGTATAAACCACCAAATTACTGGTCAATGAGGTAAAGTGTTAACAGGAACAAGACAAACCACCAATAATGAAGATGGCCCTAAAGATATGACCACACAATATACAAGCGCGAATAATGGATTTGAAGTTGAATTCTTGCAGAATTATTCGATCGAAGGCCAACGATGTGAACCTTTCATTGAACATGAATAAATCACCATGGAGGCATGCAATCTCCAAGGTACTGAAAGGGAGTTTCTAGATCAACTTCTCGAATAATGAGCTGATGTCAACAGGAATCGATCCATTGGCGGAGGGCCATAATATTTCCCACATCATCGAAACAAAACATAGGATTTCTTAAGGTAGATAGGATTGATTCAAGATTGTTGTAGAGAGGATCAAATAAGTATAAGAGGCTTGAATTTTGCAGATAAGACTTCTCTTGAACATATCGGTGACATGACTCTGGATGTTGGAAACATTTGACTCAAAATGGGATCAATGGTCATAGTGACAACAGGATATGATCGAATGAGAGCCAAATGGATTTCCCAAACCCATGAATGCAAGTGACGAAGAGAGGATAAACCAATCCCGACATGAGATGGAGATAAGTGTCATGTTCAAGAGCGACATGTTGTCGTCAATTTAAAATACAAGACATGCTTTACTTCCATTCCCCCCCCCACTATTTTTAGCGAGTACCTCTTTATTTTTTATAGCAAGCTTGAAGAGGATACCATATGCTTAGTGTATAAGTTCACCCTTCGGATCAATCCATCTAGAAAGTTTAACAAGCCCTAGGAAGGAGTAACTTGGTCTCTTCATGGTGAAAAGGCCTTCATTTTTTAAGTCTTACGAGTCTGACGGAGGGGTAACTCGGTATCTTTTTCATGTTTAGGGAGTTTGAAATAGAGATAGAAAAGAAAAATCCAAAGGGTCCCTTTTCTTAGATTCTCCCTCGAACTCGAAAAGTTAGAAAACAATATCTAAGAGAACCACTTAGTCATGGTTGAATAAGGTATTAATTTTTCATAATTATTCAACCTTAGCTAGAAAAAGGGGTAAATGTATACTAAGACGATGTCAATTCATTTACTTTAACGAGCTCAAAATGAAAAGTTCTCGATAATCTTTTCATATTTTGGGAATCTGAAAAGAGCTCAAAGAGGACTCCTCTAGGAGGAAATAGTGGTATAAAAGGTAGAAACTTGTTCCGATAATGATGGAACTGATCAAAACATGCAAAGGTCAAGAGGCTAGCTAACAAGACCACTCATCACAGTGGTTCCCTAGGCAAGGGTAAAACAACCAAGTGAGAGCGTATGAACAGACAATTAGATGGTGATGATGGAATGAGAAAACCAAGGCTCATCCGGTAGAAAAGGAAGATAAGATTGAAATCATGAGATGTGTATAGGAATGGTTTCATTTTTTACACAAGCTTGAAACATGGGAAACTATGCTTGAGAACCCTTGAAGATGGTTTCATTTTTACACAAGCTTGAAGCATAAAGAAAAAAATTTCTTGGAAGTTCGAGGAGCAAGGGTGGAGGTCAAATTCCAATGGCTTTCAAGCGTTTTGTGTTATAAATGGTAAGGCAACCATGAATAATAAAAAAAATGAATAAGGCGGGCTAAATGGTTTAAGTGTTTTTATGAATAAAAAGGTGGGTGCGGCAGTGAGAATAAGCGGGAAAAAGCAGAAATGGAGGGTGTAACAGTAGTGCGCAGATTGTGAAGACATAGATGGAGAATGAAGCAGGGAGGCACCATAGAGCTGATTTGGGGTTTTAAAAATAATTCCTACAATCAACCTGCTAACTTATGTGCAAAGAAATAGACAAATGCGTAAAAATACAGTGAAAAGGAAGACGGAAAATTGGTAATGCAACTCTAATTTTAATCTCAGAAATAGTGAACAGAAATCAATTTTTGGGTCTGTGGGAAGGTTCGCCCTCCTTGAGCTCTATTCACAGAGATGAGAAGGGGGTCTTCATCCACAAATTTTTTTGGTTTTTCTCCTCTATTCTATTACTCACAAGAAAATGAAACCTATAGAAGCACACTGAAAGAAAAACTAAATAAAAACTTGAAACATAAACGAAATTATCAGAAGCAGAATTAATGAAATGACAGAAAGCAAAGAATAAATACAACAAAGAGGCCGAGGCACATGGATTGGGCCTAATCCACAAACCTAACTCTCTTAAACTTAAATCAGTAAAATGAAATCAGTCTACTCATTTCATGAAAGAATAGCCTCATACATTTCTGAAAGTTTTATCACTGAGTAAAATAATAAAAATCTCAATAGCTTAGAACAAAGTTCCAACCCTTCCTAGCTATAGCTTTGCTCTATTTATTCTGCAGGGTAGCTACCAACAGCTCCATATAAAATAATGATTGATTACACTTGACTCCAAGTAAGCAAAGATTGAGTGCACTCCTATTTAAGTTGCTTGATTGCCTCTGGAATTTGAATTGTTGGAGAGAATCCTTAGAGATCCTTTGGCTACCTTTGGAATTCGAATTGTTGGAGAGAATATCTGGGATCCTTTGGTTTCCTTTGAGAGTTAAGGAGGGTGGAAAATCCTCCTATAATTTCTCCTTGATGTCTCTTGCAAGTATTTATGATAAAATCCTTATAAAAATGCCAATAATTCATGATTTTCTGCACTCAACCTCATATAAGGCACTTAGAGTATGTCAGCCTTAATCACCACCTATTCTAGCATCATAAAACCAAATAATAATAAAAATGCAAGAAAAATAGATCTAAGAAGGAAAAAAGATGACCATTAACCCCTCCAAATATTTCTAATGATGTAGCTCATCATCACACCCCTACTAAATGGTTGCTCATCCTTTGAGCAACTAATCCTCCTCCTGCATTTCCTTCAAGGCTTTGACATCTCCCCTAACTTCATGAGGAATAAGTGTGGGAGTTTCTCCAAGGGGGTATCAACCATTATTATTTTCTGCATTCTCCTATTATCTATCTTGTGTATCTGTGTACTTTTCATCATTCAACCCCAGCAACAAAAGTGGGCTGAGCTTTAGTCCCAACCATTGGATATTTTTGGCCTAAATGGCCCTCTTGTATAATGGCGCCCTTTCTAATGCACCCCTCAATATTTTTGTAGTATGGTACTCCCTGTTCTTGAGGTTGTGAGGGAGGTTGTTCCATATCCTCTAGCTAGCCATAATGCACTCATATTCTATATGCCTAAAAACATAATCAAAGTGGCCTATTACCTGTGTTTGAGTTTGAAGGTAGCTTTCAACTAGTGTCGGGTCCCTTTCAATCTCTTGATGGTTAAGGATGACTCCTCTTAGACTGAACAATTCTGGTTTGATATATAAGGGTTCTCTGTTTCTTCTTCCAATGACCCTCCTATATCTTTTTCTCTAGTGTCCTCATTCATCATCCAAGATGCTAGAGCCATTAACTGCATATCCCCCATTATGGAATTGGGGTCCCAAGTATCCAGATTTGTCAGCACAAGGTTACGCACATAAAACTCTTCCATTTTTTTCTGATAAGCCATGTTAGCTTTCTTGTAGAAATCCATGAATTTCCTACAATCTTGGAAAGGTAGTGATCCATGGGAGGCTAGAGTTTTGATTTGAAATAGGAGCCATTTCCCCTTGAGGTACACAACATATGAGTCAAAAGGGAATCTGCGTTGAAGGGATTCTATGCATAAGTCTGCCATGGTGGGTACTTACTACCCTTTTTGTTGCAATTTCTCCTTTAGTGCTACATTCTCTACATGTGCCTTCTGTAGCTTCTCCTTCAGAACTATTTCTTCGATTCTTTCCTCCTCCCTTGGTGATTCTTCAATGATAATTGGGCTCATGGGAGGAGTTTCTGGCTCTCTCTAACTTATCCTATGACTCTTATAAGCTCTGAAATACATAGAGGTCTACTTTTTTCTCTTTGCGCTTAGAGGAGCTAAGGTGGCAACTACCTCTTTGTCTTGAGGGGATGTGGTGATGTGTTGTGAGTCTGCTTATTGCTCACTTTCTACTACCTCTATGACTTCTATTGCCATCTCTTCCATTTTTCCTTGGCCCTTTGTCTCTTCCTCTTCTTCTTTTGGTTCTTCATGTTCCTCTTCTAGTTCTTCTTCTTTTGGTTCCTTTTCTTCTTCTAGTTCTTCTTCCTCTGTTGGTTCTTCTTCTTCTTCTGGTTCCTCTTCTTCTTCTCTAAGGCTAGAAGTGCAATTATTCCTTTTTTTGGTTGGTTTCTATAAAAGCTTCCCTACTCATATTTACGAAAGAGGACCAGGCCATGGGTAGGGTGATGTTGTTCTGTTGTTGTTGTTGCATGTTGTCCCAAAATACGCAGTTGAAGCTCACTGTTGCTGTGCTGCAAGCCTTTTTTGGTATCTCTCCTTTTAAAAATTTTCAATTTACTGGTTTGGATGAGACATGCCCTCTTTATTATTAGACTGCACAATTTTTTTTTTTTTTGAAGCACTTATGTAATGCAGCTCAACTCCAATTTCTATTGTAGAAAGTTGGACCCTCTTCTTGTTAATTGGTTGATACTATGTGTCTCCTCCTCTCGTCCTCCTCCACTCCAAATGATTTAATTTTTTTTGCTGGCCCAGGTTGCGTGTACTTCTAGTTTTTTCAGTCATACTTCATGGTGGTGGCCAAGTTAACTGGCCACCTTTCTACCTCTTAAACTCTTAGTCTAAAAATTTGATTATTTCTGGCCATTATGAATGCATAGTGAGGGGTGAGGGGCTATACCTGAGCTTACCAGTTGTTGTCAATGCATTTGCAGGAGCTAGAATTTGGAGACAAGCCTCTTATATGTTTTGTTCTTCCTTATTTTCCTGTTTTCTGAGTGAGAAACTTGCTAATGACAAACTCTCTGAGTGAGATGTTGATCTTTCTTTTTGTTTCTTCTCATTGTATATGTTGTGTGGGGGTGCTCCAGATGCCATGGGTGGCACTCTTGTATTTCCTGGGGTCTGCTCTATCAACTCCTCTCTTTGTTTTTTCTTGTTGTTCATGAACATATTTTTGCTCTGTAGGAATTCCCTAATGTCTATAGCAGTCCATGTTTTTCTTTCCTTGCTACATTGTGCTGAGGAATGGAGGAATGTGGTGTATGGATGTGATGGAGGAAGTTATGAAAATGAATGGAGTGAATGATGAGATGGATGGTAAAATAGAAGAAGGTAAAAGAAGATAAATGCTTCCATGTGTTTCCAGAAGTCATTAATAACCTACAAAACAAAAAACATGGAAAACACAAATACGCAGATGTATTTTTTATTTTATTTTTTTTTTGAAAGAAAGTGGGTTGTCTCCATGGAGGTTTTCAACCCACAAACTTTCCATGGGTGCCTCAGAGAGGTTTTAACCCATGGATCTTTATTATTTTTTTGTTATTTTTTTTTCTTTTTTTTGAGAGCAAGTGAGCTGCCTCCATCGAGGTTTTCAACCCACAAGCTTGCCTTGGGTGCCTCAGAGAGGTTTTCACCCATGTATATTTATTTTTTTCTATTTTTTTTAAGGAGGTGTGGGAAACTATGGATTTTCCCATCACATACACCTCTCTACTTATTTAATTTATGAACTATGCACTTGATAAAGGCTTCTTGTAAATTTTAAGTCTATGACCATTGACAAGCAACGAAATTCCTTCCTCATCTATGGTTATGATTTGAACTGCACCATTATCAAAAAAAATTCCACTATGTAGGGTCCCAACCGTATTGTCATCAGCTTTCCTTTGAAATATTTAAACCTTGAATCATACAACAAAGCCCAATCTCCTTCTTGGAAGGTCTTTTATTTGATGTTCTTGTCATGCCAGACTTTCCTATGCAGCTGAACTACCTCTGTGTGAACAAGTGCTTACATTTTGAACTCATCTAATCCATTTAGTTGCAGCGACCTCTCTTTTTGGGAATTTGATAGATCTAGATTTAATTCAATTTCCATTCTTAAAGTATTGAATTCAAACTAAACTGAAAGTAGAGCCTTCTTACCATAGACTAGTTCATAAGGAGTGAATCTTGTTGTTGTCTTCCAAGTAGTATTGTAGGCCCAAGTAGCTTCTACCAATATGTTTGCCCAATATTTTCTACTACCACTCACAACCTTGGTGAGGATTCTCTCTAAATCTTTGTTAGTTACTTATACTTGACCATTCACCTAGGGGTGATAGGTAGTAGAAGTTATATGCTTAATATTGTACTTCCTCAAAATTCTCAATGAGGTGAGAGGTGAATTGTGCTCCCTGATAAGTGAATATATCTCTGGGGTACCCAAACTTGTAAAACACATTCTCCCTCAGAAATTATGCTTCTTTCTTTTCAGTTTCTACCTTCACTTCTTTTGTTTCAACTCACTTTGTTAGGTAATCAGTGCAAACTATGATATATGTCTTTTTTTCCGAATGGTGGATCGATAGGTCCAACAAATTCCATGCCCCACTTGTAAAATGGCTCAAGAGACACTCGAGGGTGTAAAGTCATTTCATCCCTTTGTTTGGGTTTCCCCATCATTTGCCACTAGTCACACCTACTAGTGTATCTTCTAGAATCTTGGTGAAGGGTAGGCTAATAGTATCCTGCCTGCAAAACTTTATAATCAGTTCTGTTTTCAAAAAAATGGCCTCCACATGGGTTTTCATGACATGCAGAGAGGATATAAAAAAACTATTCCTCCCTCACACATATCCTTAGGATTTTATTAAGGCCTAGCTTGGAAAGGTTTCCCCCAATCCATGTGAAAGGGGCACTTTTTCTTATGATTCTTCTCCTCTCCCTGAATGAAAAATTAGGAGGGAGTCTCCCAACAACAAGTAGTTGACTATATCAGCAAACCATGGTGAGAGTGCTGACATAGCAAAGAGATGATCATCTGGCTGCTGGTCATCCACCATTCCTTCTTCACCTACAGGGAGAGCTAACCTGGACAAAAAATCCACAACAAAATTCTCCTTTCCATGTTTATCAACAATAGTCAAATCAAATTGCTACAAAAGTAACAACCATCTAATTATCCTAGCATTAACATCCAGTTTGATGATCATCTGGTTGTTGGTCATCACCATTACTTCTTCACCTATA
Source organism: Pinus albicaulis (assembly GCA_034641835.2). Classification (NCBI taxonomy): domain Eukaryota; kingdom Viridiplantae; phylum Streptophyta; class Pinopsida; order Pinales; family Pinaceae; genus Pinus; species Pinus albicaulis. The sequence goes on from CM076583.1 coordinate 579,601,842, forward strand.
GGGAGAGCTAACCTGGACAAAAAATATGCAACAAAATTCTCCTTTCTAGGTTTATCAACAATAGTCAAATCAAATTGTTGCAAAAGTAACAACCATCTAATTATCCTAACATTAACATCCAGTTTTCTCACTAAATACTTGATGGCTGCATGGTCAGTGTGGAACAAAGGTGTGATATCCAGTTACATAATGCCTGAATTTTTTCAAAGCATGGACAATGGATAACATCTCCTTCTCAGTAAAAGTATAATTCAGCTCGGCCTTGGACAAGTTCTTGCAGATGAAATAAATGGCATAAGGGATTTTGTCCTTAATTTTTCTAATGATTCCCCTACATCTTTGTCAGATGCATTAGTGTGGATGTGGAAAGGCAGAGTCCAATTTGGACCTTGGAGGATGGGGGCAGTAGTCAAATTTTCGTTAATGAGCTTGAAATCCTCTTAACAAGGACCCGACCAAATAAACTCAAAATATTTGACCAATAACCCAAATAATGGCAAAGCCATCTTGCTTAAATATTTGGTGAACCTTCTATAGTAACCAACTAATCCTAAGAAACTCCTGACATCTTTCTGCTTTTGAGGAGAAGGTACCCTTTTGATGATAGTGATTTTGTTCGAGTCTACTTATATTCCTTCTTGGGATATGGAGTGTCCTAATAAAACCCCTTCTTTCTTCAGGATTTCACACTTTTCTGGGCTCAAGGAGAGATGCATCTCAATGTACCTTCTTAGTACTTTACCCAAATTGGAGAGAGCTTTCTGGAAGTCATCCCCATATGGTGTGAAATCATCTATGTATATTTCAACAGAGTCATGGACTAACTCATAAAAGATGCTTAGGACAGCTCTTTGGAAGGTATCTGAGGCATTGCACAACCCAAAGGGTAGGACTCTATAAGCGAAGGTACCCTAGGGCAGGTGAAAGTAGTCTTATCCTAGTCTTCAGGGTTGATTTGAATATGATTGTACCCACTGAACCCATCTAAGAAGGAAAAGAACTTCTTCCCTGTAAGGCCATCCAGGATTTGATCTATAAAGGGCAAAGGGAAATGGTATTTTTTGGTGGCTTTGTTAAGTTCACAATAGTCAACACAAATTCACCACTTCTCATTCTTCTTTAAGACTAGGATAAGAGGAGATACCCACTCAATATCATATATAGGATATATGAACCCTGCATCCAATAGTTTCTGCAACTCTTCTTTGACTATGTCCTTCAGAGCCAGGTTCATCCTTCTTTGGGGTTGTATCAAAAAACTGCATCCTTATTCGATGTAAATATGATGTTTTCACACTGAAGGATACACCCCTTTCATTTCCTTGTAATCCCAAGAAAATGCATCTAGATTATATTTCAAAAGCTAGCATAGCTGCTTCTGTACTTCATTCGAGAGGTTTGGGTTTATTTTCAGAGATCTGGATGGGCCAAACTCAATAGCCTTGGTGGATTCATAGGTTGACTCAACTGAGTGCACTTCCATCCAAGGTTGGATTTCAGACTCTTTGACTAAGGTTTGAAGAGGAATGTTAGTGGAGGACTGGTTTTGAATGGCATGGTCAATGAGTTCATCTTCATCAAGCTGCCCCCCTCTAAGAATAAAATTTATGGTACACATAGGGGCAATGTTATATAAATCATCTTCTTAATCCTCCAACAATATAGGGATATCATGATCAATGGAAGTATAACACTATATGTTTAGACAAAGGCCCATTTTTTATAGTCATGTTTCCGGCCCGACAACTAATATAAGCATCTGGAGTGGCTAACCAAGGTCTCCCTAAGATGAGGGGATAACCATTAAACTTGGTTTTGGGTTGTAGGACCAGGAAATTTGTAGGATACTCCCAAGAGTCAATGGTAACCATAACATCCTCAATAATTCCTTTCGGAGTTACTGTGGACCGACCTGCAAGTTGCAAAACTATTGTGGTTTTCCTCAAAGTCCCTTGGAGATTAAGTTTCAACATAGTTTCCTTGGTCATGACATTGATGGTAGCCCCTAGATCAATCAGAGTGTTGGGGACTATGACACCATCTATATGCACATCAACAACTAGACTACCAGGGACAAGGTACTTTGGAAATATCACCCTCCCCAACATTAGGTCAGATAGTTTTCCTCCCACATTGATGGTGGGAGTATCTCTCTTCCTTCTCCCAGGTTTCTTGAAGAACTTTTATTTGAGAAGCCTATTGTAGATAGGAACATCATTAATGGCATAGGGAAGTGGTATCTTTACACACAAATTTTCCAATTCTCACAAGAGTTCAATCTCCTCTGGGGTGTGCTGACTAGGGTGGATCAAGCACTAAGGAAAAGGAGGTTATTGGATCTGAGTGTTACCTTCTTCCTTTTCCTTCTCAACCTCTAGAGGTGGAGATGGAGGATAGTTGTGTGGGAGTACTCTTCCCGACCTGAGATTAACCTCCTGTGTCTCCACATAATAAGCTGGATATGATGTTTCTCCACTGAGAGCTTGTTGTGCTTATCTGTTGTTCGGGTTCATATTAGGTTGTGTAAGTATTTGAGGTAGCCTAGGTGGAGAATCATGAGTAAGATGAGATTGAGGTTGGAGTGGAGGCATTAGAGTAGGCGGTTTATTTTGTTGAGGCCTCCACCCTTGGGATGGGTTGTTCTATTAAGGTTGTTGTGGAGCATACTGCTGGAATGGTTGGTTTACTAGCTGAGGATGATATGAAGGGTTGTAAGGCCAAATAGGAGGTGTAGACCAGGATGGGGGAGTGGGGGTGTACCAAGCTTGCATGGGTGCACTCTGATTGTTGTGATAATAAGAGTAAGGTGCACCTGACATACCTTGTTGATATGGCCTAGGGCCTTGAGGCCTTCTCTGGTTGATGAAACAAAGTTTCTCTGGAATTGTGTAATGTTCCTAATTATCCCAAGCTAATAGGAATATTTAAATTTTGTTTTATTTTCCATTTATGAATAAATGGCTAATGGAGGACATGTAAAACTCCTTAGATCAATGATTAAATCAATTCCCAATGTGAACAAAGACAAATCGGGGCTTTCTTAATAAAATCCACTTGTGTGTGAATAGGATTGAGGCACTTGACCGGGTCAATAGGACCAAATCTATAGCATTGTCTAGGTTCAATGCATCTCCTAAAGGGACAACACAATTCTAGAAGGAGGACCTCATGTGAAAGGGGTTAAGTGATTCAAGGTGGTTTAGGGTTTTGCACATCATCATCTTATAAAAGGAATGAGGAGGCTCAAGGAAAGGGTTTTTGAATGTATTTTGTCTTCAATAATTTTTCTGCTTAGAAAAATTCTAGTTCTCTGGGCTATTTAGCAAGAGACTAGTGAGGATCTCTTATTGGGGAATTCTCCATCCTTCCATTGAGTATCTCTTAGAGGGTTGTGCTTCTTCTCCACTATCTGGCATATGGCCAAGTTCCATCTCTCTTTGGCAGTGTAAATATAGTGAAGGTTTCATTGTCTAATTAAGTTGCAGCAAGTGGAACTCTAGATCTGCAAGATCTAGCTTATATTGGAACCTCTTCTCAGTGAGTGTGTCTTTTAACCTCCTGGAAGAGTGCATCCATAGCTTATGCTTCAGTATCAGATCTTGGCATCAGGAAAAAGTGTATATTATCATAAAAAAAATATTTCCTCCCCCTGAACTGCTTAATTCTTGAGGAGCAGAGTTGCAGGGGTTTGGAGTTCTCCTGGACGAGAGATCTCTCGTGGAACGAATCCTTCCTTTCACTGTGGTGATCCATGGATTGGCCAAAAAATCCATGTACCCTTCAGATATGATTCATTTTATAATGTATTTATTGCATAATTTCTGAATTTTTCTGCAGAACTGTGACTTAGATCTCAGATCTACTCACTGTTGTTGATCATTTGTTGAGATCCCCAAGGGGAGTGTAATAAAGAGCCTATTTGGCTTTCTGATCTATTATAGATATATATTTTCATGTACACATTTGTTTCAGATCTTTAATTGAATAATAAGAGGCTTCAGCCTCCTAAAAATCACGCTGTCCAACTCTTCTGTCTCATTCCATGGTTGCAGCACCTCATTTTGAGGCTTTTCTTCATGTAAATCTCAGTTTTTCCTAATGTAAATAATTTAAGTCATATTATAAGTTTCCATACTGATGTTTCAGAATTATTTCATCTAAAACCCTCAGAAATTACCCTATCCATGCTTCAGCAAATCTTTGCATAATCTAAGCCATGGGAAATCAGGGTTTTCTAGCCTAGTTAGGAAAGGAGGAACTATTTAACATAGAAAAACGCATTTTTTTTTGCTGACATTTGACATGGGAGTCCCTAATAACCCTAGATATCAGATCCAACTACTTTCCCATCTTATTTTTACGCAGATATCTGAATACATACATTTTAGGGCCTAAATAATCTCTTTTCTCGACCTTTTCGTCTATAAAACGTTGTATAAAGTTTCTGTTGTATATTTTATGGAAGTTTAAGTGATTTTGACATCAATTATCTATCATATTGATGCATATCCAACTCTGGAATACCTTAGGGTATTCTCATTTTTGTAGAAATTCCAGTTTTGGAACATTACAGTGGTATCAAAGCAAGATCTTTGGCTCAGCCTGTGGCTTCAAGCCAAAGTGCTGTAGAGAAAGGAGAAAGGTTTGAATAATGGAGAATATTATTTTTACCTCATAATATTCCAAATCCATGAAGAGCCTCTTCAAGGAGGGTAGACAGACAAAGGAGAAAGAAGAAGAAAATGAAACTCCTAGAGGGTTTCAAGGACAACAAAGTTGCAGTGAGACCTATAGAAGGTTTCAATAAGGAGAGGAAAACCCATGCACTTCCTACTCTCACAAAGAAGATGCATTTTATATAAAAAACAAGAGCATGGCTCCACCACTTGGAATAATGACAGAAGAGGAGATCTCGCTACTCCTTTTCCGGACTATGAAGGGTATTGAAGAAGATCTCAAGGAGATTGAAAGGGTGGAGACTTGTACCAGTGCTAACACAACCTTGGAGGAGCAACCCTCAGTAATGGAGGAAGACTACATAGTTGCAGAAGAAGCTCTTGCTTCTACATCCCACCAATGTGTGATTAAAAATTCATCTGTTGTCATTTCAGCACATTGTATGAAGAGATCTACATTTCTATATGCTGATGATTTAGAGAAACAAAGTTGCACTGCACTGTGAAAGAGAAGTAATGAAGAAAGAAGGCACCATTACTCATGGGGGCATTCAAATTGCAGCTTAATTTATGAAGCAATGAAGGAAGAATGATGAATGGTAGACATCTTGAAGTGAGAAACCTTTTCTCCTTTCTAGATGCCTCTTTCTCAATGAGCACTCCCCAGCTCAAAGAGAAACTTCTACCTGCAGAAGATCCAAAACCTCAATGGTTTTGGAAGGACATGTATGAGGGGTATTTTCTTGAAGATCTCAAAGGGATTTCATTTCAAAATCCCTTGAAATTCAGAAGGTGTAAAACCATGAGGACACAAAGAGGCGATGGGGAAGAGGGCCAACCTCATTCCTATCCATTGAAGGAGGTTGAAACACCTAGGAAGGTTATTGGATTGCACAGTGGAAGCATGGAGGGTCCTCTCCCCTCATGTATTCAATCATCTCTCATTAAAGAGGTCTCATTATATGAATATTATGGCACCATCCATGGGCAGCATGTGTCATCATTATCAAAGGATGAGACCCTGAAGATTGCAAAAGACAAAGAGGAGGGCAAGCTTCACATGGTAAGAAACATTTGCCCCTCTTTATTCCAGCATAATAATGCAAAACTAAGGCAAAGTTATCTATTCAAGCAAAGCAAGGACACATCAGTCCATACATCCTTCCATGATCTATGCCTTGATGCCTCCTTCCTTGGAGGAATTCCACCAAGGAGTTCCCATGATGAGCAGAAGAGCAAAGTGTTCCCTCAACCTTGTGCATCAATGTCATTTCTTTCTAAGAGGGAAGCCAACACAACATTGGAGACCTTGGGTAAGAAGCATGCATATGTAAATCACATCTTATTTCACGATTGCATGTATTCTCTTACTTTACATTTGCAGGCCATAACTCCTAAAGGGAGTGTTTTACCTTACAAGCTTCATGGCTAACTATGGGCCAAGATTATTTTCAAATATGGCCACTCCCTTGATGAGCTAAGGGAGGTGTTACAACACGATGGGTGCTTCCCTAAGGCAAAAAATATACATTTCACTTTCAGCAATGGTGAAATGATAAGGGCAACAAGTAAGTGGCATGCAAACCAGTTACCACATCTAGATCTGAAGCAGGGATGAGATCCCCTGCGCTGGTTCCTATTGGGTGAGTTTGGGTACCACCCAAGGTTTTTGAATTTATCGTCACGTGCCTTGTATTTCAAGAAAAGAATGCATAAGAAGGAGGCATGCTTGTTTTGGTTGATGAGGAGAGAGTATGGACATCCCATGATGAATTCCATGTCCATACATCTACTTGTATCCATGATGTATGTACATGTATTTCTCTTTAGAATGAATATCATAATCATGTATGTACTTTGGGTTGGGAGAAGATGCAACCTTCTCATGGGTTGGCATAAGGGAGCATGTTTATATCATGATGCTAATGATTCTCCAATATTTATTGTAAACATGAGAGGAGGAAAGGAACAATGGGTGAATGTATCCATAGGGAACACAATATCCCAAATTCATTTGTATTTCAAGAAGAGGATAGAGCCTTATATGGCTGCTACATTATATACTATGTTTTCTTATGAAAAGGGTCATGTATTGGGCTTATGTCATGGGAAGGTTTCTCTCACAAGGGAGAACTTGGAGCAAGACATGTGTTGCTTGAATCATGTTCAACCAACACCTGTTATCCTCCATTATTTCCAAGCTTTGAAGAAGCTTATGGCAGCAAAAAGGTGGTGGGATGGCCACTTATTATATCATGATTTGAGGCAGCTAGAAGATGGACAAAGCTGCTCTCAAAGGAGGGACTTGGGTCACCATCCAATGACACTTAGTCCATATTTCTGTTGGAGCACCTATGGTAAAAATGATTTTTTCACTATATGCATAGGAGGTTGGGCAAGAAGGCTCACTAGAATCCATGAAGAGAATCATGAAGGTCCAAGCTCCTCTTGGCTTCATGAGAACTACATTTTTGCAGCCCAGGATCAACAGCTCCACATCCATCAACAATGGGAAGAGGGACAGCGTGAGTTGAGTATATTTATCTCTCATTTCCAGCCTTATAGCCCGTACTCAATGCACATGATAGGGATTAATGATTTTTTATATGAGCTATCAAGAATGGATCCTCTTATTTGGATGATAGCATGGAGAGTAAAGGTTCTTAAAGGGGTTGAAGTACCCTATGTTTACAATCTCTCATGCCTTGAGAAGACCAATGGATAGCTTGTAGTTATTCCTTTGTATCTCCCAATTCTTCATGATGACAGCTATATGGTTCATTCCAGGGAGGAGACAATTCCATTGGAGATTTTGCAGCACTCACCTTGTCAGTTGCTTGAGGGAAAGCAACACTTTTGGAGGGGAGGACTGTAATGTTCCTAATTATCCCAAGCTAATAGGAATATTTAATTTTTGTTTTATTTTCCATTTATGAATAAATGACTAATGGAGGACATGTAAAACTCCTTAGATCAATGAATAAATCAATACCCAATGTGAACAGAGACAAATCGGGGCTTTCTTAATAAAAGCCACTTGTGTGTGAATAGGATTGAGTCACTTGACCAGGTCAATAGGACCAAATCTACAATGTTGTCTTGGTTCAATGTATCTCCTAAAGGGACAACGCAGTTCTAGAAGGAGGACCTCATGTGAAAGGGGTTAAGTGATTCAAGGTGGTTTAGGGTTTTGCACATCCTCATCTTATAAAAGGAAGGAGGAGGCTCGAGGAAAAGGGTTGTAGAATGTATTTGATCTTCAATAATTTGTTTTCTTAGAGAAATTCTAGTTCTTTGGGCCGTTTAGCAAGAGACTAGTGAGGATCTCCTATTGGGGAATTCTCCATCCTTCCATTGAGTAGCTCTTGGAGGGTTTGTGCTTTTTCTCCACTATCTGGCATATGGCCAAGCTCCATCTCTCTTTGGCAGCGTAAATCTAGTGAGGGTTTCATTTTCTAAGTGAGTTGTAGCAAGTGGAACTCTAGATCTGCAAGATCTAGCTTATATTGGAACCTCTTCTCAGTGAGTGTGTCTTTTAACCTCCTGGAAGAGTGCATCCATAGATTGTGCTTCAATATCAGATCTTGGCATTAGGAAAAAGTGTATATTATAATAAAAAGTGAATTTCCTCTCCCTAAACTGCGTAATTCTTGAGGAGTAGAGTTTCAGGGGTTTGGAGTTCTCCTGGAGGAGAGATCTCTAGTGGAAAGGATCCTTCCTTTCACTGTGGTGATCCATGGATTGGCCAACCAATCCATGTACCCTCCATATTTGATTCATTTTCTGATTTATTTACTACATAATTTCTGAATACTACTGTATAACTATGACGTAGATCTCATATCTACTCACTGTTGTTGATCATTTGTTGAGATCCCCAAGGGGAGTGTAATAAAGAGCCTATTTGGATTTCTGATCTGTTATAGATCTATGTTTTCATGTAAATTTTTTTTGAAAATCTGTAATTGAATAATAAGAAGCTTTAACCTCCTAAAAATCATGCTGTCCAACTCTTCTATCTCATTCCATGGTTGCAGCACCTCATTTTGAGGCTTTTCTTCATGTAAATCTCAGTTTTTCCTAATGTAAATAATTTAAGTCACATTATAAGTATGTTCCAGAATTATTTTAGTTAAAACCCTCAGAAATTACGCTATCCATGCTTCAGAAAATATCTGCATAATTTAAGCCATGGGAAATCAGGGTTTTCTAGCCTAGTTAGGAAAGGAGGAACTGTTTAACATAGAAAAACACATTTTTGTTTGCTGAAATTTTACATGGGAGTCCCTCATAACCCTAGCTATCAGATCCAACCACTTTCTCATATTATTTTTACGCAGATCTCTGAATACATACATTTTAGGGCCTAAATCATCACTTTTCCCCACCTTTTGGTCTATAAAACGCTGTATAAAGTTTCTGTTGTATATTTTATGGAATTTTAAGTGATTTTAAATCAGTTATCAGTCATATTTCTGCATATACAACTCTGGAATACCTTAGGGTATTCTCATTGTTGTAGAAATTCTAGTATTGGAAAATTACAAATTGCTTCCCCACCTTGATATACATCCTTAAGTCTAGGTAAGGAGGGAAAATTTTTTGTGGCATGATTCTCTTCAAATACTAAGCAAAACTCTATGACATTCAGTGGGAATTCATTTCTTGGGTGCTTCATGCTACATCTTAGACAAAATACAACCAAGGATCTTTCTACTTCCTCCTTCTTCCACTTGACTTGCATGGTGTCCATTTGCAAAGAAAGGGTGTGCACCATGTCACTCTTGAAGTCCTCCAACATATTCCCAATATCATGTTTGATGGAGGTGGAAGAGGAAGGGGTATTGGATGTACATTGCTAGCTCTTCCCTTATTAATAAATGCCCTAGAATGGTTCCAAAAGCCAGTTTTGATTGTTTCATATGGTTTTGGGTAGATATCTCCTCTCATATTCAAGGTTTCTATCATCTCTTCTCTGATCCCTTGAAGAAGTACAAATTTAAGTGAGTTAGGACCAAGAGTACAGTTGGCTCTCTTATAGTTCAATTTAAAACTCTCTTCATAGCCCTCTAAGGATTCATCTAGCCCTAGAGTCATCTTAAAGATCTCATCCTTAGTTTCCTTGGACCTACAGTAGTATTTTTATTTGTTGTTGAAGGTCTCTTCCATCTATGCCCAGGTATCGATGCTATCTCCAGGAAAACCCATGAACCAGCACAAGGCTGCATCCTTAAGGGTGGATGGGAATAGCTTCAACTTTTGATCATCAGAAGTGTAGTCATAAGTCCTACAAACAACAGCAAATTCAAACATGAATGTGTCAGGATCCTCAGAGGTAAGTATATGGAAGTGTGGAAGAAATGAGGGGCTAATGTTTCTCATCTTAGTTTCCCCATCTGCCTCTCTTATGGGAAAGGTTATCTGGATCCCATCCATGGTTAAGATAGGTGAATTAGGTCCCTCAGTTGGACCAAGGTCTTCTTCTTCTTCCCCAATAGGTTCCTCAGAGTATTCAAAAATCTCTCCTATAGGAGGTTCAGTTTCACTGCCACTGAAGAAGAGTGAAGGGTGGCTAGGAGGTGATGTGGGGGTTTTAGGTAAGATTTGGCTTTGAGTATTCCTACTCCTACGAGGCATGAAAATTAGATCTTTTTTTTTTCTCAATATTTCTAAAATAACATGAAAAGAAAGGAAAGAATAAAATAATGCTTAAAACAAAATCAAAGCATCTACTAGACACCTCCCCAACAACGACGCCAAAAATTGGTGATCCCTAGTATTGCATCAAGAGTGCTGCAACTCCCAAGGGTTGCCCTACTTTACTTTATCAACACAGGGTTCATACAAACTTGGAGGTGACAATGCCATATACACAACATATGCATTCTTCTCATGTCATCCACTTCTGCTTTGCAAAAGGGTGTTATTTATTAAACTATGATAAGAACTAGAAAGTAAATTGCTGGAAGGAAATGACAGAAAGGAAACTAATTTAATCTACAAAAAGGAAATGACTAAAAAAAACTAAACTGAGTTGCACCTAGCTAGGCCAATCGGCTAAACACACCCTACTTATCCTCTAATATATTTACCATGTTATCATGCTTCTAACCATGAAACTATTCATGATAAAATAAACTTGACAAAGTGTGGCTTTCATTTTGGAGGAAAATGGGCTAAAGGTGCTAATGGAGGGCTCACCACATGAAAAAAGGCTTAGAGGTGGAAAGAGGGGGTCTAAACCTTATTAAAAATTTATTATAGCGTAAAAATGCTTTGGAGTGGAATGATTTGAAAAGTGCAATGGTGGAGTTGTGATGGAGGGTTGCCATTGCAATATGTGATATGTGATATTGCAATATCGCAGGTTGGTGGAGAAGCGGGAGAAAAATGCGATTGCGATCATGCCAAAGGTTGTGATCTGCGATATGAGATATCACAATATCACAATATCGCTCGGTTGGAGGAGTGGCGGAAGTGTTGTTTGGGAACGAGTTGCGATATGCGATGAGTCGGATGACATGGCGGTGGAACCAGTGGCTGAGTGAGATACCAATATCACAATCGGAAAACAAGAGCAGTAATTGTTAATAAGGAGTGGATGGAGAGTATGAAATATGATTTGAAAAAAGAGCAAAGGTTGTGATCTGCGATATGCGATATCACAATATTGCAATATCGCGCGGTTGGAGGAGTGGCAGAAGTGTTGTTCGGGAAGGATTTGCGATATAGGATGAGTCAGATGATGTGGTAGTGGGACCGGTGGCAGAGTGTGATACCAATATCGTAATCAGCAGACAGGAATGGTAAGTGTTAACAAGGAGCGGATGGAGAGTGCGAAATGTGCTTTGCAAAAAGGTGAGAGGGAGATGCGGTAAGTTAAAAGGTATGGAAAAGGATTGGTTTTTCCAATGTTTTTGAATGATTGTATTAAAAAGTGATAAAGGTAAGGCACAAATGAAATATTGCAATCGGTACTTGGAATGGGAGAGCATAAACAAATATCTTGGATGATTTGCGATTTGTGATAGAGAGAAGTACGATAGCAGGAAATTAGAGGAGCAAGGGCGGAGGTTGAATTTCAATGGTTTTCAAGCATTTTGCGTTAAAAAGGGTAAGGAAACTGTGACTAATAAAAACAAAGGAATAAGGTGGGCTGAATGGTTTAAGTGTTTTTATGAATAAAAAGGTGGGTACAGTGGTGAAAATAAGCGGGAAAAAGAGGAAATGGAGGATGTAACAACAATGCGCAGATTGTGAAGATAGAGATGGAGAATGAAGCGGGGAGGCACCACAAAGTGTCTCTGGGGTTTTAACAATAATTCCTACAATTGACCTGCTAACTTATGTGCAAAGAAATAGACAAATGCATAAAAATACCGTGAAAAGGAAGACTGGAAAATGGTAATGCAACTCTACTTTTAATCTCAGAAACAGTGAACATAAATCATTTTTTGGGTCTATGGGAAGGTTCTCCCTCCTCGAGCTCTATTGAAAGATATGAGAAGGGGTTCTTGATCCACAACTTTTTTTGGCTTTTCTCCTCTATTCTATTACTCACAAGAAAATGAAACCTACAACAACACATAGAAAACAAAACTAAACAACAAATTGAAACATAAACAAAATTATCAGAAGAGAAACTAATGAAATGACAGAAAGTGGAAAAAAAATACAACAGAGAGGCTGAGGCACATGGATTGGGCCCTAACCCACAAGACTAGCTCTCTGAAACTTAAATCAGTAAAATGATATCATTATGATCATTTCATAAAATAATAGCCTCATACATTTCTGAAAGTTTGATCACTAAGTAAAATAATAGAAATATCAATAGCTTGCAACAAAGTTATGACCCTTCCTAGCTCTAGATTTTCTCTATTTATTGTATAGGGAAGCTACCAACAGCTCCTTAGAAAATAGTGATTGATTCCACTTGAATCCAAGTAAACAAATATTGAGTGCACTCCTCTTTGAGATGCTTGTTTTCCTCTAGAATTCGAATTGCTAGAGAGAATCCTTGGGGATCCTTTGGCTGCCTTTGGAATTCGAATTGATGGAGAGAATCTTTGGGATCCTTTGGCTGCCTTTGAGAGTTAAGGAGGGTGGATAATCCTCCTATAATTTATCCTTGTTGTCTCCTCCAAGTCTTTATGATAATATCCTTATAAAAATGCTAATAATTCATGATTTTCTGCACTCAACCTCATATTAGGGACTCAGAGAATGTTAGCCTTAATCACCACCTATACTAGCATCATAAAACCAAATAATAATAAAAATGAAAGAAAAATAGATCTAATAAGGAAAAAAGGTGACCATTAACCCCTCCAAATATGTCTAATGATGGAGCTCATCAGTTACTAACAGGTGGATGTAATGAAGGTTCATTTATGAGATCAAGTGAAAGACTCGACTAGGAATTTATGAGATCTGATCAAAGACTCAAATTGAAAAGGGATTCAATTCATTTTTTAATGAGCTTGAAACATTAAAATAACTATGATCATAGGGACATGTTTCATTATTAAACAAGGTTGAAACAGTAAAATAACTATCCTCCAGAGACCTTGATTCACTTTTTAAGGAACTTGACACAAGAAAAGGAACCTTGCTCGAAGGACCTTGTTTCATTTTTTAAGGAGCTTGAAACAAGAAAAGGAAGCCTGCTCCAGGACCTTGTTTCATTATTTAAGGATCTTGACACAAGAAAAAGAACTCTGCTACAGATACCTTGTTTCATTTTTTAAGGAGCTTGACACAAGAAAAAGAACTTTGCTCCGAGACCTTGTTTTCATTTTTTAATGAGCTTGAAACAAGAAAAATATCTCTGCTCCAACACCTAGTTCATGGCCCATAAGAGTTCATGGCTTCCAAGAGGTTCTCATCAGGCTAGATAAAAACACTCTAGAAATTAGGGTCCAATGCTCCTAATACATGATGTATTATATCACTGACTAGATCATCAATAAACACGAGAATGGAACAAGTTTCCACATAATTAACCTATGGCAGGGAAGATACCACTTGAATGTAAGGGTAATTAAGGGATGATGGTTGATTGAGAGCTAGATTAGGACCAATTAATGATAGATGATCAATGATCACAATTCTTCCTTCATATGGGAAACATATCACACGAAAGAGAGAAGAGACAAGAGCTCCAATAACATAAGTATAGTCATGCCCAAGGAGTAAGTTAAAGTCAAAAGGGCCTTTTACAACCATCACGTCTATATAGATAGTATTTCCTCCCAAAGTAATAGGAAATTTAGGAAGAATCCCTAATAGGTTACTAGCTCCTATGTTAAAAGCTAATATATTCTAGGTAAAAGGCACAAGCTACGAATAACCAAAATATTTCCAAGTATTTGAGGACAAAATACTGATAGATGTGCCTTCATATGTTATTGTGCTAGGTATGACCACATTATAATCTTGTATTGTGATCTCAAAGGGCACGTAAGAGGGAAGACGATATCCTTCTAGTCAACTCTAATTAAAGGAAGCGACCTGACTACTTGGAGGGGGAGTCATGGGAATGGGAGAACTTCCCCCTTGTGTTACACGAATGGGGGGATTGCCCTCCTATACCATGGGAATAGGAGGATTTACCTCCAATTCATGGGAATCTGAAGAAACAAAAATAACCTGAGTGGTATGGGTTTCACTCTTTATGGGAAAGGTACGATCAACTAAAGGTGGAATCAGGTCGAATTTTTTCTCAACCAATGGTTGGCCGGGAACGAAATCATGGGATTCACTTTCAGAGAGAGTGGGATCAACTAAAGATGAACTCTGATCGATCACTTGAACAACTAGACGAGGATCAGAGAAAATCTTCCAGTATCGAGCAGGAAGGCGGGGTTGAGAAGATGTAAGGTTTTCCAATACTTTGGAGGCCTCATCCATATAAGGGAAAAGGTTAATGGGATGATGACCTTCACATAACTTATAGGGAAATTTAACTTTACCCTTTTTCCTAGGGGCCTTATTATCACTAGTTGAGGGTTCGCCACTAGCATGATCTCTAGAGGCCGATGAAAAAGGTCGATTTGAGTCGGTAGACCATACTTCTAATATCCTAGGAATGCCAAGAAAATCCCTAAGAAGGTGGTCATCCTTACATTAATTGAAAGGGAATTTTACTTTTAGGGGCCGAATGGGATATTTTTTAACATCAGTTACATGAGTAGAAATGGTTGTTTGGTTTTCCCCTTTCTTATTTTACTTATTCTTCTTCGTCTTCTTCTTCTTCTTCTTAGATTCCTAGTTACTAGAATCTAGGCTTTCACTAGGAAAAGGGGAAGAATGGGGTGAAGGAACAGGTGAAGAAGGTGAGAATTCAACATTAGGATCAACATGAGTTTGACACTTTTTAGGTGGAGGCGAAATTGGTTGAGAATTAGCTTGAACATTCGGAACCATGGGGGTTGAAAATAACAAAACAGGCAAACCAATGGTTAATCCTGGGAGGGATAACATTTCCATATAGGGAGTGCCAACATTTCCAAAAGAAGGAAAAGACAAGGATTCCCATCTGAGGGGATTCCTTGATTGGTAAAATCACGAACTGTTTCCATTAGGCTCAACCTAATATCTACTAATTCGTGCACAGGTAGGATGTTATCCCTTGGGAAATAAATTTTAGAAATTAACAACAAATAAATTAAAAGGGGGTAAGATATGCATAAAGGATTACCACACGATAGTGAACCAAAGAATACCTCCTGGAAAACCAAGAAGTATGGTAGCTAATCTCCCTGAATGTTGTGTTCGGTGTATCATGTTTACAAGGTGGACAACATGGTTACCTATGCCAAGGATAGACACCTAGTGGGGACTCCAAAAATATACGCGACGGTACTAGGGAGTGCAAGTTCGTATTAATGTAGCCTGATGTGTAACCATTCGACGAGACCATTCATATATACTTTCATACATGGAGTGCCTCTGATATACTCAAGAGTACTAGAGAATGGTCCTATATACTTCAGTACGTGGAACATAATATCACCCACGGGATGCAACACAAGAAGTTAGCAAAAACTCTTACATTTTATGACACTAAAATCTGTCTATAGCCTAGACCTCTAAATTTTTGCGTTAAGTTCCAAATGTTGCTTCGGTTAATTGAGATAAATTATAAGTTGATATTGAATTATGTTTCAATTTCAAGGCTTAAAATTGATGTCTCCTTAACACCTATGGTGCAACTAGCATGAGAAAAGGATTATTTCCAATTCAATGAACACTATCTAGTTTAGGGAAGAGTTTCAAACAGTGATGCAACAAATGAAGCTTTCCTAACTATATCACTTTCACTATCCCAATTCAATTTAAAACATAAAAATATGAAAACTATGCCATGTAATCTATGCAAAAAAATTTGAAAACTATGTAACTCTAATCTATGCAAAAAAAATTCCTTTTTTGATGAATGAGAATGCATTCAATGCAATTTTTGATGAAATGAGAATCTACTTAATGCACTTTTAGTTTTTCATTCAGTAAACAATGTAATCATGTTCAATGATTAATCTAAAAATGACTTTTCAATGCAATGTGATCTAATGCACTTGACGAAAAGTAAACTTTGAGATTTCTCAAAAGAACTAATATGCTCAATCAATCAGAAAATTAGTATCCCTTCCAAACATATAGGAAGTGAACAATAATTTCAATCGACTCAAACAATCAAAGAGTCAACTAAAATTCACCTTTAACAATTCAAGTATGGGATGTAATTTTTCACACCACAAAGAAACTAACACCAAACAGAAAAAATTTGATGTACACAGAGGAGGAGGATGACTTCAGAGATCAGGACACACTAGGCATTTTATCAGAAACTCTAAAAATTCTAAAATATAAGGGCCAGCACCACTTTACATAGAAAAACCCATGTTGGCAGGGTCTTTGGCACAACTTTAGACCCCAAAACCCACGCTGGTAGTGCTACTTTACATAGCAAAACCTGTGTTGGTCTACGAAACTAGACCAATGCAGGTAGACAATAGAAGACAGGGTTTTCATCATGACTGTACTTAGAGATATTTGTGCTAGAAACACTACTGTATTTGGAAAAACATGCATTGAGCAAGAAATACATAGGAAAAGGAAGAAAATCTTAAGAAGAAACCTAGACCTGATACCCCAAACCATAAACTACTCAAAGGGCAAAGTCAAAAGAAATCACAATCAAATATTACTAACTGGTTTCCTAAACTAAGCAAGAATACCAAATGCACAAGGAGGGCTAAAAAGGCTATAGGTTCCCTAAAGGGGTCACCATGTTGTTATCCAGGAAATCCATTATATGGATAGAAGTGATCCCTCTAGCCCAATGAGTGGGTCTAGTAATAAATAGGACAAAAGCAAGAAAAATTTCCTAATTTAAATCAAAATGATACGAGAGAGGAAGATTGCCTACCTCACTCCTATGTGGTTGCTAGTTGATATTGATCCTAATATCCTTACTTCCAAGCCTCCTCCTTGATATTTCTTTATGTACGAATACCTGCAAGAGAGGTCAAACGACAACAAACAAATAAAGCATAATATATTGCATTCTAATGTAAACCATATGACAGATAAAGTAGTATCATACTAAGCAAGTGATCATAAACAAGCTTATGGAAAGTAAAACATGTTTTTTATTATTAATGAATAAAAGAGGGAAGCATACAATCGGTGCCTTGATGTTCGAGGTTTCCTTCAGGATGGGATTCCACGTCTAAGCCAAAGGCTTTAAGCACTCCTTCTCCTGATGATTTGACAGTGTTCACGCGCATTCGAGCACTAGAAAGGAAACTAGCAGTGACCAACCATTTGGGGAAGGTATGGCATTCATTTATAGTGACGGTTGGAGAGGTTACAGATCCACGAATGAGGGAGAAAATTCCTTATCTCAAATAAGAGGTTTCTTAAAGATAGGATCAAAGGTTAAAAATGGGAGAATTTGACCATATCCTCAACCAACAAGCACCAAACTTTCATTCTCGAAATTTCTAGAGGAAGAAGCTTCTGCTCCATTTTTGGAGAACTTGCCTAAAGAGGGCCAGCGCAAACTTTCAGTTTAATTCCCACGCTTCCAACGTTATTTACAATTACACACAAGGTGAAAAGAACAAGGGAATGCAGGGTAGAACTGCGCTAGGGCAGTAAATTATGGTTTTTGCAAGCTTTCTCCAGAGTTGTTGTAATGCATTGATTCTCCATTTATTCGGGGATTTTTTTATCATGTTATTCATGGTGAACATGTTTTCATAGCTTTTGTCAATTTTTGAAATTTGTGGCATGAGTGATACAAAGGATGACACTTTGGATAGGGAATAAGGGAATGCAACAAAATATTCATGTGTAACAGTGACTGGGGATCTATCTCAGGGAAAAGTTAAGGTCACTAAGGAGATGGAAACTTGGAGGCGTTGGGTTACTCCTGGAGGGTCATGAAGCACTTGAGGGAAGTCATTAAGGTTTTTTTTTCGTCTCCATTTCCTTAAGGTCACCTAGGAGGTCGAGTCTTGTCATAACATCCCCTCATCTCACGTTTACCTCAGGTGAGCCGATGAAAGTGGGTGGATGTGAGGGGAGAGGTTCATTTACAGGTGTCATCAGATCAGGTTTCAATCTCTTTGGGAAAATTCTTATGTTGCCAAGGTCATGTTTTTCATGCATGGGGTCAGGATATACTGTTGGTATGGTCATTGATGATGGTGTATATTGATATGTTGTTATATGGATATGTTTGATCCAGGTAGATATCGGTGTCCACCCACCTATTCCATTTGGACCCGCACCATCAATTCTTGCATCTTTTCACATTCAGCACAACTTACTATTTTTAGCAGGTTTTTGGGTCCTGCACTCCCGGAGCTGTTTTGGGGACTTAATGATCTAGGTGGATATTTGTGGCCACCCACCTATTCCATTTAAACCCCCACCATCAGTTCTTTCATTTTTTAAGTTGCAGCACAACTTACTATTTTTAGCAGTTTTTCGGGTCCTGAACATCTAGAGCCGTTTTGAGGCCCTAAATGATGTTTTTTGGGAAAAACGAGAATAACATGGGTCCATGGACTGATGTTTCTCACACAAAAATTTGTACTCCTCTTATATATATTTATAACAAGGTATGATACGTGTAAAACGAATATTGTATGCCGAAGTTTCATCCCCAGGAAGTCGAAACACCAATTTACCCAAACAGGACCCATAGTTTTGGCGCTTCATCTCCTAGGGTTAGGTTTTTGGATGTTTAGAGTTCTCCATTGTTTCTCAATAATAAATAGGCCCTCAATCCTCATTGTAACATAGTTCAGAGGTCTGTAGCCACCACATATCTTGTCAGAGATACACTACCAACACCCTAGCTATTTTTATTTCCATTCTGTCTGTAAGCATATTACAGTCATTTGATATTAATGAAATGAAGTGTTATTTCCACCGCGTCGTTGTGTTTATGGTTATATGTGTATTATTTTGTGTTCCTTCATAAATATGGATCAGTGGTATCAGAGAGGTCTACTCTTTCTCTGTTTTTCTTTGCATGTCCCCAACGCAGTCAAGGTATAAGGAGTTAGGGCTCGATCTGGTTGAACCCTTTCAAGTTCAGCCTCACAAACCTTGACGAACTCCCATGGCAGAAGAAAAGAAAGATGAGGGAGCAGGAGATCCTATCAAAATATTTCTCGAGGAGGCCCTTGAGAAACAAAGGAACTCGATGATGGATAACTTTGCTCAGATCCTTCAACGACTGCCCACCTACGGCACATCTGCATCTAACAGCCACTCTGGAGGTGCCACTCCCTTTAAGGTACAGGCAAACTTTTACATCCTGTATTTGAAGGCTAGATAGATGCAGACACCGTAAATAGATGGTTAAATTTGCTAGAAGGGTATTTTTTGGTCCATGATTTCTCTGACTGAGAAAAGATTATTTTTGCACTCCACAAAGCCACTCCCCATGTCAAATACTGGTGGGAAACCTACTGTGAGCAAGAGGATGAAGGGGAACCCTCTCTATTCTCGGCCACACCCACTTGGAATACATTTCGAGATGGCATCAAGGAACAATATTACCCCGTGGGGATCTATGAGGAAAAACACATCCAATGGACCACGTTGCGGCAACAAAGGGATCAAGATGTGCATGAACTAATGAATTTGTTCCATACCCTACACACAAAGTTGGGTATTAAATATTTAGAGAGACATTTGGTGCTCAAGTACCACAGTTTTCTGCACAAACACATTCAGGAGGAAATGGAGTTCCTAGACATTACATCTCTTGGCATGGCATATCGCTATGCTTCCAAGATCGAGCAGAAATTTAAGCAAAAGAAGCGAGACTTTGGATCTGCGAATCCAAAGCCAGGGAAAGGTGCCCCTGAACCACAAAATAAGGGGAAAGGCCAAAGCGGGGTGACTCAAAACAAAACCACAAATCCAAATAAGGACACGGGGAAGTGGTGTGAATTTCATAACAGCCCCACTCATAGCACAAATGAGTGTTGGGCCAAACAGTCGTTGGTGATCGAACTAAAGGCACCCGAATTAGATGGATTTTCTGATCCTGATTTAGAACTAGACAAAGGAAATGACAAAGGGAAGAAAATAATTGATGTGTATCCCAGTGCCATTGTTTCCACCACCAAGATCCAGAGGGAGGATCCTGATGATCCAGAGGAGGGAGAGTGCCTCTTCCATTTGCAGATGTGGGTGAAGGGTTCTCCACTACAATTCCTTATCGATAGCGGAAGCCAAAAGGACCTAATTTCAGCAGAGGTCATGGAGTAGCTCGGCCTACCAACCATAGCACACTTACATCCATATACCATCAGGTGGCTTCACCCAGGGAGAGATATCTGCATCTGCCAATAGTGTCGCCTTCCGTACAACATCAAGCCATTCACGGATGAGGTATTATGTGATGTTTCTCCTCTTGATGTAGATGATGTATTATTGGGCCAACCATACTTGTGGAGGTGACATGTTGTGTATGAGTCTAGGCCTCATGCTGTTATTATTACTTTGGGAAATAATTTGTACAAGATACTGAAGGTAGTACCACCTCCTATCATCTCTTTGACTATTGCAAAACAACACAGTAAGATTGTTTCCAAAACCAGGAAATTTATTTTACTTACAACTCGCTCACAGGGAAAGAATAATATTGTGGCCACAACCTCTAAATAGGGCTCCCCTGCATGGCTGTAGCAGATGGACAAATTCATGGAGGAATTCGAGGACATTTTCTCCTCACTAACAGAGGTTTCTCTACACTGTCAGGACAAGCACTCCATTGATCTGACCCCCAATGCACCGTTGCTTGATGTTGCCATACCTCCTGCAAATACACATACATAATCCACACATGTACTATCTGAGGCTGATAAAGAAACCAAATTTACTAAACACATCCAGCATGTCTATCCGCAGGTCCATGACATCTTCAACAAATTGAATACCCAATTCAACAGAATTTTCTTCATCTCAGGGAGGATCTCAATGCAATGGGGACCATTACTTCCTAAGGAGGGAGGAATGATCTAAGTGGATATTGGTGGCCACCCACCTATTCCATTTGGACCCACACCATCAATTCTTGTAGCTTTACACATTCAGCACAACTTACTATTTTTAGCAGGTTTTTGGGTCCTGCACTCCTTGAGCCGTTTTGGGGCCTTAATGATCTAGGTGGATATTGGTGGCCACCCAATTAGTCCATTTGAACCCCCACCATCAGTTCTTTCATTTTTTAAGTTGCAACACAACTTTCTATTTTTAGTAGTTTTTTAGGTCCTGAACTTCTGAAGCCGTTTTGAGGCCCTAAACGACGTTTTTTTTGGAAAATCGAGAGAAACATGGGCCCATGGATCAATGTTTCTCACATCGAAAGCTGTACTCCTTGAATAGATAATTTTGACAAGGTATGATATGCATCAAACAGAGATCATATGCCGAAGTTACATCCCCGGGAAGTTGAAACACCAATTTACCCAAACAGGGCCCATAGTTTTGGCGCTTCATCTCCTAGGGTTAGGTTTTTGGACGTTTAGAGTTCTTCATTGTTTCTCAATAATAAATAGGCCCTATAGCCTCATTTTAACACAGTTCAGAGGTCTGTAGCCGCCACATCTCTTCTCAGAGATACGCTACCAGCACCCTAGCTATTTCTATTTCCATTATGTCTGTAAGCATATTCCAGTCATTTGATATTAATGAAATGAAATGTTATTTCGACTGTTTCTTTGTATTTATGGTTATATGTGTATTCTGTTGCATTCTTGCATAAATACGAATCAATGTTTATGATTATACATGCACATGCTAATGTGGATTGATCTTGCAGATGAGATAAGCCTCCCATAAACATCAATGAGGTATGGATTTCATTTTGGTATCTATTTTTTTAATCTAAAATGATATACTTGCAGGAAGAAGAGAATCGAAGATGAGAGAAAAATCATAGATTAAAGTTCTTGTGATTCTCCCTACAAATCATTTTGGTAGCAAGGAGATGAGCATTTTGCTGGTGTAGAAGATACATTGAGGAGCTTGAGAGAATATATCATAAGTTTTAAGGCAGATAATGATAGGTTGGTTGAGGCTCAGGAAATACTTGCAAGGGCTCGGAAAAATAAGATAGAGGTTAATGCAGTGATTCTTCAGAGCTTGTTAGAGTTGCAGAAATAAGGATAGATGAGGATCAATCAAGAACAAGAGGAAAATACTAATGGAGCCTATGGTAGCAGGTCTTAGTCTAGATACAGGTTGGATAGAGGAGGCATAGTTAGAGATATAAAATCATTGGACACACCTGATAGGAGGACTGGTATGTATGGGAATCATTCTATTTTCTCTTCCAGGAGACATCATCATAGTCATTACCGTCATCATCCTTATAGGAGGGGTGAATATTTTCCAGGGGAGTTCAATAAATTCAAGCCTCCTACATTCGATGGAGAGATGAAGAAGTTAGGAGATGCAAAGGCATGGTTTCTTGGGATGAAGAAATTCTTTAGATTGCATATCTATATAGAGAAAATGAAATCCAAGATAGCCACCTTCAGTATTAAAGGGAAAGAAAATATCTAGTGGGAGGATGTGAATAATGTTAAAGGTATTTGAGAGGATGACTTGACTTGGGATGAGTTTGAGAGGCTCTTTAAGAAGAAGTACCTATCAGAGAGGTACTATGATACCATAGCTAAGGTTTTATGAGTTGCATATGGGTTCCATGATAGATTATGAGTATACTGGCAGGTTCCTGGAATTGTTGACATATGTTCCTTCCTCAAGGAGGAGAAGGCCAAGGTTCAGAGATTCATCAGTGAGCTTCCATTAGCATACATAGACTACATTATGTTCGATGAGACTAGATCGTTATAAGAAGTGATTTAGAATCTGAAGCATTGTTACACACAGTCAAAGTGCAAAGTTGAGCCTAAGTATGACTTGAAAGGAAATGAGAAATATATATGAAGATGGCCACCAAAGTGGGGAAGACCTCAGGATCTAGGGGAGAAATAAAATGTGGTTCCTTACAAGAACTTCAATACATTTGAGAAGGTACATGAATCATAGCCTAGAGAGAAATAGACTATAGGTGATGGTAGAGTACCATTGCGGTGTTGGATATGTGGAAAATATCATTGCAAGAAGGATCTTCCATTGTACCAGGGTGGTAGACCTCAAATCTATAGTGCTCAGGAGGTGTAGATAGTAGGGGATGTGGTTCATAGCATTCCTAAGATTTATCCAGTTGTGGAAAATAGGTAGGCAGATCACCAGGCATCTATCATTGAGATGGACAATAAGCTTTGTGATCAAGTTATTTCTATTTTGATTTATCCTAGATATAATTATAGCTATGTTAATCTTGACTTGGTGGATAAGTGTGGCTTGAGAAAATAAGTGCATGCAGAATCTTGGTTGGTGCAGTTAGCTATAGGTACTAAGAAGAGAGTTCACATTGGGTAAAAGCTTGTGCATTTGAGTTAAATGGTATTCCTACAATAGCATATTTAAATGTACTTCCATTTGGATCGTATAGCATTCTTTTGGGTATGGATTAGATGTACCTTCAAAAGGCCAAAGTGGATAGTTATGGCAAGGCCATTGAGTGACTTGATGATAATGGATAAAAGAAAATTTTGTAGGGAAATAATAAGCCTACATCAGTGAGGATGGTCACTGTTATGCAGGATAAGCGCAGTTGCAGAAAAGGTTATGTGATATTTGCAGTGCATATTTCCAGTGACAAGGGTAAGGATTTTGAGGATGCATAAATCTTATAGAGGTATCTTGTATTGTATCAATTTTAGGATGTGTTCCCAACAAAGATTCCAGAGTTACCTCTTCATAAGGAAGTGCAATTTTCTATTGAGTTGGTACCATGGGCAACACCAACATCAAATGCACCTTACAGGATGAGCACGTCAGAGTTAGTAGAGTTGAAATTGTGACTGAAGGAAATTCTTGCCAAGGGATACATTAGGCCGAGTGTATCACCTTGGGGTGCACCAGTGTTTTTCCTAAAGAATAAGGATGGTACTCTCATTTTGTGCATTGATTATAGGTAGTTGAACAAGGTGATGATCATGAACAGGTACCCATTGCCAAGGATTTATGATTTGTTTGATTAGTTGAAGGGAGCAGCAATGTTCTCATAGATCAATTTGAGATTGGGAAACCATCAGGTATGCATCAAAGAAAAGGAAGTCTACAAGACTGCCTTCAAGAAAAGGTATGGGAAATATGATTTTCTTGTGGTTCCATTTGGCTTGAAAAATCCCCATCTGCATTTATTTGTTTGATGAATAGTGTGTTGCATCCTTATCTGGACAATTGTGTTATTGTATTAATCATTGATGAGATCTTGGTATATTCTAGGAATGAGGAAGAGCATGTAGAGGATTTAGAATTAGTGTTGAGATTTCTAAGAGAGCATCAGTTATATGCTAATATTAGAAAGTGCAGTTTCTTTCATACATAGGTACACTACTTGGGACATGTTTTTTCCAAGGAAGGCATAGCAGTAGATCCAGAAAATATAAAGGCCATCATGGAGTGGGTAGCTCATAATAATGTTGAGAAATTTAGGTCATTTATGGGATTGGTGGGTTATTACAAGAGGTTAATTAGGAACTTCTCATGCATTCCATATCATATTACATATTTTCAAAGAAAAAGTAAGAAGTTTAAGTGGACAGAAGAATGTATCGCTAGTTTTGAGCAGTTGAAGTAGTTGTTTACCAATGCTCCAATTCTTATGATTGTAGATCCAGATAAAGAGTTCAAAGTGTGTAAAAATTCTTATAAAAGAGGACTTGGTGGAGTCCTTATGTAGAAGGGATAGGTAGTATGCTATGAGTCCGAGAAATTAAATGAGAAGGAGCAGAACTACATGACTCATGATCTTGATTTGGAAGTTATTATTCATGATTTGAAGATGTGGAGGCATTATCTTCTTGGAAGGAGATTTGTACTGATGAGTGATCAAAGTGATTTGAGGTATCTATTTGACCAATCGAATCTGAATGCCAAGAAAGATATATAGTTGGCCACCCTTAGTGAGTTTGACTTTGATATTAGATACATTAAGGGAAAGGAGAACAGGGTTATAGATGCTCTTAGTAGGAAAGTATATTTGAATCATATAGTAGTTATGAGTTCCTATGGGACAGACTTACATGATCAGATCTTACAGGAAGGACATGAGGATGACAAGTATATGGAGCTCAGGCATAAATTACAGCAGAGTATAGGTGCATGTACAAGTACAGGTGAAAGTACAGATGCAGGTATAGGTACCAGTGTAGGTGCAGGTACATGTGATCAGGATGCAGACTATCATCTCACAATAGATTGTTTGGTAAGATTTAAGGATAGGATCAATGTGTCGAATTATAGTGAGCTCAAGAATCTTATCTCGAGGGAGTTTCATGTAGGCCATACTCAGGTCACCCAGGATATCAGAAGACATTTACGACGACGAATAAGTTCTACAATTGGTCGAATCTGAGGAAGGAAGTGGCAGCATTCGTAGCTAGATGTTTGGATTTTCACCAGATGAAGGCATAATGTAAGCATGTAGGTGGTATACTATAGCCTATTCCGATTCTAAAATGGAAATTAGAGGCCATTTCCATGGATTTCATTACATTTCTTCTAAGGACAGTGAGGCGGAACGATTCTATCATGGTTTTGGTCGATAGGTTGAGCAAGGTGGCTCACTTCATTCTAGTGAAGACTACATATTCATCTAGTGAGGTGGCATAGGTCTTCCTCAAGGATATTGTGAGATTACATGGTGTTCCGAAGAATATTGTGTTGGAAAGGGATGTCAAGTTCACTTCCAATTTTTGGAAGTATTTGTTTGTAGGTTTGGGGATATATTTGTCCTTTAGTACATCTTATCATCCACAGATAGATGGATAGATAGAGAGGGTCAACGAGATCCTGGAGGACATGCCAAGGATGTATGTTATGCACCAGTAGAGGATATGGGAGGAATAATCTCCATTAGTTTAGTTTTCATAAAACAAAGGTTATCAGGAATCACTGAGAATTAGTCCTTTCGAGGCACTGTATGGGCGGAGTCGTAATACTCCCATCAACTGGAGTGATCCAGTGAACAAGGTACTTATTGGACCAGACATGTTGGCAAACATGGAACATGAAATGCAGGTTATAAGGAAGAATCTAAAGGCATCACTTGAGAGGAAGGAGAGTTATGTAGATAAGAACATGGCATTAAAGTAGTTTCATGTTAGGTAGCATGTGTATTTGTGAATCAAACCCAAGAAGAGCTAGTTGAGGATTGGATCCTGTGCTAATTTTGCACCACAATATTGTGGGCCTTTTAAGATCCTTGACAGAATTTGACTAGTGGCCTATCGACTTAAATTTCCTCCAACAATGAAAGTCCATGATTTTTTCATATTTCATTTATTAAAAGGTATATAAAGCATTTTTATCATGTTATTGATTGGTGTGTATTGCAAGTGGATAAAGAAGGAGATTTCCAGTCGGAAAATTAGTGCATATTGCAACGAAAACAACTCATGCTCTAGAACAAAGCCATCAAGCAAGTTAAAGTGCAATGTAAGCACTTTAGGCCCAAAGAATCTACATGTGAGATGGCAGATCAGATGCAAGTTATGTATCATTCATTTTTTGTCGGTCGAGGAAAAGTAGTTTTGGTATTTGTACATATTTATGTATGGTTTCAATTGTAAATACTTCCATGAGCTAAGTTATAAAGCTCCAATGAGCGAGATGGTTGTTATATTGTCATGTTGTAATGATGGATTTTTCTTTTGAGTAGGTTATTCATTGTAAATACTACATCGAGCTAAGTTATAAAGCTCCATGGGAAATATTTTTTCTTTTAAACAGTTTTGCTAAGGTATAGGTATGGTTTAATACCGACGACGGTGTTCCCCAAGGGGTAGGATTCTGTAACATACTTGGGCTAAAATTTCATGTAATAAAAGTTAATAAAGGCAAAAATAATACCACAGTTAATGGACACTTATTCCAAGTTGAATGTTGGGAAAGATATCCTAATGGGTATCACTTGATGTGGTTATGGCTAAGGTGAAATTGGAAAAGGCAATAGCTAAGGCTTTGAAAAGGAAAAAAGTATTTTTGGAACATTTATTTATGAAAATAAAGGAAATTAGGAGAAAAGGAAGGTGAAAGGTCAAAGGTTGCATGTGAGTAGGAAAATGAAGGAGAATAATGGAAAATTGAAGAAATTAGAGGCCTAGTAAGTAAAAAAACCTTAGAGAATTAGTTGACAAGATTTTTTCAGTTCATCCTTTTGTCAGTTCATTTCCATAATTAGTCTCAGAGAGGAGAAAGAGATCAAGTAAGAAAAGGAAGGACATGGAAAGGAAAGGAAAGTAAAGATCAAGGAAGGAAAGGTTGGGACAATCAAGCTTTAGTAGGAAAACTTGATGAGATCCATCATTAGGTATAATTGGAGGTGTTAATTGTCACCCTTTTAGCCTTATTGAGTCTCTCTTTTTCACATTTAAATTATATTATGGTCTTATGTTTCTATTGTAGTTGGTGATTAAGGCTTGTCATACTTCGAATGCCTAATATAGGTTAAATGCAGGATAATCACGAGGATATTGCACTTTTGATGAATATTTTGCAATTAAAGCTTGTAGTAGACAACAAGGAGAGATTCTAGGGGGATTTTCCACCTCCTTAACTCCCAAAGGAAGCCAAGGGATCCTCGATATTCCCTCCAACAGCTCGAAATCAAAGGAAAACAAGAAAGTGGGAGATCAAGTGCACCAAAGATCCACTTCTCTTGCAGTCAAAGAGGATACATCACCTATTTTTTGGGGAGTTTTTGGTATCTACCCTCTAGGTTAAATAGGGCTGAGCAAGATCTCATTAGGATTCAAACTTTGAAGGAAGCTAGTAGACTCTTAACTCTTGTAGTTGGTTTTTAAGACTTTTATGATTATGTAATGAGACTATTTACTGCAATAAGATGAGTATTCAGATTATCCTTCATTGATTCAGTTTCAGAGGGCTATGCTTGTGGGTTAGGGCCCAATCCATTGTCTTTAATCTCTCTTGTGTATTCATGCTAATTTTTATGTCATTGTAGCTAGTTTGATTTATGAATTTTAGTTATTTTTCTTACATTTCAATTCAGTGTGTTTATTTTTCTTCCATTTGTCTTTGTTGTATTTAAGCTTGCATAAATGTTGGTAGAATAGCTTATAAACTCATAAAGTTGTGTGTCAAGCCTCCCTCTCTCATCTCTTTCATTGGAGCTTGAGGAGGGAATATCTTCACCACAGGTAAAATTTTCTCTTTAGTTTATGATTTCTTAGAAATAATAGTTAGGTTTTTGTAGTGTCATGAACATGTCTATAATATTGAGTTAGATTTATGTTTGAATTCTTAAGTAGGTTTTCTTTCCAAATTCAACTCATCTTTTCCATTTCCTTCATCATATATTTTCCAATATTTGTTGCATGAACAGGTAGTTTTCTTGCAGGTTCAAGTAGCATAGAAAAGGAGGACTTCACCAACACCCTTAGCTTTATTTCTCACCCATCAACAACCTTTTTTCCATCAAATCACTTTTAGCCATGTTCTTAATATTTTCACCTTCACACTGTGGGAAACCTTAGAAGTCCAAGACTGGCTTCTCAAGAGGTTCTAAGATTTACCAAGGGGTTAGACACCTTCCAATCATCCAAATACACCTTCATTCCACCTCTCCTATGCTTTCCTCCATAATTTTTGACCTCATATTTACCTTGGATTGTTTCCTATAGAAATTCGAGACTTTCTGATAGCACTACAGGAAACCTGTAGCAGAACCAGTAGCAACACCTGTGGGCCTCTCCTTAAGCCCAAAAATCATCATAAACCTCATATAGACCTGTCAAAACCATCAAGACACCTTTAGCCCTGCATTCATGAGTTCAAAACCTTCCAAAGACACCTTAGCACCTTCTCCTCCTTGCTGCAAAACAATGCATTTACAAGCATAATTACGTCATGGTTAGATGCATGAGTAAAAGCATGATAGCTAAAGAATGAATTATACAGAGTGTGTTTAGCCATTTGGCCCAAAAATGAGTGATTATATTCGTCTTCTTTCTGCAATTTCAATTTAGCAACTTACTTCATGAAGATGCCTAGTCTGCTTCCATTTCTTTCCATATCTTAATTTGTAGATGTATTTCCTTGTAGAGTAGCTAGATGTACTTGTTATAAAATTATATATTACAAAGCATTGGAACACATAAAATATATGCGGAAACACAAACTGTTAGTATGAATCTTAATCGCAAGTGTATGAAAAATACCACTTTAGTTGTGCATAACAAATAGCCCTAACAACAAATATGGTTGCCAATATCTTTAGATCTGAAATTAGTTGACCAAGATAAATGCTGCAAAAATCTAGATCTATGCATTTAAAGACATTAAGCAATAAATAAAAACAAGAGTTGCTCCATGGATCCAATAGACAAGACAAGAATATGTTGAATGAATTTTGTATTAATGGCACCTGGGAGGAAAACATAGAAGGATTTAACCAGTTCTCCTCAATGGGTGGGTTCTTGTAAGTCCTCAGCACTTCAGATCTAAAATTCCTCTCTCTTGATGGTGTAGAAAATCCAGACAAAAATGGAACTCAAAGGGAGCTCACAAGCAAAAAGATATAAAAATATGACAATGATGGTGGATCAAAGTCAGACCAAAAGTATAGATCTAGAGCGATATTTAGGCAATAAAATGTAGTGAGTGAATGGAAAAACCCTTCTATTTATAACAAAATATTGAGTTAGTCTAGATATCGGTTCATAATTAAAATATTATTAACCAAATCAAGATCCAACTTTTATGGAATATTTTATTATTTTTGTTGGAGGGAAAAAGAATTTGACTTGGGTCAAATCCCTTTATTTGTAAATAATAAATAAATAAATGATTTATTTATTATTTTAAGGATGTGGTGGAGTAATAATCGAATAAATAATGATTTATTTAATTATTTATGAGTGATTTAGTCAAATTTAACAAGGAATATTATTTAAATAAGGTTTGAATAATTATTCTTAGAAAATAATAAGATAAATAATAGTTTATCTAATTAATTTTCCTGTTTTGGGCTAAATATGACTAGGAATATTAATTAAACTATTGTTTAACTAATTATTCCTTGAGTAAAATCAAAAAAATGTAGATTTATTTAATATTTCCACATGGGGTTTCCTGTTTAGACCATAAACAACTTAATAAAGGTGGTTTACTAAGTTATTTTTCATAGTGAAAGAAATTTTACTTATGGTAAAATTGGTCTTACATGGTGTACTTAGGTCCATCTAATAGTAACAGGTTAGATGACGAAAAAATGGTGTAACAGATTGCCCCCCAGCATGCAAGCATTAGGAGCTAATCGTATGACCGAAGTACGTGGTAAGAACTCAATCACTAGACACCGAAGGGGAAGTTAGAGAGAGATAAATATAAGGTAGACCAAAGCGTTAGAAGACTAGAATCTAAGGAGGCGAGACTTACAGGTGTGACAAGTCTCTTTTATGAGTGAGTACCTGTGCTGTAGGCAGCGGGGGAGGCATACCTATGCCCGCTGAGAAAAAGTACAAAGAATAATGTATCCAATAAATAAGGGACTAAACAATATAGTACATGCTAGCATGAACATGAGCCAGATAAAAATATGATAATGAATCCCACATACATACTGTGCCTGGGATAATATCCAGGACCTATATAATAATATTTGAGTGCATGAGATACAAATACAACTCCAATGCCCCTGTAAACACGAAAGGGCTCTGAAAAAATAACTGATACATGCAAAAAAAAAGGCGTTGTAAGCAGCTAAGGCTGTCATCACCAAATATATGGAGCTACATCAAAAGCTACAATGAAGAGGTCATCCAGGCATGTGGGGGGCTACCTGTAGGGCCACCCCCTCATGAGGGTTGAAACATCTCACACACACCCAGGAATTTCAGGTATCATCTGCTGCATCACTGAACCATCAAGTATACGAATCTCGATCATGCTGAAAGGAGCTAGAGCTAAGAAAAATTCAATTCAAAGGGAAATAAGGAGTCCCTTTTCCTGATCCGAGGTGTCGAACAAGAGTGGAAGCTAGAACCATGGTACACTGCCCTCTAGACCTGTCTTCTGGAATGAATGATCTGATGTTGACAGAAGGAGGTCCACCATAGGTGAAGCAATAAGGGATCCTAAAATAAGGCATGAGAGAAAATAGTAGATAAAATGACAAAATGACACCAGGGATGATGATGAAATGGGGGGTACTGAGTAGCGGATAAACGACTTCCCTTGTTAGAGAATAAAGGGCATGGATGACCTGGCAGCGACTGACGCAATATTGTGAGGGATAGGGGATATTAGGACTGAAGGCCATAATGTGTGGCACGAGAGAGGAACCAAGCAATGAAGGATGGAGGACTATAGCGGGATACAAAGGGACTTGGGATAGACTCCATGAATGCGATGATGACTCAACTCGGATGCTCTAAAAAAGGGTGACTCGATGATGCTGCCACATAGAAAAGGTCAAGTGGGGACCATAAATACATGAGTACAAGATGGTTACTCATGACGAAAATCAGCACAAGCATGGAAAAGTATGGAGGCAAAGTGGTGCCCCAAGTACAAGTGTTGCAAGTGAAGAAATTCGATTTTGAGGAGTGGTGAAGTGACCCTTCTTGGATGAAATGTGTCCTGTTGAAGTATCAAATCACAAAAAACTAACAGATACCCATTTGAAGGCTCGGTGAGAGCTTTCCAATGGTAGAGATGGTTTGTCAAAATGAGCTATATTTTGGCTGCAGTAGGCAAAAGAAAAAATAGGGGATTCTCTTTTAATAAGGCATTTTCCCTCCAAATTCACTCATTTTCACGTGGAGCCGTGGTGAATGTAGAGAGGAGGGAAGGCCCTAAATCTTGAGGCGATCGTAGCGGAAAAACCAACCGTTGGAATCGAGATCCATCAGTTGTAGGTAAGAGGTATAACCCTACTCTTTCATTTTAGTGGATTGAAAGTTTAGTTTAGGTCCCCAGAGCTTAGGAACAGACCCATGCTCCTTTTCACGACCGGGTCGCACTTTTTGGGGCAAAAACTGCGACCTGGGTAGTAGGTTTTGGGCAGAAAACTGCGACCTATCCCAGGATTGGGCCTGAAAAGTGCGACCTGACAGGGAGGGATATTTTTATGCTGTTTTTTGGCTAAGAAATAGGTTTTTACGTTTGGATATAGTCTTTCCTATCTGTACACTAAAAAATATGAAGGTTTTGTGCAGATATGGCAGAATTACGGATCAACTAGAGAGAAAGGGACCCGGGCATGTTACGGTCATAGAGCAGGGAGGATCACGACATCCAAAATGCATTGGACATGTTTGGGGTTTTGAAGTTTGTGGAGAACCCTTTGATTAGGGTTGGAGAGCCCTTATTGGCCTAGATTGTCAACTATTGGGACCCAGACCATGAGGTATTTATAGTGTAGGGGCATCGGATCGAGTTGACAGTCCAAGATATATATTTTCTGACTGGTCTCCCACCACTTGGGATGGTAGGGAATACTCAACCAGTGTTACCACGAGGTCAGAACGCCATGGAGTTTGTAGAGTTCCATTGTCGACTAGGTCTCCATGTCAAAGGGACATGGATACCCATCGGGGACCTAGAGAGGTTAGAGACCCATGTTGTGGCCACAGCGGTGCTACGGATCCTGGCCAACCAAGCACTCCACCACATCACTAGAGGGTAGATGATGCTTGTGGAGAGTGTGTTGAGTGGGACCTACTATGGGTGGGCCCATATGATTCTATCATCATTGAAACGACAGATGTCACTATGCAAGCAGCAAGTGAACCATGACTGTGCATATGGTACATTTTTGTGCTCGCTCTTCTTTGAGAATATCTCGACACTTTGACCTCACATACAACTCCAGGATGGGGGCCCGAGAGAGCCTAGGATGCACCGGTGGGGGCGAATACTGTACAAAGGAGGAGGTGGGGCAGTCGGACGGGTGTTCTGACCTGAGTTCTTTGCTCATTGGGATCATATGCCATTGTACATAGACGACTATCCCTATAGTGGGATGAGTTATTGTGGGGACCCAGATTTTCCACTACTGCTTGGTCGAGTATGGGGGCCCGATGGTATGTGACAAATTGCTAATATTTTATGTGCATTGTAAAGTTTGATAATATTATGTATAGTACTAATTCTTTCAATTTTGGTATGCAGATAAAACACCAGTAAAACCGGCCAGGTATATGGGACAGCCTGTAGTATCAGGAGCTGTAGGACCTAGTGGATTGAGGGTGTCACAAAATGAGGATGCAATAGCCCTCCTGGAGGACATTCATCGCAGATGTGAGAGGCTTCTGACCAGTGTTTCAGAGCACGGTTGGCAAGACTTAGAGGACCAGTACATAGAGCCATGTATTGGTCTACCCTCGGAGTGGCGAGGGGTCATGCGGCGCATGGCTATGGCCAGACAGGGGATGCGCGATCTATGAGTTGTGGGAGCAGAGACATTGGCTCGGGATCCTCTAGATAGTGATTAGTGTGTAGGGGCAGGTGGTGCCCCCAGTTTTGATTTTTTGTAACATGCTATGGGCATGTCATATGTATCAGAGTTGATGGACTCTAAAAAATTTTATACGACACATATTATATATATGCATCATTTTTATGGTTTTATGTTATTTTTTTTAAATGAGTGTGATAAATTCCAATCTAGAATATTTTTTTACTGCTATCTATATTGTGATTTTGTGCTCTAGGTACATGACTGAATGTAATGATTTCAAATTCACGCATCAAAAGCTTCACTCGTAAATATCTTCTAAAAAGGATAGGATTATGCACACAATAGACACCATTCAATTGCATGGCAAGAAGCAGGGAATATAAACAAACATGAAGGTGGAGGATGCGATGGGAGAGGGAATTAGCTAATAAACCTCACACTCCATCATATTTGACCTGATTATTGGTAGAATTACCAATGCATACATTGTTTGAGAGAATAAGTGAATGCAAGGGGGTAAAGATGGCCCAGCCTGTCGAGGCTAGATTCCAGGAGTAGCGACTTGAACCATCGACATAACTGATATAAGGTGTGGACAGGAGCTCCATCTGAAAGGTGCCACAAGACAATAAATGGGAGGATGATGAAAAATGCTGGCACCCTGAGCACAAAGTAGAAATCAAACACACACTGCGAGAGGGAGTGATCTGGGTAGGATGTCTACTACTCACACGTCGATGGTTAGGTGGAGTGTGGGAGCTACCGAAGGTGTAGCTTGTGCTTAGGCTGTGAAAGTAACCATAGACACGGATGGTGCTATCCTGCTTATGGGTGGGAAAGATGAAGTCAGGGGTGGACAAAGCTTCTATGATGTCATCATCACAATAGAAGATGGAGTGACTAGAGGAAGGGAGACCACATGACGCGGTGAAGCTACCTGACTCATCATCATGAGAAGAAAGGTTCACATGCATATTTTCACAGGGGATGACAGAAGAACAAGCAAGTAAGGGATCCACTGATGTTGAGCTCAAGGTGATCGCTGAAGGGAGGTCAAGCGAAACAACAGGGGAAGATTCAGAGGGAGCTTCCACCGAGGGTCTCATGGATGATGATAGGTAGAGGATGATGGCTGCAGGCTCCGTCATCTCGACATCAGGAGGGGGAATGTCAATGGGAGCAGGTAAATCCTCAAGCTAGCCCACAACATACTGCGCAAGTATGGGAGAGGTGGATTGGTTATGTTCAACCTCATACTCCCGAACTACCTCTAAAGAGGCACGATAATGCGTAAGGTGGGGAAAATAGTGGGAATAATGGCCATGGAGATCACACAAAGCAGAAGGTTGATTGGTGTGAATAGTCTTAGGGTTATTGGCTACAGTCGAGGAAGAAATAGAGGCTTTAGGGACTGTAAACTCATGGAACGCAACATTAACCATGGGCTTGATATGGGGCAACTCAGGACAGGTATGGGTGGCATGACCGATGACATCACACAAAGCACAAGGCTTTGGAGGTGGAGGAGGAGCAGGGTTAGGTGAGGTAGCCTTGTCTTTTCATGCCCTTTTGCGAGCTTTTCCCTTCTTACCCGAAGTGGTCGCAACATGAGATGGTTCTTGTTGAGGTGGCTGAGGCACTGTAGCAGTGGGAGAAGTCATGGGGACTAGTTGAAATGGGGTCAAATAAAGATAAGGTTTGGGTT
Source organism: Pinus albicaulis (assembly GCA_034641835.2). Lineage (NCBI taxonomy): Eukaryota > Viridiplantae > Streptophyta > Pinopsida > Pinales > Pinaceae > Pinus > Pinus albicaulis. The sequence continues at coordinate 579,637,324 of CM076583.1, forward strand.
GACCAGGCATGGTAGCGGCTGGGGGATCAAGGTACCAGATGGGAATCCCCAGGGTCAAGTTAGGAAGAGATAGGGTGGACATGACAGGTACTGAGAACACTCTAGGAGGGGGAGCTAGGAACGGTGTCTGACTGGAGGGGTAATGGCCAGGCGGGACGGCTCCAAGATGGTTAAGGCCTGGAGGAACTGTTCCAGGAGGGTAGAGAGGCTCATGGATACTATTTGTAGGTGAAGGGATAGGAGGAGGAGGTCCATAAGGCTAAATCGAAGGGCTAGGAGTAGGTTACAGAGGGCGAGGCTGTTGAATAACTGAAGCAGGCAGCTTGAGGGAAGCTCGAGAAAATTTCATCATGTAAAAATTAGATGAGCTGGGATCAGAGACATGAGGAGGAAGATGAGGGAATTACCAAGCAAAGAGGATTATTTGTAGACTCTGGGTGAGACACTGGTCAAAGGATTTACGGTTTTCTAATTGGCCACCGAAGAGATGATGGACTCAGGGGAGGTCTGAGACTTCAGTTCATAATATGTCAACTGGTCAATGGTGACTATATTTCTGTTATGAGGGAAGGAAATCTTACGGTGGACCACAGATAGGACATCAGACATCACATAGGTGTAGCTATGACCCAATAGAATGTTGTAATCTAAGGGGGAATCTATGACTTCTACATCAACACAAACATTCTTGCCCACAAGAGTAATAGGACAATTGCAGAATAGGCAAATGGGCTGGGAGGTGTGGCCATTCCATGCTTGGAGAGTGATCATGGAAGGAGCCAACTCAGGTGATCTGAGTTTCTTCCAAACCGAAGCGGACATCACACATGTGGATGCCTCCTCATCAATGATACACCGAGAAACGTTGGCGTTCTAGATCTTAACTGGGATTTGGAAAGCGACGGAAGTAGGGAGAGGAGGATGTTCTGAACGGTCAACATCAAAGATGATCAATCAATCATCTAAAGGATCTACAGTTCCCATGGAAGATAGTAGAGCTTTTCATTGTGAAGGGCATGACTAGAGGAGTTCTAGCATTGAGATGAAAACAGGAGATTGCGCCAAATCATCTAATATACTATACGAATGGGAAGCTTTGCCAGAAGCATCGTTTTGGCATAATGGTCCCTTATGGATATTGGTATGAACCTTTGCCTTAGGCTGAGGGATCTACAAAGGACCATTAGGTGTCGAAAGAGTCTCTGTAGAACCTGAAGAAGGTGGCTCGGGGATAGATGTAGTAGGAGGCTTGTTGTACTGACAGTACCAAGTCTGAAGGTTGAGGTCTACGGTTATAGGTTGGTTAGAGTTCATCATGAAAATATGGTAATCGGAGGTACCAGATGGAAGAGGTTGAGTGGCCACCTGACCTTCATGTGGCTGGGTAGCCACAAATACTTTCTGAGGGAAAGGATTAGTAAACATAGCTGGCTGACTAGGTGCAGCATTGGGAGGGATGGAAGGGGAGGCTTGTTTTCCTCGCAATGTTTTTTGAGACTCCCACATCTGCTTCATCTATGGTAAAAGAGGAAAATCATGTGTGTAATAACCATAAACACCACAACAAGATCAAGGCTTATTCGTGTGAACAGGCTTGTCCTGCTTGGACTAAGTGCCCTTTTGCTGGTTAGCAGTGTTAGGTGAATTATTTTGCAAATTAGGTCCAAGATTACTAGAGGCAGATTTATTTTGAGTGCCTTTCCTCTTCTTTTTGGAGGGAGGAGCATTAGTCATGCCCTGTTGTGCATACACCTGCCCCTGAGGGGGCGGTGGCTGCTTTTGTGCGGGTTGAGAAGGCAAGGGAGGGGGAGGTGCTAATGCTGGAGGAGCTGGAGCACCAGGCTGCGGATACAAATAATAAGGAGGTTGGGCAAAAGGAGTAGGCATGTTGTATCCTAGATACATGCTACCTGGAGGGGGAAAAGTTCAGGAGGTGTTGGCCCCCCCATGAGGAAAACCATAGCCCATGAGAGGCTGAGCATATGAATGAGAGAGAGCTCCAATGATACCGTCGACGACATGATATGTCCCCAATGCGTTGGCACCACTAGGTCTAGGAAGATCAGGTAGAGCGGTATAAACATAACCCGACTGAGCGTAGATCAGGTCATATTTTAACACAATTTGGAGAGAAAATTCTTCAGTTTGAGGGAAATGCAATGCGACATCTTTGTCGATAGCAAGAAAAATAGATCTAAGGAACCAGTCCATGTAGACACAGTCTTCGAAGCTGGGGGTTCAACATAGGCTCTTTCTTCTTCGCCATTCTTGGACATGATCGGATAGGCGGGTCGCAGACGATTGACGGAAAGAAGTCAAAATTTCGGTACCAGTGTCATAATGAAGGGGAAGCTGGAAATAAGACAGAAAAGCCTGGGCAAGAGTCGCAAAGGTGGTATGAGAGGATGAGGCCTGATCAACATACCACTTAGAAGCTTTACCCATAAGTGTATGTTGGAACAACTAAAGATGGACAGAGTCATCGGTAATGTAGTTAGACAAACACCACATGTGGAAAGATCGAACATGATTTGTAGGATCTTCTCCAACAAGGCCTTCAAACTTGGGGATGTTGGAAGGGAGCTTGGTCAGCATAGCAGGCCAAATACCGTCATGGTATATAGGGTCATTTATCAACTAGTTAAAATTGGGAATACTGAGGCCTGCCATATAGGGGAGCAAGGGAGTAGCCAAGGTAGTTCCTGTTGCAGTCCCACTAGTAGTATTCCCAGCATTAGGGCCGGGGCTACCACTAGCGTTAGGTCCTGAACTAGACATGGTGAAGGTGACAGGGGGAGAACCGGGGGAAAAACTAGAAGGGGAACCCAATGAACCATAAGAGGAGTTGGAGTGCGGACTTGGTGGAGGACTAACTTGAATCCTACGCAGAGGAGTAAGTCTTCCTACCGGAAACTGAGGATGAAGGCCAAGAAGTCTCCTAGATAAACACCTTGGTTATGCAATGATGATGACACAAACATGACACAAAGGGAAAAGAGACCAACAAGGGTTGAGAGGTGTAAGATAAACTAATTACAATGTCGAAACAAGGGCAGAGAGGTGCAGGATCAATTGATTTCAATGTTTTAAAGTCTTTTCTTGGAGGTGTTAACCAAGCTCTTTTTCACTTAGGGTGTGTGTAATAAGTGTGTAGATTTTAATTTTTAAACCTAGACGTTTGTAGAAAAAAATAAAAAGTGTGTTGTATAACTATAAATAAACCTACATATAACTGTATATGAAACTGAAATAATAGAAAATAAATAGCTAATAATGCAATAATCTAAACCCAAGGAGGCGAGCCTCTCAACAAGTAGTCTGTAGTTGGGCAAAAAACTAGTCAAAACACACCAAAAATAGCCAATAGATCTAAGGTTGGGAGGGATACAAATCTAAAGGTCAGATCTACTAGAAATAGGTGCAGACAAACAACAAAAAATTAGAGGAAAAATTATTGTAAATGAGGTGGCGAAAGGTTATAACCTGGAGGGAAACTGAGGGGACCCTAGAGTAAAATCCAAACAAAACTAAAAGAAGGTGTTTTGGATGGATACATAGCCAATATGAAGTGCATCTGAAGGTAAGGTATCAGATCTGAAAAATGGCTAAACACTCTAAAAATTTCAGACAACCTGCAGTAGCTAAAACTCTTCCAAAATATGTGGAGGGTACTGAAGCCATAGAGGGCTAGGTTCTCACTTAGATGAGTAAAAAAGAAAAATTATAGGTCCAAAACAAGAAAAGATGGAGGTCATACAACCTTGAATAGAGGCCCAGACAAACCCAGAAAAATTTCAGAAAAACTCCCGCAAAAATTCCAGGTCGCAGTTTCTAACCTGATTTCTGCAGAGGTCGCAGGTTTAGGCCTGTTTTCTGTTCCCTAGAGGTTCAGGTCGCAGGTTTTGGCCCAAAAAGTGCGACCTGCACTTTCGGCACTCTCAGGATCAGGTCTCGGCAGAATGTATCATCTCAGCTGCGACTGATGTCTGTCACCTGCGCAATGGGTCCAAAAACACACGGAAGTTACAATTTATAATGTTTTAGAGTTTTATAGGTTAAAAACAGCATCAAGAAAATAAAAACAAGAAGCTGAAGAGAAATCCTAGGGTTTGAAGCAGCTGGATATGCAGGGATCTGAAAAATGACAGCGGTCGTAATCATAAACCCGTGTGGAGTCGTCAGTTGTTAATATGAATCTTAATCACAAGTGTACGAAAAATACCACTTTAGTTGTGCATAACAAACAACCCTAATAGCAAAGATGAATACCAATATCTTTAGACCTGTAATCAGTTGACCAAGATAAATGCTGCAAAAATCTAGATCTATGCGTTAAAATACATTAAGCAGTAAATAAAAACAAGAGTTTCTCCATGCATCTAATAGACAAGACAAGAATATGTTGAATGAATTTTGTATTAATGGCATCTGGGAGGAAAACATAGAAGGATGTTACTAGTTCTCCTCAATGGGATGGGTTCTTGTAAGTCCTTAGCACTTTAGATCTAAAATTCCTCTCTTGATGGTGTAGAAAACCCAGACAAAAATGGAACTCAAAAGGAGCTCACAAGAAAAAGGATAGAAAATATGACAATGATGGTGGATCAAAGTCAGACCAAAAGTATAGATCCAGAGTGATCTTTAGGCAACAAAAGGTACTGAGTGAATGGAAAAACCCTTCTATTTATAACAAAATATTGAGTTAGTCTAGATATTGGTGCATAATTAAAATATTATTAACCAAATCAAGATCCAACTTTCATGGAATATTTTATTATATTTGTTGGAGGGAAAAATAATTTGACTTGGGTCAAATCCCTTTATTTGTAAATAATAAATAAATAAATGATTTATTTATTATTTTAAGGATGTGGTTGAGTAATAATCAAATAAATAATGATTTACTTAATTATTTATGAGTGATTTAGTCAAATTTAACAAGGAATATTATTTAAATAAGGTTTAAATAATTATTCCTAGAAAATAATAAGATAAATAATAATTTATCTAATTAATTTTCCTTTTTTGGGTTAAATATGACCAGGAATATTAATTAAACTACTGTTTAACTAATTATTCCTTGAGTAAAATCAAACAAATGTAGATTTATTTAATATTTCCTCATGGTTTTTCCTGTTTAGACCATAAACAACTTAATAAAGGTGGTTTACTAAGTTATTTTTCATAGTGAAAACAATTTTACTTATGGTAAAATTGGTCTTACATGGTGTACTTAGGTCCATCTAATAGTAACAGGTTAGATAACCAAAAAATGATGTATCACAAACACAGAAAACATATAAAACAAGAGCGACATAGATATACGTGGTTCACCAATTTGGGCTACGTCCACCTCGAAAAACCAGTCCTTCCTTTCTATTATCCATCAAAATGAAGAGACACAACCTACAACAGATCCGATGTGATATCCTTTGTTCTCTCTCACAGTCCCCCTTTCTGGTTCTCGCTCATAATACTCATACAACACACAGCTGCAATACAATACCCTCGTACAAAATGAGGGGTTTCCTTCTAGGGAAAAAAACCATAAATTAAACATAACTTCTACCATCAGATCATCTGCCTAATGAATGGCCTAGATTGACTAGAAATTACAATATTTTACAAGGAAATTTTACATCTGTTTTACAAGGCACAACGTCGCCCCCCTCTAGACCCCCCAGGTAGTGTTCAATGACGGGTGGCATTGTTGCCCCATTAAGAACAGGGGTCCAACATTGTGATACATCTAAATAAAGAAGATAATCAAGTTCCACACCCAACAATACTTTCTTGTTGTAGAATATTTCTTTGATTGTTGATAGATTAATGGCTTTGAATCATTTTTAACTCTAGGTATAAATTTGGAAGTGTGATAGACTTCACTCATAAACCCTAGAAATAGCACCCTTTCGTAGCACTCAGAAGAGGATGACATGAGTAGAATACATCTGATGTTTATATAGCACGGTCACCTCTAATTTTGTATGAACCCTAGGTTGATAAAATAAAGTAGAGTAGCCTATGGCACAGTTGTCGGGGAGGTGTCTAGTAAATGATTTGATTCTATTTTTTAGCAATATTTTCTTATTTAATTTTACATTTTGTTTCAAAAATATTGAAAAAAAATATATAATTTTCATGCCTTGTAGGAGTAGGGATACTCAAGGAAAATTTTTACCAAAAAACCCCACATCCCCACATAGTCACCCTTCACTCTTCTTCTGTGACTGTGAGGTTGAACACACCATAGGTGAGCCTTTTGAAAATTTTGAAGAACCTATTGGAGAATAAGAATAACTTATTTCCCCAAAGGAACCTGCTTCACCTATTTAATACATGCCTGATACTGAAGCCCAGGGAGTCTTTCCCATTAGAGAGACAGATGGGGAAACTAAAATTAAGAACATTAGCCCCTCATCCTTTCCACATTTCCATGGACTTACCTCTGAGGACCTCAACACATTCATGTTTGAATTTCTATTGTTTGTGGGACCTATTACTGTGCCTTAGATGATCAAAAGCTAAAGCTATTCCCATTTACCCTTAAGGATGCATCCTTACACTAGTTCATGGGTCTACCTAGGAACAACATCACTACCTAGGAACAAATGCAAGAGGCCTTCAACAATAAGTACAGGGACTACTTTAGGTCCAAGGAAACTAAAGAGGAAATATTTAGGATGACTCTAGGGCTTGATGAATCCCTAGAGGACTATGAATATAGGTTCTAGTTAAATTAGAAAAGAGCCAACTTCACCCTTGATCCCGGATCACTTAAACTAGTACTTCTCCAAGGTATCAGGGAGGAGGTGATAGAAACTCTTAAGATTTTATTAGGAGGATATATCTACTAGCTACATTATGAGACAATCAAAACTATCTTCAGGAACCATTCTAGCATAGCTAGGAAGAATGGCAGAGCTAGCCAAGGTATGACCAATACCCCTTTCTCTTCCACCTCCATCAAGCATGAGATTGGAAATATGTTGGAGGATCAAGAGTGAGACGTTGCACACATTTTCATTGCAAATGGACATAATTCATATCAAGAGGAATCAATAGGAAGCTGAAAGAGCCTTAGCTATATTATGCTTTAGATGTACTAGAAACACCCTCAAAATGAAAATCCACTAAATGTCGTAGAGGTTTTCTTAGTTTGAGAGGAGAATAGTGCCATAGATAAGTGTCCCTCCTTACCTATATTGAAATTTGTATATCAAGGTGTGGAAGTAGGACCAGAGCAACTCTATTTCATCAACCAGAGAAGGCCTCAAGGCCCTCGGTCATATTAGCGGGGTATGCAAGGTGCACCCTATTCCTATTATCACAACAATCAGAATGTACCTATGTAATCATGGTACACCCCCACTCCTCCATCTTGGCCTACACCTCCTACTTGGCCTTACAACCCTCCATATCATCCTCAGCCAGTGAACCAACCATTTTAGCAGTATGTTTCTCAACCACCTCAATGGAACAACCCATCACAAGGGTGGAGGCCTCAACACAATCAACCACCTTCTCTAATGCATCCACCCCAATCTCAACCTCAAATTACTCATTCTTCTCCACGCAATTTGCCCCAAATGCCTACACAACCCAATCTAAACTCGAAAAATAGACAGGAACAACAGGTTTATAGTGGAGAGACATCCTATCAAACTTATGTTGTGGAGATACATGAGATTAATCTCAGGTCGAGAAAGTACTCCCAGAAAACCATCCTCCATCTCCACCTATATAGTTTGAGGAGGAAAAGGAGGAAAGTAACACTTAGATCCAAAAAATTCCTTTTCCAGAGCACTTGATCCACTCTATTCAGCACACCCCAGAGGATACTGAAGTTTTGGGAGAACTGAAAATTTTGTGTATAAAAATACTCCTTCTCTAGGCCATTAAGGATGTCCCTATTTATAATAAGCTCATCAAGGAAAAGTGCTTTAAGAAACCTAGGAGAAATAATAAACATACCCCCACCATCAATGTATTAGGACAGTTGTCCGACTTAATGTTGGGAAGGGTGATCTTCCCAAAGTACCTAGACTTTGGTAGTCTAGTTGTAGATGTGCACATAGATGGTGTCATAGTCCCCAATACTTTGATTGATCTCGGGGTTTCCATCAATGTAATGACCAGGGAAATTATACTTAAACTCAACCTACAAGGGACTTTGAGGAAAACCACAATGGTTCTGTAACTTGCAGATCGGTCCATAGTAACTCTAGAAGGAATTGTTGAGGATGTTATGGTTTCAATTGACTCTTGGGAGCATCCTACATATTTCCTGGTTTTCCAACCAAAAACCAAGTTTAATGGATATCCTCTCATTCTAGGGAGACCTTGGTTATCCACTACCGATTCTTATATCAGTTGTCAGTCTGAAAACATGACTATTAAGAATGGGCTACTGTCTAAATAGCTAGTATTATATCCTCCAACCCACCCTTCCATTGACCATGACCTACCTATATGGTTGGAGAATGAATAATAAGAAGATTAAGTATACAACACTACATCCTACCCCATTTGTACCATAGATATTGTTCTTAGAGGGGGGCATCTTGATGAAGATGAATTCATCAACCAAATCATTTAGAACTAGTCCCCCACTGACATCCTGCTTGAAAACCTAGTCAAATAATTTGAAAGCCACCCTTGGGTGGAATTTCCTTCAGTTGATTCAATCTCTGAAACCACCAAGCCTGTGGAACTTGGCCCATCCAAATCTTTGAAAATTAACTCAAACCTCTCAGATAGAGAATAAGAGCAGCCATGTCAGCTTTTGAAAGAAAACCTAGATGCATTTTCTTGGGACTACAAGGACATGAAAGGGGTGCATCCCTCGGTGTGCAGACATCATATTTACATTAAATAAGGATGCAAGCATGTGCGCCAACCCCAAAGTCGTATGAACCCAGCGCTAAAAGACATATTCAAGGAAGAACTGCATAAATTTTTGGATGCAGGTTTCATTTATCCTATATTAGACAGTGAATGGGTATCTCCTCTTGTCCTAGTCCCGAAGAAGAATGGAAAATGTTGAATCTGTGTTGATTATTAGGAACTCAACAAAGCCACCAAGAAGGACCATTTCCCTTTTCCCTTTATAGATCGAGTCCTCGATGGCCTTACAGGAAATAAGTTATTTTATTTCTTAGATGGGTTCAGTGGGTATAACTAGATCCAAATTATCCCCGAAGACCAAGAAAATACTACTTTCACATGTCCTTGGGGTACCTTCTCTTACATATTCCTACCCTTTGAGTTGTGTAATGGCCCATCTACCTTCCAAAGAGTTGTCTTGACTATTTTCTCTAAGATAGTCCATGACTCGGTTGAAATATACATGGGCGACTTAACACCCTATGGGGATGACTTCCAAGAATCTCTCTCCAATTTGGGAAAAGTTTTGAGAATGTGCATTGAGATGCGTCTCTCCTTGAGCCTAGAAAAGTGTGAATTATTGAAAAGAGGAGTAGTATTGGGTCACCCAATCTCCCAAGTAGGAATACAGGTGGACTTGAAAAAAATCACCATCATCAAAAGGTTACCTGCTCCTCAAAAGTAGATATATGTCAGGAGTTTCTTAGGTTTAGCTGACTACTATAAACTTTTTATCAAAGATTTCAGCAAGTTGGATTCACCACTCTTTTGTTTTTTGGCCAAACACTCTAAGTTTTCTTGGTCCAGTCTCTGTCAAGAATCTTTTTAGCTTATTAATGGAAAGTTAACTACTACCCCCATTCTTTGAGGTCTAGATTGGACTCTGCCTTTCCACATCCACACAGATTCATTAGACAAAGTTTTGGGGGAAGCCTTGGGGCAATTAGAAGATAAATTACCTTAGTAAGGAATTGTCCAAGGCTGAACTCAATTATATTGTCACAGAGAAGGAAATGTTAGCCATTTTCCATGCTTTAAACAAATTTATACATTATATCACTGGCTATCAGAACTTTGTACACACTGACCTTGCAGCCATCAAATATTTAATGAAAAAAATTATGTTAATGCTATAATAATTAGATGGTTGTTACTATTACAATAGTTTGACCTAACCATTGTCGATAAACTTGGAAAGGAGAATGTTATTGCAATTTTTTTATCTAGGTTAGCTCTACCTATAGGTGAAGAAGGAATGGTGGATGACCAGCTCCCGAATGAACACCTCTTTGCTATCTCAACACTCTCTCCATGGTTTGCTGACATAGTTAACTACTTGGTTTTTGGAAATTTCTCTCCTAACCTCTCATCCAAGGAGAATAGAAAGGCATCAAAAAAGCGTCCCTTTCACATGGATTGGGGGAAATCTCTTCAATTTGTGCCCTGACCAAATTCTTAAGAGATGTGTGAGGGAGGAAGAATTTTTTGACATCCTCTCTACATGTCATGATAGCCCTTCTAGAGGCCAATTTCCTGCAAAAAGGAAAACCTTCAAAGCTTTGCAGGCATGTTACTATTGGCCTACCCTTCACCAGGATGCCATAAGATACACTAGTAGGTGTGACCAGTGCCAAAATATGGGGAAACCTACACAGAGGGATGAGATGCATTTTCACCCTAAGGTGGCTCTAGATCCATTTGAAAAGTGGGGCATGGAATTCTTTGGACACATTGATCCACCATTTTTCCAGAAAAATTATATCATAGTTAGCATTGACTACCTAACAAAGTGTGTTGAAACAAAATTTTTAAAGGTAGCAACTGAGGAGAAGGTAGCAGAATTTCTGAGAGAGAATGTGTTCTACAAATTTGGATACCATAGAGAGGTATTCATTGATCAGGGGGCACAATTCATATCTCATCTCATTGAGAATATTCTGAGGAGGCACAAGATAAAGCATAAGACTTCCACTGCCTACCACCCTCAAGAAACCTTGGAGAATATCCTCACCAAGATTGTGAGTAGCAGCAGAAAATATTGGGCTGACATATTGGTAGAAGCTACTTAGGCCTACAACACTACTTGGGAAACAATAATAAGGTTCACTCCTTATGACTTGGTCTATGGGAAGAAAGCGCTACTTTCAATTGAGTTTGAGTTCAACACCTTAAGGATGGTAGCTGAGTTAGACCTGGATATAACAAAGGCCCAACAAGAAAGGTTACTACAATTAAATGGGTTGGATGAGTTCAGGATGCAAGCACTCCTTAACACATAAGTGATTCAGCTGCAAAGGAATGTCTGGCATGACAAGCACATTAAGGAGAATACATTTCAAGAAGGAGATTGGGTGATGTTGTATGACTCAAGGTTCAACGATTTCAAAGGAAAAATGATGAAAATATGGCTAGGACCCTACAAAGTGGACAAATGTTATGATAATGCCACAGTTCGGATTAGGACCATAGATAGGGGATTCCCCTGCTTTTCAATGGTTATAGGCTCAAAGGTTACAAAAGCCCCTATCTAGGGTTTAATTTATAAATTCCATAAACATGGAGGTGTATGTCATTGGAGACTCCATATTTTCTAGCGCCTCCCTGTCCTAGAGAAAAGAGAAAATATAAAAATAAAGAGGCATGATTAAAAACCTCTCTAAGGTGCCCAAGGCCAACTCTAAGGTTGAAAACCTCCATGAGGCAATCCTAGAGCAAAAAAATAAGAAGGAAAGTGTTATCACTCCAAAAATTTTCAAAATCTGATGCTTGAAAATCAGCCATTATACTCCTTCAAATTTGTTAGTTTGCAAAATATCATAAAATGATGAATTTTATGGTGTATTTAAATTTTTTAAACTTAGGTTGAGTTCCTAGAAATGAGTCCAAGTCACATCAGAGGAGTATGTTTTGAGCTGAAACTTGGAAATCACCACAAATCCAAAAATTTTCCATCTATTACCAAAATGTCTAAGTCTGCAGCGAATATAGCAGGAAATTAACAGGATTTGCTACGGAAACACCTAATAGTTTCGTAGCAAATCTGACACTTGTCAAATGAAAAGTGCTACGAAATCTTTGCCAATGTTTAACAATTTGGAGAATAATGATGAATGATTTAGTGTTGCAAGGACCTACATCCAGATTTAAGCCATCATTTTAAAATCTTTCCATGTTAGTCATCATTTGTTTATACATCCTCTCATTCCACTCTCATACTTTCTGTTTTATCTTTCCACACTCATCATTCTCTTCTAAAGCATCTCTCTGTCAGGAAGCTACCCTGTAAAAACCCTTGTCAATTGTATCAGTCTCATCCCATTTTAGTTGCTCTATGTTATCAAGCGTTCTATCCCAAACAGGTGTAAAGAGGTAAGGTAAGCCACTATTTCATCACACTAGGAATGGCTACAGCTACACCCAAGAAATCTTACAAAGGAGGTATACCATTCCACTATGAACCTACAACTCCAGACTTGGTTTTAGAAAATGAATATTTCTTAGAGTTGTTTACAAAGGCAAGATGCATCAAATTCATTCAGAAATTGCAAGGGCATCATCCACAGGTGTCACGAGATTTTGTGCCCAATTTAAGAGAAACCTACAAAGGCAAGTGAAATAATTAAAAGAGGAAATGGAACTGATGAGAACAGAATTGGAGAAAAGAGACTTGGAAAGAGGAGATGTAAACAAAGCTGCTTGAAAACATTGACATACAATAAGGTAAAAATTATATCAGCATATTTTTGTCTTATATTGTCAAAAAATTACCTACAGTCATGTTTATATACTTTTTGAAGCTTAGATACAAGTTTTATTGAATTACCTAAGTATTAGGCAATTTTGCAGCAAGTGGCAGGCTTGAAGGCCAGTTTTTGCTGCGGAATTTCTGAAAGTATCTTTTTGGTTTTGAGAAGAAAAAAATTGATTGAAGTAAGCAGTTTTAAAGGTCATGATTATTTTTTTTTGGTCATATAACATCTTCCAAGGGTTTAAATCAGCAGAAGAATATTATATATCAACTTTTGGGATGCGCTACGAAAACAGGTTGCTTTCGTAGCTCAAAAAAATAGAGTTTTAGTAGAGAAGACATTTTTATGACAAATAATGATAAGGCATGAAAAGGATCAAGCACGTGTACGGTTACTCATCATCAGGCGTCAAAGAGTATAAGATGTCAAAGAGTATCAGCTTTTTCCAAGTGGAGACTTTAGCCAAAAGAAGCGTTTGAAGACAACAGTCCAACATGTGCCATGTCATCAAACTAACTTTTCCAAAATGATGGGCAAAGTTATTCCATGAAGGCTGTCATGATATAAATGTTTCTTTAATGGGCGGCATGGTATAAAGTTAGGATTCCTCTTGAGGATGAATTTGATTCGTTTGTTTTTATTGTAATAATTAAGAGTTCTAGTCCTAGTAGGACTCTTACTCTTGTTTCGAATAGATGCCAGTATTAGTCTCTAGAAGTTATTCAACAGTTAGTTTTAAGTGTCAGTTAAAGTAAAATGGTTTGGCCACTTGGCAAGGTAGTTGTAAAGGTTAAAAGGCCTATAAATAATGTATATTTGGAGGTACCAAAGGTTGGAAAATGGTAATTAGAAAAGCTACTTTTGTAAATTCTTTGAGCAGATTGGTATATACAGAAACAAAGTGACTTTTTCTGAAGCTAAGATTATTATTATACTTCAGTGAGCTTTATTTCTTCTCTCATATGTTTTACTTCCATAGTTTTGATGCTTAATACTCAGAATTCATGGGAACATGCTCTGACTTCCTTTAAGTGTTGATTTATGGTGAATTGAGTTCTTAGGTCCTATATGTGGATGGTTTATTCAATGTTTGATACTTATTACTTAGAATTCATGGTCATTCATGCTCTAACTTCCTCTAAGTGATAATCTTGGGTAAATCTCTGTTAAATGCTTTCCTTTCACTGTCTTAAGATATCATTACACAGAATTCATGCACTCATGCTCTGACTTCTTTGAACCTTAAGATATTGAGACTTTCCTGAATGTGTCACCCTTTCATTAAAGTATATACAAGCCTCAGTTTTGTAAGAAGAGCTATTTTGTTATCTTATCCTTATCACTGACTCCATAGCCCAATGATAGCTTGTCTTCATCTTTCAACCTGCAAACATACAAAACCACAAACCATAGAGTTAGCCATCTATCTTTATACAAAATCATTAACCCTTGAGAGAGCCCTCTCAGGCGGAGGAGGCTAAGCCTCAGCCAAAACATTGGTTTGAAATAGTTACACTGAGGTAGTCTAATCAACAACCTATCAGGGTCCTATATTGGTGATAACATTTTTGTGCGTCTGTCGGGAGTCTGAAGATATACATCCCCCGAAAATTATGAAGCTGAACTCTTGAAGGTAGCAGGAGCTCAGAATATGTTCGAGGCTGCAAAACTACCTTGGCAACTCCACACATCAAATAAAAAATTGGAAGGAGACTCCATTGCTAGAAGATCAGTTGCTAGATGAAGTTTCAAAATGATTTCCATTGCAAGGAAAAATGCCAGGTATGCTCCTATGAATTGGTCTCATATCCCTGGTTTTCCAAATCCTATGCCAAAGGTTGATTGGTTAGATGATCTTCCAATATTCAAATATGAATAGAAAGACAATTTTTCTCTTCATTTGGTTAGGTTTCAATTACATGTACATAGTCTTAAGGTTCATATTCCTGAAGACCGTCTTATGAATATGTTTATGACCACTCTAGAAGGAAAAGCATGGTCTTGGTATAAAGGTTTAGTAGATGGTTTATTGTATTCTCTTACTAAATTTCATGATGAATTCTATGAGATGTATAAAGAATGTCATCCATCTCTATTGCTGGTCAAATATTGTTGTAAGCATTCTGTGGGTTTTATTCAGTATTTGGAAGATTTTTATGGTGATGATGAATTTATGGATGAAGAAATTTTAGAGGCTCTTCATGACCATACATTCCAACAACTAGAAGAAAGAATAACATCCCCTAGGATTCATCATGGAAATCAGCAATAGAATACTTTTGAAAATCATATTTCATCCTCCGATATTGATATAGATATGTTGTAGACTTGTCAGTCTTTAGATTATGATGAAAATGAAAATCAATGAAAATACCAAGAAGAAATACTGGAACACTGTTTTACTGACCCCCATGAAGAGGAAAGGATTGATTATTCCTTCATTTCTTTACAGCAAATTACATCTAAAAATGA
Source organism: Pinus albicaulis (assembly GCA_034641835.2). NCBI lineage: Eukaryota > Viridiplantae > Streptophyta > Pinopsida > Pinales > Pinaceae > Pinus > Pinus albicaulis. The sequence continues at coordinate 579,652,431 of CM076583.1, forward strand.
TCATATGGATGAGAAGAAATACATTTTCCATGGAAATCATTCAGAAAGGTAGCTGGATCACTTATCAAATAAATGTTGTGTGACTAGAGATCAGTTTTTGGAAGTAACGGAATGTTATGAGGACCATCAAGCTGATCATGTATTATGGGATCCTATAACTGAATACATTGAATATTTTTACTCCCCAATGTTTCAGTTTTACTTTTGCTATGAAGATCAGAGGCAATTTCAGTGGAAATGTTCATATCAATTTCGTAGTTGCTTTGAAGACTAATGCAGCCAAAAATTTCAAATATCAGATAAAACAGATGATTGGCTACATTGGAAATTTCACATTGATTGAGATGAAAGAAGTGTATAGTTGATAGGTTAGGTAGGTAGCTATATGAAAATAAGCTCAAGGTTAACTGAGCATTTTCAGTAGGAACAGTTTGAAGCAGATTGGGTAGAATTTCAAAGTTTTTATTTTTAAAGAAATGGTTACATCACTGGAGCTACGAGTTCTTAGCATACCACAGGAGTATACTATCCCTAATGGAGCCACTGTTATCACTCCACAAATTTTCAAAATCTGATGCTTGAAAATCAGCCATAATACTCCTTCAAATTTCTTAGTTTGCAAAATATCCTAAAATGATGAATTTTATGGTGTATTTAAATTTTTTAAACTTAGGTTAAGGTCCTAGAAATGAGTCCAAGTCACATCAGAGGAGTATGTTTTGAGCTGACAATTGGAAATGACCACAAGTCCAAAAATTTTCCATCTATTACCAAACTGTCTAAGTCTGCAAAAAATATAGCAGGAAATTAACAGGATTTGCTATGGAAACACCTAATAGTTTCGTAGCAAATTTGACGCTTTTCAAATGAAACGTGCTACAAAATCTCTGCCAATATTTAATAGTTTGAAGAATAATTATGAATGATTTAGTGTTGCAAGGACCTGCTGCCAGATTTAAACCATCATTTTAAAAGCTTTCCATGTTAGTCATAATTTTGTTATACATCCTCTCATTCCACTCTCATACTTTCTGTTTTATCTTTCCGCACTCATCATTCACTGCTAAAGCATCTCTCTGTTAGGAAGCTACCCTGTAAAAACCCTTTTCAATTGTATCAGTCTCATCCCATTTTAGTTTCTCTCTATTATCAAGTGTTCTATCCCGAACAGGTGTAAAGAGGTAAGGTAAGCCACCATTTAATCACACTAGGAATGGCTACAAATACACCCAAGAAATCTTACAAAGGAGGTATACCATTCCGCTATGAACCTATAGCTCCAGACTTGGTTTTAGAAAATGAATATCTCTCAGAGTTTTTTACAAAGGCAGGATGCATCGAATTCATTCAAAAATTGCAAGGGCATCATCCATAGGTGTCATGATATTTTGTGGCCAATTTAAGATAAACCTACAAAGGCAAGTGAAATAATTAAAAGAGGAAATGGAACTGATGAGAACATAATTGTAGAAAAGAGACTTGGAAAGAGGAGATGTAAACAAAGTTGCTTGAAAACATTGACATACAATAAGGTAACAATTAGATCAGCATATTGTTGTCTTATATTGTCAGAAAACTACCTACAGTAATGTTTATATACTTTTTGAAGCTCAGATACAAGTTTTATTGAATTAACTAAGTATTAGGCAATTCTGCAGCAAGTGGCAGGCTTGAAGGCCAATTTTTACTGCGGAATTTCTGAAAGTATCTTTTGGTTTTGAGAAGAAAAAAATTGATGGAAGTAAGCAGTTTTAAAGGTCATTCTTATTTATTTTTTGTCATATAACATCTTCCAAGGGTTAAAATCAATAGAAGAATATTATATATCAACTTTTGGGATGCACTACGAAAACAGGTTGTTTTCGTAGATCAAAAAAACAGAGTTTTAGCAGAGAAGACAATTGTATGACAAATAATGATAAGGCATGAAAAGGATCAAGCACTTGTAAGGTTACTCATCATCAGGTGTCAAAGAGTATTAGATGTCAAAGAGTATCGGTTTTTTCCAAGTGGACACTTTAGCCAAAAGAAGAGTTTGAATACAATAGTCCAACATGTGCCATGTCATCAAACTAACTTTTCCAAAATGATGGGCAAAGTTATTCCACGAAGGCTGTCATGATATAAATTTTTTGTTAATGGTCAGCATGGTATAAAGTTAGGATTCCTTTCAAGGATGATGTTAGTATGAATTCTTCGTCGAAGTGTACGAAAAAAAACCACTTTAGCTACGCATAACTAATAGCCCTAACAACAATAGAGGCTGCAAAACATCTTCAGATCTGCAATTAGTAGTTAAAATGCTGCAACAAACAGATCTATAAATGGAAAGACATTAAGCAGTAAAGTAAAGAGTTTGCTCCATGCATCCAACAGACAAGACAAGAACATGATTTTTGAATGAATTTTTATATTACAGGGCACCTGGGAGGAAACAAGAAGGTGTATCCAGATCTCCTCAATGGGATGGGTTCTTTGTAGTCCTCAGCACTTCAGATCTAAGCTTTCTTTCTCTTGTAGATGTAGAAAACCCAATGTAGAAGGTAGAGCTCAATGGGAGCAACAATGGCAGAAAATGAGACCGAGTGTATAGATCCAGAGTGATCTAGTATGCAACAAAAGGTGAAGAATGATGGGGAAACCCTCCTATTTATAACAAAATATTGGGTCCTTCTAGATCTTGGTGCATGATTAAAATAATGTTAATCACATCTAGATCCACCTCTATGGAATATTTTATTATTATTTGTTGGAGGGAAAGGGTGTTTGACTTGGGTCAAATCCCTTGATTAGTGAAAAAATAAATAAATAAATGATTTATTTATCTTTTTAAGGAAGTGGTTGGGATATAATCAAATAAATAATGATTTATTTGATTAATGGTGGTTGATTTGGTCATATTTAACAAGGAATATTATTTAAATAATTATTCCTAGAAAATGATAAGATAACTATGGGTTTATCTCATTAATTTATTTGTTTTTGGGTTAAACATGACTGGGAATAATAATTAAATTATGGTTTAATTAATTATTCCTTTTGGGGTTTCTTAATTAACATAGTGAAAGCAGTTTTACTTGGGGTAAAACTGGTCTTACATGGTGCACTTGGGTCCATCTAATGATGAAAGGTTAGATGACCAAAAAATGGTGTAACAGATTGCCCCCCAGCGTGCGAGTGTCAGGAGAAAATCGTATGACCGAAGTACGTTGTAAGAACACAATCACTAGACAACAAAAAGGGATGTCAGAGAGAGAAATGTGAGGTAGATAGTGTGCTGAAGGACTAGACCCTGAGGAGACGAGACTCGCAGGTGCAACAAGTCTCTTTTATGAGAGGGTACCTGTGCTGAAGGCGGCGGGGGAGGTATACCTATGCCCGCCGTGACAAAGTACAAAAGAATAGTGTGTCCAGTAAACAAGGGACCGAACTATAGAGTACAACTGGCATAATCAAGGGCCAGATAAAAATACAATGAAGAGTCTCACATACATGCTGTGCCTGGGATAACAGCCAGGACTAGTATAATGATATCGGAGTACATGAGATAAATACAACCCAAATGCCCCCCGTAAATGGGGAAGGGCTCACAAAATCTGACTGATACATGCCAATCATAGAGGTGCTGTAAGTGGCTAAGGCCAACATCATCAAAATCTGGAGCGGCATCAAAGGCTGCAATGAAGAGGTCATCCGGGCATGTGGGGGGCTACCTGCAGGGCCACCCCCTCATGAGGGCTGAAACATCTCACACACGCCCGGGAATCATCAGGAGCTGCTGCTGGGTCACTGGACTGTCCAGTATACTCATCTCGATCATGCTGAAAGGAGCTGGAGAAGTAATCAAGTCAAAGGGAAGTGAGAGATCCCCCTGCCTGATCCGAGGCACCGAACAAGAGTGGAAGCTGGAACCAAGGTACACCGCCCTCTAGACCTTGCTTCTGGAATAAATGTGTTGATGTCGACAGAAGGAGGTCCGCCGTAGGTGAGGCAATGAGAGATCCTCAACTAAGGCACGAGAGAAGAACAATAGGGCGACGGACAGACTGACACTAATGATGAAGGTGGAAATGGGAAGGATGGAGTGGCGAATGGACAACTTCCCTTGTTAGAGCATAAAGGGCATGAATGACATGGCAGCGACTGACACGATATCGAAAGGGATAGGGGACAGTGGGGCTGAAGGTCATGATATGCGACACAAGAGAGGAACCAAGCAAAAAAAGAATGGACTCCATGAATGCAATGATGACTCAACTCGGATGCTCTAAACAAGGGCGACATGATAGTGCTGCCACACAGTAAAGGCCCCAATGGGGGACCAAGAAAGCATGAGTACAATGTGGGCACTCATGACGAAAATCGACACGAACATGGACGAGTAGGGGGGGCAGTATGGTGCCCCCAGTACAAGAGTTGTAGGTGAGGAAATTCGATTTTAAATGAAGGTAAGGTAACTTTGCGAGGACGAAATGGGTCCTGGTGCAATAGGAAAAAATGAAACAACAGATGCTGGCTATCTAAAAGAAAATAAAACATGCATTTCGAGGGGAAATGCTAAGGGTAATATTTCTTGAGATAGAGTGCATTGCGAGGGTTAGGAAGGGGATGACCTTCAAAATCCTCTAAGAGGTATGCCCCTTTGCCAAGATCCTTACTAATGATGTAAGGGCCTAGCCATAATGAGTCAAACTTCCCATGACCCAGGACATCATGGGCCTGGTCATAGACTAGAACAAGGTCGCCTTCGTGAAAAGTGCGAGGCTGGACTTTTCGGTCATACTGAGCTTTGGTGCGTTTTTTGGCCGCCTCCATGGTTTGCAAGGAAATACGGCGGTCTTCAGAGGCACGCTCGAGCATGATAAGTCGTTGTTCTAGCGGTTGGGTTTCAGGGAGAAGTTCAACGGCTAGTTGCAGAGAAGGAATTTCGCACTCGATTGGTAAAACTGCCTCCTCTCCAAAAACAAGGTGGAAAGGGGTGAACCCGGTGGCGGTTTTAACGGAGGTTCGATAGGCCCATAAGGCAGGAAAGAGCAGGAGATGCCAGTTGGTTTTGTGCTTATTCACTGTTCATTGAAGCATGGTCTTGAGGGTTTTGTTGACTGCTTCAACTTGGCCATTACCTTGGGGGTAATAGGAGGAGGAATATTGGTGCTCAAAACCCAACAGTGAGGATAGCTCATGCCATATCTCATCTTCAAAATGTCGGCCATGATCAGAGACCAGTTGCTTGGGAACCCCGAAGCGAGCTATAACATGGTTAAAGAAAAAGAGGGCCGCGGTAGCTGCCGTGTTGGTGAACGTTGGCATGGCCTCGGCCCATTTGGTGAAATAATCGACCGCCACAATGATATACTTGTGGCTACCAGAGGATGGCGGGCGACACTCCATAAAGTCGACAGCCCATTTACAAAAGGGGCCAGTGGAGACGACCGGATGGAGGGGAGCTGGTGGAGCTCTCGCCTTAGGGGCGAAATGTTGGCAACTGGGACAGTGTTTGACTGCCTCGATGCAATCACTGAAGAGGGAAGGCCAAAAATACCCGGCGCGCATTATTTTTTGGGAAGTAGCGAGACCGAAGAGGTGGCCACCGCAAGCGCCGCTATGGCAGGCATTAAGGACCTGTTCAGCTTCAGCGTGTGTGAGGCAACGACGAAGGACCGTATCAACCCCACGACGATAAAGGTCGTCACCGATAAGAAGGTATCGGGGGGCTTGGTGTCGGATACGGCGACGAGCCTCACGGTCAAGATGGAGGGCGAAATTTTGGGTTCGCAAATAAGTAAGAATATCGCCGTACCACGGGTCAGCGGAAGAAATGGTAAACAGGTGTTCATCAGGGAAATCGTCATTAACGGGAGGGTCTTGCGATCCGGTAGGTAATTCAGAAATGAGCTCAGCGAGGGCTAAGCCTTTCTTACTTTTTGGGGTGACAAATTCAAGATCGAATTCCTGAAGAATAACGACCCAACGGGCGTATTTCCCAGTAAGTAGACGACGACTCAATAGGAAGGCCATAGGGTTGGAATTTGTCACAACCTTGGTGGAGCGCAAGAGGATATAATGACGAAGTTTTTGGACTGAGAACACGACAGCCAGCGCTAATTTCTCGTCATAGGAGTATGAGACAGGGGGTCCCACAAGGTTCTTGCTGACATAGTAGATCACATGCTCAACGCCATGGTCATCCTCTTGGATAAGGACTCCAGTGACCGAATAGGTGGAAGCGGAGATATATAGGATGAAGTCCCGATTAAAGTCGGGAGGGCGAATTAAGGGAGCAGATGTGAGAGCCTGCTTGAGGGCATCGAAAGACTCGTGAGCATGGGTATCCAAAACAAATGGGATGTGAGAGCGTAGGAGTCTAAGGAACCCATGTGCGGTGGTGGCATAGTCAGGGACGAACCGACGAAGAAAATTAGCTTTGCCTTGGAGGCTTTGGAGCTGGCGGAGGGTACGCGGGATGGGGAGTTCAAGAATGGCTTGAAATTTCAAAGGGTCAAGAGTGATACCGTCCTTAGACACGATGAAGCCTAGGAGACGGCCGGCAGGAACGCAAAAAACGCATTTCAACGGGTTAAGGCGGATATTATACTTGCGACATCGGAGAAAAATGGTGCGCAGATCGTGTATGTGTTGCGCCCGATGCTTAGAACGCGCCGTGAGGTCGTCTAAATAGGCAAGGATAATATGAGCTAAGTCGTGGAAGCAATAAGACATGGCCCGTTGAAAGGTGGCGCCAGTGTTTTTTAGGCCGAAAGGCATGACCCGGTAAGCAAAAGTTCCCCACGGACTAATGAACGCGGTTTTTAGTTGATCAGCAGGATGGATAGCAATTTGGTTGTATCCGGAGAAACCATCCATGAAGGATAGGACCTCATGCCCCGCACACTCGTCAATGATTTGGTCGATGAACGGTGTGGGGAAGTTGTCTTTGGGACAAGCTTTGTTCAAGTCGCGAAAGTCCGTGCAGACACGAATGGTACCTTGTTTCTTGAGAACAGGAACGGGGTTAGAAACCCAAGTTGTGTATTCAATGGGGTAAATGAAACCAGCCTGCTTGAGCTTATCGATTTCGGCTTTTATAGCGTCACGTCGGGAAGGATGAATGGGTCTCATCTTTTGGCGGACTGGTTTGGCATCAGGCCAGGTGTCGATATGATGTTCGACAATGGCAGGATCGAGTCCGGGCATTTCAGAATAGGACCAGGCGAAGATATCGCGGAATTCTTTGAAAAGCTTGGTGTAAGTTTCAATTTCTTCCGGGGTGCATTGGGCACCCAAGGTGATGTATTTTTCTATTCCTGGTTTGACCGAAATGTCAACTTTGATGGTAGACGAGATATTGGCCATGTTTCCTTCTTCGAAAGCATCAGGTGCAGGGATGGGGTTTTTGAACCAGTCGACTACATAAGGAATGAAGTCTTTGGTTTCCACAGCGTATTGGTCATGGGACTGCTGTGGGAGGAAATATGCGCGGTGGTGCATATCATCCCAGGGAAAGTCGGGGTTGGTCATGGCTTCCATAATGTCTTCATCAAATTGGAAGATGGGAAGACTGGAGGAAGGTGGGACACCCAAGGAAGTAGTGGTGGGGGACGGGTCATCATGAGGAGAAGGGCTCGGATGGGCGATATCAACAGATCCAAGGTTGGCTGAGGAGCTGAGGGGATCGGTAGGTTGAGAGGCCGGTGAATTATTTCTCGAGGATGATGACATGTACAAAATGGTGTGTGAGGGCTCCATTGGCGTAAGAGACGGAATGTGAATGGGGGTAGGAATGTCCTCTGGCCCGATTGAAGCGGCCTTGAATTGGCGCTACATGTCCAAGGAGGAACGATACTCGTCAAGGCGGGGACAGAGGTGGGTGTAATGGCCGTGAAAATCGCACAAGGCACAAGGGTGGTTTGTGCGCAAGTGTTTGAGTTTTGGGATGGAGTCAGGGATAGTGACATAGACTTCTGGGATATCAGAGTCGGGGAATGTCTCGTTGACCAGAAGCTTGAGGTGTGGCAATTCAGGACACAGGTGAGTGGTATGACCGACGATATCACACAAAGCGCATTGAATGGCGGGTTTTGGTGGTCGTGGGTGGGGAAGAGGTGTCGGGGCGGCCTGATCCTGATGGGTTGCCCCCTTACGAACTTTTCCTTTCTTCCTAGGAGCCGTCGCAACAGGGGAAGGGTCCTGTGGAGGTGCTGGGGGCACAGTGGCTACGGAGGAAGCGAGGGGGACTGGTTGAACCGGTGTCAAAGCCATGTAAGGTTTGGGGTGACCAGGGGGGTGGCGGTTGGGGGATCAAGGTACCAAACCGGAATGCCCAAGGTCAAGTTAGGGAGGGAGAGGGTGGCCATGACGGGGACATAATATACTCCGGGAGGGGGGGCTAAGAAAGGGATCTGCCCAGCAGGGAAATGACCAGGAGGGATGGCTCCAAGATGGTTAAGGCCAGGAGGAACTGATCCGGGAGGATAAAGGGGTTCAGGGATACCGGCTGTAGGGGCAGGGCCAGAAGGAGGAGGTCCGGCTGGCTGAGATGAATGGCTAGGAGCGGGTTGCGGAGGGCGGGGAGGAGGTGGCTGACTAGCCGAGGCAGGCCGTTTATGGGCGGACTGAGACGATTGCATCATGCAAACATTCGACGAGCTGGTATCAGTGACCGGAGGAGGGGGAAGGTGAGGGAAGGTACCAAGCAAGGTGGAATCTTTGTAGACGCCGGGGGAGACACTGGTTAAAGAATCGACGGTTTGCTTGTTGGCTACGGAAGAGATGGTCGTCTCATAGGAGGTCAGAGACGGCGGCTCATGATAAGATAGCTGGTCGATGGTGACTATCTTCCCATTATGAGGAAAAGACATCTTTCGGAAAACCGCGGATGGGACAGCAGACATGGCATAGGTGCAGCTTCGCCCCAATAGAATGTTGTAGTCTAGAGGGGCGTCAATGACTTCGATGTCAACGCAAACCGTCTTACCGGCGAGGGTGATGGGACAGTTGTGAAACAGGCCAATAGGCTGGGAGGCATGACCGTCCCACGCTCGAAGGGTGATCGTGGAAGGGGCCAGCTCCGGGGATCCGAGTTGCTTCCAAACCGAAGCGGACATCACACAGGTGGATGCCCCCTCATCGATTATACACCGGGATATGGTGGCATTCCGGATTTTGACAGGGATTTGGAAAGCAACGGAAGGAGGGAGAGGGGGATGGTCCGATTGGGTGGCGTCAAAAACAATCATTTGGTTGTCAGCAGGAGCGGCGGAAGGGGAAGGATCGGAGCGCATCATAAGGATCTGGTAATCAGAGGAACCAGAAATGGACGAGGGGGTGGCTACATGGCTGTCGGGGGGTTGGGTAGCCACGAATCCCTGTTGAGGGAAAGGATCAGTGAACACAGCTGGCTGGGTAGTGGCCACATTAGGAGGAGCATGAGGGAAGGCGTGTTGTCCGCGCAATGTGGCTTGAGACTCCCACATCTGTCGCATCTGGGGTAAGAGAGGACAATCGTGAGTGTAGTGACCGTAATCACTGCAACACGAACAGGGCTTGTTTGTGCGAAGCGGCCTGTCCGGCCTGGGCGGGATGCCCTGAGGCTGGTTGCTAGTGCTAGGGTCCATACCAGAATTGGGTCCTCACACGGGGTGCGTATGGGTTCTCGTTGCCTCTCCGCCTTCTTTGAGAAGAAGGGGGATTAATCGCACCGCCGTGCAACACGATTGCCCTAGAGGGGGTTGCGGCCGCGTGTGTCAGAGGAGGCAAGGGAGGCGGAAGCGCACAGGCCGGAGGAAATGGGTGCACCGGGGGCCGTGGATAAAAGCAAGGGCGAAGGATTGAGGTAAGCGGGAGGTTGGGCAAAAGGAGGAGGCATGCCGTATCCTGGATACATGTTGCCGGGAGGGGGCAGAGTGCTAGAGGTGCTGGCCCCTCCCTGAGGGAGGCCATGGCTCATAGGAGGGTGAGCAGAGGGGTGGGAAAGAGATCCAACGATACCGTCGGCGGAATGAGATGCCCCCGGGGCGTTAGCGCCACCGGGCCTGGGGATGTCAGGGAGAACGGTATAAACATAACCAGATTGAGCGTAGATCAGGTCATATTTTAAAGCTATTTGGAGGGCGGCTTCTTCATATTGAGGAAAGTGAGAGGCGACATCTTTGCCGATGGGAGACGGGAGGGTGCGAAGGAACCAGTCCATGTAAACCCGATCTTCAAAGGGAGGCGCTCGACATAAGCTCCGTCTTCGTCGCCATTCCTGAACATGGGCAGAAAGGCGTGTGGAAGAGGATTGCTTAAATGAAGTCAAGAGCTCCGTACCAGTGTCGTATCGGAGAGGGAGCTGGAAGTACGACAAGAAGGCTCGGGCAAGAGTCTCGAACGTGGTATGGGAGGAAGTGGCCTGTTCGACATACCATTTAGAAGCTTCGCCGGTAAGTGTGCGTTGGAACAAACGAAGACGGATGGAGTCATCGGTAATGGAGTTGGAGGAACACCACATGTGGAAAGACCGGACGTGGTTGGTTGGGTCTTCGCCATTAAGGCCCTCGAACTTAGGGATATCAGAGGGTAGCTTGGTGGGCATAGCGGGCCAGGTAGTATTGTGGTGAATGGGGTCATTAATCAACTGATGGAAATCGGGGAGGCTGAGGCCTGCAATGTACGGCAGCACAGGGGTGGCCGGGGTAGTGGTTGTGACGGTTCCGCTAGAAGTAGGGCCGGCATTGGGGCCGGGAGAACCGCTAGCGTTAGGCCCTGGACCAGACATGGTGAAGGGGGCAGGAGAACCGGGAGGGGAAGGAGGACCCGAGGAATCAGGGGAGGAATCGGAGTGCGGACTCGAAGGTGGACTGGCTCGACGACGGCGGTGTGGAGCAGGTCGATCAACCGGAAACTGAGGGTGAAGGCCAAGAAGTCTCCGGGAAAGGCGCCTTGGGGGCGCAATGATGACAGGAAGAAGGAAACCGACAGGGGCAAAAGGGGACAGAATCAATTACGGTCAAGGGCAGAAAAGGTGCAGTGACAATTGATTTTAGAGTCTTTGCCAGGCGGTGTTAACCAGGCGCTTCTTCACTTAGGGTCAGTGTGTGGCGTGCGTTAATTTTAATTTTTTAAACCCTTTCCGTTTTGAGAGCAAGAAAAAAGTGTGCTGCGTAGCTGAAAATAAACCTACAGAGAACAGAATAAAATGCTGAAATAACAGAAAAATAACAGCTACTTGTGCATCTATCTAACCCAAGAAGGTGGGTCTTCACAAATATGTCGAAAAGAAAGGGAAAAACTATGGAAACACACACAAAAGGAAGCTCGGCGCATCCAGGTCACGTACGCAGATCCGGAGGAGAAAGTCGCGTACAAGGGGTGCGTACCGCGGCCCAAGAGACAAGAGGCAAGGAGGTCGAAAAGGAAATCAACCTTTTAAAAAACCTGGGCAAGGCATAGGCCTTCGCAGAAGGTCCGAACAAAACGACAAGAGGTGATTTGAAAGGAAAAGAGGCTGATTTCAATGGATCTGGAAGTGAGGTCACAGATCTGGAAAAAGAGGGGGCTGAAGCTCTGAAACCGACGGCTGAAACAGATGAAACTCTTCCACAAAAAGTGGAGGGTACTAAAGCCCTAAGGGGTTGGGTTCCCACTTAGATGAGTAAAAACAGATCAGATCTTGGTCAAGGCGGGCTGAGACAGAGGCTGGAAGACCCTGGCAGAAGCTGCAGCAGAACCCAGAAAAATTGCAGAAAAAATGTTGGAAAAAAGGCAGGTCGCAGTTTCTGACCTGATCTGAGTTGAGGTCGCAGAAAACTGGCTGAAAAGTGCGACCTGGAGGTCCAGGTCGCAGGTTTGGGGCCAAAAAGTGCGACCCCCCTGTTCCGGTTGTCTCGGCGGCAGATTTTCAGAAAAGTTGTCGTCTCAGTTGCGGCTGGTGTCGCTTACCTGCGCAATAGGGCCAGAAACACACGGAAGTTAGAAATTTTAAGTTTTTAGGGTTTTATGTGAGAAAAAATGACATAAAAAGAGGAAAACTAAGCAGCTGAAAAGAAGCCCTAGGGCCTGAAGTAGCTGGATATGCAGGAATATGAAAAACGACAGCGGTCGTAATTTAAAACCCGTGTGGAGTCGCCATTTGTTAGTATGAATTCTTCGTCGAAGTGTACGAAAAGAACCACTTTAGCTACGCATAACTAATAGCCCTAACAACAATAATGGCTGCAAAACATCTTCAGATCTGCAATTAGTAGTTAAAGTGCTGCAACAAACAGATCTATAAATGGAAAGACATTAAGCAGTAAAGTAAAGAGTTTGCTCCATGCATCCAACATACAAGACAAGAACACGATTTTTGAATGAATTTTTATATTACAGGGCACCTGGGAGGAAACAAGAAGGTGTATCCAGATCTCCTCAAAGGGATGGGTTCTTTGTAGTCCTCAGCACTTCAGATCTAAGCTTTCTCTCTCTTGTAGATGTAGAAAACCCAATGTAGAAGATAGAGCTCAATGGGAGCAAAATGGTAGAAATGAGACCAAGTGTATAGATCCAGAGTGATCTAATAGGCAACAAAAGGTGAAGAATGATGGGGAAAAACCCTCCTATTTATAACAAAATATTGGGTCATTCTAGATCTTGGTGCATGATTAAAATAATGTTAACCAAATCTAGATCCACCTCTATGGAATATTTTATTATATTTGTTGGAGGGAAAGGGTGTTTGACTTGGGTCAAATCCCTCGATTAGTGAAAAATAAATAAATAAATGATTTATTTATCTTTTTAAGGAAGTGGTTGGGATATAATCAAATAAATAATGATTTATTTGATTAATGGTGGTTGATTTGGTCATATTTAACAAGGAATATTATTTAAATAATTATTCCTAGAAAAATAATAAGATAACTATGGGTTTATCTCATTAATTTCTTTGTTTTTGGGTTAAACATGACTGGGAATAATAATTAAATTATGGTTTAATTAATTATTCCTTTTGGGGTTTCTTAATTAACATAGTGAAAGCAGTTTTACTTGGGGTAAAACTGGTCTTACATGGTGCACTTGGGTCCATCTAATGATGAAAGGTTAGATGACCAAAAAATGGTGTAACAGATGACTTGGATTGGTTTATTTTGATTGTAATAATTAAGAGTTCTAGTCCTAGTAGGACTCTTACTCTTGTTTCGAATATGATGTCAGTCTTAGCCTCTAGAAGTTATTCAATAGTTAGTTTTAAGTGTCAGTTAAAGTAAAATGGTTAGGCCACTTGGCAAGGTACTTGTAAAGGTTAAAAGGCCTATAAATAATGTATATTTGGAGGTACCAAAGGTTGGAAAATGGTAATCAGAATAGCTAGTTTTATAAATGCTTTGAGCATATTGATATATATACAGAAACAAAGTGACTTTTTTTGAAGCTGAGATTATTATTATACTTCAGTGATATTTATTACTTCTCTCATATGTTTTACTTCCATAGTTTTGATGCTTAATACTCAGAATTCATGGGAACATGCTCTAACTTCCTTTAAGTGTTGATTTATGGTGAATTGAGTTCTTAGGTCCTATATGTGGATGGTTTATTCAATGATTGATACTTATTACTCAGAATTCATGGTAATTCATGCTCTGAATTCCTTTAAGTGCTAAGCTTGGGTAAATCTCTATTAAATACTTTCCTTTCACTGTCTTGAGGTATCATTACTCAAAATTCATTCACTCATGCTCTGACTTCTTTGAACCTTGAGATATTGAGACTTTCCTGAATGTGTCACCCTTTCATTAAGTATATACAAGCCTCGGTTTTGTAAGAAGATATATTTTGTTATCTTATCCCTATCACTGAATCCATAGCCCAATGGTAGATTGTCTTCATCTTTCAACATGCAAACATACGAAATCACAAACCATAGAGTTAGCCATCTATCTTTATACAAAATCATTAACCCTTGAGAGAGCCCTCTCAGGCTGAGGAGGCTAAGCCTCAGCCAAAACATTGGTTTGAAATAGTTACACTGAGGTAGTCTGATCAGCAGCCTATCAGGGTCCTATTTTGGTGATAACATTTTGGTGCATCTGCTGGGAGTCTGAAGATACACATCTCCCGAAAATTATGAAGCTGAACTCTTGAAGGTATCAGAAGCTCAGAATATGTTCGAGGCTGCAAAACTACCTTGGCGACTCCACACATCAAATAAAAAATTGGAAGGAGACTCCATTGCTAGAAGATCAGTTGCTAGATGAAGTTTCAAAATGATTTCCATTGCAAGGAAAAATGCCAGGTATGCTCCTATGAATTGGTCTCATATCCCTGGTTTTCCAAATCCTATGCCAAAGGTTGATTGGTTAGATGATCTTCCAATATTCAAATATGAATAGAAAGACAATTTTTCTCTTCATTTGGTTAGGTTTCAATTACATGTACATAGTCTTAAGGTTCATATTCCTGAAGACCGTCTTATGAATATGTTTATGACCACTCTAGAAGGAAAAGCATGGTCTTGGTATAAAGGTTTAGTAGATGGTTTATTGTATTCTCTTACTAAATTTCATGATGAATTCTATGAGATGTATAAAGAATGTCATCCATCTCTATTGCTGGTCAAATATTGTTGTAAGCATTCTGTGGGTTTTATTCAGTATTTGGAAGATTTTTATGGTGATGATGAATTTATGGATGAAGAAAATTTAGAGGCTCTTCATGACCATACAGTCCAACAACTAGAAGAAAGAATAACATCCTCTAGGATCCATCATGGAAATCAGCAAGAGAATACTTTTGCAAATCATATTTCATCCTCTGAGATTGATATAGATATGATGCAGACTTTTCAGTCTTCAGATTATGATGAAAATGAAAATCAGTGCAAATACCAAGAAGAAATACTGGAAGACTATTTTACTGACCCTCAGGAAGAGGAAAGGATTGATTATTCCTGCATTTATTTACAGCAGATTACATATAAAAATGATCATATGGATGAGGAGAAATACATTGTCTATGGAAATTATTCAGAAAGGCAATTGGATCACTTATTAAATAAATGGTGTGTGACTAGAGATCAGTTTTTAGAAGTAATGGAATGTTATGAGGACCATCAAGCTGATCATGTTTTCTGGGATCCTATAGTTGAATACATTGAAGAGTTTTACTCCCCAATGTTTTAGTTTTACTTTTGCTATGAAGATCAGAGGAAATTTCAGTGGCAATAGTCATATCAATTTCGTAGTTGCTTTGAAGACTAATGCAGCCAAAATTTTCAAATATCAGATAAAACAGATGATTGGCTACATTGGAAATTTCACATTGATTGAGATGAAAGAAGTGTACAGTTGATAGGGTAGGTAGGTAGGTATATGAAAATAAGCTCAAGGTTAACTGAGCATTTTTAGTAGGATCAGTTTGAAGCAGATTGGGGAGAATTTTAGAGTTTTTATTTTTAAAGAAATGGTTGCAGCACTGGAGCTATGAGTTCTTAGCATACCATAGGGGTATACTATCCCTAATGGAGCCACTGTTATCACTCCACAAATTTTCAAAATCTGATGCTTGAAAATCAACCATAATACTCCTTCAAATTTCTTAGTTTGCAAAATATCATAAAATGATGAATTTTATGGTGTATTTGAATTTTTAAAAATTAGGTTAAGGTCCTAGAAATGAGTCCAAGTCACATCAAAGGAGTATGCTTTGAGCTAACACTTGGAAATGACCACAAGTCTGAAATTTTTCCATCTATTACCAAATTGTCTAAGTCCGCAATGAATATAGCAGGAAATTAATATGATTTGCTACGGAAACACCTAATAGTTTCGTAGAAAATATGACACTTGTCAAATGAAACGTGCTACAAAATCTTTGCCAATCTTTAACGATTTGAAGAATAATGATGAATGATTTAGTGTTGCAAGGACATGCTGCCAGATTTAAACCATCATTTTAAAATCTTTCCATGTCAGTCATCATTTGTTTATACATCCTCTCATTCCACTCTCATACTTTCTGTTTTATATTTTCGCACTCATCATTCACTGCTAAAGCATCTCTCTTTTAAGAAGCTACCCTGTAAAAACCCTTGTCAATTGTATCAGTCTCATCCCATTTTAGTTGCTCTCTGTTATCAAGCATTCTATCCCAAAAAGGTGTAAATAGGTAAGGTAAGCCACCATTTCATCACACTGGGAATGGCTACAACTACACCCAAGAAAGCTTACAAAGGAGGTATACCATTATGCTATGAACCTACAGCTCCAGACTTGGTTTTAGAAAATGAATATCTCTCAGAGTTGTTTACAAAGGCAGGATGCATCGAATTCATTCAGAAATTGCAAGGGCATCATCCACAGGTGTCACGAGATTTTGTGGCCAATTTAAGAGAAACCTACAAAGGCAAGTGAAAGAAATAAAAGAGGAAATGGAACCGATGAGAACATAATTGGAGAAAACAGACTTGGAAAGAGGAGATGTAAACAAAGCTTCTTGAAAACATTGACATAAAATAAGGTAACAATTAGATCATCATATTTTTGTCTTATATTGTCAAAAAAATACCTACAGTCATGTTTATATACTTTTTGAAGCTCAGATACGAGTTTTATTGAATTACCTAAGTATTAGGCAATTCCGCAGTAAGTGGCAGGCTTGAAGGCTAGTTTTTGCTGGGAAATTTCTAAAAGTATATTTTTGGTTTTGAGAAGCAAAAAATTGATGGAAGTAAGCAGTTTTAAAGGTCATGCTTAATTTTTTTTGGTCATATAACGTCTTCCAAGGGTTAAAATCAGTAGAAGAATATTATATATCAACTTTTGGGATGTGTTACGAAAACAGGTTGTTTTCGTAGATAAAAAAAATAGAGTTTTAGCAGAGAAGACAGTTTTATGACAAATAATGATAAGGCATGAAAATGATCAAGCATGTGTGAGGTTACTCATCATCAGGTGTCAAAGAGTATCAGATGTCAAAGAGTATCATTTTTTTCCAAGTGGAGACTTTAGCCAAAAGAAGAGTTTGAAGACAATAGTCCAACATGTGCCATGTCATCAAACTAACTTTTCCAAAATGATGGGAAAAGTTATTCCACGAAGGCGGTCATGATATAAATGTTTTGTTAATGGGCAGCATGGTCTAAAGCTAGGATTCCTCTCGAGGATGACTTGGATTAGTTTTTTTTTATTGTAATAATTAAGAGTTCTAGTCCTAGTAGGACTCTTACTCTTGTTTCGAATAGATGTCAGTCTTAGTCTCTAGAAGTTATTCAACAGTTAGCTTTAAGTGTCAGTTAAAGTAAAATGGTTTGGCCACTTGGCAAGGTATTTGTAAATGTTAAAAGGCCTATAAATAATGTATATTTGGAGGTAACAAAGGTTGGAAAATGGTAATTAGAATAGCTACTTTTGTAAATGCTTTGAGCATATTGATATATACAGAAACAAAGTGACTTTTTCTGAAGCTGAGATTCTTATTATACTTCGGTGAGCTTTATTTCTTCTCTCATATGTTTTACTTCCATAGTTTTGATGCTTAATACTCAGAATGTTGGGAAAAATACTTAGAGGGGGGGGGGGGGGTGAATCAGTATTTAGAACTGACTGAAAACTTTTTACTTTTTCTTTCTCTTAAAACCATACGCTACTTTACTGAACCCAACTCACGTATACACGCCGATATCCTTAAGAAAACTTGTGTATGTCCAGAGATCTTATTATGCATTTAATTCTTTACTTAGATCATTGCATCATTCATTCATCAGATGTTTAGTAAGCAGTAAGCATGTGTGGTAATAACAGAATAAACCATCACACATAAGCAACACACATGAACACCAGTATTTAAGGTGGAAACCCAATTCGGGGGAAAACCACCACTGCTGTCATCTCTGTCTTCAATATTTATTATAAAGAAAACTTCTTACAATTTTGTACTGGCGCAGACTCATACCAGCACGCAGGCACCCACCTGCAGAAGGCTGCAACCTTCTCTTGTTCTCTAGCCACTACTGGAAGGGAGCTCCAACCCCATGATCTCATTTACTAGCCTCTTCTGGAAGGGAGCTACTACCCCCTGCTCTCGTTTACCAGCTACCACTGGAAGGGAGCTACTACCCCCTGCTCTCGTTTAACAGCTACCACTGGAAGGGAGCTACTACCCCCTACTCTCGTTTACCAGCTACCATTGGAAGGGAGCTACAACCCCCTCACTAAAGGCTTCGACCCTCAGCACTACTGTGAACCACGTTTCATCAATTTTCATACTGGATCCAACAGCTTCCATACAACACAACTTGTAGGCCTCTTTTCATTAGATTTTTAGACTGGACCCACTCCACACATTTAAGCTCATCAAACTGAAACTTATAACCCCATGAATTCATTCATTGAATCATCAACCAATCAACCAACAACTTGATATTTAATCAACATAATCAGCAGCATAATCAACATTCAAACAACCCAGATCTGTATGAATACATCATTGACAGATAGCAGTAAAAAAACAAAACATATCAGACATTTCATTCCACACACTTCAGCAAAACCCTAGATTCAATACGCGCTTTTACTTCACTAAACCTGCGTATATACACGCTTTCACAGAGACAAACCTGCGTATAGATCTGCAACTATTTCAAAACTGACCTTTGATTTCATACGTGCTTTTGCTGAAACGAACCTACGTATATACGCGCTTTCACGGAGATGAACATGCGTATAGATCTATAACTTTTCGGAACTATGTAGCTCTTTAGAACAGATAACTCAGATCTCACCCTTTACTTCAGCAAAGATTCGACAGATCACAGATCTAAACATTCCATAAACAGATCTAGAAAATACATAGTCATTTCAGATCTAGAGATCCCTCTTCATCATTTTCTTCATAGGTGCATTATTAATTCAGATCAATCAATAAACTGTTACCCATTCCATGCAGATATACTTCAGAGTGAAGTATTCATTAAAACCCATACCTATGCACACTCTTGCACTATGATCTTCTTATCCTTATATAGATTTAGCCTTTATCAATACCATGAGTCAAAACCACTTAACCGCTGATGGTATTCCTGGATGGGATCAAATAGATAATCCAACGCTCAATACTGTGGGCTAATACCATGGTCATGTCCCCTGGTTTTATAAATTTAGAGCGCAAATAGGCATACACTACTTGGTATGTACTTTTACACGTACATACGCTACTTTTCCGTTACAAACCCGCGTATTCTTTGTGACACATCTTATTCATCATTACTCTGGAACTTACTGGAATTTATTTCTTTGTTACTTCTAAACTACTCTGTAGATACATTAGATTTACATCATTAAAAAATAGGTTGCTATCCAAAGAAAACTCATCAAGTCAGTTTCCATCAAGGACAACTTCATCAAGTAGGTTGCCATCAAGGACAACACATTTCATCATATTTCCAACAATCTCCCCCTTTGGACTTGATGGCAACCATGATGGTGTTTGATCACCACAATAGATAGATACTTCGATTATAACCATTATTCAAACACCATGATACTCTCCCCCTTTGACATCAAGGGCAAAGGGCGGAACAAAACAAGGTTTTTCTTCTCTTGTATAAATAAGAGCTCTGTAGATATGATGTGCACTGAAGTTACCATGCTCCCCCTGAGTTCACGCTGAATCTTCAAACATATTTTTCAATTAAGTACATGACTCTATGACCTTTCCTATCACCAAGGACTCATACTTACATCAATGATCCAACCAAGTGGATTTACATATGTGACTCAAGTACCCAACCAAGTGGGTTTACACATTTGAAGAAGTCCTTACATGACTGAATATAACAATTTACATCATAGGTCTCAACATAACCTTTTCATCAAATTACAAATATGAATTTTTATAACCAATACCAAAAAGACCTCAAGAGAGAGATCATATTTCAGAACCATCATAATGCCAACAATGCATTACTCTCAGCAAGGCTAATGCTCCCCTTGACACTGTGCTCCTGTCCTTGAGTTGACTCACTATTTTTCTTATCAGAAAAACATACGCTTCTGTCTCCAACGGAACTCGCGTGTATATGCGGCTTTAGTTCATGAAACCCGCATATGAAAAGTGAAATACTGAAAATTTCACAACTCCATTTTCAGCCATGATCCATCCTTCTTGTGTACCAATACTACAGGAGCAGAGAAAGAACTTTGACTGGGTTGAATTATACCCACCTCTAACATTTCTGCAATCATACGTTCAATTTCGCTCTTTTGGAAGTAAGGATATCTATAATGCCTGATGTTTGGAGGAACACTTCCTGGAATCAAATGAATAGCATGATCATGATCATGAATAGGTGGGAGTCCTTTGGGAGTTTCAAACACCTTGGAATGATTGTCCAAGACTTGTTGGAGATCTGCAGAAATAGATGATTTGGATGTTGGAACTTCTAGTGAGCATAATTGTGCAATTACGCCTCGCTGTTCTTTCTTTAGAAGCTTTGTCATGACATTAGAGCTTATTATCCTTCCTGGCTTCCCCGAAATACCCCGTAATTCGACTTCCTTTCCTTCTGAAAAAATTTCAAGAAAAGTTCTTGAAAATTAAAAGCTACCGTCCCCAAAGATTGTAACCATTGTACCCCTAGTACAACGTCAGCACCTCCCATAGGAATGGCAAGCATTGGACTAGTCAATACATATTCCCCCATGGTTAGCTTGATATTATGGCATTTTCCAGAACAATTTATAGTTCCTCCATTTGCAACCATCACTTGACATTCTGGTGCTGGGTATAGGAAACAATTTAATTCCTTGGCTACCTTACAATGAATAAAATTATGGGTGCTACCTCAATCAATCAACACTATTACCTTTTTCTTCTTGATTTGTCCTTCTATCTTGAGAGTTTGAGGAGTGGTAATTCCTGCCAGTGCATTACATGATATGGTCGGATTCATTTCTTCCTCTTCTAGGGCCGGTTCCTGGTGTATATCCTCTTCTTGTTCATTTTATTCTTCTTCTTCACAATCTATGTAAAATAATTTCTTTTCAGCACACTTATGACCTTTAGTGTATTTGCTATCACAACTGTAGCAAAGCCCTTTTGCTCTTTTTTCTTCCAATTGTTGTGGTGTCAACCTTGTAGGTTGTGGAAATCTAGGCGTAGCAACACTTCCTTCTTTATAGAATCGAGTGGTAGGCTTCCTTGTCGCCATAATTTTACATTCAACTTTTCTTGCCAACCTGAATGCCTTCTCCAATGAATCAGGTTCCAAAACGCGAACTTCATGTTGGATGTTATCCCTTAAAGTGCCTAGGAAGAGATCAATCCTGTGTTCCTCTGTAAGACCAGTTACCCTTATATTCAATTTTTGGAAGTCCTCAATGTGCTGCCCCACTAAACCCTTTTGTTTGAGATTTATCAATTGGGTAAAGAAGGTGTTGCTCTTTGTATCCTCATAATGTGCTATCATTTCCTCCGTAAAAATCGACCAAGTGACAATTTTTTTACGGGAACAAAGCCATCGATACCATACAAATGTATTTTGTTCTAAATGTAAAGTTGCAATGCGTACCTTTTGTGTGTTTTGCACGTTATGGAGATCAAAATATTGCTCCATCTGTAGTATCCATGTTACCGAATCCTTTCCATCAAACTTCTTCATATCCATTTTTGGAATATGGTGGTTCTTCCCGCCAACATTCGAGTTTATGAAATCATGATTAACATTTATTTTGTTCTCATCACGAGGTTCTTCTCCTATATTTCCGCCATTAGGAATCATTTCTGGTTTTAAGCTTGTCATCAAGCCTTCCATGTATGCTTTTAGATCACTCTTCATGTTTTCCATGTTGTCTTTCATGTCATCCATCTTAGCTTCCACGCCATCCATCTTAGCTTCCACGTCATCCATTTTAGCTTCCATGCCTTTCTTCAAACCATCCATCTTCACTTCCATGCCTTTCTTCAAAACTTCCATTTCATTTTTTGTTGCTCTTTGCGAGAGTGAAAACTGTTGCATTTGCTCTTGTAATTTTGATAGATCATGTTGCAATTCTTCATCTTCATGAGTCATAGTAGAGCCTTCTGAAGGCTTACTGGGTGTTGAATTCTTTTTAGGGGCCATTTTAAAATCCAATATTGATATCTATTCTACAAGTTTCCCTTGGAATCAATTCAACTTGATTCTTCAAACAAGACTTATGTAATTCGGAAAAAAAATACACACCTTTTACTAGCTTTTAGGAGCTCGATATTGAAATTGAATTTTCTCTGTAATTGAAAATCTTCGATATCTCAAATTCAGCCCTGTAGTATCCCTCTGAAGGTTCTTTCAAATGCCACAGGTCTGACCTGATTTGGACTCTCCAAGACAAATTTGTGTCCAATCTCCCACAATGACCTAATTTTGGACTGGTTCAGTAGAGCGAACTTGTACGACTTGCCACGTGTCACTGTTTTGTTCTTTGTCTCTGAAATTGATATCCAAGAAACTACAGGCTGTGTACTTGTGACCACTTTTGACAGCACTCCAATCCAATCTCCAGAGAGAGAGTTATTGAACTTTTCCCACGATCACCTCTTTGAGATGAAATTCAGGAGCCTGAAAAAGCACTACCTTCCACAGATCATATCTCCAAAAAAATTGCAAACCAAGATCTGAAATTTTTTGACGAATTTCCTCAGGATTTTAGCTTCACACCATACGAATTTCAGATTCTGAACCTTCGTAGAAAATGTTTTATAGTGAAAATTCCACGATGACCTGTTTAGGAGCTTGAAAAAAGGCCTAACTTCCACAGATGATATCTCCGAAAATATTGCGAACCAAGCTCTGAAATTTTTAGAAAATCTTCCTCAGGATTTCAGCTTCGCACCCTAAAAATTTCAGCTTCTGAAACTTCGTAGAAAAAAAAGTTATAGCGAAAATGCCACGATGACCTGTTTGGAGCAGCGAAACCCTAGAATCCAAAGCTCTGATACCAAATGTTGTGTAACCAGCTCCAAAAAGAGAAGAAAAGAGATATCAACGCCTTAGAAATGAGCCACTTCGAGGGGGCAACCTCCAATACATTACATAAATGAACAATTCTTTGATGATACAAATGAACAAAACCTCCTTCTATATATAGGAGTCCATGGGGCCACAATATAATCCTAGTGGGCCACAATGTAATCCTAGCCGACCTAACAATAATAATTTAAGGGCACAATAATAACAAAATGGGGGTTACAAAGGTACAACAATAACAATAAGGGGTTTACACTAACAATAATAAGGGGCTATACTAGTGATATAGGGACCTAACATAATTTGTATAATAACTCTTTCCCTTTTCAAATTGTTTCCCTTTATCATGATTTTCTTCATAAGGACAATTACCAGCATAATGACCAACTCTTCCACAAGCAAAACACTTGAAGGGAAGCTTACCTCTGAATCTTCCAGTACCTGGTTGGAGTCTTCTCACAAAATTTTCTTCTTCTTCTTCTGATATATAACTTGATTCCTTGACAACTTCCTTTTCTTTTCCTTTTGCACATTCCTTAAAGGAAACTTCTCTAATTTGAGAGGGACCTCCTTTTCTCATTTCAAAAGCAGTCAGGATGCCATGTAGTTGAACAATAGTAAGAGTTTGCAAATTCTGATTTTCTTCAATAGCTGATACTTTTGAATCAAATTTTGAAGTCAAAGATCTTAAGACTTTTTCCACCAGAGTAGTATCAGTTATGGTTTCACCCAAATTTCTCATACGATTTACAACATCATCTAGACGTAAAAAGAAACTAGCAATGCTCTCATCACTATGCATCCTTAAATTTTCATATTCAATTCTGAGAGTTTGGAGTTTTGCACTTTTTACCTTTGTATCTCCTTCATAGCTTTGAATGATTTTGTCCCATATTTCTTTTGCTGAATTTAGCTGCATCACTTTAACAAATTCTGATTCAGACATGCTTCCTAATAAAACATTGACTGCTTTGGCATTGATTTCATATTTCTTCCTTTCTGCTGCATCAGTAGGAATAATTGTCAGATACTGATAACCTTCTTCCACGATTGCCCATACTTTTGCACCAAGACTTTGCAAATATGATTTTGTTCGTATCTTCCAGAATAACAGATTACTTTCATTGAATAGAGGTGGCCTTATAGAAAATACTCCTTCATGACTTCCCATTGTGACAGATCTCCTTCAAGTGATCAAGCTTTTGCAGAAGGACTTGCTCTAATTCCAATTGTTGGGAAAAATAATGAGAGGGGGGGGGGTGAATCAGTATTTAGAGCTGACTGAAAACATTTTACTTTTTCTTTCTCTTAAAACCATATGCTACTTTACTAAACCCAACTCGTGTATACACGTGGATATCCTTAAGAAAACTTGCGTATGTCCAAAGATCTTATTATGCATTTAATTCTTTACTTAGATCATTGCATCATTCATTCATCAGATGTTTAGTAAGCATGTGCAGTAATAACAGAATAAACCATCACACATAAGCAACACACATGAACACTAGTATTTAAGGTGGAAACCCAATTTGGGAGAAAACCACCGCTGCTATCGTCTCTGTCTTCAATATTTATTATAAAGAAAACTTCTTACAATTTTGTACTGGCGCAGACTCATACCAACACACAGGCACCCACCTGCAGGAGGCTGCAAACTTCTCTCATTCTCCAGCCACTATTGGAAGGGAGCTCCAACCCCCTGATCTCATTTACCAACCTCTCCTGGAAGGGAGCTACTACCCCCTGCTCTTGTTTACTAGCCTCTCCTGGAAGGGAGCTACTACCCCCTGCTCTCGTTTACCAGCTACCACTGGAAGGGAGCTACTACCCCCTGCTCTCGTTTACTAGCTACCACTGGAAGGGAGCTGCTACCCCCTGCTCTTGTTTACCAGCTACCACTAGAAGGGAGCTACAACCCCCTCACTGAAGGCTTCAATCCTCAGCACCACTACGGACCACGTTTCATCAATTTTCATATTGGATCCAACAAATTCCATACAACACAACTTGTAGGCCTATTTTCATCATATTTTCAGACTGGACCCACTCCACACATTTAATCTCATCAAACTGAAACTTATAACCCCATCAATTCATTCATTGAATCATCAACCAATCAACCAACAACTTGATCTTTAATCAACGTAATCAACAACATAATCAACATTCAAACAACCCAGATCTGTATGAATACATCATTGACAGATAGCAGTAAAATAGCAAAACAGATCAGACATTTCATTCCACACACTTCAGCAAAACCCTAGATTCCATACGCGCTTTTACTTCACTGAACCTGTGTATATACGTGCTTTCACAGATACAAACCTGCGTATAGATCTGCAACTATTTCAAAACTGACCTTTGATTTCATACGCGCTTTTGCTGAAACGAACCTGCGTGTATACGCGCTTTCGCGAAGATGAACATGCGTATAGATCTATAACTTTTCATAACTATGCAATTTTTCAGAACAGATAACTCATATCTCACCCTTTACTTCAGAAAAGATTCACCAGATCACAGATCTAAACATTCCATAAACAGATCTAGAAAATACATAGTCATTTCAAATCTAGATATCCCTCTTCATCATTTTCTTCATAGGTGCATTATTAATTTAGATAAATCAATAAAATGTTACCCATTCCATGCAGATATACTTCAGAGTGAAGTATTCATTAAAACCGAGACCTATGCACACTCTTGCACTATGATCTTCTTCTCCTTATATAGATTTAGCCTTTATCAATACCATGAGTCAAAACCACTTAACCGCTGATGGTATTTCTGGATGGGATCAAATGGATAATCCAACGCTGAATACTGTGGGCCAATACCATGGTCATTTCCCCTGGTTTAATAAATTTAGAGCACAAATAGGAATACGCTACTTGGTACGTACTTTTATGCGTACATACGCTACTTTTCCGTTACAAACCCGCATATTCTTTGTGACATATCTTATTCATCATTACTCTGGCACTTACTAGAATTTCTTTCTTTGTTACTTCTGAACTGCTCTCTAGATACATCAGATTTACATCAGTAACAAATAGGTTGCTATCCAAAGACAACTCATCAAGTCAGTTTCCATCAAGGACAACTTCATAAAATAGGTTGCCATCAAGGACAACACATTGCATCATATTGCCAACACAGAATTCATGGGAACATGCTCTGACTTCCTTTAAGTGTTGATTTATGGTGAATTGAGTTCTTAGGTCCTATATGTTGATGGTTTATTCAATTATTGATACTTATTACTCAAAATTCATGGTCATTCATTCTCTGACTTCCTTTAAGTGCTAAGCTTGGGTAAATCTCTGTTAAATACTTTCCTTTCACTGTCTTGAGGTATCATTAGTCAAAATTCATGCACTCATGCTCTGACTTCTTTGAACCTTAAGATATTGAGAATTTCTTGAATGTGTCACCTTTCATTAAAGTATATACAAGCCTTAGTTTTGTAAGAAGATCTATTTTTTTATCTTATCCCTATCATTGACTCCATAGCCCAAAGGTAGCTTGTCTTCATCTTTCAACCTGCAAACATACTAAACCACAAACCATAGAGTTAGCCATCTATATTTATACAAAATAATTAACCCTTGAGAGAGCCCTCTCAAGCTAAGGAGGCTAAGCCTCAGCCAAAATATTGGTTTGAAATAGTTACACTAAGGTAGTCTGATCAGCAGCCTATCAGGGTCCTATTTTGGTGATAACAGAAAGAACAAAGAATAAAATATCCTTAGGTGAAAACCTCCTGGAGGCACCCAAGGAAGGATTGTGGGTTGAAAACCTCTATGGAGGAAGCCCACCTACCTTCAAAAAAAAAGAGAGAGAGAATAAATGAGAAAAGAAACAAAAATAAAAAGAGGAAGATGATACCTATGCATTCACTTTTTTTGTTTTGAAAGTTATTGATCAAAGATTGTTTTTGGATCCAGAGGCACAGTTTTTCCTCAATTCTCCCTCTCCTCTACTTACACACTCCTTGAACCACTCCAACATGCACCCATTCATTCATTTCACCTCACATGTAGGTTGAAGATTCCATTTTTTTCCCTGACTGTAATTTCTACAAGAAAGTCTAGAAACTACAGGATTCCTATAGAACTACAGGAAACCCTGTAAATGCTATAGGAAACTTATTTATGAGGAAAAATGCTCTCTAAAAGGTTTCTAAACTTCAAAAAGAGTGTGATAATTTATTTTTTACCTATTCCTACCACTCCTAAACCTCAATTCACTCCATGCACAAGGATTCACTCTCTAAACCCTATGTTGTGCCGCTAGCAGCTAAATCCTTTATACCTTAGCACGAGACCTCTCCCCTTACTTCTACATCACTCCAATCATTCCATCACTCCATTCATGACCTCCATAAACCATTTTAATTCATCCCTAAGAAATATGGAGCCCCAATAAGCAGAAATAAGGTTTCTACAGGAAGTTGGAAGTTTCTTGTAGAAATTTTGTGTATGGCACAACAATGACAAAATCTGGAGATAAGTTTAAGAAGATGGCTTCATAGGACCACTAAAATACTCCAAGAAAGTGAAAACACCATCCAAGGCACCTGCGGACCTCCACGAAGCACTTGCAATAAGAAAAGACAAATAAAAGGTTAAGCAGCTCACTCATAAAACAAGCAACTCACTTAGAAAACAATCTGGTCACTCTGAAAATAAAAGATAAAAATACAAACACAGCAAGAGAAAGATTATGTCTGAAACACCAAACTCTATCTCCCTACACCAGATCATGTCTGCAAAACACACAAACACTAGGTAGGCTCAGGTATGACCCTTCACCTCTCACTACGCACTCATAATGATCAAAATAATTCAATGTCGAGGTTTAGAGACTTAAAAGGAGAAAAGGTGACCAGTTAACTTGGCCACCTTCATAAAGTTAAACTTAATAAAAATTTAAGTGTACATGCCACCTGGGAAAGTACAATCAATCAAGGGTGAGTGAAAAAGGATAAGGATGTGATTCTGAGGCTGGGGCAATGATTAACTGGAGTGGACCAATGGTCCCAAAGAGTAAAACTCGTGCCAAGGACAAGTCAGTACCCTGCTCCAAATTTGGTTAAAAATACCATAAAGGTAAGATCTGGCTCATTATACCTATTCCATTGAGAATTTCGAGAGTAGTAGGAGCATAATAAGTCAGAGGAGCCATCAGAGAGATAAGCATCATTTAAGGCTAAGTCTGAGCTTGCATTCACCCTCGTGATACAAGAAACAATTAAGTGATACATTAAAATACACAAGAAGATCAACAAGGATAAGGAGAGGAAAGCAGAGTCACCTTTGGGTGAAATTACTTCATAAGGCCACCATCTCCCAAGAAACAACACCAGAGGACATAGGTAAGTGGTTTCCACCCTCCATCATTGCAATTTCTACATGAAATTTACACACATTCAATTATAATTTTCGAATTAAATGGTGAAATATGAATTTGTTTGAGACCATAATATCCAAGACCTTTTCAGAAGTAAATCTCAAACAAAAACCATACTAACACCTTCATATCACAGCCATAAAAATGGGAGGGGGATTTAGCAGAAGGGAACCCACTGATATTAAAAGAATAAGACTACATCCTCAAGTAACAGATATTTTCAGGAACTGCCAATGGCTAGGTTTCTTTAAGATTTTGAATGGTTTTGATGAGGAGATAGCTTGAGCTTTTGCATTGGCTCTACAATCACACTCAGAGGAGAGAAACACCAATGTGGTTAGGGGCCTAGCCATCACACTTTCACTTGAAATAATCAGTAGAATCGCCACTTTTCCCTTAGGAGTCAAGTGGATTAAGGAAAGTATGTCAGGCACTACATCCAAGAAAAGCTTCTTTCTACCAGGAGAAGAGTTCATTGAGGACAAGAATGGAGTGAGGAGAGAAATCCTTCCATACCCTTGAGATCAAGTAGCCTTCCATATCATGAAATTAATTTCCTGTGAAGGCAGACTTAGTGTAATCTATGGATATCATTTCAGGTTGTTGAATGAACTTAGATTTCAAGGATAACTCCCTCTAGAAAAAATATTGGGCATCTCTCATTTCCTCTTGAACTCAATAACGGACATGAGAAAAAATGTGAGGGAAAGAAAATACCAGCATTTGGCTCATCATGGCCTTATAAAACTGATAGTGAGTGATTCTCTGAGAAGATTAAACCTCCCTGTGTCTTGGTCCTCTTTCATAGACATGGATAGGGAAACCTTCATAGCCACCCAAACAAGACAAACAACTGCCTCTAGTCTTAGAGAGAGGGAGGTAGAAGAAGAAGAAGAGGAGGTTGAATATGAGGAGGAAGAAGAAGATACAGAGGTTGAAATAGAAAACACAAATATATTAGAACCAGAGAAAGAAATATAAAAATATGGAAATGAAACAGAGAAGGAAGAGACTAAGGGTAAGAAGGAAGAGAATATAGAGGAGAATGAAATATTGGACCCTATGCTAGGCATTGATACCTCTCCTCAACACACCATCATATCACCAGAGATCACAGATCAAGAATTGGATGCTACCCTAGCCACTTTGAGCACATCAGTGAAATCAAAGAGGAAGAGACAAACACCCATGTATTTCATGACTAGGAAGAGCCAAAGGGTGAGGTAGGGTAAACCACAGACTCCAACTAAAATCCCTATTACCATTGAGGATTCACCCAGGAAAGATTATGAAATAAGGATAAAAGAATGAAAGGTTCAAGAGGTCACCTCACCTGTGAGGACCCCTCTGACCTACTTAAGAATACATCAACAAGGTTGACATAACCTACACATCTACTAACCCCCATAGACCCTCAAAAGAAATAAAAAATGGAAAAACAAGAAAGAGATGCTTTGCCATAGGAAAGATAGAGTTTTCTACAGGAAACTCCAGCAAGCATAGAATCATAGAAATAAGCCTTGGATGAGGGAGAAAAGACACCCATGGATGGGAAAGAAACCCAAGAAGTTGAGGAAAAAGCACAAGATGAAGGGAAGGATACAAAATGGGAGGAAGAGAAATATTACAAGGAGGAGCCTGCCTCACCAAAACATGTCCCCAAATATGTATCAATAGTGTCACACCCTAGCCCTCAACCAAATCTCAACTCCTACTATACATTTATTGAAGGGGGCAGATCGATTCCTTAGATGTTTACATTACCTTTATTCTATCAGTTGGAAGAGGAGAGGGCATGCACTCATCATTGGATGAATATTTCTACAACCAAAGGTGTGCATGACATAAGGGTCATGGAGGAAAAAGTGAATGAGTTGGGAAGGGATTTGTTTTATTTTAATCTCGAAGAATCCATGTTGAAAGAGCAGCTTTAGGAAGCTGAAGCAGAGAATGCAAGATTGCAATATCATATTCAGAAAAAACAAAAACAAATGGCCACCATGGAATATTTTTGCATGGAGGCCATTCAACATAGATACCCATCAGACTCATATGCAGTCTACCTCAAAGAAAAATGGTTCCTATTTCAAATCAAAACACTAGCCTCTCATGGATCCTTAACTTTTCATAACTGCAGAAAATTCATTGACTTTTGCAACCACTCAAGTATGGTAGACAAGGAAAAGATGGAAAAATTCTACATGCACAATCTTGTGTTGACAGACTTGAACATTTGGGACCCTAATCCTAGAATGGGAGACATGCAGTTAA
This sequence comes from Pinus albicaulis, assembly GCA_034641835.2. Classification (NCBI taxonomy): domain Eukaryota; kingdom Viridiplantae; phylum Streptophyta; class Pinopsida; order Pinales; family Pinaceae; genus Pinus; species Pinus albicaulis. The sequence goes on from CM076583.1 coordinate 579,683,083, forward strand.
TAGAATTAGCCTCTTGGATAGTTAATGAGGAAGCTAGAGAGAAAGAAGTAAGGAGCCTCATGAGGAGAGAAAATAGGGAGCCTCTACACATTAGGGTAGAACTATTCAGCCCTAGGGGAGTCATCAACAACCATCTCAAGATAGAAAAGGATGTTTCACTTGCAAAAAAGTACCTCATCACACAAGCACAATTCATGGCCAATTTTGATGATGTTTCTAGATTGTTGGGAGATGAATGCATAGTGGCTAGTCAAAGGATATCGAATAGCCTACCTCACATTCTCATAAACATGGAATACCACACACCAAAAAGATTGAGAAGTGCTCTAGAAAGGTAACCACAATAAAAAAGGGCCATTCAAGCCAAGAAGATTCAATGGATTGGTTTGAAACTTAGCCCACCCTTGCTATTGGGACTCAGTGATGGGAAAAAACAAGATGAGCATAATAGAGAATGGGAGGAAGCAAAAAATAATTATGGCTTTTACGTTCCTGAAGGGACTCCCAAACTTCTTCCTTGGGAAGTCATAGGGTCCATTAAAGCTTTGAAAGAGATGCAGAAGGAGGACTAAGTTGCTCAGAAGATGAAAAACCATTTGGTAGGGGGGTGATGATGAGCTCCATCATTAGTTATAATTAGAGGGGTTAATTGTCACCTTTTTAGCCTTATTAAGTCTCTCTTTCTCACATTTAAATTATATTATGGTCTTATGTTGCTAGTGTAGATGGTGATTAAGGCTTGTCATACTTAGAATGCCTAATATGAGTTAAATGTAGGATAATCACAAAGATATTGAACTTTTGATGAATATTTTTCAATTAAAGTTCAGAGTAGACAACAAGGAGAGATTATAGGGGGATTTTCCACCTCTTTAACTCCCAAAGGTAGCCAAGGGATCCTCGAGATTCCCTCCAACGGATCCAAATCAAAGGCATCCAAGCAAGTGGGAGATCAAGTGCACCAAAGCTCCACTTCTTTTGCAGTCAAAGAGGACGAAACATCACCTACTTTTTGGGGATTTTCTGGTAGCTACCCTCTAGGTTAAATAGGGTTGAGCAAGATCTCATTAAGATTCAAACCTTGAAGGAAGCTAATAGATTCTTAGCTCTTGTAATAGGTTTTTGAGACTTTTATGATTATGTAATGAGACTATTTTCTACAATAATATGAGTATTCAAATTGTCCTTCATTGATTCAATTTCCAAGGTCTAGGCTTGTGGTTTATGGCCCAATCCATTGGCCTTAGTCTCTCATGTATTCATGCTTATTTTTATGTCATTGTAGCTAGTTTTATTTATGAGTTTTAGCTAGTTTTCTTACATTTCAATTCATTGTTTTTAGTTTGCTTCCATTTGTCTTTGTTGTAGTTAAAATTGCATAAATGTTGGTAGAATAGATTATAAACTCAGAAAGTTGTGTGTAAAGCCTCCCTCTCTCATCTCTTTCATTGGAGCTTGAGGAGGGAAGATATTCACCACAGGCCAAATTTTCTCTTTAGTTTATGATTTCTTGGAAATAATAGTTAGGTTATTGTAGTGTCATTAGCATGTATAGAATACTAAGTTGTATTCTGTTTGAACGCTTAAGTAGGTTCTCTTTCCAAATTCAACTCATATTTTCCATTTCCTTCATCATATATTTTCCAATGTTTGTTGGATGAACATGTAGTTTTCTTATAGGTTCAAGTAGAACAACAAAGGAGGACTTCACCAACACCCTTAGCTTCATTTCTCACCCATCAACAACCTTCTTTCCATCAAAACGCCTTCAGCACTATTTTTAAGATTTTCACCTTCCCACTGTGAGCAACCCTAGAAGTGAAAGATGGGCTTCTCAAGAGGTTTTGAGCTTGACCAAGGGGTTTTCCACCTTCAATTCATCCAAATACACCTTCATTCCACCTCCTCTATGCTTTTATCCATCTTTTTTGGCCTTGGATTTCCCTCGGGATGTTTCCTATAGCAATTCAGGACTTTCCTATAACACTACAGGAAACATGTAGGAGAACAAATAGCAGCACCAGTGGGCCTCTACTTAAGCCCAGAAACCATAATCAACCTCATATAGATCTTATAAAACCATCAAGACACCTTTAGCCCTGCATCCATGCTTTCAAAACCTTCCCAAGCCACCTTAGCACCTTCTCCTCGCTACAAAATAGTGCATTTACAAGCATAATTAGGTCATGATTAAACACATGAATAAAAGCATGATAGTTAGATCATGAATTATACAAAGTGTGTTTACCCATTTGGCCCAACAATGTGTGATTATATTAGTTTTATTTCTCCAATTTCAATTCAGCAATTTACTTCATGAAGATGCCTAGTTTGCTTCCATTTCTTTCCATAGCTTAATTTGTAGATTTATTTCCTTGCAGAGTAGCTAGATGTACTTTATTTTTGTAGAATAGTTCTTTGATTTTTTTTAATAGTAATGGATTTGAAGCACTTGTAGCTCTAGGTCTAAATTCGGAAGTATGACTGACTTCACTCAGAAACCCTATAAATAGCACCCTTTTGTAAGACTCAGAAGAGGATGACATGAGTAGAATGCATATGTTGTGTATATAGCACTGTCACCTCCAAGTTTGTATGAAACCTGGGTTGATAAAGTAAAGTAGAGTAGCCTCTGTGAGTCGCAACATTTTTGGTGCAATACCAGGGTTCACCAATAATTATAGGTAATAGGTTGCATGTATGATTTCCTAGCTAGTTTTGACATGCATTGTATGTGCATGTTGGTATTTGGTTCTTTTGTTGTTGGTGGCATGGTTTTTTTGGGTTTTTATAGTGGTTTTCATCCTTTCCTTGCCATTTCCATATAACCATGGTGTTATGGGATTGTTCTCGATTTTGAGCTTTGGAATTTTCGGATGGTTTTGGAATCTAGGGCGAAGGTGGCCTCAGGAAAATTCCCAAAGGCCTAGGAATCACTTTACCAGTAATGGAGAGATACATGGTAAATCCTAAGGATGGAGAAAAGAAAATTCCTCAAGGATGGTGAAGGAATCTGGAGGCATTCCAAGCTTAGTTTGGTTTTTTGATCTTGGGGTTTAGGTGAGATCACAATATGGTGAGGGTGGAGGTGGTTTAACCTCTAGATTCCCTTGGTTGTTTTTAATTGTTCTATCCCATGAGATCCCACATTCATGTTAGGAATATGGCATGGGGGTGACTGGCTAAAAGAAAATTTTGGTTCAACGATGTTTATGGTCAGGTGGGACGTGGAAGTCTCGAACCTTTTTTGATCTTGCCTATGTTTAATGAAAGCTAAGTTCTCTTGCTTTTGATAAGTAAATTTTTTTTTTATTATGTGGATTTAATTATTGTTATATTATGGTTGTTTATATGTTTATGTGTTGGTTATAAGCATGGATATATGATTGGTTCTAGTCATGCCTCTTTTCATGCTTTTACTTGTAACTGAAATAATAATGGATGCAATACCTAATTGATGTTAAGACAACTAATGGGAGAGGGTGGTGATCCTTTTTGTTAAGCCTCATATGATTTTTCAGTCCCTTATGCTCAGACTTGCATTCATGACATGTAGGCTGCCTATCTACCAAGTTTTTGATGAAATGTCAGTCCTAGTTGGGGATGATCAGGTCTAGTCCTAGTTTTAGTTTCGGGTTTATAATCATTGTATTCATGTATTTTATGATTTCTAAAATTTATATGGATTTATGGGAAAAGGATTATCCCCAGCCCTAAAAAGAAACCTTAAATATTGCAGTCACTTACACAACACTAAGCAAAATTTTCCAAAGTCACATGGAGGTAGGCCTACGGGAGCGACTGTGGGTTTCCAGTCACATGGAGGGCTTGGAAAGGGAGCAACCAGGGGTTTCCAGTCGCATGGACAGCTTGGAAAGGGAGCGACTGGGGCTCTATATAAGGGAAAAGTTAAGTTGGTTCATGGGATGGACACCTGGAGGAGTTGGGTTACTCCTGGAGGGTCCTAGGGCACCTAAGGGAATTCAGTAATGTCTTTTTTGTCAACTCCATTTCCTTAAGGTCACCTAGGAGGTTGAGTCTTGTCATAACATCACCTCATCTCATGTTTACCCTGGGTAATCCAATGAAAGTGGGTAAATTTGAGGGGAGATGTTTGTTACACATCTCTTGGTGTGTTTGATTAGTGTGAGCTTAAACTGTCTATGATGTGCCCTATCTATCAACATGGGCATCGAAACTTTCTAAGGTGAACCTTTCCAATGGGACAAGGTATCCAAAATTTATTCATTTAAGGCCTTAACCTTATTTTATGTGTCACTATGTTGATCACTAAGAACTAAGGTGATTTCTTGGCGAAGGTGACCAAGGCCATTCAAGGCGAGGGCCCTACGCCTATCCTTTATAATACAATGTATTGTATGTTGGGTTAAGTTGAAAAGTGTGTTCTTATTTAATTATTCATCAACTCTAGTGTCTTTTGAGACTCCAATAGGTATTTTGGTAGCATTAACTAGAATAATGTTGTTTCTATAACACATAAGGAAGTCATAGAGTATGGGCCAGTAGTTGACTTCAAAACATATCAACCTTAGTACATCACTCTTGAAAATGATATTATGAAAACCCTATAGTGTGATGTGAATATATTTTTGTTCCATGTAAAATAGCTTGAGATTTTTGATATCCCAAGTGAGGAAACATATGAAGGAGAGATGTTCACAATTTTCTCTTATATAACTAAGTTATAATGCTAACTAAGTTGTTAGGAACAATTTAATGAAAATTCCAAGGCGCGACATCAATATTTGAACTTTTTAATCATTTTTCTATTGTTTTAATGTGTCTCATGAAGCCTTTTATGACGTTTTTTATTTTAGTGATCACTCACTTTCATCCTTTGAGCATGTGGCTTTATTTGAACTTGGAAATTTTAGTGATTTAAAAGGCACATAAACCATGCAAGGAAAAGAGTTATCAATGAGATATGTTGAATCCCATTTTGATATTTTCTTGTTCTTGTTGCGAGTATAAAATTTTAGTCACAAATAAAATCCCTCCTACATGTGAAGAAGAACACCTATGGCCCAATTATATTTTTGAATTTACTAATATGTATCAAAATTAAGAAGAGCCACTTTTTAATTCTATTATATTTTTTTATTCATGGAGTATTTTAAAATTTTACCCTAGTGGGGAATTTGAGTATCAACTTTTCCTTTATTCACTAGAGACAAAGGAAACCTTCTTACTAGTATCAACCAACTTTGGAGACACGGAAAAAAGATACGAAATTATCAATGATAGAATGATTATAAATATTATCATTTAATCCTTTATTGGGCACATTAGATATTCGTCTACACTTTATGCCAATTGTGAGTTCATAGTAGAAGTTGGAATGGGGTTCCCTACACTGCGTTTTGATATAATTTTGAAATAGTCGGTCTTGCATCAGGGTTTTGGGGAGAGTCAAAGACCCTAATGTTTTGTAATGGTTTAAAGCATAGCTCTAGCATCCGAAAACCTCAGATAGAAAAGGCTATGATGTTATAAATAAATAGATAGTTGGGTCTAGTAGGTAAGAAAAACATAAGATTGATGATACGTGTGAATTTTTAAGATCTGTCTGGGTTGTTTTGGGTAAGGAATTATGTAGGCTGTGCGTGGAGATCCTCAGTCCTGCTATGTGCGGACCTTGCTAGGCTATGTGCGCGGGCTGTATTTTGGGTTGTAATTAGGTTTTTGGATATCAATGAATGCAGAATATATTTAAAGCATATTTATGATATCTGGACTAATCGTGTTCATTACCGAAGTGCATGTGTGTTATTTATTTAAGCTGCGAATGTGTCTGTAATCTAGAATTAGCTATGATTATGATGTTCTGTAATGGTAATTAGTGATGCACACGTTGATGAAAAGGTATTGATCAGGTCTGTTAATGATAATAGCTCTATTATAATTACTTTCTAGTTGTATTGTTCGAAGCCTGCGAATAGACTCGATCTGTGCGAACATGCTAGTTTCAATATTGATTTGCCTTAATTACCTACTCTCTCTGAGGGTACGGAAACCTGGTTCCAGCACCCTCCCATACCACTTTGGGTGATACCTTGGCCTACGAAAGTGGGTCAAGGCTGTAAGGGACAGTATTATAGGAGTTTGTTGGAAAACCTTAACCTTTGAACCTGGGTCAGGACCCCTCAAGACAAAAAATGGTTTTGGTGCCGGGACCGGGAGAATTTTGAGAGAGAGATCAGGTAATGCTACGAGGCCATTAGAGACCTGAGAAATCAGAACTTGAAGACTGGTTTGAATGACAGATTCAAGAATTTTCTGTAAAGGAGAAACACATCACAAATTTGACAACTGAGAAGTGGAAGAACAAATATATTTTCATCGAAGTATATGAAATTTTCTTTGTCACTTTTGCACACGAGCTCCAGGAGTGGCTAGCAAGGCTCATAGAATTCCAGACGTGTTAGAAGGACGATCAGGTTATGCATTGGACACCGGAATTGATTCAACAGTTGGAGAAGACTGACAACACAATCACCCATACGGTATATCATTACATGGACAACGTGCTAGGAGGGTTTGTAACGGAATTTGCAGTCAATTAGTTTGTATCCTATTCTAAGGCAGAGCAGAGGTTCTTCAAAGGTTTCCAAGGTAAGTTCTTGCGAACAATGCCATTTCTAATTAAAATATTACTTTACAAAAAAGGCATTCTGTGCATCCACACCGAATGAATGACCTCTGATTAGAGCAAAAGTACAACCTGAAGCGGTAAGTACTACCGAACCAACCGAGAAGGGGATAGATCCATCTACAGTCCATTAAGAGAGTCGGTTGTGCACACAGGAAATATTCCTCCAACTACACCTTCTTTGATTCAGCATAAAGGCAAGAACTCCCCCACACCTTTGCCACCACCAGAAGAAGATATGGCCACACACATGAAGCTAATCGCCTTCAAGGGTGTAGGAGATGAAGATATGGACTGATTTTGGTTTGTAGTAGAATCAGTATGGACTATGCAAAATGTGGCTAACGATGTTGTAAAGAGAGCACAGATATCCCTCGCCTTTGAGGGAAGGGCCCTGCACTAGTATATGGGGTACATAGGCCATCATGCGGACCCATCTATTCAAGAGATTAAGAAGGCTTTAAAACGACAGTTCCGGAAGCCTAAGTCCTACTCACAACTAGTAACTGACCTGAAATATTTTAGATAGGGACCCACTGAGTTTGTATGGGAGGCTAACCAGTGGTTAAATAAGGTTATCAGAGATGGGGAATTTCAGTATGATGATAGGCAGCACAACGAATGGTTCATCGCCATGCTGCTACCTCACCTGCGTAGACCTATGGGTCAACAAGTGATTGAGATGCAAGAGAAAACCTTGGATATTGCTATGAATCTAGAAGCTGCACCAAGAGATGATGCCCAGTTTGGGGTATAACAGATCCAAGGACAACTGGAGGCAATGCACCTCGAAATATAGAATCTTCCAAAAGAATGAGGAAAAGAAGCTAGCCCAGACGTATGGTGCATAAGATGCAAGGTGTTTGGTCACACCAAGGATCAGTGCCCTCTACTAGTGGACTACATGCAGGATGGGGGACCCAACCCATTGCACCCTAAGAGGTTGTGGGGCCAAGTGGTCCGACATTATGGTGTGCTGACTGTCATGTTTCCAGACTACACGATACCAACCACTATCCCCGTCTTGGTGCTTATGTTCTAGAATTGAAGCAACAATGGTGTCGCTTCTGCTCATCCATGGGACATGACGAACATAAATATCGGACATATGACTTAATGACAGACCGAGGAAACTTATATAGGGTGTAGTCTGACCCTTCTTCACCACTATCTCCTTTAGGTAGAGGAGGCTCCCTAGCAAAGGCAGGGGAGGGGGAAGGGGTGGAGGCGCAGGTCAGGGAAGAGGGCAATTGATCTGTAACAACTGTGGAGAAATAGGGCACTTCGCAATGGACTGTCTGAACCCTATGCAAAAATCTTGCTAATATTTTTGACAATTGGATCATGTGATCGAAGACTATCCAATATTGATAGAAAAAATGCAGGAAAAACAATAGACCCCAACGTATAAGGTGCATGGGTTTAAGGCGGAACTGTGTGATGAAGGACCAAGTATTAATGTCATAACGCGCAACAAAATGGCTACTGGAGGAGCTGAGGAGAAATTCATGGCTGAACCTCTTATCCGGAAAGCTACAATCAAACAAGAAAGCTTGGACCTAAAAAAGGAGAAAGAAACCTTCGTCGTAGCTCGCAAATACTTTACTAAGGATGAGGCATCTACTTCCAAGGCTCCAACAAACCTAAGAATGGACGATGAAGTTAAACCATTTCTACAAGCATGTATGAAGCTACTATGTAACCAGAAGGTAGTAGAAAATATTCAAGCACTGATATACAGCTATGCAGAAATAACTGACCCTCCCACAGAAGTTAAGGATGTTCACAAACTATCCAAGCATAAGAAGTGCACTGGTCAGGAAATGTGGCTAACGACGCAGATTGGAGATTATGAGATGGATCATGTCATCCTTGATCTGGGATCAAATGCGAAGATCCTGCCCAAGCAAACATGGTAGCGGATGGGAGAACCTAAGCTGGAATGGTCCACTATACAGCTGCACATGGCTAACCAATAGAAAATCATACCATTAGAGAGGTTGTCAAAGATTATAGTAAACATCATAGGAGTTAAGGTACGTGCATATTTTGAAGTAATTCAGATTGTGGAAGATGCAGACCCTTATATTGCGCTTCTGGGACTATATTGGGTGATAGACATGGGAGGCGTTATCAACTTAAAGAAAATGAGCATGGTTTTTTAGACTGAGGGTACGAGAGTGATAGTCCCACTAGACCCTGCAGAAGGAGAACGGTATATAGAATCGGTGTGTGAAGAAGATGACGTGGATCACATTTATAAACTAACCACCCGGGATGAGGATTGGATTAATCCTATAGTTGATGGCATGCTTTGATGGGAGAAATATAGTGAATGCCTCTCTGACTCTGATGGGGAGATAGAAAATTTGCAAAACTGGTTACATGACGTATATGCACTGCAATGTCTTAGGATCACGAAGAGCTTCTGGTGTATCTCCTCAGAGGTAAGAGAACTACCCTACTTTGATGGTTCTAGTAGTATCAGGGAGTTTTTGTGAGTATTTGAAGTTGAAGTCCCAAGGGAGTGAAGGATGTGGGCACTTAACCTATCCATGCACGCAACCCCTGCAAGGTGGTGGGAAACTCATAAGGGGGTGTTCCAAGATTGGGAGGAATGTCACAAAATGATAATTCTACGGCTCGAACCTCCAGCTCACCCACATGTGGAGGCTTTCCTTGGCTAAGGAGATCAGCACAGGCATGTGGCCACATGGATGGAGGCATTGTGTGAAAGGACCATGGACGAATCGGTCCACCTATTTATCCATGCCTTGGGGCCAATTCCCACTGCATGGTATTTGGATGCAGAGCTACACTAGTGCACCCACCAATGGGAGACCATGTGAGATTATTTTGTGGGGAACTTCGAGTTGATAGGTGGAAATAAGGCATTAAATGAAGCTTTCCAGGATATAGATGCCCTAGTCTTTGATGAATCACACCCTTGTGTAGCATATGGGGCACCAACTTGGGATACAAAGAAGCAGGATATTGTCAATTGTCGCAATCTATCAATGGAGGAATGTGATGAATACCCACGAAATGTCACTATTATGGAGTCGGAGGGAGAGTGTGCAGTTGTTGGACCCCCGCTACAGACTGTCGATGTGACTAAGCCTCTTAAGCTACACGAATTCAACATTGGAACTAAAGAGCAACCTAAGCTATCTAAAATTGGAGATTATTGGGATGATGATACTATAGGAAAAGTTGAAAAACTTCTCATGAAATATTAGGACCTGTTTCCTACGAAATTCTCAGAACTCAAAGGTATCACAGGGGACCTAGGGGTCAGGCACATTACGTTAAAACCTGATGCGTGCCCTATTAAGTAGAAACCTTATCAATTGAACCCCAAGTATAAGCAGAAAGTCAAAGAATAAATTGACAAAATGGTAGCCACAGGTATCATCGAACCAGTTGAATAGTCAAATTCAGTAAGCCCTATGGTGGTTCAGGAGAGAAATACTAAAGGATAAATACAGATATGTGTTGACCTGTGCAAGTTGAATGATGCTTACGTACATGATTCCTTCCCTACGCCATTTTCTGACGAAATTCTTGATAGTGTGGGAGGGTAAGAAGCGTACTCGTTCAATGATGGGTTCTTGGGTTACCATCAGATCATGATCTCCCCTGAAGATCGTAGCAAAACTACATTCGCCACTGAATGGGGATCCTTCCAGTACACCATCATGCCATTTGGGCTGAAGAATGCCCTTTCCATATTTTCATGGGCGGTGGTCACAGTATTAAAGGAATTCATCCACAAGTTCTTGGAGGTATATTTTTATAATTGGACTATATTTGGGTTGGTAAATAGTCATGTCTCGAACTTGCGCATGATGTTGGATGCCTATAGGAAGCATTATATTTCCCTAAATACTAAGAAGTGCATATTTTTTGTACCTTTTGAGATATTTTTAGACCACATAGTCTGTTGACAGGGACTGATGTTTGACCCTACCAAGGTAGCAGCTGTCATCAACCTGGCAGTCCCTACAACTGAGAAACAGCTGCGCTCTATCCTCGGACATACAGGCTACTATAGGAAGTTCATTCAAGGGTACGCACTGATCACAACACCCATGGAGAAGTTGCTAAAGAAGGACGTTTCATTTTTTTGGGATGAGGAGTGTCAGAAGAGCTTTGAGTTACTCAAGGAGAAGATGGTCTCTGCACCTATCCTCAAATTTCCTGACTCAGAGAAGGTTTTCCATGTTCATGTAGATCCTTCAGGAATCTCCCTGGGGGTTGTCCTTACGCAGCTTGGGGATGGAGACATCGACCATCCAGTTGCATTTGCTAGTATAAAACTCTCTAGTGTGGATCACAACTACTCCACTACAGAGCATGAAGGGTTGGCCATGGTATACGCCCTGCAAAAATACCAGCATTATCTGTTAGGAGCTGCAGAAATACTGGCATTATTTCTTAGGAGCCTCAAGATGTTCACAGATCACTCAAATTTGAATTACCTAGTGAATAAGCCTATGTTGGGGGGGAATATTTTCCGATGGCTGATGCTATTTCAAGAATATGACTTTGAGATCATTGTGAAGCCGGGGAAACTAAATGCAAGGCTAGACCACTTGTCCCGAATCGAGAGTGGGGAAGAACAGACTAACCTAGAAGAAGGACTGCCCGATGCGTAGCTGTTGGATTTTAAGGTGGTTGATGTGCACTTCACCGACATCATTCACTTCTTAACTACAGGGATGGTGCCTGCAGAATATTCGGTACAGCAGAAGAAAGAGCTAGTAACACGCGCAACGGACTTTACCATCATAGCAGGCCACTTGTATAAGCTGGGAGCCGATGAGGTGCTGTGAAGATACGTTATGGAGAACGAAAGACTAGCCATCTTAGCAGAATCCCATGGGGGCATGGCAGGATGTCATTACGTAGGGAAAGCAATGATGCAGAAAATCTTGAGAGCTGGACTATGGTGGCCCACACTACATAGTGACTCTCATGAATATTGCAAAGCCTACAACACATGTCAAAGGATAATAATACCATCGCGCAGAGATTAAATTCCCTTGAGGCCACAGATGGCCCTGTAAGCATTTGATAAATGGGCAACATACTTCGTTGGGCCCATCAAACCGCTAGGGAAGAAGACAGGTGCCCGCTACATAATCACTGCAACTGACTATGTAACTAGATGGGCCGAAGCGCAAGCTGTAAAGGATTGCACTACAGATACCATTGCACACTTTATTTTTGAACATATCCTAACCAAGTTTGGCTATCCCAAGGTATTGATGAGTGATAGAGGTGCGCATTTTGTTAATGAGAAAATCCAAGCCTCGATTGAAGAATTTCAGATCCACCACACAAAAAGTACGCCATATCACCCGCAGGTAAACGAAACTGTGGAAGATTTTAATAAAATTATGGAACAAGTGTTGACCAAGATCTACAATGTCGAGCGCAACGATTGGGACGTGCGTATCTCATTGGTTATTTGGGCCTATAAAACCACCTACAAGAAATTAACAAGGAAAACACTATTCCGGATGGTTTATGGAAAGGAGGCTATCATGCCCATGGAATATATTGTTCCTAGCCTGCACATCACAACCTTTACCAACATGACAGAGCCTGATATCATGGAGGAGAATTTATTGCAACTCGTTTCCTTGGAGGAAGACCGATTCATTTCTAACTTCCATCAACAAGTTTAAAAGGCATGGGAAAAATCATGGCATGATCGACATATTTGGAAAAATATCTTTTTGGAGGGAGAATTGGTCCTACTATTCGATAGCCAGTTTGCAAAGCACCCGGGGAAGTTCCATCAGCATTGGCTAGGTCCCTATATGATAAAGGAAATCACTAACAAAGGATCGATCTGGTTAGCCACACTACGTGGTGACACTATCCCAGGGTATGTTAACGGAATCCAGCTCAAACCATATCGGACCAAATGACTATATGGCTGGTATAGTTATACTGGGTTGCATATGCACATGCTAGAAGAAAAACGCAGGCAAGCCTGTTATATGCACAGGGTTCACTCGCAAGCCTGAAAGCCCAGGGAGGTGCACTGGGAGGTGTGCTAGGAGCGCAGGGTTCGATCGCAAGTTTGCAAAAACTAACCATTGGAAAAATAAAATTGGGTAAAAATAAAATTTTACCTATGAAAGGAGTGGGTGTAAGAAATTAATGTGGCGATTTCCGGAGATTTTTTTACCGTGTGTGATGGTAAATTTCTGATAAGCCTAATCCAACCGTTGGTCGATAGCCAAGGCTATAAAAGAAAAAGGGGAGATTAGAAGTGGGTTCCGTGCATCTTGAACAGTTTGTGCTTTGAAAAATTCTGTGACTATTGCATTTTGTTAATGTCTGGATGAGCTACCCCTTCTAAGCGAGAATGACTGCAACTAATGCAGTTGAATCATTGCAGACCATGGTCTCCACTGATGAAGTTGAAGAGGTCACCCCTGAAGTTGAAGAGGTTGTGTCCATGCCAACCAAGGGGAAGCAGGTTGAGAAAAAGAAGGGTAAAGGGAAAGGCCATGAGAAAGGGCAGGGGAGGACTGTGAAATGGGCTGGAGGGAAGCCATGCACATCCCCTCAAAATTTGAAGTCCCCCCGAACGATACCCTAGGCATGTTTTCCTAACCCATCAAATAGACCTCTGTCTACTCAGGAAGAGGCCCGGATCGCTGAACCAATCACCTGGCTGCCACCCTATGTCTGGCCTCACCGACCCTCGGTGCACACACCTAAGAACTTGGAAGGAATGCATGCGTACCTGCAAATGCCACTGATTCCGGGTGAGGTCCCCATAATTGGAGAATCCTTTGGAAAATTCCACTCAATAAAATTCGATGATCACGACTTGGCCAACCTGGAAGCCTTCCCAGAATTGGCACCTAAATTGTACCTGAAAAGGGTACTGGAAGACGACGTGCTATAGGTCATCTCAATGTTGTGGGTGAGCGGGCTAGAAAAATTGGGTTTACTAAACTTGCTGTGAATACCTCATTTTTGCAGGTACAACATAAATGAATGAGTTGTGCGATAGCTGCTAGCCCTGGTCTACAATGGAATCTTATGGATCCAGGATCACATTCCCATTGATGTCACCCTCATTCACAGTATTACTAGTCTACCCATGGAAGGGACGAATCCCATGGAGTGCATGGGTAAGAAGTATGAGCAACATATCACTGATAAGGTGCACGACGACTACAATGTGAAGTTGAACACTATGGGGTTCCTAATTAACACCATCAGTGACTGTGGAGCACGCATGGCTACCCTATTGCTGGCATGTAAAATGATGTGCAAGTGCCAGGTTGCGACCGTCCCTGCTCATGTCATTCAGTTGGCTGGCCGATACGAGAAGGGGGTCTACTTCAATTGGTCCTAGTTCTTGTGAAACCATTTTTTGAAGAATGTAAGCGAGGCCCAAGATCATGGATGGCCATTCTTCTACTCCTGGCTACTTCTCCTCATCGTGTTGGTCACATGGGAAGCCCCGGAAGACTCGGTCCTCCCTGAGCTCAAGCCAGATATGTGTGTGGGAGCACACTACGCGAATTTTTGGGATTCAAAGAATGAGCAACACATTGAATATAATAAAGTCTTTTGGGTCCTATTTCAAAGCAGGCTCATAGCAGCAATCCACTCCCGGCCGCACTTGTCACCAACGATCTATGACAAGTACAAGAGCATCACAGTGTTCTAGGTCACAATGCACAATGTGCAGATTCGAGGCCGTAAGGATCCGTCATGGGTATCACTGCCATACATGGTTGTTAACGAAGAAATCGACTGACTCATTGCCACTTGGCCACCACACTAGAAACTGGGCTTCAAATCAGGTACAGCTGACACTGCAGGTATGAGAACCAAGAAGACCACCCCACCCGACACCACCAAAGAGACAACAAGACATAGCAAGGACGCTGAGAAGGGTGCAGAGCTGAATTCGCAGCAAGATCTGAACACAGAAGGTCTGGATGCGTAGGGTGTTGAGTCCCCACGAGGTACGAAGTGGACCGCCGACCCTCTTAAAGGCCAACGGAAGAAACGACAGGCCACGGGGCCTAGTAGGGAGACAAAAGTTACTTTTACGGAGGAAGACCTGGAGCAGATCGCAGACGCAGTCACCCTTGCCTCAGAAGATAAATGGATGGCTTTGGAAGAGCAGTAGAAGGCCACAGTTGCTACACTCCAGTCTAAGCTTCGAGCTCTACAGCTCAAAACCGACACCCTGCAGACAAGCATGATTTAGACAAGGCCATCCCCAGAAACTAGCAGTGAATTGGTCATCACAACTGAGAGCCGCCTCTTCCCCCTACTGGGCGTGTCATTCATCTTGATCCTACCTACCTTAGGTGCACAAGTATAGGCCTATGCAAAGGTGCAATTGGACTTGGCCTGGCTTCCGTATGAACCACTGCAAGTCATTCACATCTTGCTCTTCGAGGATATCTAGCACCAAGACTGCCGGTTGCATCTACAACTCAGTATGACTGAGAAGATGATCATGGAAAAAACCGTTGAGGTGTCCCAAGCGCAAGCTGCATGCACCCTTGCCGCCATGCAGCAGACTGAGTTGGAATGCCTAATCAGTAGGCTATGCGCAAATGTAAATGAGGATATATTGGCTTCTGCTACTCCCCACACCAAGATTGAAGGGCTTGTTTCCGCCCTAAAGGAATCTAAGACTGAGATTCAGATTTTCAAGATAGATATGGAGCAACAGATTGCTGCCTTGCAGGCCAAATTGCAGCCAAAGACTCCACTTGAGGTACGAGCTTAGTGAGTCGTGCTGGTCACAGAGGCCACCAATGCCATTATAGCTTAGATCACTCAGGGCACAGAACTATTGGAGACAGCTATGTAGTTGTGGTCTAAGGTGCAGCGTGATCCTCTCCTACATGAAATCACCCAAGAGTTGTGCCGGAAGGAAGAAGAATTCGATAAGAGGGAAGCTACAATGCCCATGATGGCACCTGCTCAACTCTTGGCATGACTGTGTACCAGCCACGCACTTAGAGATGATCTTGAAGAGCTCTAACACAAAAAGAAGGTTCTCAATGACCACCTTAAGCCATGGGCTGATGAAGCCCTCAAGCTCTCTCAGGAAGTGGATATCGTAGTTAAGCAACTGAACCAGACCTTGGAAAGTGTCACTGCTACTACAGAAGGCCCAACTTTGTAGAATTTGGTGGATATTTCACAGAACGCTGCTGCGTAGAGCAAAGGAGTATTTCCCCCTCTGTTTGATGTGATCAAGCAACTTCAGACGAAGATGCAAATCCCATGGTTGCTATGACTCAGGACAAGTCACAAGATTGTGTTGGGGGCCTGTTGGAATGGTGTTACCTACACTGCGTTTTGATATAATTTTGTAATAGTCAGTCTTGGATAGGGGTTTTGGGGTAGGTCAAAGCCCCTAATGTTTTGTAATGGGTTAAAGGGTAGCTCTAGGGTCCGCAAACCACAATTTGCGGACCATCGGATAGAAAATGCTACGATGTTATAAATAGATAGATAGCTGGGTCTAGTAGGTAAGAAAGACATAATATTGATGATACATGTGAATTGTTAAGATATGTCTGGGTTGTTTTGGGTAAGGACTCCTATAGGCTATGTGCACAAAGATCCTCTGTCCTACTGTGTGCGAACCACGCTAGGCTATGTGCGCGTGCTGTGTTTTGGGTTGTGTTGAAGCCTAGAAAATCTCTGCTTCAAACATTGGGGGAAAACCACCCGGTCGGGACCTTAAGACAGCTCCTTTTCCGTTTGGGATGGTGGCTCCGACTGGATTTAAAGGACCAGTTTCCTTATAACTAAGTGGATTGAATTGAATGGGTGAAAATGGGACTAAATTAACAGAAAATAAAACTATCTAATCTAAACTAAATGCTGATAAAGAAATTCTAATTTTAACCTGGGTAATTATATGTGAATACAACTTAGGATTGTTTCAATCTAATAATAACCATGTAAATGTATTATTAACTAAATTGAAATATGCAGAAACGAATAAAGATAACTCTGTTTAATAAATTAAACAGAGTTATATTAGCATATTGCATTCATCATCATATACCATTCATATATGTCTATAAATGATAATATTCCAATTATACTAAAAAATGATAATATAAAAAGGAAATATTATGTAAATCAAATATATAAATGATAGCAAATTCTTCAAATGAATACCATATAACAGAGAAAATCAACAATGAACAGATAAAAATACCTCATTCATCTTGCAGACTGTCAAACGAAATGTGATACTCTGACCTAGTAACTCCGATGTAAAATTAAGTCCAAAGGTACAAAAATGCACACTTCAAAGATAATTTAAGCACAAAATCACCAGATGTGATCTTTCATATAAATATAATAAGGAATGAAGTACAGAAATGTTAGCTCCAAATCCCAAAAATATTACAACTTCCGATCCTTCTCTAAATGCATGAGAGGGATTTAAATAATAAATTACATAACAAAATCCTAATACTACTGCTACAATCTATCAAATTAAAACTGAAATGCTATTTTGAATAAAACCGATTCATTGTTTTTCTCCCTCGCTTGATGAAGCCAAATTGCAAATGTTCAACATATCTCGGAGTCTTGGTGGATGACTCATCTCAGTATGCAACTGTCCAGTATAGGTGGCATCAGAAAATTCTGGAATTAGACAATCGACAGCGTTTGATAGAAGTTTGATAGCTGTCTGTTGATTGTTTGGCTTGATCAAATGAGTCCACATACTATCCCAGGATATCGTTTGAAGTTTGCCGATTTGTTGACTTTTCCTTTCCATTTCTTCTCTCCACCTGTCTTCAGTTTCTTTCTTTGTCTTTTGACAACAACCTTATGTTTAGGGCTGTAAAATACATCCAAAGGAGGGATCTCCTCACCTTTTAATACAATATGCCCTGTAGGATGTTCAGGAATGATTTCAACATCCTGCTCTATTTGTTCTTTACCTTTATCCTGCAATCCAAGTTGTTGAGCAAACTGATCATATTGATTTAATAGCTGAGAAGAAATATCAAGATTAGTGGAAACCATAATCTCCTTAGTTATTTCTTTTCCTTTCTCTTTATCTATGCTCTGCTTAGTGCTTTTATCATCCGATCCATCCGTTTGATTATGCACCTGATCATTGATATTTGTGCATTTGTCTGTCATTTGAGCAGTATTTCCCTTTGGGGCATCAGGTTTGTCAATAGTGACCACTTTTTGAGTTTGTACAGTCGGCTGGTTGACAGTCGATTGTGTAATGATTTTGCTGGTAGATGTTTCTACTAGCGTTTGGCCGGATGTACCTTCTGTCTCTGATTTTTGGATTTGAGTTCTCAGCTGGTCCAGAGGTACTCTCAACAATCTCTGGCTTCTAAATAAGAGAAATTTATTTATTTCCTCCTGTTGAAATTTAGACTTGACCAAGTCAAAAATCCGAGGAAAATTATCTAATGAAACAAACAAATCATCGAACATATCTGGTTCATGCTCAAAACGAGCAATTGAAACTGAAGCAGTGACATCAAATGCTATCTTTTTTGGATCATATTGTCTTCCAGGAATGGTTGCAAATTTACAACCTCTTATCTTGAAGACTTCTTTTTCTGCATGCTTGAAATCATTTAGATTGAAATGACCACAATTGAGTGGGAATTGAGGCCACATTTTCTTCTTACTGTTATTCAAATACCTGGATATACCTTCAATTGTCAATTGATAGGAAACTTCTTGAGCGAGAAGTTTGTCTGGAACAAAAAGCGGAAGAACATGCGGCTCCACTATACTACCAAAAACCCTGATGTAAGTAAATTTTTCCTCCCCAAACCAATCTCCGATTGCGGACAGGTCGGCTTTAGCTTTATCAGAAATCCTAGGAGGAAAGCGATTAAAAATGGTTTGGAAAATGGGAATGAGGAAACCATGACAGATTCTATATACATTAGCTTGGAAATGAATCTTCCAAAGCAATTTATGATAAATATGGATTGGAAGGGGGTTATTGGGAGTCCATTTCCATCCAAATAAGGGAAATTCGGAATTGAAACAAATAGCATCAAGAATATAGGCACAAAAGAAAAGGGGGTAGAATTTCCAGCATCTTTTTCTTGTCTGTATTCAAGGATCCTATTGGCCATTCTATCAGAAAGAATAACAGCCCAATCCATAATGTCGGAATTCACAGCTGCTAGGATTAATGGGACCATTTGTATAGAAAACCTAGCTGAATTATCATTGCCAAATAACCTACACATCATGGCAGCTGCATAGCAATATGGAAGCAGAAGAGAATCTACAGAATACATACCGGATGCTTCATTTCGGTGCTTCTCTGGGTTTTTCCTCCATTCTTTGATAGGGTCGGATTGGACTTTGTTATTATCAGCAAAATCTTTGATAAATTCCTTGTTATACACCTTCTGTGGGTCTGGAAGGTGGTACATTGCTTTCAAGTCTTCTGCTTTAAACGAGCTGAAAGGCACTCCAGATGCTGAAACAAACGTTCTATCTTGTATCTTTACACTGTCAATAACCCATCGAACTACATCATAGTAAGGCATGATGCTCGCTCTGGCTGCAATTCGATGTAGAAATGAATTTGCAAGTGTTCTTTCATTGATGTCAGAGTCAGAATCCGAGCTATCCTCGTCTGGAACTGATGCCTTCTCCACTGTGACCTTGGGGTCTTCTTTTTCCAATAGGTTGTAGAATGTGTCCCATGTCATTTTCCCAAGACCTTGGCATGATGTATCTGTGACTAGCCTTGGCTTTATGGGCTTTTCTTTTGAGACCGTAGGAGTTTCGGCAAGCTTCATTGGTAGAGCAGTTTTGTTTCTTCTTCCTCTCTTTGACATTTCTGCGTCTGCTACAGCTTCCCTTTGTCTGTGAATGAAAAAAACTTGTTGTTCTTTGGCTCTGCAAGACAATAAACTCTCAGTCGTGATCAACAAGCCACTCAAATGGAATGATTTATGAATTTATGGTTTTCATTCATTTGTTTCGTATATTGCGTAAATGCTCCTTTTGGGTCACACTTAAGTATTTAAAACCAAATCACAAACCATATTCATTTGATTCGTTATTGAATGCCTTTCGTACCAATAAAGATTTGGCGCTTGTGATATATTAATATATTCAACAAAAATCTTCATATGCAAAATAGATGAATCGCATCGGAAGTTTTCGAATGGCAAATGAGTATCACAATATGTTTATCCTGATTGATCGATTGCGATTGCAGATCTTTCCGATCTCTGATGGTGGGGTCTACCATATTTTTTAAACAAATGTTCGATTTTCTTTTAAAAGTGCTTATTCTCAAATGTACATCGGATCGGGGAATTTCAACTAAGCGTAAAGAGTTTTTTAAAGATTGTCCCGATTGATCGATTGCGATTGACCGCATCGCATCGGAAGCTTTATTTAATTGTTTTAAACTCTTAGCGATTTAGAATCTTCCAATTGGACTAATCGCATCGGAAGATTTGAAATGGGCATATGATATTTCTTTTGAGTGTTTTTTCCGATTCTCCGATTGCGATTGAGCTTTTAACTTTGATTTGTTTTTATGATAATGCCTTTTATATTAGATCGGACTATAAGTTTTTTGAATATGAAATTTCAAAACAATGAATTTTATTTCTAAGTGTTTTATTTCTAAAAATAAAGGGACCCTATTTCTAAATTTTATTTCTAAAATTTAGAAAAAGGGAGGGTTGTTGTATAGTACAACAATTGGCGATTCACTTGAAAGAACCAGTTATCTCTAAAAAATAGAATGAATACTATATCTTAAGTAAGTAAAGATTTTTAAAGGTAAATAAAATTATCCTAGGATAATCAAAAATAAAATCTAACTTATGAAAAAGAATAAAAATTATTAACAATTTCTTTCTAGTTTCTTGAGAATAAAAAACATTTTGAGTTGTCTTAAGCTTTGATTGGTATTAATAATGAAGTAAGTGGATTTCTTCAAGCTTGGTTTTGATAATATACTCTATTGTCATAGGTATTGCCTCTGCTGCCCGCAAACGTTCATAGTCTCGACAGGGTTACCTTTTAACCATTAACTATTCATTGTCCCATTCAACTAAGATTATGACTTTTTAAAAGATAAATTCATAAGATATGTTATCTCATGTTTTTGTCTTTTATTTATTTTTATTTCTTTTTAAAGAGCCATTGTTCTGGTTTGGTAGCCAGTTGTTAACAATGCCATTCAATAGTTATAATTAAACTGAACAAGCTGGCTCGTGATGAGACCCCTTGTCTTATATTAATAAGCCATTACCCTGTTTTGATAGGCAGTATTGGTAATGTCAGCTTTATTATTTCTTATGAATATGGTAAGTCGGCTCATGATGAGACCTCTTATCTCTTAAAAATGTTTTCAATAATTTCTTAGAATTATATTCTAAAAAATCACAACCTAAATGAATGGGGTGAACTAGTCTTATCCTTAAGAATCAATGGATGACAATTTTTTGAGTTTTTTGAGTACCAAGACTTGAATAATCTTTACTTTTATAGATAACTTCTCTCTGCTTAATAAACTTGTAATGATTTACATTTTCCTCAAGTTTTTCCAAAAAGATTATGCAAATAATTGGTATAATCTTTCAAAGTTTAACATCTTATTTAAAACTATCAAAAGATTATAATCATTTCTCTAAAAATTCTTATTTGCACTAAAATAAATATTTATAATATTTTTCTTAAGAATTTTTTTTTTTTTTTTTTTTTTTTATCAAGTAAACAGTCAATTAGAGACTTATTAACAACCTTTATTTATAAAAACAATAAAAGACTTTGCAAAAAGGAATATGTACAATTTAAGAAGGGGTTACCTCCTTATGAGAAGAATTTCTTTAAGATAAGCCCATTTACAGGAAGAGATTCTCTCTTACCTGTTAGATCTTGGAGCATGAATGTATTTGAGCCTATCTTTTCAACGATCTGAAATGGTCCAAGCCACATCTTTTGAAATTTGGTATGTTTACCTTTTCTTCATGTGCCTTATCCCATTTTAGAACAAGATCACCAATTGACAAATTTTTTGAGCCGGTAGAACTTGCATCAAAAGAAGATTTCACAAGTTGTTGATGTTTTTCATGAACAATTCTAGCTTTATCTCTCTCTTCTTCTAGTTTAAGGATTTGATCATACCTCAATTGAACGGATGAAGAAGGATTTTCTTCAATAAATTGTACTAGGGCTAATGATGGAAGAGTTAAATTTGATGGTATCACAGCCTCTTTTCCATAAACTAAATTAAAAGGTGAAGTTCCGATTGAAGCTTTCTCTGTAATACGATCAGCCCATAATGCAAAGATTAAAGATTTATGCCAATTCTTTTGATTTTGATCGATAGTCCTTTTAATAATCTTGATGAGATTTTTATTGGTGGATTCAGCTAACCCATTACCTTGTGGGTAATAATTTGCTGAATATTTGAGTTTAAAACCTCTTTTAACCGCAAATTCTATTAAACTGTTTCCTGAAAAATAAGATGCATTATCAAAGACAAGAGCTTGAGGTACACCAAACCTGGTTATGATAAATTGATCTATGAAATCAATAATTGCATCAGAATTGGCTACCTTCAAAGGGATTGCCTCTACCCACTTTGTAAAATAATCGGTTGCAGTAAGAATGTACTTGTGCCGCTTGGAAGAATGAGGTACTATCTCACCAATAATGTCAAGTCCCCATTGTTCAAATGGTTGCTCAATATTTACTGGTTGCAAAGGAAAAGCTGGTTTCCTTTGCCTTCCACTTGCAGTTTGGCAGATTCTGCACTTTCTTACATATTCATGTGTATCTTTAAAAAGGGTAGACCAATAATAGCCAGCACGAATTATTTTGTGAGCTGTGGTATCACCTCCAAAATGACCTCCTGCTGGTCCATCATGCAACTCCTGCAAAACCTTTTCAGCCTCAGTCTTTTCTAGACATCTCAACAAAATTGAATCATAATTTTTTCTAAACAACACATTATCAATGATCTCATATTTAACAGCTTTTAATCTTAAAGCACGTTTTTTCTTATAACTGAGATCAGAAGGAGTATACCCATTTTTTAAGTAATAGATGAGATCAGAATACTGAGACTCAGAATCCGTAACACTTATCTGATTTACTTGAATATCTTGATTTGAATGATCATTCTCTGGTCTGTTATGAGCTCCTGCTAATAATCTGCAAAAACCTTGTCCTCTAACAATCTTAGCTGGTTTAATATCAACATCATATTCTTGTAAGGTTGTTACCCAGTTAGCTCGTTTTTCTCCTACTTCTCTCTGAATTAATAATTGCCTCACTGCAGAGAATGGGACAATGATTTTTGTATGAGTTTTTAAGAGAAAAGGTCTGAAATGCTTGATTGATTTGAACATAGCAAAGGCTTGTTTTTCAACATTGGAATAATTCAGTTCAGCTCCTTGCAGATTTGAACTAAAGAATGAAATTGGTGCTTCAATTTTCTGATCATTGAGTTGTGTTAAAACAGCTGCATAAGATGTCTCTGTGGCTAAAGTATACAAAAAAAAAAAAAAAATCTTTAGAAAAATCCGGAGTACTTAATGCTGGTGCATTAATGATTGCCTGTTTGATTAACTCAAAGGCTTATTTTTCTTTATGCCCCCATTTGAATACTGAATTCTTCTTGATCATATTTTGCATAGGTAAAACAATTAAAGAAAAATCAGGAATGAATCTTTTTACAAAATTGATCTATCCAAGAAATGATTGCATGGATTTTTTGTTATGAGGTAAAGAAATATCAGAGATTTCTTTAACTCTGTCTGGATCAATGTATATACCATCTTTTGATACAACAAATCCTAAAAGTTTTCCTTCATCCAAAGCAAAGAAATATTTTTTCGGATTTAATGAAATACCAAACCTTCTACATCTTTCAAATATTTGTTTTAGATCATGTAGATGATTGGTTCTGTTATTTGAGAATACTGTTATATCATCGAGATAAACAACAACTGATTTATTGATCAGACCTTTAAATGCTATGTCCATGGCTCTTTGGAAAGTTGCTCCTGCATTTATTAATCCAAAAGGCATTTTTTGATAAGCATAAGTTCCCCATTTCGTTCTGAAAGTTGTTTTCAATATGTCATCTGGATGAACCAAGACTTGATTATAGCCTGAAAATCCATCAAGAAAGGACATAAGTTCAGAACCAGCTACTTTTTGAAGTATCTGCTCCATGGTTGGCAATGGGAAATTGTCTTTCAAACATGCCTTGTTTAAATTTCTGAAATCAATACATATTCTTATATCACCATTTTTCTTCCTTACAGGTACCATATTGGAAACCCAATTGGAATGCCTGACAGGAAAAATGATTTTGGCTTTCAAAAGTTTATTAAGTTCTGATTTGATTTGATCTTCAAGATTTGGATGAATTTTCCTTAGCTTCTGTTGAACAAGTTTAATATCGGGAAGCATTGGAATTGTGTGCTGAATAACTGAAGTATCATATGTTTTTAAATCATCATAATTCCAAGCGAAAACATTTTTGTATTTGTTCAATAGTTTAATGAAGGCATCCCTTTCCTCTGATATTAAATTAAGTCCTAAATTAACATTTTGAGGTTTTGAATCAGAACCAAGATTCACTAATTCAAATTTCAAAGTGGAACTTTGAAGCTTGGTATTAGTGACTTTCTTGAATCTGTCTTTAATATCATATAAGTCCTCCAATCTAACAACAGATTTCAGAATGGGATTTTCATTACTTTTTGAAGAAATTTGTAAATCGTGCTCTTCTTCGTCGATAATTTGATCATCATATGATTTCTCTGAAGTCATGAAATTCAAGATATCTTGATCATGGTAAAAAACTCTCCAATTTGTGACATTGTCTGGGGCAGATGGTCTAAAAAGTAATTCTATTGAAAATCTATCTGGGCTAAAATCTTCAGAAGGTATGAGTCTGGAAGCAACATTGGCTAGCAAGTCTGCTGCTGAATTTTGAGACCTAGGGATGGAAGAAATATTGAATGCAGAAAAGTGTGTGGTGAGTTCTTGAACCAACGATTGATAATGTTTGAGGTGATTTGAAAGACAGTGAATTGTATTTCTCACCTGTTTGACAATAACTTCAGAATCGCCGAATACTTTCAAATATTGCACTTTAAGGCCAATTGCTTTATACAAACCTTGGACTAAAGCTTCATACTCAGCTGTATTGTTTGTGCATTCAAATTCTAACCTACAGGACATCATTGTCTTTTCACCTTGCGGGCTAACCAAGATACACCCTGCTCCTGAACCTTCGTTAGATCTAGAGCCGTCAAAATATAAAGACCAAAATAAAGAAGTATTAACAATCTTATTTACAGTTTCCCCAGTATCATTAAAACATCTTGACCTATCAGTTTGTGAATAGTTTTCAATCTGTGATGTTAAACTGTTTACTGAGAAAGGGGATGGTTGGGCAGTGAGATTTCCAAAAAATGACTCTGATGAATAATTTCCCAAGATGTTGTTATTAAATGCAATTGGTTGATTTTCCCGTTCAAAATCTGTTACAGTATGGGTCATGTGTTTCTCTCGATTGATTTTTATTTGATTTGGCTTTCCCCCATAAGGTAACCACATGTGAGACCAATCGGTAGAAATATACCCGTGGAGCTTTTCAGACCAATCTCTACTTAAAATCAACCCATAAAATTCAGGTATATCAGCTATTAAGATATCAATTCGTTGAACTACCCGTGGATCAGCTGCTAACCTGATAGTTACGGAGTTAATCTCTCCTAAAACCTGGACCTTGCTTCTGTCTAACCGTACAATGTGTATGGAAGACTTTTGGGGTTCTATGTTCAGTTTAGAACAAACTGAAGCTGGCATTATATTGGATGATGCCCCTGAGTCAATCAAACAATTGTGTAGGTTTCTGTTGTAGATCTCAAAAGTCAAAAGGAAGGGTGGAGTGTGAGAATTTGATCTATCCCCAATCAGGACTGAATCAGTAGCTTCTATCATACCAGAAGGTGGTTGACCAGAATCATTTGCAGCTTTAGCACTGGGAAGAGGTGAACAGGGAACAGCATTCAATCCTTTGAGAAGCAATTTCTGCTGATGTTTTAATTTGCTAAGTTCAAACATAGTAATGTTTGCCTTAGTTTTCTTCATATCATCAACAATATTGTAATCCATTGAATCGGACACTACTAATGTTTTGGATGTTGGAGGAGTATTTGAAGTTGAAGGTGGGTTTTGGGGAACTGCTGCGGGTGATTTCTTTGTAGGTACTTTTTCTTTTGTTGTAGCAGCACCCGCACTCCGTTTCTTTGAAGTTGTCTGAACAGGTTCGGAAGTACCTTTACTCCTAGTAGAGACAGGTAAAGCTTCTTCATCATTATCTGTATCGGAGTTGGGCAGTATGAAATCCCACATGCCATGACATTCAACAATTTCCTCTTCATTATCAGTTGATGAGATTGTTTCCTCTTCTTCTTCTTCTTGATCTGATTCTGCATAAGATACGATATTTGGTGGTTTTGATTCAGTTTTCTTATAATTCTTAAAGGGCCTTTTGGTTGAAGTTTCAGCTACTTGTTTCTTAATTTCAATCATTTCATTTGACATAGTCTTGAGAACCTTTTGGAGGCCTTCCATATCATATGGATCTTTGGAGATTTTCTTCTTTGAGTCTTCTTTGAATGAAACTTTTTTGGTTTTTCTTTCCTCAAGAGCTGCTTTCTTTTCTAGAGCATTAATACGTTTTTCCACAGCAAGTGCTTCTTTCTTGTTTTCAGCAAGTGTTGGTTTTGCGGCCCTGTCTACAAAAATAGCTATATTGGCAGGTAGGGCAGTAATATACCACTCACTTCTGATTTGTTCACTTGGTTTGGAGGTCGTTGGGATTTTATTCAAAATTTTATTGAAACGAGCATTAAATTCTTTAATGGGTTCCCTATGCTCTATCCTAAGATTGGAGAGATCATTTATTAATGTAGCTAAAGATCTATCGTCTCCATACTTAGTGAGAAACTGTTCTTGGAAAATATCCCAACTGGTAATAGAATCAGAAGGCAGGGAAAAATACCAGGATCCTGCTGATCCTTGCAATGTATAAGGAAAAAGCCTAACAACGACATCTTGCTCAGTTACTCCCTTCAAATTAACTGCTAACATGAAGTTATTGATATGTTCCTCGGCTTGGGTTCCATTTTCTGGATTAAACTTGGGTAGCCATTTTTCAGGAGCATCACGTAATGCATGTAATGGTGCGGGCATATTGACTGCACCAGGTCTGGTCCATGGATCTGCCATTGTAATACCAGTGGTGGATGATACTGCTGTTGAGATTCCAGATGTCTGGGAAGGAATTGATATTGAGGAGTGAGCAGGTTGAGATGTTGAAGTTCCCAATTCCTGGTGAACAACGATATGTAATGAGGGAGTGGATGGTTGACTTCTCACTGGGGAAGATGAGATGGAAGAGGTGGATGAAAGTGCTTCACTGTCAGAATCTTCAGTATTTTTCTTTGCCCTTTTCCTTTTAGGTAAAGGAAATTCAGTAGGTTCAATACCGAGCTTTTCACTCTGAAGTCTAGTAAGAGGGTGAGGTAGATTGAATTGCGAAGTCTCACTGCTTTGAGATAGCTCAGATTTCTGTGGTGAAATCGAGAAGCTCTGAAGTTTCTGGATGAGAGACTGAACTTCAGGAGATTCAAGATTTAATTGTTCTGAAGTATGGTGGGTTTGAGCAGTGATAGTGGATACCTCTTCTTCTTGCTTGGATGCTGAGGAATCAGCGGGCAATTTGGAAGTACGAGGTGATGTGGAGGGAGAATTACTCTTAGAATGGTTTGTAGATTTGGGTTTGCTTGCCATTCACAGTTGGATGCCCTCCTTCTAGCGCCAAAAATTTTGAAGCCTAGAAAATCTCTGCTTCAAACATTGGGGGAAAACCACCCGGTCGGGACCTTAAGACAGCTCCTTTTCCGTTTGGGATGGTGGCTCCGACTGGATTTAAAGGACCAGTTTCCTTATAACTAAGTGGATTGAATTGAATGGGTGAAAATGGAACTAAATTGACAGAAAATAAAACTATCTAATCTAAACTAAATGGTGATAAAGAAATTCTAATTTTAACCCGGGTGATTATATGTGAATACAACTTAAAATTGTTTCAATCTAATAATAACCATGTAAATGTATTATTAACTAAATTGAAATATGCAGAAACGAATAAAGATAACTCTGTTTAATAAATTAAACAGAGTTATATTAGCATATTGCATTCATCATCATATACCATTCATATATGTCTATAAATGATAATATTCCAATTATACTCAGAAATGATAATATAAAAAAAAAATATTATGTAAATCAAATATATAAATGATAGCAAATTCTTCAAATGAATACCATATAACAGAGAAAATCAACAATGAACAGATAAAAATACCTCATTCATCTTGCAGACTGTCAAACGAAATGTGATACTCTGACCTAGTAACTCTGATGTAAAATTAAGTCCAAAGGCACAAAAATGCAACACTTCAAAGATAATTTAAGCACAAAATCACCAGATGTGATCTTTCATATAAATATAATAAGGAATGAAGTACATAAATGTTAGCTCCAAATCCCAAAAATATTACAACTTCCGATCCCTCTCTAAATGCATGAGAGGGATTTAAATAATAAATTACATAACAAAATCCTAATACTACTGCTACAATCTATCAAATTAAAACTGAAATGCTATCTTGAATAAAACTGATTCATTGTTTTTCTCCTTCGCTTGATGAAGCCAAGTTGCAAATGTTCAACATATCTCGGAGTCTTGGTGGATGACTCATCTCAGTATGCAACTGTCCAGCATAGGTGGCATCAGAAAATTCTGGAATTAGACAATCGACAGCGTTTGATAGAAGTTTGATAGCTGTCTGCTGATTGTTTGGCTTGATCACATGAGTCCACATACTATCCCAGGATATAGTTTGAAGTTTGCCGATTTGTTGACTTTTCCTTTCCATTTCTTCTCTCCACCTGTCTTCGCTTTCTTTGTCTTTTGACAATGTACCTTTATGTTTAGGGCTATAAAATACATCCAAAGGAGGATCTCCTCACCTTTAATACACATGTCTATAGGGATGTCTGTGGAATGATTTCAACATCCTGCTCTATTTGTTCTTTACCTTTATCCTGCAATCCAAGCTGTTGAGCAAACTGATCATATTGATTTAATAGCTGAGAATAAATATCAAGATTAGTGGAAACCATAATCTCCTTAGTTATTTCTCTTCCTTTCTCTTTATCTATGCTCTGCTTAGTGCTTTTATCATCCGATCCATCCTTTTGATTATGCACCTGATCATTGATATTTGTGCATTTGTCTGTCATTTGAGAAGTATTTCCCTTTGGGGCATCAGGTTTGTCAATAGTGACCACTTTTTGAGTATGTACAATCGGCTGGTTGACAGCCGATTGTGTAATGATTTTTCTGGTAGATGTTTCTACTAGCGTTTGGCCGGATGTACCTTCTGTCTCTGATTTTTGGATTTGAGTTCTCAGCTGGTCCAGAGGTACTCTCAACAATCTCTGGCTTCTAAATAAGAGAAATTTATTTATTTCCTCCTGTTGAAATTCAGACTTGACCAAGTAAAAAATCTGAGGAAAATTATCTAATGAAACAAATAAATCATCAAACATATCTGGTTCATGCTCGAAACGAGCAATTGAAACTGAAGTAGTGACATCGAATGCTATCTTTTTTGGATCATATTGTCTTCCAGGAATGGTTGCAAATTTACAACCTCTTATCTTGAAGACTTCCTTTTCTGCATGCTTGAAATCATTTAGAGTGAAATGACCACAATTGAGTGGGAATTGAGGCCACATTTTCTTCTTACTGTTGTTCAAAGACCTTGATATACCTTCAATTGTCAATTGATAAGAAACTTCTTGAGCGAGAAGTTTGTCTGGAACAAAAAGCGGAAGAACATGCGGCTCCACTATACTACCAAAACCCTGATGTAAGTAAATTTTTCCTCCCCAAACCAATCTCCGATTGCAGACAGGTCGGCTTTAGCTTTATCAGAAATCCTAGGGGGAAAGCGATTAAAAATGGTTTGGAAAACGGGAATGAGGAAGCCATGACAGATTCTATATACATTATCTTGGAAATGAATCTTCCAAAGCAATTTATGATAAATATGGATTGGAAGGGGGGTATTGGGAGTCCATTTCCATCTAAATAAGGGAAATTCGGAATTGAAACAAATAGCATCAAGAATATAGGCACAAAAGAAAAAGGGGGTAGAATTTCCAGCATCTTTTTCTTGTCTGTACTCAAGGATCCTATTGGCCATTCTATCAGAAAGAATAACAGCCCAATCCATAATGTCGGAATTCACAACTGCTAGGATTAATGGGACCATTTGTATAGAAAACCTAGCTGAATTATTATTGCCAAATAACCTACACATCATGGCAGCTGCATAGCAATATGGAGGCAGAAGAGAATCTACAGAATACATACCGGATGCTTCATTTCGGTGCTTCTCTGGGTTTTTCCTCCAATTTCTGATAGGGTCGGATTGGACTTTGTTATCATCAGCAAATTCCTTGATAAATTCCTTGTTATACACCTTCTGTGGGTCTGGAAGGTGGTACATTGCTTTCAAGTCTTCTGCTTTAAACGAGCCGAAAGGCACTCCAGATGCTGAAACAAACGTTCTATCTTGTATCTTTACACTGTCGATAACCCATCGGACTACATCATAGTAAGGCATGATGCTCGCTCTGGCTGCAATTCGATGTAGAAATGAATTTTCAAGTGTTCTTTCATTGACGTCAGAGTCAGAATCCGAGCTATCCTCGTCTGGAACTGATGCCTTCTCCACTGTGACCTTGGGGTCTTCTTTTTCCAATAGGTTGTAGACTGTGTCCCATGTCATTTTCCCAAGACCTTGGCATGATGTATCTGTGACTAGCCTTGGCTTTATGGGCTTTTCTTTTGAGACCGTAGGAGTTTCGGCAAGCTTCACTGGTAGAGCAGTCTTGTTTCTTCTTCCTCTCTTTGACATTTCTGTGTCTGCTACAGCTTCCCTTTGTCTGTGAATGAAAAAACTTGTTGTTCTTTGGCTCTGCAAGATAATAAACTCTCAGTCGTGATCAACAAGCCACTCAAACGGAATGATTTATGAATTTATGGTTTTTCATTTATTTGTTTCGTATATTGCATAAATGCTTCTTTTGGGTCACCCTTAAGTATTTAAAACCAAATCCTAAACCATATTCATT